>OX424569.1:7377932-8127890 GCA_949152475.1 Terebella lapidaria
ACGGTCCGAACATCCTGAATTAAAGCGGCTCTTTCACTTCCTTGAATATTTTTGGGCCCATGCGTATTTTGAGTCCTATCAACTGATAGACATGTCATTTGCAAACATTCGACAACAGAACAACACGGGTCTTGTAAGCTAAAATATCGAGGGATTTCCTCCGTCACTTCCTCGGTTCACTCGAAGGCCTTGCATGCGGCGATGAATGATAGTTGCATATTCACGAGCTTGGTGAGTGTTACTGTCTTCCAAAGGGTGGCCATCCTTATTATATAGTTAGGGTTCGCGTTATTGGCCAGCGCGTAGCGCTGTGCGAAGTTTGGGTACCAGAATCATAACTGCTGCAAAGCACCAGATCTCCCCGGATGAAAGAAGTCAATTGCGCAGTCATTTCTAGCACTGTTTTCAATTTAATTCCGTGCGCATATTATATATGCCTACGATGTCCATGCAGGACGAATACCGATGTGAAAGCAATTGTTAGATCATAGGAACACTGATGAATAGCAGTCCCTGATCGAGTACGGTCATCAAAAAATAGCAATTAAAAAGGTGTTCATAACATTCAGCACCGTTTTCTATTTGGCCTAAAATTCAATATATTCGTAAAGTTGTTTTCGGTCAAAGGTGTACAAATAGGCGACAATATATGCATTATGAGAAGTGTCTACTAAATTTGAGTACCGTCGAAATAGTTATAAGCACCGAAATATCAATGTTGAAGGCGGTGGTGTTGAACTCGGAACCCATTCCGACTTTTACACATCGCCAACGATCAATATACCACGATTCTCGATCTTCCACACTCGAAAAAAAACTAGCTCATTGTGGGGCAGCGAAAACTAGATGCGTATGATTGTTAAAAGTAAAGATGCAGTCAGAAAATAGAACGTCACAAACGTGCTAGTTTTTTTACTGCTCCAAAACAAGGCAAATTTGGCACTGACATAAAGTATAAGCGTGAGAAGTGAGCGATGGCTCGACTATAGGGACAAAAGTGATACCCGGTTGACTGAATGCACACCGTAGTTATGTATTTATTCTCAAATCCAGCCGACACGCTAATGTTCACGTAAGTCGGCGATAGTGACGAAAAAATTGCTCCTTTCGACGAAAATATTCGTCAGAATATATTAATTAACTGAAATATTTACGTCGAGCTCTGAAGACCACACGTTCAAAGTAATTTCTCTTCGAAACCAGGTTTCCCCCCCTCCCAGTCAAAGGGTATTTCCCCCATGGGGATCTCAGAGAGCGTTTAAGAAGTCTACCCTGCGGGGAGACAAAAAAAAAACAGACCGACGGAGGGTAGGCATGGGCGGCCTCGGTCCTGCTATCTTTTGTTTTAAATATAGTAATCTCAACAAAAGGTTCACAGCCCTTTAAAAAATTATATTAATTTTCATATTCCAACCCCCGACCCAATTTTTTTTGGTGAAAAATCCGTAAACCAGCTAATCAAATAGCTATGGCCTTAAGAATAATTAAATGCACATATACGTGTACATATTTCTGATCAACCAAGGCGTTTAACATCACCCCCTCCAGCCACAAGAATAAACAAACACAAAGAAACGAAAATTCTGAAAATTGGTGCTACTGATGACTCCATACTACCTCCCCCCCCCCCCCCCCCCCCCACACACACACACATTCCCGACATGCCTGTCTCACGTTATCGTAAATATAGCAGTCTGTTTCAATCACACAAATATATCAGGTCTGCAAAGAACTGGTATCTGGTGTAGTCGCATTATCGTACCTGCTCTGAAAGTTTGCTATTATAAACTGATCTCATTGAGTTGTGGGTGATTTCGTTTCCTTATCCATTACGTGACAAAATCACATATTTTAAAGATACACGCACAAGTATGCATTGGCACGAAGTAAACTATCTCCCATTCGTTGTGGAAACGTCATTTTGCAGAGTTACATAAACGAAATATCGAAGTTTCCATATATATATAATCAAGAAGCACATAACACTATTGCTACTAAAAGATGTCATTGAGTTGTGGATGATTTTGTTTCATTATCCATTACGTGACAAAAAAAGATCACATAGTTTAACTTTAACTGACTTTAACACGATATCCGAGGAAAAAAATATCGAATTTTTACCTGTCTCGCATTTTTGAACACATGTAACAACCATTTTGAGCATGAGTGTAAACTGATGATGTCAAAGTAACATCGTCATCTCTTCTCGGCTACACCGCGTATTGTAGCCATATATCACACTCAATTCCCTGCGATTAATCAAATGATATCATAATGCATCCCTGTGGTTAATCAAATGATATCATAATGCATCCCTGCGGTTAATCAAATGATATCATAATGCGATTCTTCACACTACAATCGGCGCCGTGACCAGGACAAATCCGCTGTTATACCTTCCATGAAAACATATTCCCTGTCATATTAGCGCACTAATGATACCATGGGAATGTATCAATGACCTGGAAGCGTTATTTAATGTTGAAGGTGAGAACCAGTCAAACTACACCTTCTTTGTTTTCTCTCTTGTTTGATGGCTAGAATCCGAGGAATATTTCCCGGTAGGCACGCGTGTTGTGATTGTGCTGGTCCACCCTTGAACGTATATTAGTACCAGCTCTCTTCCCGATTATTAAACCCACTTTTGTGCAATTATCGTATATATTGTATGCTTTTTCGTCATTACCGTTGATAATAGGCCTATAATCATGTTACATATGAGAGATAAATAAAGGTGTAGCAACTACAAAGCAGACCTTGTTTGACACCTTGATGAATGTGACTGAGAAGATTGGTACATTTTTTACGTGTATAGTCTGATCTTTTTTTTTTACAAAAACAGTTTCACAACCACCTACGTTTTTGTAATCCAGAGACTGTGCAAGTTATCATCATGAACGTTGGCGCACTTCGCCTGGGAATTAATGACAAAATGTCAATCCATTATGTAAGAAATTGAGGCAAATTGCATGTATATACCACTCCAATTTATAGATTGATACTTACATTCTGCCGAAAATAGGATCTCGGGGATATGAACGAATTAAGACTATCTGGAGGAGTGTCTATTTGAAGGAGTGAGATGGATGCTGTTCTTTTGAACTAAACAAATGTCGTGTACATTATGGTCACGCATTGATATCAATGAAATTGTTCGAATGAAAAATCAATCAAATGCACAATATTCGGGCCCAGACAACCTATGTTGGGGGGCGGGAATGAACATGGGGTAGATTGCGAAGTTATTTTTCCAAGGGTCATCAGAGGGAATCTGAAAGCTTCAACTTAGTGAAGAACGGTCGTTCAGTATGTTGATACTGTGGGATAGTCTCCATAAACTATTTTTGTTTAGAATCTTGAATTTCTCCTTCATTCTTTCTAACAATACGTTTTCACTCAGAATGGGAGTCTTTAAGTTTATGGTCATATATTTCTGAAAATTTGAACAAAATGATAATGAATACATGTATCTAGAGGGATGTATTTTTCAAGTTGTTTATTTAGCATTTTTTCAATGGTAGCAAACTTTGTTACCCCGTTCCGGACTTTTCAAGTCAGACGTCCCTTTCCTCTGAGACTGCTTGATAGGATCTTTTGAAACCTTGTGTATTGATATTATGCGATAGCACCTACAAACTGATCTTCAAATGACATCTTCAAATTAAACCTCAAAACGGCCATTCAGCTGATGAATTCTTCCACTTTATCAATTTATCATTGTCTGGTAACCTATCTTTTGCTGATTTTTAAAGTATACTTGTGTATATATCATGTCATACAACGTAATGTGAAGTAAGTACATTAAAGTGATATTGACAGTAAGTTATGGATTTTTCCATAACTTTCTGATTGAACGAAGAAAACATAACAGTTATATATCTGCACTTGTATGCGCAAACATATGCCCAATTCCAATCGATTTCGTTGCGAGTTTCTGGCGGAGATATATTGAGTTTGTTTACATTACCGCCATTCTCGGTGCTTTTATCGCTTGATGCAGTGTGAGTCCAGCTTACTCGTGTATGTTCGAGCCAATCGAGCGTGAAATAGGTTAAGTCAGAGGTAACTCTGAGTGGCGCACAAAACAAAAGAAAAGCGGCTGCTAGTACTGTCATATGCTTGATTTATCCATCAGATCAAGCATAGTTTGTTTTGTAACCTACTTTTCTGAGACCACAGGCATATATGTAATTGATTTAGAAAAAATAGTTTTCCTGCCAACATCACTTTAACTAGTATATCCTTTCCAATTCCACCAGCCAGGTCTACATAAAAAAAAACAATTCCATAATGGCGTTTTGTCTCTATTCCGAAAATGTGTTGTTAGTTATTGTGCGGCGTTAGCCGTACTATATCTGTTAGTGTAATTTTGACCCCATGGTACTACTGGTGAGGAGCTTGTCCATGCGTGGACTTATTGCTACCGAATTAAGTCAGCGATGACATTATCCATATTTTATGTCATAATCTCAGATTACAACAAAGTTAAGTAGCAAATATTGAACAAAGAAAACACACACCTTGGTCCATTGTGGAAAGTGCAATACACATTTTGGCAAGAATAATGGACGAATCGACAAACAAATGCGAGTAACAATCAATTTTCGCATGGACAAGCTCGGCACCAGTATTGGAGGTACTATGGTAGTGTAAGACCATCTACGAGAATTGTTCTCTGTGAGAGGGAAGTAGAGAGTTATTACAATACGAGTTCGAGTTACAATACGATTCGAGTTCATTGTTTCATATTGTTATCAAAGCGGACATCTTTGTTGTTATCAAACTAATCAATAGGCTTTAAGTTGATTTCCAAATATTGAGCAAGGGAAACACACACCATAGTCCTTTGTGGAAAGTTCAACCAAAACACATTTGGGCAAGAATAATGGGCAACTCAACAAAAGAGCAGGTGAGAATCAATTTACACATGGATATCAAAATATTCGACAGGTTGTCATAACGTTCAGGTTCACAATTAGAATTTTCATATCACATAGAAACGAGACCCACAATATTTTGTTTGGTTGTTCAACCAAGAAATGGGTTTCGTGTCTACTTATCCTTGATTTTTTTTCGTGTTCACTCAGCCTCGAGTACTGGTTCTACTCTCCTTTGTCCCTGTGGCCGCACACGTAACCTCAAGTTCTGCTGTTGTGATGCTTGTCCTATGTGCATCATCGAAATATTGCATTATATGGGTGTTAATGGGTCGACGCGTGCAAACGACTCTCCGTGCGTCCTCATATAACCGTAGACTGCGATTTCACAGATTTCAACAAGAGACGGGATACCAATACATCTGGAATGACATATCCTTCAGAAGATTACAGGGAAATGTGCTCTTGTAAGTGCATGTGTGAGATACGCGTCTTACACCTTGGTATTTAGGTAATCTTTTGATGTCGGGTGACGAGTTGGACTGACCCTGGAAGGCACTAATAACTTCGGTCGAGGAGAATAAGCGTGGAGATGGTAAGTTAAACAGCCGATATCTGTCGCATTGCTCACGCCACTGTGAACTATTGAACTGGGAAATCAAAGCCGATAGGTCGAGAATTCCCAATTAACCGTCGAAGGTGCAACACGATACGTACTAGGTCTACACGTGAATGTGACAAAACAACTTCCTATTCCGACAATTAGTGTATTATGTGTGGAGATGTAAAGACCGTGGTAGAACAATTGTTTCCTTTGTACCTTCATTATTTATTACATCATTCACACGAATCCGACTTATTCATTGGTAACCGCCCTGCACCAACGTCAGAGAAATATAGCACCCATACTAGCGCTGGCAGTGAACAGAATATACACCTGTAATATACGTATAGGTAAATTTCTCGAATTTCTTAATTGTTCCAAACATTGTATACTGGGCAGTTGTATATAGTTGATACCATCAAGTGTATAGAGCAACGATATTTCACGCTGTCTGTCCTGGTGACGACTGTGTTTGTCTCTGCTTTTGAATATTTAATCGGGCTTTGTTTTTGTGTCCTAGGTTTGCCATGGAAATCATCAAAATCTGGTTGTGTTGGTGGTAGTGACTTTCTGTGCAATTGAATAATAAACGAATTTTGTTTCAGAAGTGGAATGATCGTGCAAACAACAAACAATATAAATATGTTTGTGCAGTAAAGAATACAAAAATGCCATTTGATATAATATTATTATGGTTCGGCAACACATATAGATAACGAGGAAAATGGTGTACATACATAATATATACATTTTTGAAATCCTGTAATTTCGAGTTTCCCATTTTTAGGTGACAATGATATCATTTCATAGCTTTTTAAAGATGTACTTGAAGTTTTTAAACAAAATCATTATGAAGATTAGCGATTTACCAAATGAAGTAGGATATGTTTACATGTCTCATGCAAGTCGCAGCTACAACAAATAGTGTTTCAGTTTTACTGTATAATCATTGCGAATAATTTGTTTACCTCCATGCGTTTCTCACATAAAAACGTGAAGAAAGATTCGCGTGTTTGTCGCGTTATTATCGTGACCTCTTGCACAGCCACTGGTCGTAAACATGTCCCTATTTTTCTTGGCCTCGTCCTCAAGAAGAGTACGGTGACTTTAGTATGATTTGCTTCCGTGAAGCCTTGAAAATGCAAGAAGTGAGCCACAAATAAATATCCTCATTCACGAACGATACGTGAGCAGTGCACGAAATCAAGTGATCGAGATAATAACTCGGTATGGATGAAAGCAATCCATGTCAGTGTTCTGTATCCCGTAATTACTGAATTTGCTATATGGCTGCAATTAACGTGCTTTTATCTATCGGCACCGACGTACAATTATGGACTATGGCATCTATATGTAGCTCAGAGGTACAACATATACAGGGAGAATGAACTCTTAGCGCCCTAGGATGAATGACGCAGCCACTATTCTACATCCGGTCCTCGTGATGGGGAAACACGTGACCAGTCAACACTGTCTGCTGCTTCATTCGGGATATGTTGCAATAATTCGTGACACAATTCAAAGTGATAAAATTCCTGTAAAATTTCATCACCATGCGACTGCAAAATTATTTTTTGCTGGCTGGGTTATTTCGCTAACATCCTTAGACAAGGTGTGCACCACTAATTGTCTATCTCTACTCAGGATCAAATGGGTACCGGTCATTCAATAGCATGCTATAGTGTAGCGCCGGATTGTTGCAGCTGTACAGTAATTCTAGACTGGGGTAAAGTGTATAGCGCCCTTGCTTAAAACTACGTTCTCTAAAGGAGCGCTTAATAAATGTTAACTTTACAAAAAATAACCCGTAGTATTGGATTTCCAAATCAGTGAACACATTACCTAAATTTTTTTTATTGATTTTTCCCCATTACATTTTATGATGATATTAAACTCGTTCATCACATGTACCTTAATTGTGAAATTGATGTAAAACAAGGGAAGATTTGACAGCCAGGTTGACTTTGCCAATCGCATGCAGATACGTTTATATTGAAAATATTAGATAATAGTAAGTCGGACCTGTAGTGGCCTTGCTATGGACGATAGAATTAGTAACAACATAATGTCGGATCTGAAATTTACTCTGAAATTTACAATGAAAAATATATAATTAGTGTATCGATGAAATGATGTTTCCATGAATCATTATCTACCGAATCACCGACGTGTGGAAAAATCAACCGAATAAATCCGACCACGATTAAATAAAGGATATTGTTTCATCGACATCACATTTTCTTGACGTTCAAGGAAAATGGAGCTGATAATCACGGCCGACATAGAAATATGATCAATGTTTTCTATATGGGTACAGGCGACACATCCGGCCGTTGAATTAAGTCGATCTACACGGGACTGGTTGCCGTGGCAACGTTTCCAGCCAATCAGCTCCCAGTGTCATCAGGCAAGTGGCCAGGAGTTCTGACAGACGGCTCTTTGAGCCGCTTGTGAGAGGTTCAGGGGGTTTATAAAGTCGAGCATGACACCGGTGTAACAGAAAATCTCAGAGCATTCGTGGAGAGACATGTCACTGAAATAACAGTGAAAGGAATAGGCTAAATCCGTATTATCAATCTCTGCTCGTCTGTCAAACAGGTGGGTGCGAATTGTGTTACTTTTGATGCACCAATGTTAGTCTACATCTCGATCATTCTGACATGTTTTCGGCCGACTATAAATACACGGAAAATAATGCAAATAACCAGGTTTTCATCCTTGTAACACTCACTATAAGTTTATCAAACAAGACCAATAAATTACACTTCTATGGGGATGAGCAATAGAAACAGAACATTATTCTAGCCAATTATTGTTATTTGAGGTGATGGCAATTAAGAGCAAGCTTCCTGCAGAGTATGGACTAAAATCGAACATGATAATGGAAACTCATAGTGCTCTAGGTATGCACTTTCGATAATTAATACTTTATCCAACATATTATTCTTTCAGTCCCCATATGAGCCTGAACAGACCGTTCTACAGAGTCACCCAGGATCAGATCTCATAGAATTTAACAAATTACCAACTCTGATCAAAACCTAATTGACACCGAATTTATTTACAACTATTGCAAAAAGACGGAAATGGAGTTCCGAAACAGTACTTCCATTTACGAAAACTACACCCACTCTCAAACATCGGATGGAGACTTTCTCAAGTATGCCGACCTGCCGAGTTCCATCAATGCCCGGCGACTTTGGATCTATGGCTCGCCTGTGTTGATCATAGTAGGAACTATCGGCAACATCCTTGCCGCTCTGGTAATGACGCGTAAGGCGCTGAGAACGTCTACGACGAGTCTGTATTTGACGGTGCTGGCCGTAGTCGACATAGCCGTGCTCTACACCGGACTCCTCAGACACTGGATCCGGATCCTGACTGGTGTTGACGTCAGGACCCTCTCTGTGGCCGGCTGTAAACTCCATTTCTTCTGTATCTACTACTTCATACAGTTTGAGGCCTGGATTCTCGCATGGGTAGCTGTCGAGCGGATCGTGGCGATCTTCGCCCCTATCAAGGCTAAAGCCTACTTCACGAGAACCCTCTCAGCCATCCAGTTGGCTGTTACTGCCGTGGTGTTAGCAGCCCTTAACGCGCCTCTCCTTGGTATTTTCACGATAGTCGGAGAAACTCACTGTGACATTCCCAATAAGGCACATAAGAAGTACTTCAGTGAAATCTGGGGTTGGCTGGATTTCTGCCTGGCTTCTCTGGTACCATTTGCCATAATGCTAACTTCGAGTGTGTCGATTGTTATCCGTCTAATCTATGTCAGAAGCATGCGCAAGAAGAAGATGAACGTTAAAAATGACGTTAAGATGACAAGCATGACGGCCATTTTGTTTACAGTGAGTTTCCTATTTTTCCTGACCACATCCCCCGTAACCGTATACCTGAGCACAGTTGATTACTGGTATGCAAGAGCTAACACCCCAGAAGCCGAGGCTGAGCTGGATTTAGTCTGGGCTGGAATGAACATCCTCATGTATCTCAACAACACCGTAAACTTTTTCCTCTACTGCGTAAGCGGCCCGCGTTTCCGGAAGGAGCTCCTGCACATGCTTCATCTCTATAACAACAGGGTTCACCCATTGAATACTGGGAACAGTGTCACCTTGACACACGACAACACCACGTGATTCTAATCGAAGTGATCATTGGACAATGTGCTCTATTCAAACACGTAGGGTGCGAGTTGTGTTTCCCTTGTGTGTGCCTCGTGCCAGTTGGTATTATTATTATCAAGATGTGTGTAACTGGATTACGTGATTGTATCTGATGGATTTTTGTTGTCAGAAAGATTGAGAAAGAGGTGAAAGTAGGCCCTTGTTCTACCAGTGAGTGATAAAAACGAACCTAGAGACTTAATTAATCATTATGATGTCACACTGATCATGCTGATGTTGGACTTGTTTCCGGTTAGACATGCGTCAATATGTATAACATCAATAACATAAATATAACATCAATAATATAAATATATCAGTATTATGGAATGAATTGAATAATTATACTTGTAATGCAAATAATCTCAACGAATTCAAACGGATAATGAATGATTGGACAGGCTCTTGTATCCAATGTACAATATTTAATATGTAATATATATATATGCCCATGTTCACCTCCCATTTGTATATGCTCATCATCATCATATCTGTATTATTTAATTTTATTCATTGGAACATTATAGATTTAATAGCAGTCGTCTGTTTATATCTGCTGTTATTTGTTAATCACTCCATATAAAATAATTAATTAATCACTCCATGTTATAAATGAAAAAAAAAAAGGTATCTTATCGGTTTTCTTGAAATCAACGCCTGAGACAACTTGTGTTTACCTGGCTTACCATACGTTGATTTATGAAAAGCGAAGTGTAAGACACTTTGGTAAAATGAAGGCCTGCATGTCTCCATCGCCTTAAATATATTTGTTAGGAGTTATTGGTCACCATCACAAAGCGGCAGTTGAAGCGGAGAAGATACCACCTATACTGAAATACTACTGTAGGATGTCATAATACTGATGTATTATCATTCTTTATCACATGAAACCATTGCTTATATTTCATATTTAACACGTGTAATAAAGCGCCCGAAAATACGCCCGTTTTCGTTCCATGGTAAAACTGAAAACGTTACTACCGGTAATAGTTACTCTTCTGTATAATATGGTATCATATTTTTTGAGAAACAAATTTTGCGATTTTCTTTTTTACCAAAGCTGTATCTACAGCAGTAATATTTTCCAGGATGTGAAGAATGTACATAACACATGCAAGTGGGCAGTGCTACTGTTAACGATATAATCAGTATTCAACAGCGCGTCCTAATAGATCCATTGTATATTCACAAAAATGTTCAAAAGTTTATTCCGAAAACTGGGCGTATTTTCGATTCCAATTTTATAGTTCTCTGAGGGCGATCTTCCGTAAATACGCCCGCGGCTTATTTACGGGGGTTGTCGGTACCAGTAAATATGCAGTCCATTTCATATCAAATTTATTAAACTCGCCAAGAACTGTTGTTTTTGCTCGCCAAAGCTCGCAAAAAGCAAAAGTTCTTTGGCTCGTTTAATAAATTTGATATCAAATGGGCACTCATTTAAGATCCTCTATATATCATTATATGATACAATTTCGCCTTAAGCATCTAATGGTGTAGCACGAATCCGATAAAGCTCCTTTACTCGGAAGAAATTCTAGCTTACACACGTGCCACATAATGTACATGTATCTTGAATCGGGATGTAAGTATTTGAGTACGGAATATTGAATATCGAATCAGGAATCTGGACCTCCATCTTGAGGGAAAGTGAATATCTTTTTCTGTAGGCCTATGAATCTCTTTTTCTGTAGGCCTATTAGTATGATATCCAAATGTCCAAAATAGTGGACATTATCAATATGATAGTTGTGTCATGTTTCTATGTATTATTTCACGTAATTAGGCTATGTATGATCATAGAATTATTAGCACGAAATAAATCAGATGGGTATCAAAAGCACGTCAGTATATATTCTAAATGGGATAGTATAGTCTGTCCATTACATATTGAACAACATCGCTTGATGCATCTGCACCTGTGTGGTATATTGATGCACAGTGGTACCGGCATTATACCATATGCATTAGCGTATAGTTTATTTAATGTGCGTACATTGGTAAATGTTTGGGATAAAACGGTTGTGTATTACACCCATGAATAGACGTGGAATCAATACCCAGTATCAAGTATTCCGAGCAAACAAAACAGGGTCCGTTATCCAATCTCATAGTCCGGGGACAGAAAGTCATATCAGGCATACGAAGTGAGAGAAAACAAAAATGACAGGGAAACTCATGAACCCCCGTAAATGGCCATCAGGAGGTGAAATCAGGTGTTCCGGAAAGAGTGAGCATTTCCTGCCCCACTAGTGGCACCCGTCATGAATTCCCCAAAATTAACATGAAAATAGATCTAGTTGCATGGCAGACATGGATTTGCTGTATTTATCAACCAGATCATGATGACGTCCATAGAATTTCTTAAACGCAGCGATAAGTCTTGGTAAAACATATCCTTGTCGTAGCAGTTTAGAGACTAGCTGGGCACTTCGATAGACAAAGTCCTCATATTTGCAACTAGCTCTGGAATAGCGTATAAGTTGAGAAACAAACACACCATATGCCGGTGACATAGGAATATTTCATTCCTTGGTCCATACCACAGTTTTTTGTAGTTTTGTACTCTGACACTGGTCACTGCATGCGAGCACTTAATGCCCTGCTTCCCACCCACACCTGCTGATTGCACCGTCAGGTTGACTGTATATGTCAACTTGTTGTGTTACAACCAAGCCCTCCACCACCAGGTTATCATGATTCTAATAACAAACCCAAAAATCATTTCCACAATTAAAACAAAACCCTAGCGCATATGTACAGCCAAATCCACACTGGCGTCATCAGGGGCAGTCAGTGTGTAAACTATAGGTATTTCCAATGTTCATTCAATATACAACAATATAACAGATTTCAAAGAAAACCCCATGCATGCAATCTTTATCATCTACGTATGGCCTTATTGAGATCATATTCCACTATGCCTGCTCTCTTGAATTCATATAAATCTGTTCTAACATCAATATATATTTCGAGGCAGCGAGCCCTCTCCAACCATGTGTTCATTTGTTTGATTATATCCCATGATTATTTTGTGTTTACAGGACAAAGCTATGGTTATTATTTGCTTACGTGGCCAACCATGCGCTGATGTTTCAAGCAGAGCCTATATATATAAATTACAATTGTTAAGCACCAAGGCAAAGCGAGACCCGATCCAGTCTGAAGATCATTCACAACAATATTTGAAAGTAAATTAATGTGTCTGGCAGGAAAATTATCGTGAGTTGGTCATCTGAAACTAGTGCCTAAACAAATACGTCTACTGCATGAGTCTTACATACCATGCAATCAACTGATGTGTTTCCTCGTCGCAGAATCTCTTTTGTTAGTGACGAGAAGATTCTTCATCAACCGAGACCCAGCCAGCTCAAGGTTATACGAAATGCCACTGTGTATGTGTGTAGCTGCTCTCTTTCGAAATATGATATTAACCATATGTTAAGTATTATTTAACGACATTCTGTCCGATATGTATTGCAGTTTACATTTGAAACCTACATAAGATTTTTCAGCAAAGTCACATCAGCAAAGATGTTTTCATTATTGTCCTTTTTAAAAGTAACACTGTGAGTTGATTATCAAAGAAGTATGGGATCTTTCATCGAATACTGGTTATTGATCATTGAAAAGTTCCCGCATGTCTAATACGAATGATTGTAGCGGAATACATTTATATGCCATCAGGGGGGGTTGGAACCATTCGCCCCCTCTGGTGAGAGCATGTGGAACTAGAGCAGATTTTTTTACTCAGCCGCCATTGTCATTTCGACCATTCCCCACATCACAAGTTGGGCAAACATCAAAATTTCTCACCTTTTTTGTGAATAACCACAAGTGCATTCAACAAAATGTTTGTGCTAATTCTATGTAAAATACCTGTAAAATATAAATAAACAAGAGAAAATTCGGATTGGAGATGTTGATAGTGCGTAATCGCCATAAACCCCTATTATCGCCCACGTCCATTAACAATACTCGGAACTCGTTCGGGTGATGGCCTTGATAGCTATTGACCATACACTGACGGTCATATCCTCTAGTTGCGATAGATTCACTTGCAACATTTATGTAATGGTAATAGCAGACTGAATATGAATTTAAAGCCTAAGTGAAGTTAAAACAGATGATCGAATTTCATATTTTATACTGACGAAATAAATACTTTGTTCTTACAAAATCGGATTATCTTCATTAGTTATTGAAATATTAAACTTTTTGGGGGCAATTTAGACTATATTTCAATGTGTTATTTGGCCTCAGTAGCTATTTCAATTAGTATTCATGGTGTACGTGTCATTCTGATGTTGATTATTGAAAGAGATGTATCTATTAAAATTATACCATGATTTTGTACAATGGAACACCATCATAGCAACCAATCCTTTGATACAGTCCCTAGCAACCATGGTTGCTAAGGGCATAGCTCACAACCTCAAAGCAAAATTGACTTTAAAAAGCTTTGTATCAGATAAATAAATGAAGATAATTGATATTTTTACTTTATCTAGCCACATAATAAAATATTCATGGATACAGGCCCCTAGCAAACATGTTGCTATGGGCTTTATCAAGAGAATAGTACTATGTTAATAAATTAAGATGACTAGATACTACTTATATCACATGTTGAACATCAAAGATATTGAATTAAGCTCATATCGTTATTTGAACATTTGATCTCAAGACTTTCATGTAGCTAATTAACATGTGTTCCCGTTGTGATGTCATAAATGCTCATTATAATACTTAATTAGGTATGGATTTTTGGCTAAAATTGTAATAAAAATCCTCATAACTTTAGAACTAATTATGATAATGGCATGTCGAAACATGGTGAGTATTCAACTCGTAAAGCAAATATGAGAGTAGCCTCATTCCCATGATTTCAGATATGAATTTGATATAGATTTTTAGCCATGCTCTTATACCTCCCAAGGAGGTATACTTCATACAATGTGTCCAGGAGGAGTTGACACTCACATTGATTTGTGTTCGCCTGCTTAACGTTTGAGATTTGTACATGTACATACATTTGTGTATGATAGAAGATAAAACAAGAGATAAAACAAGAGAAATACTGCCTATAACTATAACTGCCTATACTATCTACTGCCTATAACTACTACTGCCTATAACTATCTAATTAACTATTTATTAGAAGACATAACAAAAAGGAGATTGCCCATGAAAAACGATTCATTGGAAGACATAACAAGAACAAGATTGCCTATAAAAAATATTTATCAGAAGACATCACAAAAACTTCAAGGTAACACCATCAATGAAGGCAGGATACACAGTACATGTATACATGTATATATGACCGGAACCTAACTGTACTGATTCTGAGCTTTTTTCTTACTATACACAAATACACAACCGCAGGATCCAATGGCGGATCCATGTACACTAAAATCAGAAATTTCCCTATGATTATGTGATGTGGAGTACAGTCCAGAGCTGACTATTCAGCAATTTGAACAGTATGTGATATAGCTTTACAGATCATACATGGAATTCGGATACTAGTCTAACCAAACACACTGCGGTTTACATTTTATAGGATACATGTATACACACAAGTACAAATATCCTACCTAATAGTATCTACATTACGGTAAAACTACTAATTTTGGCGGACGATTTATTTGGCGGATTTGGCGGTAGGGGAAAAATCGCCAAATTAAATCATCTGCCAAATTAACTAGATATATGTCCAAAAACATAAATGGTTTCAAAACCGCCAAATTAAATCTCCGCCAAGTAGCCTGGGGCTCATAACCGCCAAATTTAATAGCCGCCAAATTTAGTCTTTTTACAGTAGTTGTTATGCCATGAAGGATGAACAGTATAACCATGTAGTTTTAAACATTGACATCTATACATGCAGGTACTCCCGACTCAGAGGAAAATAAATATCACTGATACTTTTGATTCAAGGCTGTCTATAAATCATGATACAGGAAAACACAAATTATCCACAGGAATTGAAATATGGTTTGATCATGACATAAGGCTAAATGGCACATAAACGTATATTCACATTTCTTATTTGACAGATTGTGTGGGGGGGGGGGGGTGAAGCTGCGAAATTAGATCATTTCCAATTGAAATTTCCTGATTAGATACATATTATTATCATACAGTACATGTATTTACAATAACATAGATTTTCCCTTGGGCCCAAATCGGGGACAGTCTGAATAGTGACAATCTTGACTGCCAGCACACAGTGATGTATTCCCATACACATTTATGTAGTAAAAACCTGTTTTCAACCAAAAATCACAAGTTGGGCAAATCTCTGAGAAAAGTTTTTCTTCACCAATTGACTTCAAAACTACTATACTAAATCTTTGCAAGCTGATCTGAACACTACACCCGAAATGTTTGTAATGGTGAATATTTCTTGTTTTACAATTGCACATGTCTAGCTTTGAGTAATAGTGTATGCATTGCATATTCATCACAATAGCAAACACAAATGAATACAGGTCTTGTGTACATTTTGATGGGCCTGTGGCTGGATCCGGAAAATGGGGCCAGGACTCCAAGGTGAGACGCAGGCTAGGACTCCATGTGGACTCCATCTGTATAGATTAAAAACACAAAAAGTTTCATGCAATATATACAATAATGTCTTAGATATTCCATGTCGATATGGGTTAATCACTTTTCACATAATATTCATATTATATTTATGGTACATTTTCATACAATACTAGTAATATGTATATACACCATCAACAATATAGGATTCCAAGTTGGCATGTACATGTTGGCATCAATATAACTGTGATCACTTAAACATGAATTCATAATCATAATGCATACCCTGCTACAAATTCCATTGTGGCATTGGCTGTATGTTAAGTACATCAATGGCACTTCACTGCATCTACTGGAATAGAACATAATTATGTATACACCATTAATTGGGGACAATCCTTTTCATCCGTTCTTCCTCTGGTTTACAGATGAAAAGAATTTTGTATGGAATTTCTACAATTTAAACCTCAAACATGGGTACATGAAAAATACTAGTGCATTAATGTAACTACATTCGAAACATGTATGATTTCCATTCCTTTTTTTTCGGCTTAACATGTAGAATGATAGTAGTAGTCCTTTTTTTTTGCCTGTAGGCGGAGCCTGTGGGTATGGTGCATTGGCCCTTATCAGCTTATCATAATTGGGTGCATTATGATTCATTATGATTCAGCTATGCCATGAATTGGTGATAAGAATTTGCCCACTGTATTCTACATGTACTCCCCATTCTCTATTCAGGTCTATTTTGTATCTACCAAACTGAATATAGGTGAACTCTGATTTTTAACGTTAACGCATTGGACAAAATCCCATATTATCGCTCACCACCATCGGGTCTGTATTCAGTACAAGCCAAGATACCACGTGTGTTCAAGTTGCAATATCGATAAGTTATCGTGGAGGTCATAGGGGATCATCGGGGGGTTTGAAAAGAATATACTTCGAGGTTTGTTCTCGTATTTTTTGTAGAATTTTAAAGTGGGGCTATCTCAGTGAAACGAGTAGTGTTTTGGGCCAAATTTCCGACAAAAATCAATTTCGCCATATTATGCCCACTTCGCTCCGTTGTCATCTTGTTTTAACGACTCGTCGTCAATATTTTATTTATCAGTGAGGGAGAACTTACATTCAGATATGAAATAATCTTCTTTGGAATAGATTCTGACTGCATGATCATTACACAATCACTGTTTGAAATGAAGCACTTTCTTACCTGACATTTCTCGATGTCAACAACTTATGCATCGTTTCGCCGCTAGAGGGGGCGAATGGTTCCAACCCCCCCTGTATGCCATGCACAGGTTCTGAGTATCAAATTAACTATGACGCTATGAAAATCCATATAATAACAGTCAACAAAAAATCACATAAATACACAGAAGTGAGCTTACCAGGAATGAAACAGCATAATGGCTACTTTGGCAACGTTATGTCAACGAGATTCAGTTTACCTCGAGCAAGACAACTTAGTGATATTTGATATCATGCATTTGCGGACAGACATCTTATGATACAGCAATGACTCCATGTTTCGACGAAATCTAAGACATATATGCTAATATTATACACAAAGTACCTGTATGGGGCCACCGCATCAAAACTGGGATAGTGCATCCTCAGTTAGTGTCTATCAGCGTGGTGTATGCACTGGCCGGGAATCAAGGTTTCGTAAAATCCGAAATGTTGACCGCATGGAAGCTGCTGATACAGCTGGGGATAGGTGAATGCTGATAGAGAAAGGATAGTGCTAGAAACATTTTTTTTTTCTTTTGGCCGCATAGAAATTTCTTGTGGTGATACCTGTATCAGTGATTCAGTTAGGTGTCTTGGCGTCTCCTGGCAAATCCAGGGCGCAAAAATGTATACTTCAAGGCAGGAAAGAAATTTAAGAGGTCAAACACATGGTCACCGACAATAATTAAAGATAAATCGCCAGTTAGTAATCAATAATCATGTTTGAGGTGGTATACAGGTGGTATATTAAGTGACCCCCTGCCCCTGTTCCATGGAGCTCAGGTAAATGACCGGCCATAAAACTTGTCAGTTACGTGAGAGTGGCGCAGAGCGAATGCGTCGTACGTGGATCCCGGCCAGCGTCCGTCAATGTCGTATGTCTTCAGTTTTGAATTGCATATAATCTGGCAGTTTACGGAGTGAAATCACTTTCTATTAAAAAAATACTGCCTTGTCATATGGAACATGTGGTGCCAGTATAGGTATGTGTGTCCCATCTACTGACCCACTATGCAAGGCAATCCATGGGTGCAATTGTAAAAATCTTGCTTCGCTCATGTACCTCCAGCCAAGTGATGAAACTTTCACTTATTTCGCAGATGGCTCGTGCAACAGTGTGCAAACAGTTGCTCACTGCACGCGATGAAATGCAAGGCAAATCTCAAATGACTGGCAGAAATCCTCCTTAGGAGAAGTATCTCAAGGCTGTGCACAGCTGCAGCGATGGCTCCAGAGCTTGAGACATACATGATTCAAAATAATGATTGAAAAATAATATAACAAGTTATCTATTGCATTATCTATTGCACCATGAATGTATCCATATAGAAGTCTATTGCCTAAATCATACTAAGAAACAGTTTGCCCATCAAACTCAGAGTAGCAAGTACGAGTACACACCTGTGAGTATGTTTTTCCAGAGCAGGTGAAAAATGTCCAATAACTCAGAGAATGGTTCTTTCAGCAAACAATAAGCGGTAAAAAACACAAATTTACGGAGACTTCAATTGGACTACTCCTATTGTGATGGACTCTATCAGGCCGCAATCGATAATTGGCTCCAAAGTCAATATCCGCAGCAACATGCCTCATGATTCATTGGCATGAAGGATACAGTGGCCCCAGGAGTGGATATGTAATATATATATATGTTTTGTTTATTATATATATATATATATATATATATATATATATTTGAAGGGGTGAAATATTGTTCTCGTTGGCGCACATCATAAGAATCACATACAATTGTATCTCATCATACAGCAGGAAAAGGCAATCTACTGTATAACTATTTCAAATTGACATCGATATCTTGACCTCACATCTGCATTGCCATATACCAAGAGAAATAAATAATAGATCGTTCTACAGAGTCACCCAGGATCAGATTTCATAGAATGTAACAAATTACCAACTCTGATCAAAACCTAATTGACACCGAATTTATTTACAACTATTGCAAAAAGACGGAAATGGAGTTCCGAAACAGTACTTCCATTTACGAAAACTACACCCACTCTCAAACATCGGATGGAGACTTTCTCAAGTATGCCGACCTGCCGAGTTCCATCAATGCCCGGCGACTTTGGATCTATGGCTCGCCTGTGTTGATCATAGTAGGAACTATCGGCAACATCCTTGCCGCTCTGGTGATGACGCGTAAGGCGCTGAGAACGTCTACGACGAGTCTGTATTTGACGGTGCTGGCAGTAGTCGACATAGCCGTGCTCTACACCGGACTCCTCAGACACTGGATCCGGATCCTGACTGGTGTTGACGTCAGGACCCTCTCTATGGCCGGCTGTAAACTCCATTTCTTCTGTATCTACTACTTCATACAGTTTGAGGCCTGGATTCTCGCATGGGTAGCTGTCGAGCGGATCGTGGCGATATTCGCCCCTATCAAGGCTAAAGCCTACTTCACGAGAACCCTCTCAGCCATCCAGTTGGCTGTTACTGCCGTGGTGTTAGCAGCCCTTAACGCGCCTCTTCTTGGTATTTTCACGATAGTTGGAGAAACTCACTGTGACATTCCCAATAAGGCACATAAGAAGTACTTCAGTGAAATCTGGGGTTGGCTGGATTTCTGCCTGGATTCTCTGGTACCATTTGCCATAATGCTAACTTCGAGTGTGTCGATTGTTATCCGTCTAATCTACGTCAGGAGCATGCGCAAGAAGAAGATGAACGTTAAAAATGATGTTAAAATGACAAGCATGACGGCCATTTTGTTTACAGTGAGTTTCCTATTTTTCCTGACCACATCCCCCATAACCGTATACCTGAGCACGGTTGATTACTGGTATGCAAGAGCTAACACCCCAGAAGCCGAGGCTGAGCTGGATTTAGTCTGGGCTGGAATGAACATCCTCATGTATCTCAACAACACCGTAAACCTTTTCCTCTATTGCGTAAGCGGTCCGCGTTTCCGGAAGGAGCTCCTGCACATGCTTCATCTCTGTAACAACAGGGTTCACCCATTGAATACTGGGAACAGTGTCACCTTGACACACGACAACACCACGTGATTCTAATCGAAGTGATCATTGGACATTGTGCTCTATTCAAACACGTAGGGTGCGAGTTGTGTTTCCCTTGTGTGTGCCTCGTGCCAGTTGGTATTATTATTATCAAGATGTGTGTAACTGGATTACGTGATTATATCTGATGGATTTTTGTTGTCAGAAAGATTGAGAAAGAGGTAAAAGTAGGCCCTTGTTCCACCAGTGAGTGATAAAAATGAACTTAGAGACTTAATTAATTATTATGATGTCACACTGATCATGCTGATGTTGGACTTGTCTCCGGTTAGACATGCGTCGATATGTATAACATCAATAACATAAATATAACATCAATAATATAAATATATCAGTATTATGGAATGAATTGAATAATTATACTTGTAATGCAAATAATCTCAACGAATTCAAACGGATAATGAATGATTGGACAGGCTCTTGTATCCAATGTACAATATTTAATATGTAATATATATATATGCCCATGTTCACCTCCCATTTGTATATGCTCATCATCATCATCATCATATCTGTATTATTTAATTTTATTCATTGGAACATTATAGATTTAATAGCAGTCGTCTGTTTATATCTGCTGTTATTTGTTAATCACTCCATGTAAAATAATTAATTAATCACTCCATGTTATAAATGAAAAAAAAAAAAAATGTTATCTTATCGGTTTTCTTGAAATCAACGCCTGAGACAACTTGTGTTTACCTGGCTTACCATACGTTGATTTATGAAAAGCGAAGTGTAAGACACTTTGGTAAAATGAAGGCCTGCATGTCTCCATCGCTTTAAATATATTTGTTAGGAGTTATTGGTCACCATCACAAAGCGGCAGTTGAAGCGGAGAAGATACCACCTATACTGAAATACTACTGTAGGATGTCATAATACTGATGTATTATCATTCTTTATCACATGAAACCATTGCTTATATTTCATATTTAACACGTGTAATAAAGCGCCCGAAAATACGCCCGTTTTCGTTCCATGGTAAAACTGAAAACGTTACTACCGGTAATAGTTACTCTTTGAGAAACAAATTTTTTGAGAAACAAATTTTGCGATTTTCTTTTTTACCAAAGCTGTATCTACAGCAGTAATATTTTCCAGGATGTGAAGAATGTACATGACACATGCAAGTGGGCAGTGCTACTGTTAACGATATAATCAGTATTCAACAGCGCGTCCTAATAGATCCATTGTATATTCACAAAAATGTTCAAAAGTTTATTCCGAAAACCGGGCGTATTTTCGATTCCAATTTTATAGTTCTCTGAGGGCGATCTTCCGTAAATACGCCCGGGGCTTATTTACGGGGGTTGTCGGTACCAGTAAATATGCAGTCCATTTCATATCAAATTTATTAAACTCGCCAAGAACTGTTGTTTTTCCTCGCCAAAGCTCGCAAAAAGCAAAAGTTCTTTGGCTCGTTTAATAAATTTGATATCAAATGGGCACTCATTTAAGATCCTCTATATATCATTATATGATACAATTTCGCCTTAAACATCTAATGGTGTAGCACGAATCCGATAAAGCTCCTTTACTCGGAAGAAATTCTAGCTTACACACGTGCCACATAATGTACATGTATCTTGAATCGGGATGTAAGTATTTGAGTACGGAGTATTGAATATCGAATCAGGAATCTGGACCTCCATCTTGAGGGAAAGTGAATATCTTTTTCTGTAGGCCTATGAATCTCTTTTTCTGTAGGCCTATTAGTATGATATCCAAATGTCCAAAATAGTGGACATTATCAATATGATAGTTGTGTCATGTTTCTATGTATTATTTCACGTAATTAGGCTATGTATGATCATAGAATTATTAGCACGAAATAAATCAGATGGGTATCAAAAGCACGTCAGTATATATTCTAAATGGGATAGTATAGTCTGTCCATTACATATTGAACAACATCGCTTGATGCATCTGCACCTGTGTGGTATATTGATGCACAGTGGTACCACCATTATACCATATGCATTAGCGTATATAGTTTATTTAATGTGCGTACATTGGTAAAGGTTTGGGATAAAACGGTTGTGTATTACACCCATGAATATTTCATTTCTTGGTCCATACCACAGTGGCATTTTTTTGTAGTTTTGTACTCTGACACTGGTCACTGCATGCGAGGACTTAATACCCTGCTTCCCACCCACACCTGCTGATTGCACCGTCAGGTTGACTGTATATGTCAACCTGTTGTGTTACAACCAAGCCCTCCACCACCAGGTTTTCATGATGCTAATAACAAACCCAAAAATCATTTCCGCAATAAAAACAAAGCCCTAGCGCATATGTACAGCCAAATCCACACTGGCGTCATCAGGGGCAGTCAGTGTGTAAACTATAGGTATTTCCAATGTTCATTCAATATACAACAATATAACAGATTTCAAAGAAAACCCCATGCATGCAATCTTTATCATCTACGTATGGCCTTATTGAGATCATATTCCACTATGCCTGCTCTCTTGAATTCATATAAATCTGTTCTAACATCAATATATATTTCGAGGCAGCGAGCCCTCTCCAACCATGTGTTCATTTGTTTGATTATATCCCATGATTATTTTGTGTTTACAGGACAAAGCTATGGTTATTATTTGCTTACGTGACCAACCATGCGCTGCTGTTTCAAGCAGAGCCTATATATATAAATTACAATTGTTAAGCACCAAGGCAAAGCGAGACCCGATCCAGTCTGAAGATCATTCACAACAATATTTGAAAGTAAATTAATATGCCTGGCAGGAAAATTATCGTGAGTTGGTCATCTGAAACTAGTGCCTAAACAAATACGTCTACTGCATGAGTCTTACATACCATGCAATCAACTGATGTGTTTCCTCGTCGCAGAATCTCTTTTGTTAGTGACGAGAAGATTCTTCATCAACCGAGACCCAGCCAGCTCAAGGTTATACAAAATGCCACTGTGCATGTGTGTAGCTGCTCTCTTTCGAAATATGATATTAACCATATGTTGAGTATTATTTAACGACATACTGTCCGATATGTATTGCAGTTTACATTTGAAACCTACATAAGATTTTTCAGCAAAGTCACATCAGCAAAGATGTTTTCATTATTGTCCTTTTTAAAAGTAACACCGTGAGTTGATTATCAAAGAAGTATGGGATCTTTCATCGAATACTGGTTATTGATCATTGAAAAGTTCCCGCATGTCTAATACGAATGATTGTAGCGGAATACATTTATATGCCATGCACAGGTTCTGAGTATCAAATTAACTATGACGCTATGAAAATCCATATAATAACAGTCAACAAAAAATCACATAAATACACAGAAGTGAGCTTACCAGGAATGAAACAGCATAATGGCTACTTTGGCAACGTTATGTCAACGAGATTCAGTTTACCGCGAGCAAGACAACTTAGTGATATTTGATATCATGCATTTGCGGACAGACATCTTATGATACAGCATATGACTCCATGTTTCGACGAAATCTAAGACATATATGCTAATATTACACACAAAGTACCTGTATGGGGCCACCGCATCAAAACTGGGATAGTGCATCCTCAGTTAGTGTCTATCAGTGTGGTGTATGCACTGGCCGGGAATCAAGGTTTCCTAAAATCCGAAATGTTGACCGCATGGAAGCTGCTGATACAGCTGGGGATAGGTGAATGCTGATAGAGAAAGGATAGTGCTAGAAACATTTTTTTTTTCTTTTGGCCGCATAGAAACTTTCTTGTGGTGATACCTGTATCAGTGACTCAGTTAGGTGTCTTGGCGTCTCCTGGCAAAATCCAGGGCGCAAAAAAGTATACTTCAAGGCAGGAAAGAAATTTAAGAGGTCAAACACATGGTCACCGACAATAATTAAAGATAAATCGCCAGTTAGTAATCAATAATCATGTTTGAGGTGGTATACAGGTGGTATATTAAGTGACCCCCTGCCCCTGTTCCATGGAGCTCAGGTAAATGACCGGCCATAAAACTTGTCAGTTACGTGAGAGTGGCGCAGAGCGAATGCGTCGTACGTGGATCCCGGCCAGCGTCCGTCAATGTCGTATGTCTTCAGTTTTGAATTGCATATAATCTGGCAGTTTACGGAGTGAAATCCCTTTCTATTAAAAAAATACTGCCTTGTCATATGGAACATGTGGTGCCAGTATAGGTATGTGTGTCCCATCTACTGACCCACTATGCAAGGCAATCCATGGGTGCAATTGTAAAAATCTTGCTTCGCTCATGTACCTCCAGCCAAGTGATGAAACTTTCACTTATTTCGCAGATGGCTCGTGCAACAGTGTGCAAACAGTTGCTCACTGCACGCGATGAAATGCCAGGCAAATATCCTATGACTGGCAGAAATCCTCTTTGGGATAAGTATCTCAAGGCTGTGCACAGCTGCAGCGATGGCTCCAGAGCTTGAGACATACATGATTCAAAATAATGATTGAAAAATAATATAACAAGTTATCTATTGCATTATCTATTGCACCATGAATGTATCCATATAGAAGTCTATTGCCTAAATCATACTAAGAAACAGTTTGCCCATCAAACTCAGAGTAGCAAGTACGAGTACACACCTGTGAGTATGTTTTTCCAGAGCAGGTGAAAAATGTCCAATAACTCAGAGAATGGTTCTTTCAGCAAACAATAAGCGGTAAAAAACACAAATTTACGGAGACTTCAATTGGACTACTCCTATTGTGATGGACTCTATCAGGCCGCAATCGATAATTGGCTCCAAAGTCAATATCCGCAGCAACATGTCTCATGATTCATTGGCATGAAGGATACAGTGGCCCCAGGAGTGGATATGTAATATCCATATATATGTTTTGTTTATTATATATTCAACGGTGACCCGTCATCTGCAATTGAATGGATACATTTGTATATATATATATTTGAAGGGGTGAAATATTGTTCTCGTTGGTGCACATCATCATAAGAATCACATATAATTGTATCTCATCATACAGCAGGAAAATCTACTGTATATCTATTTCAAATTGACATCGATAGCTTGACCTCACATCTGCATTGCCATATACCAAGAGAAATAAAAAATAAATTACACAGAATGTGATAAAATCTCCACTTGTATCACAGGAAATTTGTATACGCCTAAAATACTTATAACAAAGTAGTAGCTATTCCTCTCTACACGACACTCGTGTAATAAATCACTGCAAGTTCAACGGGAAGTTAACAAATGTGACACGAAACGTGAATAAAATCTCCACCTATCGTGCATCACCGGAAATTTATGTGCGCCTAAATTTAATTTTTAGTTCTTGTATGACATATACAATGTGGCTTTTAACGTTTATTCGCATGTCAGTTCCACATACAGTGTATGCATCACGAATTATGTCGAAATATGTATCTACATTGTATTAGCACAAATGAACTATCAGGATGGGATTGTACACAAATAAAAATATAGTTTGCAAGAGTGTATGGCATGTCTATGACTGATTGATACATCACATTTTTGAACCTGTTTAGTTTTTTCATACATCCAGAGCACCATAGAAATCCGCATATGGTATATAATATCCCATATTAAATACTCCCTATCACACCCAAATTCACAGTATTTATTTGTATTTTAGGTTTATATCCATATGTAAGTATCAATCTACAACCACTAATTCAACTAGATATTGATTATACAAATAACAAATATAAAATACAACATTTTGCAATAGAAACAAAGCCCAGCCAATTAGTTTATCCAAAGACACACTGGGATCATCAGCGGCGGACAGTTTGTGAAATGTAGTTGTTTCTACTGTACACCTGATGGAACTAGCATACAACTGCCCAACAACCTATGAAACTAATTTAGAAATCCGAAACAAACCCCATGGCAAAGATACATGACAAGTACATAATACCTAATCCCAAGCAAAAAGACTACTAATATATATCTTTATTTATATTTGAATTTTAGGGGTTTTTGTATTGCCAACATCACAATCATACATTAGCCTACATAAGATAACTGGGTACCCTGCTCTACCCACCTGATGATTGCCCGACAAACTAAGAAATATAATTGATAGGATCGTATTCGCATGTTCTTCAGTGAACCAGATTCAGATGTTTTTTCAGAGAAACAAGAAAATGGTGGTTTTTGGTGGTTCCTATGATTTTTTTTCTCCAAAATTGCTCCATTCAACCAACTTCTGCACCCTCCCCCCTCATCGGTTTGATGACATATTCATCTATTTATAGTAAGTTATGCCAGCGCTCTCGAATCAAGATAATATTTCAAGTTACTGAGTATGTCCGGCAGTACAGACGTCGTGATGTCATCTGAAAATAATCGTTTCAAGGCACGGTGTTCCTTTTGTCTCATATTGTGTGACATTTCACAGACACGATCCTATTTGATACAATAGCTTAAAAAATAATCATAAGCAGATTTATATCACGTGTATTTCCTTGAGTCACGTTTTCTTCTTTTCAAAAAAAAAAAGTTCGCAAAAGATAGTTCTAGTTCAGTCGCGAGAATACAGTGTATTATGTAGCAGACACACCACAGCCATACTGACTGTGTACATATTAGGACTAGTACATACTGAATTATTTGGGCACTAGGGAACGTTTTTCACACAGGTGTTTTAATTTTACCAACATGTATTTTTGAAGATGATAGTGACCGACATAGAGCTAATATTGTCATATACTGTGATCGCCCATTTCAGAATACTGCTTTATTAGTCAATACAAATCAAGTACATCTTCACTATATACATCACAAAGTTTACCAAAATATACAAAGGAATATATGCAATGAAAATGTCCAGTTTTATAAGAATGAAACAAACTCTAAGCTGATAAATATCCATAACACTGTTTACTTCAAAGCACATGGATATACGAAAACCAATTCACCAGCTACACAATTAATATCATCAGTCAATATGCCTTATTGGATACTTTGGCCAACTGGTATCAAACTGGGTGTGTCTCCGAGATTGAGTTTGCCTTGAGGTAAGTGATATATTGATATATGATAGCATGATAGCATGTTATCACATGGAATGCATTTGCACAGTCATATATAGAGCGTATGCAAACAGATTCATATATACAAAACATATTTCGGTCAGGTATTATAGATTGATTCTAATACTGATCAATAAACGACAGGATTCGTTCGTTTCGTTCATCGATCCAGATACAAATATCCATCCCACACCATCTGTATTAAAGTACATATTGATATACATGACAAAGTGTGGCAATATTCTTGTCCTTGGTACACATTTTCATAACAATCTCAGAAAACTACAGATATGCCTCACAAGTTACGCCCAACCAAACTGCATTCCATTTACATGTATTTATCAACTGTTACTATCACGTTAACATTAAACATCGTTATATTCTCAATAGATCTGGCATGAGCTAGTTGGTCCATATACATCGATGTTACAAACGTAATGTTAACAATGGTTATATTATATCCTCCAGTTTATTTCCTCCAAGGACGGGAAACAATGTCCATTGTGAAGTGATTCATTCGGCTAGAATATGCAACTGGTGATTCTGAGCTCAATGCGTGATGCCTTTGACATGTACTCAATCGTGACCATTTTCCTTTGCACTCTTTTTGGGACGATTTGATTTGCTTTCTTCCGTGAGGTCTTTCTCTGCCATTACCATGAGTCTCAGACATCTATGTTTTCAACATTCCATGAAAACTGACATTATAAAAACGGATGACAATTTACATAAAATTAATGAAAATCAATACATGGTCATAAGTAAGTTGTAATAATGTCATACGAATGTGAATACAATGTGCACTTATTTACAATACATGAGTTCATGTGTACCCACACAAGGCTACAAAAGAAGCTACAATACTCATTCGGGAATACCAGTATGGTGATATATACAATATAGATGTGATAAAATATCTGAATGTAAAACTGAAGCCACAGGAGTCGCATGAGGATGTGAATACAATTGTGCAATTAGAATCATGTATTTGACCTACAAGTCATACAGATTAACCCATTAAACTTCGAAGCTGTTTAGAATTCATTCGAACATGACTTTACGACACATTCTCATCCTGTACAATTTTATATGTTTTTATGAATATTCACTGATAACTACAATAGATAAATTCAATACACATATAATTATTCACCGCCCTTTGGCTATCTTAATAAATCCTGTATATTCATGGGTGACTTTGATTCACATCTCATTTTTTAGTTCCATGAGCCATATTGAGGGTTGTCCACGAGTTCAGTTTCTCCCATCACCTTATTCTTGTCCACGTCTGTGTACACAGCCTTCGGTTCGTCCTCAACTTTTGGTACATTGTCTTTCTCAACCTCAGAGTAAATTGCAAGAGGTTCCACTGCGTCTGGGTTTGATTGCCTGGTTTCAATTTCAGTTTGACCGATGTTTGTTGTCATGTTGCTGGTTTCCATCATCTCACGACCAGATCCATTTGGGATCGTGTCTTTCTTCACTTCAGAGTAAGCTACAGTATGTTCACCTCCATCTTGGTTTGGTTCTATGATTCTGGTTTTATTTTGGCTGATAATGTTTGTTGTACCATTGCTGCTTTCCACCATTTCATACCCAGAAATATTTCGAACGGCAGTCATGCCATAATGTGTAACGGGCTCTGCCAAGCTGTAAGTTGGATCGTCAGCCATATTTCCAAGTTCTTCAAGAATCGTTATCGGTTCTTGTGCTGGCTGGATGTTGGCAGGAATGAAGGATTGCTTGCCAATATCTTCCTCATCATAAATAGCATTAGCATAATTGTTGATGTGGTTCTTTCCAGGTGGATCTGATCTTCCGCCTTCCTGTCGTTTTCTGGTGAAAACAAGCGTCAATACTGTCAAAATCTTTTTTTATCTTTAAAATTTGAAGTTGGACACATCGGACAAAAAATTGGCCCGAGGGCTCAGAACTGTTGCCGCAATAATGTTTAGAGTTAACCACAACTTTTTCACCAAAATTGCCGTTTTGAGTTATTGAAAGTCAAATTCAGTCGCCTGTTAATTCGCCATACATGACTTCCATTTGATTGGGCCAATATTTGATTTCCATTTTGGAGTGTTATTCAATCAGCTCCAATTATGAAGGAAAAATTAAGTGAAATTTAAGAACTTGATTTGGGAAAAAAATAACATTTTCGCCGACCCTTCAAAAAATTAAAATGTCCACTACACGCTGATCGGCTACTTAAGGGCAACGGCACTTATTCACGTCATGAAGGTACATAAAAGGAATCTTTGGAAAAAGACACTCAAAACTGTTCAGACAGCTGTTGGGGAAAATGGTTGGTAAAGTCACTTTGACTTTTCAAGGTCTTTGAATAGACGTGGAATCAATACCCAGTATCAAGTATTCCGAGCAAACAAAACAGGGTCCGTTATCCAATCTCATAGTCCGGGGACAGAAAGTCATATCAGGCATACGAAGTGAGAGAAAACAAAAATGACAGGGAAACTAGCAAGCTACAGTATGTTCACCTCCATCTTGGTTTGGTTCTATGATTCTGGTTTTATTTTGGCTGATATGTTGATTTCAAGGTCACCAGAGAAATCGCAATATGTGATATCCCACTTGAATGTGCCAATATTTAACTCTATAAAATTAAAACTATAAAATAATTCCCTCTTGAAAATATTTTTAGGCATTTTTGTGCAAAATGTTAGAGGGTTTCGACTCCAAGTTTACAGATACAAATGTATATGGACAAAGATAGACAACGGATGACGACGGACACAATGCCACAGGAATAGTTAATGGGCCCGGTAAAGATCCGATAACCTACAAAAAAAACCCAGTATGATGATTGTGACCATCCATTATTAGCCATAGATTACCTTTTCTGCATGATGACAACCGGGACCACGATGACAACTATCAGGATGATGACACCGCCAGCTACTGCAACCCCAATCACAAGACCTGTAAGAGATGTCATGTGGGTTATAATTTTGCACGATGGGGGTTCAAGTGCATAATTTATGTTTTAAAAGGGAAAAAGCTTTTGCCAGTCCTAACATCTCAGGAAGTAACAGGAGATGGAGAACATCGGAAATTATGATTGATTCTGATGGTTAAAATGTTGATAAGAATCATATCTGAGAATGAACTAAGCATCTTCATGGCTACCTGTGTCAACAGCATGTTGTGACCTCGGTACATTGCCCAAAGTGCTGCCACTGTTCTGTCCCATTTGTGTGCTGACCACAGAGTCAATAGTGGTCATACCTGTGTTCACCGATATGATAATTATCAAAATTTGGCTGTATTGGTGGTAATCTGGTAATAGATTGATACTTTCATTGACCAGAATTTTAGTTCAAAAATCATGTCTAATGGTGCAAATATTTACACCGATATATTGCTATATGATCTTTATGAATGTATAGTAATATCATAATTGTTTCATTTTGAGAGTGTATATTCATATTATGTGCAGGATATCAACGAAACAAGTCACATAGATTATGACCTACCAGATGTCATTGTGTGTGCGATTCTTGTTCGTAGCGAGGTAGGGTAATCATTCGAACCAATTGTAGATATGGTTGACGTTTCTTGATCGTACGACGTGGTCCTGCTAGTTGATACTTTTTGAGATGAAGCACCATGGGCAGTGGTGGTGGTGCTTGGAGTAATGGTCGGTTGAGTAGTGCTCGATGTAGAAGGTGTAGTACGAGTTTTGTTGACACAGGTATACACAATGATCACATACTCAGTGTTTGTGTTCCAGTGGAGCTGAGAGCCGCCTGTTGTCTCTGGGTTACATGGAGTGAACCCTGCAGCTCTCGCTCTCAGGTCCCCACACAACTGTTTTCCATTACAGCTGGATTTTATGGTTTTTAGATAAGATTGTTCTACACTTGCTCTACAGTCTTTCTCAGTATTCCGTCTTTTACAGTCTGTGGTCAGCCCGCCGATATCCATGTAGTAGGCTGTCGTGACGTCAACGTGAGTGTCACCAAAACACACCTGTACATCGAATGTGTCACCAGAACAACGGGATATTGTATCTGAAGTGTAAAACCGTCATAGGAATGACAGCCAGTACACAGCCAGTACACACACACACACATACACACCCTCAATAAACGTCGAAAATGATTGGCACATGAACTTACTCGTAGTTGCAAGTGGGGAGACATCAGTGGATGGAATACAGCGGTACTCCACAGCTACATATTTCCTCATAGAACATGACAAATCAGCAGACTCTGCTAGGAAAAAGCACGAGTTCTGTCCTTCACAACTCCCTCTGATATTTCTGTAGTAGTTGGAGGTCACTTCCCTCTGACAGTGACCCGTCTCCCAGGAACAACTGTCACCCTGGGCACCTCTCACGTAGTACGCTCCTATGATGTAGATGGTCTCAGATCTCCCACAGTTCAAGCTGATATAATTTCCCGGACACCCAGATCGAAGCTGAGCTGTGGAACACGGAAATGCGTTTGGATGTCTTTATCTTGTGCACAAGATTAGTGTCGTTTTTCTCAGATACTAAACTAATATCATGTTTCATAACACGAAGTACTCCCCAGAGCACTGCTACCTAATTTGTCATATACCGGTGTTCAAAAACGGAATACTACATGTATTTTGGCATCATAACTTTCCAATAGGTATATATCGATATATATCATGAAAATGAGTATCTGGAAATAATACGAAAGTCATGTACATTATTTTATCGTGACATGAATACCTGGGTACTCTTTCTGACAGAGGACGCTCTGGTACACTCCGATGTATCCGACAATTATTGCCAGTTTGTACTCCATGTCACTGACATATAGGCATATCACATATAGTTGATACGACGCTTTAATTTTGCGTGATAATACTATTCTTTTTAATATAAAGTTTTTGCCATGTGAACTCACTGAAGGCTACACAGAAAGACGTCTAATAGTGTTAAGTTTATTTTTTTGTTGAGGCCCATGTGAATGTGATCTGTGCGTGAGAATGTAAATATATATTCATGCATGAGTGTTTCCACCCGTGGTTTTAAATCAATAAACCATTTAATGGTGGGCTAAAAAATAAACAGGAAGTTGCTACTTAAATTCTATTATGTTTGCTTAAACCTTGATGTCACATCCGTCGTAAAATGCCAATAAACCGATAGTTTGGTGATCATATCTTTTTCAATATTTTCAACTGATACGAGAAATCAGCAATACATAAAATTGGCCTGATTCTCCTTCATAGAATGTTTGTGTGCACATGTCACCATATTTACCGTGAACCAACAGTGTGGCAGACATCTTGATTAATTGAACAAGAAAATGTCCACCTAAAAATCAATCCCGTGTCAAATAACTTATTTACCTTTCACGTGTAGCTACATCTAATATTCACTTAAATGGGTACAAGTCGACTTGTCAGGATGATGGTACACATGTGTTTTTGGTGGTAATAGATTAATACTTACATTCAAAGAGCAAGTTAGATCTTCAAGTTTTGCTTGGTAAGAGCACGCCTTTAGTTCATCACAGACTCCCATGAGAGTTCCGTAGTAGGTGGATTGCACTTCCTTCTGACAGTGACCTGGGTCCTAGGAACAGTTGTCATCCTAGGCACCTCTCATGTAGTACACGCATATGTTGTACGTCTCAGAGCTGGAACAGATATGATCCCCTACACTTAGGGGAGAGTGGGGAGAAATGGGACACGTTACCAAATTTCGATAGTGTAGTCCGTACATTGAACACATATTGTTGATGTAGATGTGTCTTTGTAGAGGTGATACCTTGTGTATTGTATGGCTGCAGGGTGACTTGTAATAATATTGATTGGAAAAATATAGACCTATAAATATGACACCGAAAATACCATGGGGTGAAATGGGACATTTGTGGTGAAATGGGACGCAGCACGGGGAGAAATGGGACACCACGCTCGTTCATAACAATGTGATGCTATGTCATCTGGAACTGCGAGGATTGGTGTTTGTGTGATATTGGATTAGCGTATGTAATTCAATTTGGGTTTTTATTTGTAAAATTTGTAATATATATCAATGCAGGAATGCATTTACACTGCAGTTCACCGTAACCTTTTTTCCCCAACAAATATGGTTGTTTTGACCTCTGAAAGTCAAATTCAAGGTCACCACTCAAACCGCCATGACATTGTATTCTTTCCCAATGGCATGCCAATAGCTTATTGGAACAAAGGTTTGGTAACCTAAAACATTTTAGACGGATTACGAGATAGAGAGATATAGATCCAATTAAAGTTATTCATTGCAATAATAGTGCCACACACAGTAAACAACATACAATTTATGACTTACCGGTAACGCTTATCAGATTATAGACAATGTGAGTCGACATAGAGATCTTTTGTAAATACCCTTGGGGCCCTATCTTTCAAAAACACCATATGCTAATCACACCCCGTAATCTCGGTTGACCATAAAGTTGAAAAACTAACAGGAAATGGTACACGAGTATTCATTGTGAAACAACCTATCTCTATAGTTATTCAGGGAAAAATGGCTGAATGAGTAACGTGCTTCAACGTTCAATATTGCAGTAATTTAGCGAACATCAAGACCATCAGATTTGATATCAAACATGACAGAGCTCTAGTTTTCATGTGTCCAAGAGGGGAGGAATGGGACACTGGGGAGAAATGGGACAACATGTCCCATTTCTCCCCATCGTGTAATCAGACAAACGCGAATGGAAATGAAAAAAAAAGTGAATAATTTCGAGATAACCAGTAGTGTTAATGCATACCAGGCATACATAAGATAATCTACAGATCAATTTTGCAAAAAAAAGACCTATATACCTGAGCACTAGGAGAACCGTGGCCGAGGCAATAATATTTTTTTCGTGGACCAAAAAAAAAATTCACTCACCACTCATGTCACAAGCTGCAGATGAACTCTATTTAATACGTCATTGTCATTGTGATGATAAGTCATTGTTTATATGTAAAGTGATTGCTGATTGGTTGAACATTTCCTGAGGCAGGAGGACGCTTCCATTTCTCCCCTGTCCCATTTCTCCCCACTCTCCCCTACAGTCTGCAACTGAGTTGTTAATCACATGATTGCAGCGAATTGATGTGGTCTTATCCACAATCAAAAACATTTTGGAATTCAATGAAATTCCAACAATGTTCTTAAACGACGGTACACCGGTACGCTGGTACAAGCATTTGTGAGGCGTAGGCCCTATCGGCGCATACACAAAACAAACAGTTTGTTGAATGCATATACCTGAGAATGTTTTTTTTGCACCAGTGTAACAGCGTTTAGAGGTTATCGGAATTTCAATTTGCGAATGTATGTATAGAACATTGTGACACCAAAGACACAAGAAGTTACTTCAGCAATTACACCCGTGGTAAACGGTTGCGTGCATACTATATTGAATGCTAAGTCCCGGATGTGTACGCACGCAAAACATGAGGTAAGAAGGAATCGTACGTAGTTTTCTTGTTGTGTTTCGCCCACTAGAATCTATTAAGAGGTAATCAAAGACACAAGTACCTTGATTCGATGTCAGCTGTCACAAGCTCACTAACTATCAAGCAGTTTGGGGTTCTTTAACTGCTGACATTGTGTAATTTGGTACCGAGTGTACAGGTACCCCTATTATCGCCCCATTCGAATGTTGCAGTCCCTCACTGAGTCCAAATTCTCAGTATATTAATCAGTACCAGCACAATTCGATAAAAAAATAAGCAATGCTTTAGGGTGTGCTGAAATATTCAGACAAAACATTGAATTTGCCAGTAAATCAATAATTTACCGGTTGAGGTACCTAAAAAAATTGGACCCCGGTTTGCAGCATATAGTGCAACCACAAAGACCACTATTCGGCATACCAGCAACCCAAACATTATTACACAGTGCTTCATCACAAGACCCACCGAAGACCACAACTACAATGCATTATAATCAAGGTAAAACTAACTTTACAATGGACACGGCTCAATCACAACCAGTAACCACGCACAAAGACACAACTGGTATGTCAAGAACTCTCTCAGTACTGAAGGTGATGTTATTAAAGATTATGTTGTATTGTACCACTATCTAGATATCTGACAACCTTCTTTTCTCACCCAATAATTTCTCGAGTTTAAGCAGAACCACACACGGGAATGACCTTAAGTGATTCTGTGCCCAGCACGCTAATGGAACTTGGCAGTTACAAAGGTATATGGGAAGGCCACAACATTTTCATTACATTTAACTTGGTTTTATTCCCCCGTACTGGAACAGTAACGATATACTGTGAAATACATTCCATGTTATGAATAGTTTCCATGGTTTCAAACATGGTTAACACATACCATCTCTTGTATGTGCTATGGTGATTGGGGTCGCAGTAGCTGGCGTTGTCATCATCCTGATAGTTGTCATCGTGGTCCCAGTTGTTATCATATAGAAAAGGTAATCTATGGCTAAAAGATGATAATCATAATCGACGTGTTTTATTTATGTGCATAGCTTCAATTATCAAGAAAAACATATATGATGAGCCTTGAGTTCGAAATAAATTATTGAAAAGAACCTAGAAGCTCTAAAGGTTTCTTGGAGTTGTACGTTATTTTCCTGCCAGAAAACAAGGAGAAGACACGGAATACTTGTGCTGATGTAGTGTATGATGAAGAGAGCGTTGATACTCGACACCTGTCCATATCAACGTAACACAAGGGAAGATACTGCTTCCGGAAGAACTAGGAAATACTAACAGCTTGGAAGAACCCAGATCAAATTACGATATGACTGTTGAATCGAAACTGTTCCGGGATGAGACCCAAAACGTTATCATCAAAGATGAATCTGGAACATTGTGACCTCCCGCAATTTATTCTGAGGTGAAGAAAGACGATGTTCCAAAAGCTGAAGATGAACCAAAGGCTGTGTACGCGGACGTGAGGAAGAATGTGGTGATGGAAGAAACTGAACTCGTGGACAACCCTCAGTATGGCTCATGGGCATTGGAGCAGGAAGGTTGAAAAATATTGCATATGGGTCGTTATTTCGTTTAACTCGAAAACATTGACTAGTATTTGAGTACGATCCATCAGTATAATTGTAAAATATTTATGGCTATATTTTGATATTCTCTGGTAAACAGGCATTAATAAATTACATTTTATTCGTTTCGTGTATGTCATTGCTAACTTGAATGTACATCATACTGCTATGTGTAATAAGGCGAGTCGATAGGTTCTATCAAGCTTTATTCTCCCGTAAAACTGAGAACAAAACAATAACAGACGTATAGATATCTAATGACCAATCAGTAAAATATGAACACATCAGGGTATGTAGTTCGAACATACATCTCTATACAGCAATGTCAGATAGACAGAGCTAAACCATAATAATTGGAACAATAAAATACACAGAGATAGCAATGACTAAATGATACAGGATACTAAGTTGTTATATGATAAATATAACTGACTGATTATCCGTAACCGTTATGATATTAACCCTGGGAATATAACTAACTGACTATCTGTAACTGTTTTGTTAAGAATGAAATATTTGTGAACTGACCTGGCTGAGGCTTATATTATGCTAACAAGCAATAAATATATCCGCTCAGGAACCTTCCAGTGATCCAATAAAGACAATAAAGACACAATTGAGCAGATTCAGTATTTGATTTTCCAAGTTCCACCTTTATGGTGGAGTGCTAACAAAGGATTGAAGTTTTGGAGGGAAAGTTGGTGGAAAAGTACAGGGTTGTAACTAACAACAAACATGATTGGACTGGAACTGGTTTGCATAATTAATTAGGGTGATTGGAAAATAACTGGAACCGCTGCCACCTGCTGAATACAAATAAAGGTAATATGGTAATTAGTGCTGCCACCTAGTGAATGTGAAACATATCATGGCAAATGCCACCTGAGGGCAACACTATCACATAATTTTATGCTTATGTATTGAGTTACTTGTGTGGTCATGAATTGTTTGGAAGTTCACAAGTTATTCAGGTAGATGGTGCCTGTTCTAATTCACGCGTCTGTATCGGTGAGTAGATTCGACAGTTAGTTGAAATGCCATCACGATGTACACTAGGATTGTGCACATATTACTCTACGTGCGTATCCGTAAAATGTTTTCTTCAGTTTCGTGATGGCATGTATTTTATGTATATTTTTTGGTGTCAAACATGTTAACTCAAAGCATTTCTTGTACATAATTTGGCGTGAGAATGTGTTGAACCTGGATAAACCGCATCATGCTTCAAATCTTAAACAAGTCTGATGATATACTCCACTTGATGACATTATATATAATATTTACAGATAACATGAACGTGAACTGAATCATATTCACACCATAAAGTCTAGTTTGGTACAATCTTCGATACAAGTATAGTGTATCATTTCCTGCATGTGCACAATGCATTCTTAAGCTTAAAGTCAATAAAGAGACATGCTAGTCATCTCGTCTTGTGACCTTGAGATTTAGGTCAAAGATCAAATTCAAGGTCATCAAAATATCCGGCGTTCATCATTTCCTATACGTCCACAATTTATTCCCAAGCTGTGATGTTGATAATAGGCGAGATATTAGCCAGTTTCTGCTTTGGCTTTGAAAATGAGATCCATGGTCAAATTCAAGATCATAAGAACATTCGGCTATATCATTTCCTATATGTGCACAGTTGTTTCCTAAGCTGTAAAGTCTATAATAACCGAGATATCAGCCATTTCGTGGTCTGACTTTGAAAATGGGTCAAAGGTCAACTCGAGATCATGACAATACTCAACATTTATCATTTCCTATATGTCCACAATTCATTCCTAGTCTCTAATCTCAATATTAAGTGAGATATTAGGCAAATTTGTCTCGTTATAAAGCATAGGAGAACTTACCATGGGAAAGTCGCATTTGCGACCCGTCGACAAAATGAAAATGGACGCCACATGCAGACCGGCAATTCAAGTGCAACGAAACTTATACACTTCACAGAAGTATATGAGGGCAATCTTTTGAAACAAAAACCTCAAAACTGTTACAACAGTTTTTGAGAAAATGGCAACCAAAGTCAGAAATTGGCCAGTTTCCGTTGGAGACGGCTGTCATTTTGTAAAAAAGCGAAAATAAAACAAACCTAAAAAATAACTTTTTAAAAATATTAATAGGATTTTTGTGCAAAATTCCAGGAAGATTCGACTGTAAATTTTGAAGACAAAATGGGGATGGGTGATGGACGACTATGCCAACGACCGACAGAACGCCATGCCAATAGCTTGTCGGCCATTAGTCCGGTAATCTAAAAACATTGGCTGCCAGAAAATGCTTTTTAGCCAGGGTAACCAATAACACAGGGATAAATGAAACTATACACAAAATAGCACATTAAATTATGACTTTATTTTCACAATATTTTCGAAAGACCTAATCCTATCAAATACATACATCACACATCATGAGAGTCAGCTCAGTATGGTGGCTTGAGGTGGGCCAGTAGCAAAAAGATTAAAACAATATTCAATGCTGATCCTCATTGAATGACCTTTAATTGGTATTGACATATTCCGGTTCACGACCAGATATTGTGACTTCGTTGTACACAGGGCCACTCCCAGAAGGTCCCATGGCAACAGCTTCGGTTGGCCGAGGACGATTGTTCAGTTCCGTGTATCCGTCTTCATCCACAGTGTATGGGTTTTCCTTGGGAAGAGTCAATTCTGCTTTCTTCCTGTTCTCGAGAAGAAAAATTCACTCCTCAGTACAAAAAGATACACATCCATGGGTAAGATATAGTTCTTAAATGAATAGGAATTCAAATTCCTGTACCATTCAATGATGTGAAAGCAATATGGAATTTATGGATGTGCCTGTTGTTATCGTTAAAGGCACAGAGATTGGATAGTGTGTGGATTGGTATCTTTATTCAAATCTTGGCATTTTGTCACTACTGTACATGTAGTTTAAGTATTAAAATTTTATGAACAGTGCGAAATGGTTATTAACTATAAGCATCGAATTTGATGGGTCACTTCAATGATTAACATCTCACCATTTTACAATGAACACAATCATTGCAGCAATAGCGCCGAGGAATAAAATGCTTACAACGGTAATCCCAATCACTAAACCTGCAATCAATCAAAATCTTAATCAACCTCCCTTTCATGAATCACATAATCTTCATTACTTATTCACGGGAATATTATCACATTGACAGTGGTAGTAATTTGTTTTGCTTTTTACCTTGGTTGATATCTGCATCTTGGACCCTGGCCGCATCATTCAGCGTGATATTATCATATCCACTCTGCAGAGTGTTGTCATTTCCTAGTAAATAAAGTATCAATGTCAGACATTTGTGTAACACTATGTTTTGTGTAAGGGATGTTTAATATTGTTAGGAGGAATCTTTCGACTGATCCTTGTGCAGATGAAATTATGCCATTTTTTGTCGATAAATTTCACAGCTTCCTTTACTCGGCTGCATCCCATCTCGTGAATCAGATGTAGACGCCTGAGCTGTTGCCGTCTCAGCGGAATAATCGTTGGATTCTATCCTCAACTTTGTCATGTCATGGGTAGAAACAGATCGTACAGTCATTACTAGGGTTATGGTGCTGGTAGTAGGAAGAGTTGTCCTTGTGGTGGTAGTACTGGGTGTAGGAAGTGTACGGACTGTAAGGATACATGTATATACAATGGTCACATACTCATTGTTTGTGTTCCAGTGGAGCTGAAGGCCGCCTATTCTCTCTGGGTTACAGGCAGTGAACCCGGCAGCTCTCGCTCTCAGGTCCCCACACGACTGTCGTTCATTACAGCTGGATTTTATTGTGTTCAGATAAGATTGTTCTACACTTGTTCTACAGTCTTTCTCTGTGTTGCGTCTGTTACAGTCTGTGGTCAGTCCACCGATATCCATGTAGTAGGCTGCCGTGACGTCAACGAGATTTTCGCCGAAACACAGCGATGTATCAAATGTTTTACCAGCACATTGAGATACTATATCTGAAATGTATAACCGTCATAGGAATGACCGTATAAACACAGCCAGTACACACACACATACACACCCTCACTGTATATAAATCAATATATCAATGAATGGCGAATATGACTGGCACATGATCTCACTCGCAGTTGCAGGTGGAAAGATATCAGTGGGTGGAATACAGCGATACTCCATAGCTACATATTTCCTCATAGAACATGACAAATCAGCAGACTCTGCTAGAAAAGAGCACGAGTTCTGTCCGTCACAGTTCCCTCTGATAGTTCTGTAGTATCCGGGGGTCACTTCTCTCTGACAGTCACCCGACTCCCAGGAACAACTGCTAACCTGGGCACCTCTCATGTAGTACGCTCCTATGATGTAGATGGTCTCAGAGCTGCCACAGCTCAAGCTGATATCATTTCCAGCGCACCCAGTCCGCAACTGAGCTGTGGAACATGGAAATGCTTTTAGATGACATTATCGTTTGCACAAAATTAGTGTCCTTTCTGTCAGATGTTAAACTAGTATCATGTTTTATAACACGAAGTACTCCCCAGAGCATTGGTACCTAATTTATCATATACTGATGTCTCAAATGACAATATTTCATGTATTATTGGTATCGTCAAATCTTAATCAATATATCCATATATTCATATGTATTATGGATATCTCAATAACATAAGGATATTATATACACGTCACATCGTTAGATCGTCACATAGTTACCTGGGTACTCATTCTGACAGAGGACGCTCTGGTACACTCCGATGTATCCGACAATTAGTGCCAGTGTGTTCTCCATGTCACCTGGTAACGTGTTATGTCCACAACAACGAGCAAAAGCTGGTTATTTGTTACAGCAGTCTAAAGGATAGGATCGGTATATCATATAGTGTTGATACGATGTATTCATTATTCTGGACGATACTATTCTGCGAAGACAAGTTCTTTCCATATGAGCTCTCAATTAAAGTTCGTTCTCCTTAAAAGACTGAACGGTGTTAATTTTAGGTAACCTATTGGCATGGCGTTGTGTCCGTCGTCCGTCCGTCCGTCGTCCGTCCACATTTTTATCTTTAAAGTTTACGGTCGAATCTTTCTGAAATTTTGCACAAAAATAGCTAAACATATTCCCAGGAAAGTTTTTTTTTCGTTTTTTGATTTTCGCATTTTCCTCAAAATGGCGGCTATTTTCGTTGAAAAATGCCCAATTTTGGAGTTTGACGGCCATTTTCTCAAAAACTGTTCAGACAGTTTTGAGATTTTTATTTCAAAAGATTCCCCTTATGGACCTCTGTGATGTGTATAAGTTTGGTTGCCCTTGAATCGCCGGTCTCTGTGGGGCGGCCATTTTGAATTTTTGACGAGTAGGCGAAAAAAAAAAAATTTTCGCCTCAAATCGCATTACTATCCATTTTGGGCCATTTCTAGGCAAAAAAAAATTTTCACCCTTTGAAAAATTTTTTGGACCGAAAATTTTCGGCAATTTTTTCCTTCATAATGGGAGCTGCCGGGACTGTACTCATAGAACGCTTGAAGATAGAGCTTAGAAATTGGCACTTTCAAATGGGAAGTCATATATGGCGACTTGTGAGGTGACCTTGAATTTGACCTTGGATGACCTTGAAAGGTCAAAACAGCCATTTTTGGGTAATAAAATGCCCAAACTTGCACCTTGTCTGTCTTTTCTCGAAAACTGTTCAGACAGTTTTGAGATTTTTGTTTCAAAAGATTCCCCTTATGGACCTCTGTGATGTGTATAAGTTTGGTTGCCCTTGAATCGCCGGTCTGCGTGTGGCGGCCATTTTCAACTTTTGACGAGTCGGCCAAAAAAAATTTTTTCACCCCAAATCGCATTACTATCCATTTTGGGCCATTTCCAGGGGAAAAAAAATTTCACCGTTTGAAAAAAATTTTGGACTTAGAAAATTTTTGGCAATTTATGGGAGCTGCCATAACTGTACTCATAGAACGCCTGAAGATAGAGCTTAGAAATTGGCACTTTCAAATGGGAAGTCATATATGGCGACTTATGTGGTGACCTTGAATTTGACCTTGGATGACCTTGAAAGGTCAAAACAGCCATTTCTGTGTAAAAAATGCCCAGATTTGCCTCTATAGATGAAATGCTTGCAGATAAGGCTTATGTTTGCATTATGAACATATAGGAACTTGGAAGACATATATGGCACAACTAATGATGACCTTGAAATTGACCTCAGATGACCTTGAGTGCCAAATGACTGACTGGGAATGTGTACATTGGCCTGAGCGGCCTATACACTTGCACCCAGACGTATCTTTGTATTATGAACATATAGAAAATCAAATACCGCACCCGTACATGTAATGTTGACATTGAAGTTCACATGGATGACCTTGATTGGTAAATCTCATGGTCATAATGTTCACACTGATAACCTTGATTGATAAATCTCCAAGGTCTGTTACATTCCATTATCCAAACAAAAATTGTCCGGTAACCTATCTTAGCCTTTGGGCTATCTTGGACTTTGGCGGCCATTTTCTCAAGAACTGTTCAGATAGTTTCGAGATTTTTATTTCAAAAGATTCCCCTCACATATTTCTGTGATGTGTATAAGTTTCGTTGCCCCTGAATGGCCGGTCTGCGTGTGGCGGCCATTTTCATTTTGTCAACGGGTCCAAAATGGGACTCTCCCATGTTAAATTCTCCTATGTGAGAATCAATCTATTACCACCAATATAGCCAAATTTTGATGATACCAATAACAAACATAAAATACATTTTGCAATAGAAACAAAGCCCGACCAAATACTTTGCTTTATAATGGGACACATTATGCCTAATATCTCACCTAATATTGAGATTAGAGACTAGGAATCAATTGTGGACATACAGGAAATGATATATGCTGAAAATTCTCGTGACCTTGAATTTGACCTCTGACCTCATTTTCAAGGTCAGAGCACAAAATGGCTTATATCTCGCTTATTATCGACTTTACAGCTTAGGAATCAAATTGTGAACATACATTTTGCACAAAAATGCCTAAAAATAATTCAAAAAGGGGGTATTTTTTATTTTTTTTATTTTTGCGTTTTCTTAAAAATGGCGGCCATTTTTGACGAAAAACAACCAATTTCTGACTTTGGCGGCCATTTTCTCAAAAACTGTTCGGACAATTTTCAGATTTTTATTTCAAGAGATTCCCCTCATATATCTCTGTGATGTATATAAGTTTCGTTGCCCCTGAATCGCCGGTCTGCGTGTGGCGGCCATTTTCATTTTGTCGATGGGTCCAAAATGGGACTCTCCCATGTTAAATTCTCCTATGCTTTATAATGGGATACATTATGCCTAATATCTCACCTAATATTGAGATTAGAGACTAGGAATCAATTGTGGACATATAGGAAATGATATATGCTGAAAATTCTTGTGACCTTGAATTTGACCTCTGACCTCATTTTCAAGGTCAGAGCACAAAATGGCTTATATCTCGCTTATTATCAACTTTACAGCTTAGGAATCAATTGTGGACATATCGGAAATGATATATGCTGAATATTCTGATGACCTTGAATTAGACCTTTGACCTCATTTTCAAGGTCACAGGACAAAATGGCTAATATCTTGCTTGTTATCGACTTTACAGCTCAGGAATCAATTATGAACATATAGGAAATGATATATGCAGATTATTGTCATGACCTTGAACTTGACCTTTGACTTCATTTTCAAGGTCACAGGACAAAATGGCTAATATATCACTTATTATCGATTTTACAGCTTAGAAATCAATTGTGGACATATAGGAAATGATATATGCTGAATATTCTCGTGACCTTGAATTTCACCTCTGACCTCATTTTCAAGGTCAAGAGCACAAAATGGCTAATATCTCGCTTATTATCGACTTTACAGCTTAGGAATCAATTGTGAACCTATAGGAAATGTTATATTCTGAATATTGTCGTGACCTTGAATTTGACCTTTGATCTGATTTTCAAGGTCAGAGCACAAAATGGCTAATATCTCGCTTATTGTCGACTTTACAGCTTAGGAATCAATTGTGCACATATAGGGAATGATATAGTCCGAATATTTTGATGACTTTGAATTCGACCTTTGACCTCATTTTCAAGGTCTAAGCACAAAATGGCTAATATGTCGCTTATTATCGACTTTACAGCTTAGGAATCAATTGTGCACATATAGGAAATGATATAGTCCGATTATTTTGATCACCTTGAATTTGACCTTTGACCTAATTTTCGAGGTCAAAGCACAAAAATGGCTAATACCTCACTTAATATCGACTTTACAGCTTAGGAATCAATTGTGGACATATAGGAAGTGACATATGCTGAATATTCTCGTGACCTTGAATTTGACCTTTAACCTAATTTTCAAGGTCAGAGCACAAAATGGCTAATAGCTTGCTGATTATCGACTTTACAGCTCAGGAATCAATTGTGAACATTATAGGAAATGATATAGTCTGAATCTTCTGATGACCTTGAATTTGACTTTTGGCCTCATTTTCAAGGCCAAAAGACAAAATGGCTGATATCTCGCTTATCCACTTCACAGCTTGGGATTAAATTGTGGACGTGTAGGAAATGTTGAATGCTGAATATTTTGATGACCTTGATTGACCTTTGACCTCATTTTCAAGGTCAGGCACAAAATGGCTAATATCTCACTTATTATCGACTTTACATGTTAGGAATCAATTGTGCACATATAAGGAATGACATATGCCGAATATTCTTGTGACCTTGAATTTGACCTTCGACCTTGTTTTCAAGGTCAGAGCACAAAATGGCTAATATTTCGTTTATTGTCGACTTCACTACTTGAGAATCAATTGTTGACATGTAGGAAATGATATATGCCGAATATTGTTATGACCTTGAATTTGACCTTTGACCTCAGTTTCTAGGTCACATGACAAATGGCTAATATGTCGCTTATTATCGACTTTACAGCTCAAGGATCAATTGTGGACATATAGGAAATGATATATGCTCTTTACCTTGAATGTGATCTTTACCTCATTTTCAAGGTCAAGAACACAAAATGGCTCATATCTCGCTTATTATCGACTTTACAGCTTAGGAATCAATTATGAACCTATAGGAAATGATATATTGTGAATATTGTCATGACCTTGAATTTGACCTTTGATCTGATTTTCAAGGTCAGAGCACAAAATGGCTAATATTACGTTATTGTCGACTTTACAACTTGAGAATCAATTGTTGACATGTAGAAAATGATATATATGCCGAATATTGTCATGACCTTGAATTTGACCTTTGACCTCAGTTTCTAGGTCACATGACAAAATGGCTAATATGTCGCTCATTATCAACTTTACAGCTTAAGGATCAATTGTGGACATATAGGAAATGATTCATGCTGAATATTGTCGTGACCTTGAATTTGATCTTTGACATCATTTTCAAGATAGAGCACAAAATGGCTAATATCTCGCTTAGTATCGACTTTACAGCTTAGGAATCAAATATGAACCTATAGGAAATGTTATATTCTGAATATTGTCATGATCTTGAATTTGACCTTAGTTCTGATTTTCAAGGTCAGAGCACAAAATGGCTAATATCTCACTTATTATTGAATTTACAGCTTAGTAATCAATTGTGAGCTTATAGGAAATCATATACTGGCATGCTGAATACTCTCGTGACTTTGAATTTGACCAGTGACCTTATTTTCAAGGCCACGGAACAAAATAGCTATTATATATTGTCCGGTAACCTATCTTAGCCCTTGGACTAATTTTTTTTTGTTGAAAAATTTTGATGTTGAAGCCCATGTCAATATGATACGTGCGTGAGAATGTAAACATATATTGACGCAACAGTGATTTCACCTGTGGTTTTATATCGATAAATCATTCAATGACGAGCTGGTAACCAACCAGGAAGTTGTTATTCAGGCCTCCATTATGTTTGCTCAAACTTTAATGTCCCGTCCGGCATTTACCAATAATTCAATAGAATGTTATGTTTAAATATTTGTCAAGATTAAGCCGTTGCATGGAGTGAGGGTAAAATCAACAATGAGTACAAATTATATACAAATTATAGCTTGATAGTACACAACATGAAGTTTGTTTGCACTCATCACCATATTCAAATCGACTTAGCAATGCGCCAGACATCTTGATCAGTTCAACAAGGAAATGTACACACGTGGATACAATCTGGTGTCACATAACATGTTCACCTTTCACATGAAGCTTTATCTTTATCTATAGTCATTAAACTTTATCTTCAGTTTGGCATGTGTACTAATTGACAAAGGTGAATGTAAGACCGAAGGGATTATGAAAAGCTGTCAAGACAATGAGTTTTGCCAGGATGATATCTAATAGTGATACAAAATTATAATGCATTGGGGGAAAATAACTTATGTAGTGTTTTGGTTCCCAAATCAGCCACTGTGAAGGATTATTTCACAATAAAATCCTGTGATATAAATGCGTGATGTTTGGTATGTAAGTGACCAATCCAGGTATATATGAGCGAATTATTTGTAGAATATTTATGACAGTTATCGGCCCGAAACCCCTCCCTTACACATTCACCCACTCGACATACATGACACAGATTCATCACAAGACTTCATACTTACCTCACGTCACCAACACACACCGTCCTAGCACCGCACCTCATGTAAACAACTCTAATCACGATGACACACCCCTCATTCCCTCCAATCACCACATTTCCAGACACTAAACACGCCCACCTAGACATTACATCACATTTAACGAATCACATGAACTCCTGTCCGACGACGCGGGAAAATTTCAGACACCCAACACATGGCCCCGCGCTTTCGCGGACTCTAGTAGTTGTAGATGTGAAAATGTAATGAAGATGACGTGAATGAAGAATGAAGATGATTTAATACAGAGGTACAAACGAAGACTATTGTGAAATAAGAAGTTATGTAAAAGACAGCGACTATCAGACTATATCTTGGGATTACGTGTGTGTGTGTGGCCGTGATCTTCATCGAACTAATCATCCCAATAAACTTTGGAATATTGTTGAAAGATACGTCGGACTCTAGTCTTGTGATATCGCACGACATACACCGTACTATACGATCCTGTCAGCGTAATAGCCGCCGGGAGACACGCTATTCCGTCACATATTTGATAACAGTTCTTACTTCAAGGTGTGGATATCATGTGTGTTATTGCAATGCCAAGTATAATATTGACTCATGTAGACATGTTGACGTGTGCAAACGACATCTCGAGGAGAACCCAATAAGTTCGTTTGAATAGTAGCGTTTTGGTATTCAATGAGCGTGATAAGGAAATTAAATATTATGAACACGTTTTTCTATTGACATTTTTGTGAGTATACATTTTGAGTGGCGTCTCTTCATGATTACCATCCAATGCTACTGACAGCCGTTCGATGAAGTTGACTCAAATTTAATAGGCTTGTCACGACTCTTGCATGGAGAGATCCATGTAATGTGTATGAATATCGCCAATGTCGGTGAACCCAGAAAAAGAAAAATACCCACCTTGCACGTGGCAGGTATATATAAAAACCCAATCAATTGGAGATGAAATGAAGACCACTTCTTCAGATTCGTACGTATAAGAAAGAGCTCTGACTATCTTCCAAGTTACCATTAACATGTCTTCGAACACCCTGATACTAGTGACCGGACTCATTGCGATGTACCAAAACATCTTATGCCAGACTGTATACCCAGGTAAATTGTATATCGATTGATTGAAAATCTTAATACAATTTTGGTGTACATATGCATTGAACACGTTAGGCCTCATTCGTTTAAGTCGTACACTTGTATGTAATTGTATACGTTTTCATCGTATCAATATAAGCAATTGCTGCTGAAGTATAGACATTCCGAATGTTTTGGCAGCCCAGTTTAAATCGGGTTGTGCTGGGAGTTATATCAGCTTGAGATGTGGGAGCTCTGAGACCATATTCATCCTAGGAGCATACTACGTGAGAGGTGCCAGTGGGGGCAGTTGTTCCTGGGATCATGGTCATTGTCAGAGGGACGTGACCTCCGCCTACTATATAATCATCAAGGGGAGCTGTGACGGACGGAACGCGTGCTCGTTCTTAGCACAATCTGTTGATCTACCTTGCCCTTTCAACGAATATGTGGCCGTGGAATACCGATGTATTCATTCTAGTGATGTAACAGTGAATTATAATCAATTCACGACAACCATGTTTACTATGGATTCTGGTGGAAATATGACCCCGTCACAACCATGGACCAAACATACAACAGGTAGGTCATGAGTTATCCCGGAATTACAAGTGATATTATTATAATTTGTTTTGGTTCATACTATTACTTGGATATGCTCTTTTAGAATATTTGATAATTTTGCTATCTAATAAATTGTGAACATTATTTCCTCATCCTGGTCCATTTTATTGAGCAGAGTCAGACACAGAAATTGCCCCAAGTGATTATGCCCCCAGCACGCCAAAGGTACTTGGCCAAAGTGACAAAGGTATAGGATAATGCTGCAACATGTTGATTATTTTTGACATTGTTATTCCTAAATACTGAAACAACAATGATAAACCATATACTCTTCACACCCCGATATATTCAATACCCTCCATGTTTTGTTCATAGTTTTCGGGGTTTCTGTTTTTTGAAATGGTGCTAATTCACACAATCACGTGAATTATTTCCCATATGACATTTCTGACAGCTTTGGTGATTGGGGTCGCAGTAGCTGGCTGTGTAATCGTCCTGGTAGTTGTCATCGTGGTCGCGGATGTTATCATACAGAAAAGGTATGATACATGACGTGGGTAATCTCGGTCACGTGGATGATGTGGATAATCTCAGTCACCATGATTTGCCTTCGCATGTGTATAGCTTCCGTTTTCAATGAAAAAATGTATCGAGTTATAGGCAAGTTCGTGTTCAAGGCAAGCCTCAAGTTTGAATCTCAGAGAGGAGAAGTGTTACTGTGACCTTTAGGTTAACGATGACTCTATTTTTTGTTCAGAAAACAAGGAGGAGAGACAGGATCAGGTCCACCAAACACTTATGCTAATGTGGTGTATGATGAAGAGAATATTGGTAAACAATCATCAATACCTGTCAGTGTCCACCCAACAGAAGAGGTAACGCTTCATAATGAAGCAGTGAAACCCCCAGCAGTTTACTCTGAGGTGAAGAAAGATCAAGTTCCAAAGGATGTAGATGGACCGAGGGCTTTGTACGCAGACGTGAGGAAGAATGGGCTAATGGAAGAAACTGAACTCGTGGACAATCCGCAATATGGCTCATGGGCACTGGGGTTGGAAGGTTGAAAAATACATAAATGGTTATTTTGTTAAGCTAAAGAACATATACAAGTATTCGAGTTTATTCCATTAGTATACATGTAAATAGTGTATGACTATATTTTGATATCCTCAGTTATACAGGTATGGAAAAACTTCATTTGATTCGCTACGTGTCCGTTATTACTAACTTTAAACAAGTGTGCATCATACTGCTCTGATTATGTTTTGAGTTAGTTGTGTGGTCATAAATTGTTTGGAAGTTTGCAAGTTATTCAGGTAGTTTGCGCCTGTTCTAATTCACGCATCTGTATCGGTGAGTAGATTCAACAGTTAGTGGAAATGTCATCATGATGTACACTAGGATTGTGCACATATTACTCTATGTATCCGTATCATTTTCTTTTCAGTTTCGTGTTGAGGCATGTCTTATATGTATTCTAAAGCATTTCTTGTATTATATCATTTGGTGTGAGAATGTATTGACCCTGGATAAAACGTATCATGCGTCAAATTATATGAAAGTTTGATGATATACTCCACGTGATGACATTATAAAAATATCTACAGATAACATGAACGTGAACTGAATCATCTTCACACCATAAGTCTAGTTTGGTACAATCTTTGGTACAAGTACAGTGTATCATTTCCTTATGTGCAGAATTGATTCCTAAACTTAAAGTTAGTAATAAGCGTTATATTAGGCATTTCGTCTTGTGACCTTGAAAATTAGGTTAAAGGTCAAATTCAAGGTCCTCAAAATATTCATCATTTCCTAAACATCCACAATATATTCCTAAGCTGTGAAGTTGATAATAAGAGAAATATTAGCCATGTGCTCTGACCTTGAAAATGAGATCAAAGGCCATATTCAAGGTCATAAGAAAATTCGGTATAAAAATTCCTATATGTGCACAATTGTTTCCTAAGCTGTAAAGTCTATAATAAGCAAGATATCAGCCATTTTGTGGTCTGACCTTGAAAATGGGTCAAAGATCAAATTCATGACGATACTCAACATTCATCATTTCCTATATATCCAGAATTGATTCCTGGTCTCTAATCTCGTTTCTAAGTGAGATACTAGGCATAATGTGTCCCGTAATAAAGCATAGGAAAATTTAACATGGGAAAGTCACATTCGGGATCCGTCAACAAAATGAAAATGGACGCCACACGCAGACCGGCAATTCAAGTGCAACAAAACTTGAGGGCAATCTTTTGAAACAAAAATGTAAAACCTCTCTGAACAGTTTTTGACAAAATGGCCGTCAAAGTCAGAAATTGGCTGTTTTCCGTAGAAGATAACCGCCATCTTGAAAATAAAACGAAAATGAAACAAGCCTAAAAAATAACCCCTTTCAAAAATATTTCCAGGAGTTTTTGTGCAAAATTCCAGGAAGATTTAACTGTAATCTTCAAAGATGAAATGTGGATGGGCGATGGAGGACCACGCCAAGGACCAACGCAACGCCGTGCCAATTGCTGATCAGACATGAGTTCGGTGACCAAAAACATTGGCTGCCAGGAAACGTTTTTTTTTCCAGGGTAACCAATAAGACAGGGATAAATGAAACTATACACAAAATAGCACATTAAATTATGACTTTATTTTCACAATGTTTTTGAAAGACCTAACCCTATAAAATGCATACATCCCACATCATGAGCGTCAGCTCAGTATGGTGGCTTGAGGAGGACCAGTAGCAAAAAGATTAAAACAATGTTCAATGCTGATCCTCATTGATTGACCTTTAATTGGTATTGACATATTCTGGTTCACGACCAGATATTGTGACTTCGTTGTACACAGGGTCACTCCCATCGTTTTCCATGGCAACAGCTTGGGTGGGTCGAGGACGATTGTTCAGTTCCGTGTATCCGTCTTCATCCACAGTGTATGGGTTTTCCTTGGGAAGAGCCGATTCTGCTTTCTTCCTGTTCTCAGGAAGAAAAATTTACTCATCAGTACAAAAAAGATACACATCCATGGGTGAGATATAGTTCTTAGATGAATAGGAAGTCAAATTGTTCTCGAGAAGAAAAATGTACACATGAGTACAAAAAGATACACATCCATGGGTAAGATATAGTTCTTAGATGAATAGGAAGTCAAATCCCTGTACCATTCAATGATGTGAAAGCAATATGGAATTTATGGATGTGCTTGTTGTTATCATTAAAGGCACAGAGATTGAATAGTGTGTCGATTGGAATCTTCATTCAAATCTTGCCATTTTGTCACTAAATGTAATTTAGGTATTAAAATTTTATGAACAGTACGAAATGTTCATTCACTAAAATCATCGAATTCGTTGGTTAACATCTCATCCTTTTCACAATTAACGCAGTCAGTGCAGCAATAGCGCCGAGGAATAAAATGCTTACAACGGTAATCCCAATCACTAAACCTGCAATCAATCAAAATCTGAATCAACCTCCCTTTCATGAATCACACAAGCTTCATAACTTATTCAGGGGAATATTATCACATTGACAGTGGTAGTAATTTGTTTTGCTTTTACCTTGGTTGATATCTGCATCATGGACCCTGGCCGCATCATTCGGCGTGATATTATCATCCCCACTCTGCAGAGTGTTGTCATTTCCTAGTGGATAAAGTAACAATGTCAGAACTTTGTGTAACACTATGTTTTATGTAAGGGATGCCTAATATTGTTAGGAGGAATCTTTGGACTGAACATTGTGCAGATGAAATTATGCTAATTTTTGTCGATAAATTTCACAGCTTCCTTTACTCGGCTGCATCCCATCTCGTAAATCAGATGTAGACGCCTGCGCTGTTGCCGCTTCAGGGGAATATTCGTTGGATTCTGTCCACAACTTTGTCATTTCATGGGTAGAAACAGATAGTACAGTCATTACTGGGGTTATGGTGCTGGTAGTAGGAAGAGTTGTCCTTGTGGTGGTAGTACTGGGTGTAGGAAGTGTACGGACTGTAAGGATACATGTATATACAATGGTCACATACTCATTGTTTGTGTTCCAGTGGAGCTGAAGGCCGCCTATTCTCTCTGGGTTACAGGCAGTGAACCCGGCAGCTTTCGCTCTCAGGTCCCCACACGACTGTCGTTCATTACAGCTGGATTTTATTGTGCTCAGATAAGATTGTTCTACACTTGTTCTACAGTCTTTCTCTGTGTTCCCGCTGCTGCAGTCTGTGGTCAGACCGCCGATATCCATGTAGTAGGCTGCCCTGACGTCAATGTGAGTGTCACCAGAACACAATTGCCCATCGAGTGTGTCACCAGAGCAACGGGATATTGTATCTGAAGTGTAAAACCGTCATAAAAATGACAGTATAAACACAGCCAGTACACATACATATACACACCCTCAATGTTTATATAATAATCAACGGCGAAAATGATTTGCGCATGAACTCACTCGTAGTTGCAGGTGGGAAGACATCAGTGGATGGAATACAGCGATACTCCACAGCTACATATTTCCTCATAGAACACGACAAATCAGCTGACTCTGCTAGAAAAGAGCACGAGTTCTGTCCGTCACAGCTCCCTCTGATAGTTCTGTAGTAGTCGGAGGTCACTTCTCTCTGACAATGACCCGACTCCCAGGAACAACTGTCACCTTGGGCACCTCTCGTGTAGTACGCTCCTATGATGTAGATGGTCTCAGAACTGCCACATATCAAGTTGATATCATTTCCCGCACACCCAGTCTGCAATTGAGCTGTGGAACATGAAATGATTTAGATGTCATTAGATGTATGTGTCCTATTTCTCAGATACTAAACTAATATTGTGTTACGTACTTTCGTTAACACTTTTCGTTAAATATTCTCGTTAAATACTCACTGGAGAAGTATTACATGTATTTTTGGTATCATGAAATTTTATTAAATATATCAATATATATCGTGTGAACGAGTATTTGAATATGATACGAATATTATACACATTATTTGATCGTGACATGGTTTGGTTACCTGGGTACTCATTCTGACAGAGGACGCTTTGGTACACTCCGATGTATCCGACAATTATTGCCAACGTATACTCCATGTCACTGACACTTGGTAACGTTTTATGTCCACAACAACCAGTCAAAGCTGGTTATGTGTAACAGCAGTCTAACCAGTCTAACGCATAGAAGCGGCATATCACATAGTGTTGATACGACGTATTCCTTTTTCTGGTCAATACTATTCTGCGAAGACAAGTTCTTCCCTTATGAGCTCTCAATGAAAGTTCGTTCTTATTAACAGACTGAACGGTGTTAATTATTTTTGAAAAATTCTATGTTGAAACCTATGTCAATACGATACGTGCGTGAGAATGCACATAAATTCACGCAACAGAGACGCCAGTGGTTAGATACCAAACAGGAAGTATTTACTAAAAGTTCCATTATGTTTGCACAAACCTTAATGACCCGGCCGGCATTCACCAATAATTCAATAGAATTGTGGGTTCATATATTTGTCAAGATTGAACCTTTGCATGGAGTGAGGGTAAAATCAACAATGGGTACAGATTACATAAACTAGACATAAGTGTCACCCCGTAGTCATTTTGGCAAAAAAGTAGACGGACAACGAAACTTAGTTACTGAACAATAAAGAACGTGGTCAATGATATTAAACTTTTCTCAGCAACAATATCAGATATTGTTTTATCGACACCAGAAGCAAAACACGTATATCAGGTCATTTTTGGACCCAAATGATGCGAGTTGAAACGAGACAACCAGAGATTGCACACCCTCGCCCCTTCAGATTTGGTTACTAAAATCAAAGCTGATGAGCCTTACATTTCCGACCTGGGCGATAATCGGGGATTTTTGTTGTACGACCATGGTCATATATCAAATGGTTGGGAATTAACCATGGAAAAGTACATAAATCATTGGAGAAAGAATCATGATAAACGCAATGATTCTTGCGATTTTTCTATTTTGACCTTATTCTGGACCACGATCTCAATTCTTGATACTGACCTCGCTAACTTAAAAATGGATATCAAACCAACTTAACCTGAACAATACAATATATTTTGTAATTGGTGACAGAAGCAACATTATGGGCCGTATAGGCCTCACTCGCTAAGTTTTGATACCATCAGAGGTACCTGTTGTCGGTAAACTTAAATTCGAATCGCATCATCTTCGGACACTTTGATGACTACCGTAACATACGTTACGGTAATCGATGGTAATCGGGTTATATACAGTGTTTCCAGAGCAGGTGAGATAATGTCCAATAACTCAGAGAATGTTTCTTTCGGCAAACGATAGCGGTCAAAAGACTCAAATTTACGAAGATTATCAAATGGATTATTCCTATTGTGATGAACTCTATCAGGTCGGAATCGATACTTGGCTTTAGAGTCAATATTCTCAGCAACACGCCTCATGATTCATTGGATTGAAGGATACGGTGGAGTAGATAGGAGTAGATATGTCATATAATGTGCTTTTTCCCCAGGAGTAGATGTGTCATATATATGTGTTTCGTTCATTATATATTCAACATTTACACGTCATCTGCAATAGAATGGGTATATAATATATTTATATATATTTGATCGGGTAAAATATTGTTCTCCGGGGTGCACATCATCATAAGAATCACAGGTAATTGTATCTCATCATACAGCAGGGAACGCCAATCTACCGTATAACTATTTTAAATTGATATCGATATCTTGGTCCTCACATCTGCATTGCCAATTCTGAAGAGGAATAAAGCCAATCTCTCAACATGAAACTAATTAATCAGTGCAAGTTCATAAGAAAGCTAAAAATATATCACAAGAAACGTGAATAAAATCCCCACCTGTTGTGCACCACAGGAAGTTTTTATACGCCTAAATTTGAATTTTTGTTAATTTGTAAGAAAGTGATAGCTATTCATCTTCACACGAAACCCGTGTAATAAATCAGTACAAGTTCAAAGGAAAGTTTCCCATATCAGGATGGGAATGAACACAAATAAATGTCAACTTTCCGGGGGTGTATGGCATGTCTATGATTTACTGATATATCACAGTTTGGGAGAACATTAGCCTATCTAGTTTGTTCATACACCATAAAATTTGCTGCAAATAATATAATATCCCACATTAAATGCTTCCTATCCCTTCCAAATTCACAGTATTTTTTCGTATTTTAGGTTTATATTTATATCTTTATTATATTTGAAATTTAGGTCTGCTTATTGTCATAATCTCAATCACGTCATAATATTGATGGTATTATGCTGATAATACATTGGTCTACATGAGACAGCTGGGTATCCTGCTTTCCACACATGATTATTGTAAAACCACGGTCAAACTAATATATGGAATTGATAGGATATTATTCGCCTGCTCTTTAGTTAACCAGATGCAAGTTTTTTCAGAAAATCAAATTGTGGTTTTTGGTGGTTTCTAGGGAAAATGTTTTCGAAATTGCTCCATTGAACCACTTTCTGTAACGTTCCCTTGATCCGTCTGATGACATATTTATCTATGAATAGTAAGTTATGCAAGCGCTCATGAGGTAAGATAATATGTGATGTAATTGAGTATGTCCGGCAGTACAGACGTCGTGATGTCATCTGAAAATAATCGTTTCAAGGCACTACGTTCTTTTTGTCTCATATTGTGTGATTATTCACAGACACGATCCTATTTAATGCAGAAAGCTTACAAAATAATCATATGCAGATTTGTGTCACCTACTTTTGCTGGAGTCACATTTTCTTTTCTGTTCAAAAAAAGTTCGCAAAAAATAGTTCCAGTTCAGTCACGAAAATACAGTGTATATGAAGCAAACACAACACAGTCGTGCCATACTTCCTGATTATCTGCGAACATAGGACTAGTACATACTGAATTATTTAGGCATTAGGAACCAATTTCACACAGGTGCTTGGTCTTAGCTGTTCATGAAGATAATAGTGACCGACATAGAGCTAATATTGTCATATACTGTAATCGACCATTCCAGAATATCGTTTTATTATTCGGTACAAATCAACTACATTTTCACTATATACAAGAAAGTGTACCAAAATATATATACAATGCACATGTCCAGTTTTATAAGAAAGAAACAAACTCTAAGCTAATAAATATCCATAACGCTGTTTACTACGAAGCACAGGGATATACGAAAGCCAAACCACCAGCTACACAAGTAATATCATCAGTCAATATGCCTTGCCTTGGATACTTTGGACAGCTGGTATCAAACTAGGCGTGTCCTCGAGATTCGATTTACCTTGAGTTAAGGCGATATTATGATAGCATGTTATCACATGGAATGCATTCGCAGAGTCATATATAAAGCGTATGCAAACAGATTCATATATACAGCACTCATTTCGGTCAGGTATTATAGAATCATTCTAATAATGTTCAATAAACGACAGGATGCGATAACACGTTTGTTTCGTTCATCGATGCAGATACAAATATCCATCCCACACACCTCATCTGCTTTAAAGTACGTATTCATATACATGACAAAGTGTGGCAATGTTCTTGTCCTTGGTACACATTTTCATAAAAATCTCAGGAAACTACAGATATGCCTAACAAGTTACGCAAATCCAAACTGCATTCCTTTTACATGTATTTATCAATTGATATGTTACTATCAAGTTTACATTAACGAAGTTATATTCTCAATCGGATGTGACATTAGCTAGTTGGTCCATATACATCGATGTTACAAACGTAATGTAAGCAATGGTTATATTATATCCTCCAGTTTAATTCCTCTAAGAGCGGAGACAATGTTCATTGTGAAGCGAGTCATTCGGCTAGAATATGCAACTGGTGATTCTGGGCTCAATGCATACTTTTGATATGTATTCAATCGTGACCATTTTGATTTGGACTCTTTTTACGACGATTTGATTTGGGTCGTCCATGCGGTATTTCTCTGCCAAAACCATAAATTAAGGTTTTGAGAATTCCGCGTAAACTGACATTATAAAAACTTCACATGAAATTCCTGCGAATCAATACAAGTTCATGAGTAAGTTGTTATAACATCATACAAATAAGAATAAAATGTGCACTTATTTACAATACATGAATTCAAGTGTACCCATACAAGGCTACAAAAGAAGCAACATATTTAATATGGAATACCAGTAAGGTGACATATACAATACAGGTATGATAAAATGTCTAAATGTGAAACTGAAGCCGTAGGAGTACATTTAGAATTGCCAATCATGTATTTGACCTACATATCATACAGATTAACCCATCAAACTTCGAAACCGTTTAGAATTCATTTGAAGATTTGAGTTTGAATCACTGATAACTACAATAGATTAATTCAATACACATAAAACACCCTTTGGCTACATTAATAAATCCTGTATATTCATGGGTCACTTTGACTCACATCTCATTTTTTCTACTTCCATGAGCCATATTGAGGATTGTCCACGAGTTCAGTTTCTCCCATCACTTTGTTCTTGTCCACGTCTGCGTACACAGCCTTCGGTTCGTCCTCAACTTTTGGGACATTGTCTTTCTCAACTTCGGTGTAAATTGCAAGAGGTTCCACTGCATCTGGGTTTGATTGCCTGGTTTCAATTTCGGTTTGACCGATGTTTGTTGTCATGTTGCTGGTTTCCATCATCTCACAACCAGATCCATTTGGGATCGTGTCTTTCTTCACTTCAGAGTAAGCTACAGTATGTTCACCTCCCACTTGGTTTGGTTCTATGATTCTAATTTTATTTTGGCTGATAATGTTTGTTGTATCATTGCTGCTTTCCACCATTTCATACCCAGAAATATTTCGAACGGCTGTCATGCCATAATGTGTAACGGGCTCTGCCAAGCTGTAAGTTGGATCGTCAGCCATATTTCCAAGTTCTTCAGGCTCCGTTATCGGTTCTTGTGCTGGCTGAATGTTGTCAGGAATGAAGGATTGCTTGCCAATATCTTCCTCAACAAAAATAGCATCAGCATAATTGTTGATGTGGTTCTTTCCAGGTGGATCCGATCTTCCGTCTTCCTGTCGTTTTCTGGTGAAAACAAGCGTTAATACTGGCAAAATCTATTTTGTATTGAACATATTGCTATGTTTTATCTTTAAAATTGAAGGTGGACACATCAAAAAAGCCCAAGGGCTGAGAAATGTGGCCGCAGAAATGTTTAGAGTTAACCACAACTTTCTCACCAAAATTGCCGTTTTGAGTTATTGGAAGTCAAACTTAGTCACTGGTTAATTCGCCATATATGACTTCCATTTTAATGGGCCAATATTTGATTTCCATTTTGAAGTGTTAACCGATCAGCTCCAAATTATGGAAGAAAAATTGGGTGAAATTTAAGAACTTGATTTCGGAAAAAAAATATTTTCGCCGACCCTTCAAAAAAATAAAATGGCCACTACACGCTGATCGGCTACCCAAGAGCAACGGCACTTCTTCACATCATGAAGGTACATAAAAGGAATCTTTGGAAAAAGACACTCAAAACTGTTCAGACAGCTGTTGGGGAAAATGGTTGGCTAAGTCTGAAAATCATCGTTTTCGAAAAAAAAAAGTCACTTCGACCTTTCAAGGTCTTTGAAGGTCGATTTCAAGGTCACCAGAGAAATCGCAATCTGTGATATCCCATTTGAATGTGTCAATATTTAACTCTGAAAACTTTAAAATAATTCCCTCTTGAAAATATTTTTAGGCATTTTTGTGCAAAATGTTGGAGGGTTTCGACTCTAAGTTTAAGATACAAATGTAGATGGACAACGATAGACAATGGATAACGACGGACACAATGCCACTGGAATAGTTAATCGGCCCGGTAAAGATCCGATAACCTACAAAAAAACCCCAGTATGATGATTGTCACCATTCATTATCAGCCATAGATTACCTTTTCTGTATGATGACAACCGGGACCACGATGACAACTATCAGGATGATGACACCGCCAGCTACTGCGACCCCAATCACAAGACCTGTAAGAGATGTCATGTGTGTTATAATTTTGCACGATTGGGGTTCAAGTGCATAATTTCTGTTCCAAAGGGGAAGAAGCTTTTGCCAGTCCTAACATCTCAGGAAGTAACAGGAGATGGAGAACATCGGAAATTATGATTGATTCTGATGGTTAAAATGTTGAAAAGAATCATATCTGAGAATGAACTATGCATCTTGATGGCTACCTGTGTCAACAGCATGTTGTGACCTCGGTACATGACCCAAAGTGCTTCCGCCGTTCTGCCCCATTTGTGTGCTGACCACAGATTCAGTGGTGGTCATACCTGTGTTCACTGATATGATAATCATCAAAACTTGGCTGTATTGGTGCTAATAGACTGATATTGGTGGTAATAGACTGATATTGGTGGTAATAGACTGATACTTACATCATGTCTAATAGTGCAATATTTACACCGATATATTCCCATACAATCTTTCTGAATGTATAGTAATATCATAATTGTTTCATTTTGAGAGTGTATATTCATATAATGCTGCAGGACATCAATGCAACACCACGTATAAGATTCACCTAAATTATGACATACCAGATGTCGTTGTTTGTGTGATCCTTGTTTGTAGTGAGTTAGTGTAATCATTCGAACCAATTGTAGATGCGATTGACAGATCTTGATCATACGACGTTGTTCTGCTGGGCGATGGTTTTTGTGATGAAACACTACGGGTTGTGGTGGTGCTTGGGGTAGTGGTCGTAGTAGTTGCTGTCGTGAGCGCATCATTTGTTGTTATGTTGATACAAGTGTATACAATGGTCACATACTCAGTGTTTGTGTTCCAGTGGAGCTGAGAGCCACCTGTTCTCTCTGGGTTACATGGTGTGAACCCTGCAGCTCTCGCTCTCAGGTCCCCACACGACTGTTTTCCATCACAGCTGGATTTTATTGTGTTGAGATACGACTGTTCTACACTTGTTCTACAGTCTTTATTTGTGTTCTTTCGGTTGCAGTCTGTGGTCAGACCGCCGATATCCATGTAGTAGGCTGCCGTGACGTCAATGCGAGTTTTGCCAAAACACATCGATACATGAAATGTTTGACCAGCACATTGGGGTATTATATCTGAAGTGTAAAACCGTCATAAGAATGACAGTATAAACACAGCCAGTGGATGCATACATACAAACCCTCAATGTACAATCAATGGCGAAAATGATTGGCGCATGAACTTACTCGTAGTTGAAGGTGGGAAGACATCAGTGGATTGAATACAGCGATACTCCACAGCTACATATTTCTTCATAGAACATGACAAATCAGCAGATTCTGCTAGAAAAGAGCACGAGTTTTGTCCCTCACAGTTCCCCCTGATAGTTCTGTAGTAGCTGGGGGTCACTCCTCCCTGACAGTCACCCCGCTCCCAGGAACAATCGTCGCCCTTGGCACCTCTCATGTAGTACGCTCCTATGATGTAGATGGTGTCAGATCTCCCACAGCTCAAGCTGATATAATTTCCCGCACATGCTGTCCGCAACATAGCTGTGGAACATGGAACTGATTTAGATGTCATTACATTGTACACATGTGTCCTATTTCTCAGTTACAAAACTAATATTGTGTTCAGTACTTTCGTTAACACTTTTCGTTAACTACTTTTGTTAAATACTCCCGGGAGAAATATTACATGTATTTTTTGTATCATGAAAGTTTAATAAATATATCGATATATATCATAGGAATGAGTATATGAATATGATACGGATATTATATACATTATTTGATCTTGACTTCATTACCTGGGTATTCATTCTGACAGAGGACGCTCTGGTACACTCCGATATATCCGACAATTAGTGCCAATGTGTACTCCATGATACCTGGAAACGTTATATGTCCACAACAACGAGTCAAAGCTGGTTATGTTTAACAGCAGTCTAACGCATAGAATCGGCATATCACATAGTGTTGATACGATGTATTCATTTTTCTGGATGATAATATTCTGCCAAGACAAGTTCTATCCATATGAGCTCTCAATGAAAGTTCGTTCTTATTGAAAGGCTGAACAGTGTTATTTTTTTTCGAAAAATTCTATGTTGAGGCCTATGTCAATATGATACGTGCGTGAGAATGTAAATAAATTCACACAGCAGTGATTTCACCTGTGGTTTTATGTGAAGAAACGATTTAATGGCCGGTTAGAAACCAACCAGGAAGTAATTACTAAAAGTTCCATTATGTTTGCACAAACCTTAATGTCCGGTTCGCCATTCACCAATAAATCAACAGAATTGTATGTTCATATATTTGTCAAGATTACACCGTTGCAGGGCGTGGTGGTATAGCCAACAATGGGTACAATTTACATACACTGGACATAAGTATCAACCCCTAAATTTAGTCATTTTGGCAAAGTGCAACGGACAATGAAACATAGTTACTAAACAATAAAGAACGTTGTCAGGGATATTAAACTTTTCTCAGCAACGATATCAGACATTGTTTTATCAACACGAAAAGCGAAATACGTATATCAGGTCATTTCTGGACACAAATTATGCGAGTTAAAAAATCCCTGAGGTTTGTCCCATAATACATGGGTTGGCACTGCTTATGTCCAGTGTGTGTAGCTTGATTGTGCACGATATAAAGTTTGTTTGCACTCATTACCATATTCGAATCAACTTAACAATGCGCCAGACATCTTGATCAGTTCAGCAAAAAAATGTACACACGTGTCAAATACCTTGTTTACCTTTCACATGAAGCTTTATCCTTATCTATAGTCATTGAACTTTATTTTCAATTTGGCATGTTGCATTAATTGACAATGCTGAATGTAAGAACGAAGGGGCTGTGAAAATCTGTCACGACAATGATTTTTGTCAGGATGTAATAGTGAAACAAAATGCTAATGCATTGGGAGAAAATAACTTGTGTAGTGTTTTGGTTTCAAGATCAGCCATTGTGAATGATTAATTCCACAATAAAATCCTGTGAGATGAATGTCTGATGTTTGGTATGTAAGTGACCAATCCACGTATATGTCAGCGAATCATTTGATAACAGTTTTCACTTCAGCGCATGAATTTCATTTGTTATTGCAATGCCAAGTATAATATTGACTTATGTAGACACGTTGACGTGTGAGAACCCAACAAGTTTGGTATTCAATGAGCGTGATAAGGGAATATTATGAACACGTTTTTCTATTCATTTTTGTGAGTATAAATTTTGAGTGGCGTCTGTTCATGATTACCATTCAATGCTACTGACAGCAGTTCCATGAAGTTGACTCAAATTTAATAAGCTTGTCACGACAGTTGCATGGAATGTGTATGAATATTGCCACTGCATGTGAACCCAGAAAAAGAAAAATACCCACCTTGCACGTGGCAGGAACATATAAAAACCCATTGCATTGGATATAAAATGAAGACCATTCCTTCAGATTCGTATGTATAAGAAAATGCTCTGACTATCTCCCAAGTTACCATAAACATGTCTGTGAACACGCTGATACTGATGCTCGGACTCATTGCGATGTTCCAAAACATCTTCTGCCAGACTGTATACCCAGGTAAATTTTATATAGATCGATTGAAAATCACAAATACAATTTTGGTGTACAAATTCATTAAACACGTTAGACCTCATTCACTTGGGTCGTACACATACATGTATGTAATTGTATACGGTTTCAATCACATATATCAATATTAATGTCAAATCAGATCAATTATGATGTGATCCATAGAGTACATCACAATTGCTGTTGAATGATGGACATTCTGATTGCTTCGGCAGCCCAGTTTAAATCGGGTTGTGCTGGGAGTTATATCAGCTTGAGCTGTGGCAGCTCTGAGACTATCTACATCATAGGAGCATACTACATGAGAGGTGCCCAAAGTAACAGCTGCTCCTGAGTGTCGGGTCATTTTCAGAGGGAAGTGACCTCCGCATACGACAGAACTATCAAGGGGAGCTGTGGCGGACAGAACGCGTGCTCTTTCTTAGCACTATCTGTTGATCTACCTTGCCCTTTCAACGAATATGTGGCCGTGGAATACCGATGTATTAATTCTAGTAATGTAACAGTGAACTATAATCAATTCACGACAACCATGTTTACGATGGATTCTGGTGGAAATATGACCCCGTCACAACCATGGACCAAACATACAACAGGTAGGTCATGAATTATCCCGGAACTACAAATGATATCATTATAATTTGTCTTGGTTCATACTATTACTTGGATATGCTCTTTTAGAATGTTTGATAATTTGTTATCTAATAAATTGTGAACATTATTTCCTCATCCTGTTCCATTTTATTGAGCAGAGTCAGACACAGAAATTGCCCTAAGTGATTATGCCCCCAGCACGCCAAAGGTACTTGGCCAAAGTGACAAAGGTATAGGATAATGCTGCAACATGTTGATTATTTTGACATGGTTATTCCTGAATACTGAAACAACAATGATACACCATATACTCATCACACCTCCATATATTCAATACCCTCCATGCTTTGTTCATAGTTTCCGGAGTTCCTGTTTTTTGAAATGGTATTATTTCACACAATCACATGAATAATTTCCCACATGACATTTCTGAAAGCTTTGGTGATTGGGGTCGCAGTAGCTGGCTTTGTAATCGTCCTGGTAGTTGTCATCGTGGTCTCGGTTGTTATCATACAGAAAAGGTATGATACATGACTGGATGTGCATAATCTCAGTCACCATGATTTGCATTCGCATGTGTATAGCTGCCGTTTTCAATGAAAAAATGTATCGAGTTAGAGGCAAGTTCGTGTTTAAGGCAAGCCTCAAGTTTGAATCTCAGAGACAAGACATGTTTCTTTGACCTATAAGTTAACAATGACCCTGTTTTTTGTCCAGAAAACAAGGAGAGACAGGATCAGGTCCACAAAACACTCATGCTAATGTGGTGTATGATGAGGAGAATATTGGTAAACAATCATCAATACCTGTCAGTGTCCGCCCATCACAAGAAGAGGTGACACTTCCGGAAGAACCACGTCAAACTCAAAACTTGGCAGAGTCCATATCAAGTTACGATTTGGCTGCTGAAATGATATTGTCAGACGACGAGAACCTTACTATCCAAGGTACATCTGGAACCATACAATCAAACCCAGATACGGTGAAACTTCCAGCAGTTTACTCTGAGGTGAAGAAAGATCATGCTCCAAAGGATGTAGATAAGCCGAGGGTTGTGTACGCAGACGTGAGGGAGAATGGGCTCATGGAAGAAACTGAACTCGTGGACAATCCTCAATATGGCTCATGGGCGCTGGGACAGGAATGTTGAAAAACATATGGATGGTGATTGCGTTCACATCAAAACCATAATCTAATGGACTCTTTAGTATGTTTGTAAATAATTTATGGTTTATACGCAGCAGTTTGTTCGATAAACAAACAAAATTTCAGAGATATCTATTCATAGGTTTTTATTGAATATTGATTATTATAGTGAAAATGGCCAAAAATTACCCGTTTTCTTGGTATTTTTGGGGTAAAATGACCGATAATTCCACATTTTCTGTTTTGGAATACCACAATATCATATTGATAGTTGTTTAAAAGTCTGAAAATAATCAAACGATTTTCAAATTCTAGCCCCTCTGCTCGGGTCCAAAAAGAGCGAAGAACATCAACAAACATCATTCGATTAGCAATGTGTCTGGGATTACTAATTTTGAATGTGTATTATGTATCGATGTACTTGTGTCAGTAGAAATCAGTTGGACGTTTGTAAGTTGTTTCAGGTAGATGGTGTGTCTGTGTGAGTGAAAAGCTTCACTCAGTAAATTGGAAAGTGGTGGATAGAAAAACGGTGAGTCACCCTACTACAGAACTATCAAGGGGAGCTATGACGGATGGAACACATGCTCTTTCTTAGCACTATGGTGATCTACCTTGCCCTTTCAACGAATATGTGGCCGTGGAACACCGATGTATTCTTTCTAGTGATGTAACAGTGAATTATTATAATCAATTCACGACAACCATGTTTACGATGGATTCTGGTGGAAATATGACCCCGTCACAACCATGGACCAAACATACAACAGGTAGGTCATAAATTATCCCGGAACTACAAGTGATATCATTATAATTTGTCTTGGTTCATACTATTACTAGGATATGGTCTTTCAGAATTTTTGATAATTTTGCTATCTAATAAATTGTGAACATTATTTCCTCTTCCTAGTCAATTTTATTGTGTAGAGTCAGACACAGAAATTGCCCTAAGTGATTATGCCCCAGCACACCAAAGCTACTTGGCCAAAGCGACAAATTTATAGGATAATGCTGCAACATTTTGATTATTTTTTACATGGTTATTCCTAAATACTGAAACAACAATGATACACCATATACTCATCACTCCCCCATATATTCAATACCCTCCATGTTTTGTTCATAGTTTTCGGGGTTTCTGTACGTTTGAAATGGTGTTAATTCACACAATCACGTGAATTATTTCCCATATGACATTTCTGACAGCTTTGGTGATTGGGGTCACAGTAGCTGGCTGTGTAATCGTCGTGGTAGTTGTCATCTTGGTCACAGTTGTTATCAAACAGAAAATGTATGATACATGACTGGATGTAGATATTCTCAGTCACCACGATTTGCGTTCGCATGTGTATAGCTTCCGTTTTCAATGAAATTATCAATGAATGAATTGAGTTAGAGGCAAGTTCGAATTCGAGGGAAGCCTCAAGTTTGAATCTCAGCGAGAAGTTAACGATGACTCTATTTTTTGTTCGGAGAACGAGGAGGAGAGACATGATAAGGTACACAAAACACTCATGCTAATGTGGTGTATGATGAAGAGAATATTGGTATACAATCATCAATGCCTGTCAGTGTCCGCAATCACAAGAAGACGTGACACTTCCAGAAGAACCACGTAAAACTCACAGAGTCCATATCAAGTTACGATTTGGCTGCTGAAACGATATTGTCAGGAGACGAGAACCTTACCATCCAAGGTACATCTAGAACCATACAATCAAACCCATATGCAGTGGAACCTCCAGCAGTTTATTCCGAGGTGAAAAAAGATGTGTACGCAGACGTGAGAAAGAATGGGCTGATGGAAGAAACTGAACTCGTGGACAATCCTCAATATGGCTCATGGGCACTGGGTTGGAAGGTTGAAAAATACATAAATGGTTATTTTGTTAAGCCCAAGAACATTTACAAGTATTCGAGTTCATTGCAGTAATATACATGTAAATAGTGTATGACTATATTTTGATATCCTCATCCTCAAAAAACTTCATTTGATTCACTACGTGTCCGTCATTAATAACTTTAAATGAATGTTCATCATCCTGCTATGATTATGTTTTGAGTTACTTCACAAGTTATTCAAGTAGATGGCGTCTGTTCTAATCAACACGCCTGTATCGGAGAGTAGATTCGACAATTAGTTGAAATGTCGTCATGATGCACACTAGGATTGTGCACATATATAATAACTCTACGTGTGTATCCGTAACATTTTTTCTTCAGGTTCGTGATGAAACATGTATTCTGTGTATGTTTTTCGGTGTCAAACATATTAACGCGAAGCATTCTCGTATATCATTTGGTGTGAGAATGTATTGAACCTGGATTAAACGTATCATGCTTCGAATCATATAAATCTGGTGATATACTTCACGTGATGACTTTATATAAAATATATACATACATGTATAACATGAACGTGAACTGAATCATTTTCACATATCTAGTTTGGTAAAGGTCTTTGGTACAAATACAGTGTATCATTTCCTTCGTGTGCACAATTGATTCCTTACCTTAAAATGATGATAAGCGACATTTTAGCCGTATTATATCATATTCAAGGTCATCAAAACATTCGGCATACATCATTTCCTATACGTCCACAATTCATTACCAAGCTGTGAAGTCGATAATAAGCGAGATATTATCCATTTCGTCACGTGACCTTGAAAATTAGGTCAAAGGTCGAATCCAAGGTCATGAGAATATTCGGCTACATCATTTCCTGTATGTGCACAATTGATTCCTAAGCTGTTAAGTCTATAATAAGCGAGATAGAAGCCATTTAATAACACATGGTACTATACAGAAATATCACTTCAAATTATGACTTTATTTTCACAATATTTTCGAAAGACCTAATCCTATCAAATGCATACATCGCAAATCATGAGAGTCAGCTCAGTATGGTGGCTTGAGGTGGGCCAGTAGCGTAAAGATTAAAACAATGTTCAATGCTGATCCTCATTGATTGACCTTTAAAGACGACGGACAGTAAAAAATTTTTCTTGCACAAATATACTGCTTATGTTCATATGATATGCTACGAAATAAATAAATGTACGAACTCATCGATATAATGCGCGTCTGGCACGATCAAAATGCTGTTCACAGTGCCCCAGCCATGCCGTGTGTTTCAGGTAAAAGAATCGTGACGTCATGATAGGTCATTACGTTTTCCATACCGCTGTATAGATACCTGAACGTTTTCCGCGGATGCTGTGACCACCTCGGTGAGGTCGAAGAATTTTCATGCGATGAGATGGCGTTCATTAAATATTTGCGACACACCCATTTTTGGGCAGAAGGATATGAAAATTTGCCACTATGTTCAGGATAGTATATAGATGACACTGCTATGGTGAAATATATGGTTAACCCGAAAAATATGCACAGTCCATGCCCTAACATGGTCTCTAATCGGAAAATATTTCAAGAGGGGTGATGAGTTATAACCCACAGGTAAATATGTGCTTATCAGAATTTTCTCAAAATTTGTCTGATTATCATGTGATATGTGTAGATTGAAATCGTTGAATAAAAATCGGGGGTCACCGTGTTGGATTTGTTGCAAAACACTTTCGAAAGAGTTCATATATCCTTCGAAATCCGCCATATTATTGATTCCAAAATGAATTAACAGCCCCAGAAAAAAATCCATACGGTAGAAACTTCTAAAATTTAGAAAAGTTGTCTAGTGGATTGTACACATGTAAAAAATGAAAAAAAATTGGGGGTCACTTAGGCAGAATTTTCGCAATCTGCATTTGAATGATGTATGTCGGACCAGGATCGTGCGCCCATTTGACACCAAAACGTCAGAGGTTGACCTATCGTGACGTCACACCATTCGCTGGAAGCTTCTTGAAGGGAGTCTCTACTACAGAGCGCCCACAGGGCAACAGGATGCATATTCATTGAAAATATTGTTGCTATCATTTATAACCCATACGACTCTATCATATAAGGGAAAAATCCTGAATATTATTTTTTCACCGTCCGTCGCCTTTAATTGGTATTGATATATACTGGTTCACGACCAGATATTGTGACTTCGTTGTACACAGGGCCACTCCCATCGTTTTCCATGGCAACAGCTTGGGTGGGTCGAGGACGATTGTTCAGTTCCGTGTATCCCTCTTCATCCACAGTGCATGGGTTTTCCTTGGGAAGAGCCGATTCTGCTTTCTTCCTGTTCTCGAGAAGAAAAATTTACTCATCAGTACAAATGTAAGTATCAATCTATTACCACCAATACAATCAGATTTTGATGATGCCAATAACAAACGTAAAATACAACATTTTTGTATCAAAAAGATACACATCCATTGGTAAGATATAGTTCTTGGATGAATAGGAAGTCAAATTGTTCTCGAGAAGAAAAATTTACACATGAGCACAAAAAGATACACACCCATGGGTAAGATATAGTTCTTAGAATAATAGAATGTCAAATTCCTGTACCATCCAATGATGTGAAAGCAATGGAATAGTGTGTGGATTGGAATCTTTATTTAAATCTTGCCATTTACTGTCACTACTGTACATGTTGTTTAAGTATTACAATTTTATGAAAAGTACGAAATGTGTATTAACTAAAATCATCGAATTCGATGGGTCACTTCAATGGTTAATATCTCACCATTTCACAATGAACGCAGTCATTGCAGCAATAGTGCCGAGGAATAAAATGCTTACAACCGTAATCCCGATCACTAAACCTGCAATCAATCAAAATCTGAATCAATCTCCCTTTCATAAATCACACAATCTTCACAACTTATTCAGGTGAATATTATCACATTGACAGTGGTACTAATTCGTTTTGCTTCTACCTTGATTGATATCTGCATCTTGGACCCTGGCCGCATCATTCGGCGTGATATTGTCATCTCCACTGTGCAAAGTGTTGTCATTCTCTAGTGAATAAAGTAACAATGTCAGAACTTTGTTTAACACTATGTTTTGTGTAAGGGATGTTTAATATTGTTAGGAGGAATCTTTGGACTGATCATTGTGCAGATGAAATTATGCCAATATTTATGGATAAATTTCACAGCTTCCTTTACTCGGCTGCATCCCATCTCGTAAATCAGATGTAGACGCCTGAGATGTTGCCGCCTCAGTGGAATATTCGTTGGATTCTGTCCTCGACTTTGTCATGTCATGGGTAGAAACAAATCGTACAGTCGTTACTGGGGTCATGGTGCTGGTAGAAGGAAGAGTTGTCCTTGTGGTGGTAGTACTGGGTGTAGAAAGTGTATGGACTGTAAGGACACATGTATATACAATGGCCACATACTCAGTGTTTATGTTGAACTGAAGCTGAGGGCCGCCTGTTCTTTCTGGGTTACAAGGAGTGAACCCTGCAGCTCTCGCTCTCAGGTCCCCACACGACTGTCGTCCATTACAGCTGGATTTTATTGTGTTAAGATAAGATTGTTCTACATTTGTTCTACAGTCTTTCTCTGTGTTCCCGCTGCTGCAGTTCGTGGTCAGCCCGCCGATATCCATGTAGTAGGCTGCCATGACGTCAATGAGAGTTTCGCCGAAACACAGCGACACATTAAATGTTTCACCAGCACATTGAGATATTATATCTGAAATGTAAAACCGTCATAAGAATAACAGTATAAACACAGCCGTTACACACATACATACTGTAACACACCCTCAATGTCTATTCAACAATCAATGGCGAGAATGATTGGCTCATGAACTCACTCGTAGTTGCAGGTGGGAAAGCATCAGTGGATGGAATACAGCGATACTCCACAGCTACATATTTCCTCATAGAACATGACAAATCAGCAGATTCTGCTAGAAAAGTGCACGAGTTTTGTCCGTCACAGCCTCTGATAGTTTTGTAGTAGTTGGAGGTCACTTCCCTCTGACAGTCACCCCTCTCCAGGGAACAATGGTTGCCTGTGGCACCTCCCATGTAGTACGCTCCTATGATGTAGATGGTCTCAGAACTGCCACAGCTCAAGCTGATGTAATTTCCCGCACACCCAGTCCGCAACTGAGCTGTGGAAAATGAAATGATTTAGATGTCATTACATTGTACGTATGTGTCCTATATCTCAGATACCTAACTAATACCGTGTTCAGTACTTTTGTTAACACTTTTCGTTAACTACTTTCGTTAAATACTCCCTGGAGAAATATTACATGTATTTTTGGTATCATGAAATTTCAATAAATATATCGATATACATATCATGTGAATGAGCGTATGAATATGATACGGATATTATATACATTATTTGATCGTGACATGGTTACCTGGGTATTCATTCTGACAGAGGACGCTCTGGTACACTCCGATATATCCAACAATTAGTGCCAATGTGTACTCCATGTCACTGATACCTGGTAACGTGTTATGTCCACAACAACGAGTCAAAGCTGGTTATGTGCAACAGCAGTCTAAAGGATAGGATCGGTATATCATATAGTGTTGATAAGATGTATTAATTTTTCTGGACGTTACTATTCTGCGAAGACAAGTTGTTTCCATATGAGCTCTCAATGAAAGTTCGTTCTTATGAAAAGACTGATCGGTGTTATTTATTTTGAAAAATTCCATATTGAAGCCCATGTCAACATGAAACGTGCGTGAGAATGTATACATATATTGACGCAACAGTGATTTCACCGGTGCTTTTATATCGAGAAACTATTTAATGGCGGACTGAAAACCAACCAGGAAGTTGTTTCTCAGACCTGCAATATGTTTGCTCAAACCTTGATGTCTCGGCCGCCATTCACCAATAATTCAATAGAATTGTATGTCGTATATTTGTCAACATCAAGTCGATGCATTGTGTGGAGGTAAAATGAGCACAAATTACACACACGCAACAATGGACACAAATTACACATACACGACCAAAGAATATCACCAACTAGTCATTTTCGCAAAGCAGACGTAGAAGGAAATATACTTATTGAAAAATAAAGAACGTTTTCGATGAAATTCAACTTGTCTTAGCATTAAGATCAGATATATAGATATTAGTATCATCAACAGTGAAATAATTATTTTAGGTCATTTCTGGACACATATCAGGCGAGTTTTAAAACCAATGAGTGTTGTCTTTCAAAGTGAAATGAAAACAGCAAAAAATTTATCGGCTGAGAATTTCATGACAAAAAACGTCTGTTTCAAGTTCAATAACAGGGCAGGGTGAGGTGTCAATCGTATAAATAAATACGAGGACAACTGACTTGCTTCTATAGTGAAGTCACAGATTGAGTATAGAAATATCAACATTGATTGTGTATACATGTATTATCGCCCACCCAAGAGAACTGTCATTGGCTGTACGGTGGTCGCAATGAGGCATATATTCTGACGATAATTCCTGCTTGTAAGAAGGACGGCAGTATGATGGCAACTGGTGGATTAAACATGATACTGGGTACCTCCCCTTCCACTCCGAATGAGGGTCAAACCATACCAAACAACGTTACACTGCAGGATATTTATCAATTGTTATTGAGCACAAGAACTGAATTCAGGGAGTCGTTACAAGCAATTCGTCAGGATGTTGCTTGCCTGAGTAACACTGTAGAGCATGTGAAGCAGAGAGTGGACTTGTGTGAAACACGACTAGCGGGAGTTGAGGACGACATGGATACCAGACTCGCTGCAGCAGAAGACACTGTGAAAAACATTATAACACAGCAAGAAGATTTCCCAGTGGAAACTACATTGGTTTGTACAGGGCTAAATGAAGACAGACAAGAAGACATTCGTGACAAGGCACAAGAACTCGTCGAATGTGGACTTGGCATGGTGCGAACACCAATAGTTAATGCACTACGCTTGAGATCTAACAATGGAAAACCAGGTTTGGTGAAGATCCGAATGGCTACAGTTTCAGACAAAATACAGGCCCTGAGATGCAGACATAACCTATCAACAAACGGATACCACCGTGTCTTCCTGAGGTCCTCACAATCACACACAGATCGCGTGATGCAGAAAAACATTCAGGTGATTCTGGATGAGCTACCGAATGGAAACCGATACAGATTCACAAACCATGGCAAGCTTGTCAGGAAAGACGAAACAGCCCAGATGGGAGCGTGGAGCCGTGGCCCGCCAGTGTCTGGAAATGGGCAACACACACGTAATGACAATGGCCCTCGTGGAGGCGTTAGACCCAGAGAACCCTACGACCCTGGTCTACCAGATCATCCTAACCAGCGCCCACCATCCAACCAGCAACCTCCAGCTAGCGTGCATCCACGACGTAACTCAAGCACCAAACTATAGGATTCCGCCCAGTCCTTGCGAGACCAAGCCAGACAACCGACCAAGCCAGACATGTTTCTGTAGTTTGTAATGACTGTAATAATTTGACTGTATCTTGCTGGAATGTCAACGGATGGACTAGGCATAATCGTTACTTAAGGAAATCTATTGTAGAGCGTATTCGTTCTGATTTAGTATGTGTCTGTGAATCTCATTTGCTAGATGGAGATGTAATTGATATTCCTGGTTACAATTGGTATGGTAGCAACAGAAGTATGAAGAATGTTAGAGCCCCTAAAGGTTCCGGTGGAGTTGGTATATTTGTTAAACAGCATATTTTTGATAATTTTCAATTGTCAGTCGTTGACAAATCTGTTGATGGTATTTTGATTATGATGTTGGAACACAAAATAACCACTATGACTTTACTATTAGCTGTCTGTTACCTTTCACCTGTCTCGTCTGTGTGGGGCAGAGATGCTGATTTTTTCTTTGCACATTTGTTGAATGAATTGTATATGTTCTCTCACGTTGATCATGTCATAATTTGTGGAGACTTCAATGCTAGGACTGGAAGTTGGTCTGAGAATATAATTGGTATAGACAATCTCCCAAATAGAATTACCCTAGATCAAACAAAATCAGGCCATTTTGACAGTTTTTCTGAGTTCCTAATGTCTAGTAAATTATGTATAGTGAATGGTCGAGTCACTCCACAACACGACAACTACACTTGCGTCTCTAGTAAAGGTTTATCAGTGGTCGATTATTTCCTTACAACACATTCAAACATTACAAATTGTATTAAATGTGAAGTTGATCTTGTCTCTGATATTATTGATGAATTTAGATTGCACTCACTGCTGTCACAGAAATGTAAACCCCCGGATCATTCTATTATAACTACTGTTTGGAACTTCACTCTAGATGGTGATATGCAAGTGAATCATAATGTAGCTGTGAATGTTACCACAGGACCACCTGAATTCAGTTGGGGACGCTATGATTTTTGTAAAGTAAAAGATGGTTTTATGTCCTCAGACGAATGGAGAGCATCAATAGAGGCCTTGAGTGATGACATGGAAAACTGTCAAAATGCAATAGGGGAAATTGATAAGGTGTATGAAAAGTTGGTAAATATCTTTACAGAAGAGGTTGATAAATATGTATACAAAATAAAAAGTACAACACCTGGTAGGATGAGGAAGCTTAACAAACCCTACTGGACGGAAGAACTAAGTTTTATGTGGAAGAAAATGCGGACTGCTGAGAAAACATATCTAACTTTCCATGGGTCGGACTCACAGAAAAAAGAATTTAGACAACATTTTATAAAATGTAGACAGGTGTTCGATAAACATCTTCGTAATGCAGAACGCAGATATAACCGAGAACAAATAAATAGTATAGAGGATGTGTGTACAAATAACCCCAATGAATTCTGGACAACCCTGAAGAAATTAGGACCCCAAAAGAAAAATAAGATTCCCCTTCAGATTAACCAAGGAAATGACATTGTCACTGACCCAATTAGAGTTTTGAATATCTGGAAGGATGCATTTGCTAATTTGTTCAGTGGAAATAACATGAATCTAGAATATGACATGTTATATCAAAATATACAAATAATGTTGAATTCAAGGGAAAATATGATGTCCTCAGTGTATTATAGTGAAAATGTTGTTATTAACAATAATATATCCAGGGAAGAAGTGAAAATTGTTGTATCCAAACTGAAAAACAAGAAATCCTGTGGTATGGATGGTATCTCTAATGAATTTCTTAAGCATGATAACGTGCTCGATGTACTGGTGTCTTTCTTCAATTTATGTTTCAATAACAACTGTATACCAACTGAGTGGAAACAAGCTATGATCAAACCAATACTTAAAAATCCTAGTAACGATCCGTGTATACCAATGAATTACCGAGGTATCAGCTTACTGTCTTGTGTAAGTAAAGTCATGTCTGGTATTCTAAATAACCGTTTGATTACATATTGTGACGATCTAGATGTCATTGTGGATGAACAAAATGGATTTCGAAAGGGTCGGTCGTGTCAGGAACATATATTCACTTTGAACAGTATTATGAGAATCCGAAAAAATTGTGGTCTATCTACCTTTGTCGCATTTGTAGATCTAGAGAAAGCTTTTGACTGCATCGATAGAAATTTATTGTTCTACACTTTGTTAATTTATGATATTGATGGAAAACTGTATAGGATCATAAAAGAAATGTATACTGACACTAAAGCCTGTCTCAATATAAATAATTTGTTATCCGGTTGGTTTGATATATCCAGTGGTGTGAGACAAGGAGACAATCTGTCACCATTTTTGTTTGGTCTTTTTATAAATGGTTTAGCTCAATGTATAAATCAGTTAGGAAAAGGTATCAATATTGAAAATGGGATGATTAGTATACTGTTGTATGCTGATGACATGGCTCTTGTTGCCGGTAGTGAAAATGATTTGCAATGTATGTTGGACTGTATGCATGGTTGGGTGAATGAATGGCATTTGAAGGTGAATATACAAAAAACACAAATTGTCCATTTCCGTCCAAAGCGTAAGACTTGTACAAATCATGCTTTTATATACGGTGATAGGAATATTGAGATTGTGAAGGCATATAAATATTTGGGTGTTTATTTTGATGAATTTTTAGATTTTGGAAAGTGTGTTGAAGTATTAGCTGAATCTGCAGGTAGAGCATTGGGCGGGGTGATTGCAAAATTTAGTTTACTTAGAGACTGTGGTTACAAAACTTATACGAAATTGTTTGACTCTGGTGTTTTGCCTATACTGCACTATGGAGCTGAGATATGGGGTTACGGAAGATATGCAAAATGTGATGCCGTTATGAATAGAGCGATGCGCTTTTTCCTAGGAGTACATAGATTTGCCCCAACGGTTGGGGTACTCGGAGAAATGGCATGGATACCATTGAAATATAGGCGATATATAATGTTACTAAAATTCTGGAATAGACTTGTAAAAATGGATAATAATAGGTTGACAAAAAAGGTTTTCCTTTGGTCTTACCATGCAGTTTCTAGTAATTGGTGTACTGATGTAAGATGTATTGCTGAGAAATTAGGATTTATGAATATTTATAATAATATGAGTCTATTTAATGAACACGGGGTATATACTGTATGTTTTGACTTGATGTGTGCTGAATGGTATGTTGAAGTACAATCAAAACCGAAACTGAGAACATATAAGGAATTTAAAACAGAATTTTATGTAGAACCCTATGTGAGTAATAATATTTCAAAAAGCCTACGTTCACTTATTGCTCAGTTTAGACTAGAAATCTTGCCCATTCAGATAGAAACCGGTCGCTTTACCAATATATTGGATCCGATAACAGGTTTGTACAGAAAAATGAACGCTGATGAAAGACTTTGTAATATCTGTAAAAATGGCCAGGTTGAGGATGAAAAACATTTTATTTTTGTATGTGATAAATATAGTGATGACAGAAAACACTTTTTTGATTATTGTAATCAAGTTAACCCAGATTTCAATGCTCTCACAGAAACAGATAAATTGATATTTATGTTAAAATACGATTGGAAATCAGCAGCAAATTTCATACTCAAGATTTGGCAGAAACGTAAAACCCTTGAATATATGTAAATTCCGGCCGTATAAACAGAATTTTGTTGAACCGACTGTTATATGTCAATGATTAATCCTGTCACTAATAAGCCCTCCAAGGGCTGGATGCTACTGATGATTTTAATGTTATCTGTTACTTTTTCTTTATATGTATGCATGTGTGACGTTAATAAACAAATACTACTACTACTACTACTACTACTACTTCAAAGTGATATTGGCAGAAAGTTCTGGAATTGGTCATACATTTATGATCGAACGAAGAAAACATACTAGTTATATATATGGACTTGATTTGTTCAACAGATGCCCCTTTCTCGTTGATTTCGATGTGAAGTTTTTGGTGGAGATCGTTTGAATTTGTTGACATTACCGCCATTCTCAGTGCTTTGTATCACTTGATGCAATGCGATTGCAGCTCACCAGCATATGTTGGAGCGTAAATACCGGTAAACTAGGTCACGTCAGAGTTAACTCTGAGTGGCACACAAAACAAAATGAAAGTGGCTGCTAATGCTGTCAAATGCTCGAGGATTAATGCATAATTGTAGTTCATTTAGAACAAATAGTTTTAATGCAGGGGTTGGTACTGCCTATGTCCGATGTGTGTAGATCGATTCAACACGATATGGAGTTTGTTTGCAATATTCAGATCGACTCAACAATGAACCAGACATCTTGAACATTTCAACAAGGAAATGTACACACGTGGATACAATCTGTTGTCAAATGTTTACCTTTCACATGAAACTTCATCTGTTATTCACTCAAATGGGTACAAGTCAACTGAAAAAAGCGATGTCAACTGTCATGGATAGCCATTAAATCATATCTAGACCATTAGTCATTAAACTTCAATTTTCAATTTGGCATGTCGTAACGATTGATGATGGTGAATGTAAAAATCTGTCCCGACCACTAAAGTTTTGTCACGGTGATATATAATGATGATACGAAATGTTAATGCATCGGGAGAAAATAATTATTATTAGGGGCTGTAAACTAAAGTCAAGTTCATCTGTCAGTGACACACGCTTTTTGGTCGCAGTTTTGTTTTGGATAATCGAATCAGCTTGAAATTTTGAGCGTCTTAATTGGTTAGTTAGTACTTGAAATTTAGTTATTCATAATCTTTAGGTATAATTGAATCGTGGCCATTGTTTTCGTTCGCCCATGTTAATTTGTTAACACATTGAAAATCCTTGCAAATCAATAACGAGGATTTCACAATACTGGCAAGGAAATTGAGAACCCAAGCGAATGTTTCGAAACATTTACTCCTAATTTTATTGGTCACAAATCAAGTCACTATTCCTTTTGATTGATTACCAACCCCCCAATTTTTTTTTTTGGGACTTCGAAACTTTCATAAAATTTGGCCTTCATAAAAAGAGCTGTATAGAGTAAACTCATAGGACACTCCAAAATAGAGCTTAAATTTGACACATTCAAATAGGAATTCATATATTGTGGTTTCGGTTATGACCTTGAATTGACCTTCAATGACCTTGAAAGGTCAAAATGACCTGTTTTGTAAAAAAAAACGGTAAATTTTGGATTTTGGTGGCCATTTTCTCAAAAACTGTTCGGACGGTTTTCAGATTTTTGTTTGAAAAGATCATCTTTATGTACCTTTGTGACATGTATAGGTGTCTTTGCCCTTGAATCGCTCAAAGTGCGCCATTTTGGCCCAAACTTGCTCCAAATGGAACTTTCCCTTGTTGAATTATCCTATGCTCTATAATGGGACACATTATCGCTAATATCTCACTTAATATTGATATTAGAGATTAGGAATCAATTGTGTACATATAGGAAATGATATATGCTGAACATTCTCTTGAATTTGAATTTCACCTTCGACCTAATTTTCAAGGTCACAGGACAAAATGGCTGATACGTGTATCTCGCTTCTTATTGACTTTATAACTTGGGAATCAATTTTGGGCATATAGGAAATGATATACGTCGATTTTTCTGATGACCTTGAATTTGACCTTTGACCTTATTTTCAAGGTCAGAGAACAAGGTGGCTAATATCTTGTTTGTTATCAACTTTACAGCTTAGGAATCAATTGTGGACATATAGGAAATGACATATAGGAAAGGTCGAATATTCTCATCAAAATTTGGCTGTATTGGTGGTAATAGATTGATACTTACACTCATGACCCTGAAATTGACCTTTGGCCTCATTTTCATGGTCAGAGCACGGAATGGCTAACATCTCGCTCATTATCGACTTTACAACTTAAGAATCAATTGTGAACATATAGAAAACAATGTTCTCCTTGGGCAAATGTTGTCGAAAAATTACTTTTTCACCTTTTTATTACCTTTTTAGTAAAATTTCAGACTTTGAGAGCTTAACACTGTACATTTCTCTGGTAACCTTATTAGCTTTTGGGCTAATTTTCTTTATACATCAGCGTGGACATAATGTTTGTAAACAAACTTTAGCAATTCGAAATATGTTACTGTATTATAATATATTCCTGTATCAGTAATATGACATATAACACACATCAATATGATCAAGGGAAACGCCGAAAGTGCGATCAATGATGCCACGTGTTCGCTTGTTTGCAGGGCATATCTGTTCTCATCGCGCCCCTGAAGATCACACAAGGGCGGCAGTATAGGAACGGCATACATGGGTATCCTGAGCTACAATTATGTGTGGTTTACCTTATCCCGCCCCTCCTTCACTTCTCTATGTGTCGAGTTAGAGTTGCTGATTTATACAATACCTTGTGGGAATTTGTAACTAACAAGCACACTTCCGGGCCATCATTGGTAAGTTCAATATTTGGTTCGCAAACTTTCTGAACAATAATTAAATGAAATACCTTCCCACGATTAATCTCTAAGATTCCCCTATGGTTACATCATGAATATGAGCTAAATAAGTTAGGAGCCGATGTCGTGAAAAGTACTCTTCATATTTGGCACATGATCCGAATGTGGGTAGGTTACTGCTAGGCATAATAAAGTTACCGCTAGGCATAATAAAGTATACGCAAATCTATCGTATAACTATTTTAAATTGATATTGATATCTTGGTCCTCACATCTGCATTGCCAATTCTGAAGAGAAATAAACCCAATCTTTCCACATGAAACTAATTATTCAGTGCAAGTTCATAAGAAAGTTAAAAATATATTACACAAACGTGAATAAAATCCCCACCTGTTGTGCACCACAGGAAGTTTTTATACGCCTGAATTTGAATTTTTGTTAATTTGTACAAAGTGATAGCTATTCCTCGTCACACGAAACCCGTGTAATAAATCAGTACAAGTTCAAAGGAAAGTTAAAAATATGTGACAAGAAACGTGAATATAATCTCCACCTATCGTGCATCACAAGAAATTTACGTGCGCCTAAATTTAAATTCTAGTTTATGTATGACAAATAGAATGGCTTTGTAGGAAAGAGTTTATTTCTCATGTCAGTTCCCCGTACAAGCTACGCATTACAAATTATGTCACGATTTAATTATGTTCCTCTAATGAAAGGACTTTTCTCATTTGTATCCATTATCATGCAATTACAAGTATACAATCTACAGTGCGAGGTACTCTACTAACTATTCTGATCACAAGTTTATATGCACTGTTTTATGCCACTACATTTTCAAGCCGTTTGCCTGTACATATACGTATCTATATTGTATTTACACAAATAAAATATCAGGATGGGAATGAACACAAATAAATGTCAACTTTCCGGGGGTGTATGGCATGTCTATGATTTACTGATATATCATGGTTTGGGGAGAATATTAGCCTGTCTAGTTTGTTCATACAATATAAAATTTGCTGCAAATAATATATAATATCCCACATTAAATGCTTCCTATCTCTTCCGAATTCACAGTATTTATTTGTATTTTAGGTTTATATTTATATCTTTATTATATTTAAATTTTAGGTCTGCTTATTGTCATCATCTCAATCATGTCATAATATTGATGGTAATATGGTGATAATACATTGGTCTACATCAGAGAGATGGGCACCCTGCTTCCCACACATGATCATTGTCAAACCACGGTCAAACTAATAGATGGAATTGATAGGATATTATTCGCCTGCTCTTCAGTTAACCAGATGCAAATTTTTTTTCAGAAAAGAAAATTGTGGTTTTTGGTGGTTTCTAGGAAAAATGTTTTCAAAATTGCTCCATTGAACCAACTTCTGCAACGTTCCCCTCATCTGTCTGATGACATATTTATCTATGTATAGTAGGTTATACAAGCGCTCATGAGGTAAGATCATATTTGATGTAACTGAGTATGTCCGGCAGTACAGACGTCGTGATATCATCTGAAAATAATCGTTTCATGGCAATGCGTTCTTTTTGTCTCATAGTGTGTGACTATTCACAGACATGATGCTATTCGATGCAGAAAGCCTACAAAATAATCATAAGCAGATTTGTGTCACGTACTTTTGCTGGAGTCACATTTTCTTCTCTGTTCAAAAAAGTTCGGAAAAAATAGTTCAGTTCAGTCGCGAAAATACAGTGTATATGAAGCAAACACAACACAGTCGTGCCATACTTCCTGAATAACTGTGAACATAGGACTAGTACATACTGAATTACTTAGGCATTAGGAACCAATTTCACACAGGTGCTTAGTATTAACTGTTCATGAAGATAATAGTGACCGACATAGAGTATATGACATATTGTCATATACTATAATCGCCCATTCCAGAATATCGTTTTATTATTCGGTACAAATCAACTACATTTTCATTATATACAAGAGTGTGTATCAAAATATATATTCAATGCACATGTCCAGTTTTATAAGAAAGAAACAAACTCTAAACTAATAAATATCCATAACGCTGATTACGAAGCACATGGATATAGAAAAGCCAAATCACCAGCTACACAAGTAATATCATCAGTCAATATGCCTCATTGGATAGTTGGACAACTGGTATCAAACTGGGTGTGTCCTCGAGATTCGATTTACCTTGAGTTAATAATGTCAATTTTTATATAGCGCTTTTTCAGGAACCTGCTCAAAGCGCTTGACAATTAAGGCGATATATTGATATATGATAGCATGTTATCACATGGAATGCATTTGCACAGTCATATATAGAGCGTATGCAAACAGATTCATATATACAGCACTTATTTCGGTCAGGTATTAGAGAATCATTCTAATAATGTTCAATAAACGACAGGATGCGATAACACGTTTGTTTCGTTCATCGATGCAGATACAAATATCCATCCCACACCATCTGCATTAAAGTACGTATTGATATACATAACAAAGTGTGGCAATATTCTTGTCCTTGGTACACATTTTCATAACAATCTCAGGAAACTACAGATGCCTCACAAGTTACGCCCATCAAAACTGCATTCCATTTACATGTATTTATCAACTGTTACTATCACGTTAACATTAAACATCGTTATATTCTCAATAGATCTGACATGAGCTAGTTGGTCCATATACATCGATGGTACAAACGAAATGTAAGCAATGGCTATATTATATCCTCCAGTTTAATGGGGTACATTATCTAAGGGTACAAATTGTTTGTGTCTTCTTGTAAATAGACCCACGTTGCCATATAAAGGCATTCCAATTTTCACAGCTTATTCATGCATGACTAAAATTAATCGATATTCATAGGACATGGATGTAAAGGATGTAAATACAATTGTACATTTAGAATTGCCAATCATGTATTTGACCTACATATCATACAGATTAACCATTCAAACTTCGAAACTGTTTAGAATTCATTTGAAGATGGATTTACAACGCATTCTCATCCTGTACAATTTGTACATGTTTTTATGACTAATCACTGATAACTACAATAGATTAATTCAATACACATAATACACCCTTTGGCTACATTAATAAATCCTGTATATTCATGGGTCACTTTGATTCACATCTCATTTTATTTTAATTCCATGAGCCATATTGAGGGTTGTCCACGAGTTCAGTGTCTCCTATCACCTTATTCTTCCTCACGTCTGCGTACACAGCCTTCGGTTCATCCTCAGCTTTCGTGACATTGTCTTTTTTCACTTCGGAGTAATTTGCAAGAGGTGCGTCTGGGTTTTTACTCCCTGGTTTCAGTTTCAGATTGACCGAAGTTTGTTGTCATGTTGCTGGTTTCCATCGTATCACAACCAGATCCATTTGGGATTGGGTCTTTCTTCACTTCAGAGTAAGCTACAGGATGTTCAACTCCATCTTGGTTTGGTTCTATGGTTCTGGTTTTATTTTGACTGATAATGTTTGTGGTACCATTGCTGCTTTCCACCATTTCATACCCAGATATATTTCGACCAGTTGTCATGCCGTAATTAGTAACTGGTTCTGCTAAGCTGTAAGTTGGATCGTCGGCCATATTTCCAAGTTCTTCATGAATCGTTATCGGTTCTTGTGCAGGCTGGATGTTGGCAGGAATGGGAGATCGTTTGCCAATATCTTCCTCATCATAAAAAGCATTAGTATAAATGTTTGTGTGGTTCTTTCCAGGTGGATCTGATCTTCTGTCTTTCTGTCGTTTTCTGGTGAAACAAAATGCGTCAATACTGACAAAACTCTATTTTAAATTGAACATATGCAGATGTTTTATCTTTAAAACTGAAGTTGCACACATCAGAAAAACAAATTCGCCCAAGGGCTGAGAAAGGTTACCGCTGAAATGTTTAGTGTTAACCATAACTTTTTTTCACCAAAATTGCCGTTTTGAGTTATTGAAGGTCAAATTCAAAGTCACCTGTTAATTCGACTATCATTTGAATGGGCCAATATTTGATTTCTAATTTGGAGTGTTTTTCAATCAGTTCCCATTATGGAGGAAAAATTAGGTGAAATTTGAGAAGTTGATTTGGGGAAAAAAAATTTCACCGACCCGTCAAAACATCAAAATGGCCACTGCACGCTGATCGGCTACTCAAGGGCAACAGAACTTATTCACGTCATGAAGGTACATAAAAGGAATCTTTGGAACAAAAATGTTCAGACAGATGTCGGAGAAAATGGTCGCCTAAGTCTAAAAATCATTGTTTTTCGAAAAAAAAAATCACTTTGACCTATCAAGGTCATTGAAGGTCGATTTCAAGGTCACCACTGAAATCGCAATATGTGATATCCCACATAAAATGTGCCAATATTTAGCTCTGAAATCTACAAAAATCCCTCTTCGAATTGTTTTTTGGCATTTTTGTGTAAAATGTCGGAGACATTCGACTGTAAGTTTAAAGATACATATGTAGATGGACAACGACGGAAGACGGCGGACTGGTAAAGTTATGGTAACCTAAAAATGTCAGTATGATGATTGTGACGATCCATTATTAGCCATAGATTACCTTTTCTGTATGATGACAACCGGGACCACGATGACAACTATCAGGATGATGACACCGCCAGCTACTGCGACCCCAATAACAAGACCTGTAAAAGATGTCATGAGGGTTATAATTTTGCATGATGGGGTTCAAGTGGGTAACATCTACTCTAAACGGGACAAAGTTTTTGCCAGTCTTAAACAAAAATCCCAGGAAGTAATGAAGATCAAATACATTGATGAAAATATGTTTCATTGTTATGATTAAAATGTTAATAAGAATCATATCTGAGAATAAACTATGCATATTGAATGTTACCTGTGTCAACAGCATGTTGAGACATTGATACACTCCCCAATGTGCTGCCTTCCTGCACCGTGTTTGTGCTGACCACAGTATCAAGTGTGGTCATTCCTGTGTTCACTGTTGAAATTTAACAAATTTCTAGTTTAACAATCGAGCTTAACGGTGCAATACTTCACACCAGTTATATTGCCATATAATCTATATGAATGTATAGTAATATCATAATTATTTCATTCTGAGAGTCTATATTCTTATAATGTTGCAGGATATCAAAGAAATATCCCGTATAAGAGTCACTTAAATTATGACCTACCAGATGTCGTTGTTTGTGCGATCCCTGTTTGTAGTGAGTTAGTGTAATCATTCGAACCAATTGTAGATGCGATTGACGTATCGTGATGATGCGACGTGGTTCTGCTGGTCGGTGGTGCTTGTGATGACACACTACGGGTGGTGGTGGTGCTTGGGGTAGTGGTCGTAGTAGTTGTTGTCGTGGGTACATCATCTGCTGTTTTGTTGATACAAGTATATGCAATGGCCACATACTCAGTGTTTGTGTTCCACTGGAGCTGAGAGCTACCTGTTCTCTCTGGGTTACAGGCAGTGAACCCTGCAGCTCTCGCTCTCAGGCCCCCACACGACTGTTGTCCATTACAGCTGGATTTTATGATGTCCAAATACGACTGTTCCACACTTGTTCTACAGTCTTTATTTGTGTTCTTTCGGTTGCAGTCTGTGGTCAGACCGCCGATATCCATGTAGTAGGCTGCTATGACGTCAATGCGAGTTTCGCCAAAACACATCGATACATGAAATGTTTGACCAGCACATTAGGGTATTATATCTGAAGTGTAAAACCGTCATAAGAATGACAGTATAAACACAGCCAGTGGATGCATACATACACACCCTCAATGTACAATCAATGGCGAAAATGATTGGCGCATGAACTTACTCGTAGTTGCAGGTGGGAAGACATCAGTGGATGGTATACAGCGGTACTCCACAGCTACATATTTCCTCATAGAACATGACAAATTAGCAGACTCTGCTTGGAAAGAGCACCAGTTTTGTCCGTCACAGCTCCTCGTGATGGTGGAGTAGTAGGTGGAGGTTACTTCCTTATGACAGTCATTTTGATCCCATGAACAACTCTCACCTTTGGCACCTCTCATGTATAACGCTCCTATGATGTAGATGATCTCAGATCTGCCACAGCTCAAGCTGATATCATTTTCAGCACATCCTGTACGCAACATAGCTGTGGAACATGGAAATGATTTAGATGGCATTACATTGTACTTATGTGTCCTATTTCTCAGATACTAAACTAATATTGTGTCCAGTACTTTCGTTAATGCTTTTCGTTAACAACTTTCGCTAAATCTCCCCAAAGAAATATTACATGTATTTTCGGTATCAAGAAATTTCAATAAGTATATCAATATATATAATGGGAACGAGTAATAATACGAATATTATATACATTTTTGATAGTGACATGGTTACCTGGGTACTCATTTTGACAGAGAACGCTCTGGTACACTCCGATGTATCCGACAATTAGTGCCAATGTGTACTCCATGTCACTGATACCTGGTAACGTGTTATGTCCACAACAACGAGTCAAAGCTGGTTATGTTTAACAGCAGTCTGATGCATAGAATCGGCATATCACATAGTGTTGATACGATGTATTCATTTTTCTGGACGATACTATTCTGCGAAGACAAGTTCTTTCCATATGAGCTCTCAATGAAAGTTCGTTCTCATTAAAAGACAGAACGGTGTGAATTTTTTTGTTGAAAAATTCTATGTTATAGCCCATGTCAATGTGATACGTGCGTGAGAATGTAAACATATATATTGACGCAACAGTGATTTCACCTGTGGTTTTATATCGATAAATCATTCAATGACGAGCTGGTAACCAACCAGGAAGTTGTTATTCAGGCCTCCATTATGTTTGCTCAAACTTTAATGTCCAGTCCAGCATTCACCAATATTTCAATAGTATTGTATGTTCATATATTTGTCAATATTAAACCTTTGTATGGCGTGAGGGCAAAATCAGCACTGGGTTCACATTACATACACTGGACATACATATAAGTGTCATCCCCCAGTCATTTTGGCAAGTAGACGGACAATGAAACATAGATACTGAACAATAAAGAACGTGTTTAATGATATTCTCAACAACTTTTCTCAGCATCAATATCAGATATTTTTTTATCAACACCAAAAGCGAAATTCGTATATCAGGTCATTTCTGGACCCAAGTTATGCGAGTTAAAAAAAACCCTGAGATTTGTCTCATAATACATGGGTTGGCACTGCTTATGTCCAGTGTGTGTAGCTTGATTGTGCACGATATAAAGTTTGTTTGCACTCATTACCATATTCGAATCAACTTAACAATGCGCCAGACATCTTGATCAGTTCAGCAAGGAAATGTACACGCGTGTCAAATACCTTGTTTACCTTTCACATGAAGCTTTATCCTTATCTAAAGTCATTGAATTTTATTTTCAATTTGGCATGTTGCATTAATTGACAATGCTGAATGTAAGAACGAAGGGGTTGTGAAAATCTGTCAGCATGTCAGCATGTAATAGTGAAACAAAATGCTAATGCATTGGGAGAAAATAACGTGTGTGGTGTTTTGGTTTAAAGATCAACCATTGTGAATGATTAATTTCACAATAAAAAAACTGTGAGATAAATGTGTGATGTATGGTATGTAAGTGTCCAATCCACGTATATGTCAGCGAATTATTTGATAACAGTTTCACTTCAGCGTGTGGATTTCATTTGTGTTACTGCAATGCCAATATATAATATTGATTCATGTAGACACGTTGACGTGTGCAAACGTCTTCTCTCGGAGAACCTAACAAGTTCGTTTGAATAGTAGCGTTTTGGTACTCAATGAGCGTGATAAGGAAATTAAATATTATGAACACGTTTTTCTATTGACATTTTTGTGAGTATAAATTTTGAGTGGCGTCTCTTCATGATTACCATCCTATGCTACTGACAGCAGTTCGATGAAGTTGACTCAAATTTAATAAGTTTGTCATGACTCTGGCATGGAGAGATCCATGTAATGTGTATGAATATCGCCACTGCCCGTGAACCAAGAAAAATAAAAATACCCACCTTGCACGTGGCAGGAATATATAAGAACCCAATGCATTGGATATAAAATGAAAACCATTCATTCAGCTTCGTATGTATAAGAAAGTGCTCTGACTGTCTTCCAAGTTACCATGGACATGTCTCTGAACACGCTGATACCGATGCTCGGACTCATTGCGATGTACCAAAACATCTTCTGCCAGAATGTATACCCAGGTAAATTGTATATCGATCGATTGAAAATCTTAATACAATTTTGGTATACATATGCATTGAACACGTTAGGCCTCATTCGTTTAAGTCGTACACTGGTTTTCATCGTATCAATATAAGCAATTGCTGCTGAAGTATAGACATTCCGATTGTTTTGGCAGCCCAGTTTAAATCGGGTTGTGCTGGGAGTTATATCAGCTTGAGATGTGGGAGCTCTGAGACCATCTTTATCCTAGGAGCGTACTACATGAGAGGTGCCAGAGGTGACAGTTGTTCCTGGGATCAGGGTCATTGTCAGAGAGAAGTGATCTCCGCCTACTGGAGAACTATCAACGGGAGCTGTGACGGACGGAGCGCGTGCTCTTTCTTAGCACTATCTGTTGATCTACCTTGCCCTTTCAACGAATATGTGGCCGTGGAATACCGATGTATTCATTCTAGTGATGTAACAGTGAATTCTAATCATTTCACGACAACCATGTTTACGATGGATTCTGGTGGAAATATGACCCCGTCACAACCATGGACCAAACATACAACAGGTAGGTCATGAATTATCCCGGAACTACAAGTGATATCACTATAATTTGTCTTGGTTCATTCTATTACTTGGATATGCTCTTTTAGAATGTTTGAAAATTTTGCTATCTAATAAATTGTGAACATTATTTCCTCATCCTGGTCCATTTCATTGAGCAGAGTCAGAAACAGAAATTGCCCTTAGTGATTATGCCCCCAGCATGCCAAAGGTACTTGGCCAAAGTGACAAAGGTATAGGATAATGCTGCAACATTTTGATTATTTTTGACATGGTTATTCCTAATTACTGAGACAACAATGATACACCATATACTCATCACACTCCCATATATTCAATACCCTCCATGCTTTGTTCATAGTTTTCGGGGTTTTTGTTCTTTTGAAATTGTGTTAATTCACACAATCACGTGAATTATTTCCCACATGACATTTCGGACAGCTTTGGTGATTGGGTTCACAGTAGCTGGCTGTGTAATCGTCCTGGTAGTTGTCATCGTGGTCCCGGTTGTTATCATACAGAAAAGGTATGATACATGACTGGATGTGGATGATCTCAGTCACCATGATTTGCGTTCGCATGTGTATAGCTTCCGTTTTCAATGAAATAATTTATCGAGTTAGAGGCAAGTTCGAGTTCGAGGCAAGGCTCAAGTTTGAATCTCAGAGAGAAGAAGTTAACGATGACTCCATTTTTTGTTCAGAAAACGAGGAGGAGAGACAGGATCAGGTCCACAAAACACTCATGCTAATGTGGTGTATGATGAAGAGAATATTGGTGAACAATCATCAATACCTGTCAGTGTCCGCCCATCACAAGAAGAGGTAACGTTTCCAGAAGAAACACGCAAAACTCACAGCTTGGCAAGTTACGATTTGGCTGCTGAAACGATATTGTTAGGAGACGAGAACCCTATGGTCCAAGGCACATCTGGAACCACACAATCAAATCCAGATACAGTGGAACCTCCGGCAGTTTATTCCGAGCTGAAGAGAGATCATGTTCCAAAGGATGTAGATGAACCGAGGGCTGTGTACGCAGACGTGAGGAAGAATATGATGATGGAAGAAACTGAACTCCTGGACAATCCTCAATATGGCTCACGGGCACTGGGGTTGGAAGGTTGAAAAATATGAATTGTTATTTTGTTAATTTCAAGTACATATACAAGTATTCTAGTTTATTCCATTAGTATACATGTCAATAATGTATGACTATATTTTGTTATCCTCAGTTATACAGGTATGAAAAAACTTCATTCGATTCACAACGTGTCCGTTATTAACAACTTTAAATAAGTGTGCATCATGATTATGTTTTGAGTTAGTTGTGTGGTCATAAATTGTTTGGAAGTTCGCAAGTTATTCCGGTAGTTGGCGCCTGTTCTAATCCACGCGTCTGTATCGGTGAGTAGATTCAACAGTTAGTGGAAATGTCATCATGATGTACATTAGGATTGTGCACATATTACTCTATGTATCCGTATCATTTTCTTCCCAGTTTCGTGACGAGGCATGTATTATATGTATTCTAAAGCATTTCTTGTATTTTATCATTTGGTGTGAGAATGTATTGACCCTGGATAAAACGTATCATGCGTCAAAATATATAAAAGTTTGGTGATATACTCCACGTGATAACATTCTATAAAATATCTACAGATAACAAGAACGTGAACTGAATCACATTCACACCATAAAGTCTAGTTTGGTACAATCTTTGGTACAAGTACAGTGTATCATTTCCTTTCTGTGCAGAACTGTATCCTAAGCTTAAAGTTAGTAATTAGCGTTATATTAGCCATTTCGTCTTGTGACCTTGAAAATTAGGTTAAAGGTCAAATTCAAGGTCCTCAAAATATTCATCATTTCCTAAACATCCACAATATATTCCTAAGCTGTGAAATTGATAATAAGCGAAATATTAGCCATGTGCTCTGACCTTGAATATGAGATCAAAGGTCAAATTCAAGGTCATAAAAATATTCGGCTATATCATTTCCTATATGTGCACAATTGTTTCCTAAGCTGTAAAGTCTATATTAAGCGAGATACATGCATCAGCCATTTTGTGGTCTGACCTTGAAAATGGATCAACGGTCAAATTCATGACAATACTCTACATTCATCATTTCCTATATGTCCAGAACTGATTCCTAGTCTCTAATCTCAATATTAGGTGAGATACTAGGCATAATGTGTCCCGTTGTAAAGCATAGGAGAATGTAACATGGAAAAATCGCATCTGGGACCCGTCGACAAAATGAAGATGGACGCCACACGCAGCCCGGCAAAGTGCAACAAAATTATACACTTCACAGAAGTGTATGGGGGCAATCTTTTGAAACAAATATCTAAAAACTGTCTGAACAGTTTTTGACAAAATGGCCGCCAAAGTAAAAAATTGGCTGTTTTCTATTGAAGAATGCGAAAATGAAATAAACCTGAAAAATAACCCCTTTATAAAATCTTTTCAGGAGTTTTTGTGCAAAATTCCAGGAAAATTTGACTGTTTTCCAAGATTAAATGTGGACGGGCGATGGAGGACCACGCCAAAGACCGACACAATGCCATGCCAATTGCTGATCGGACATAAGTCCGGTAACCAAAAACATTTGCTGCCAGAAAATGTTTTTTTTTCAGGGTAACCTACAACACAGGCATAAATGACACTATACACGAAATATCACATTAAATTATTACTTTATTTTCACAATATTTTTGAAAGACCTAATCCTATCAAATGCATCACACATCATGCAAGTCAGCTCAGTATGGTGGCTTGAGGTGGGCCAGTGGCGAAAAGATTCAAATAATGTTCAATGCTGATCCTCATTGAATGACCTTTAATTGGTATTGACATATTCCGGTTCACGACCAGATATTGTGACTTCGTTGTACACAGGGCCACTCCCATCGTTTTCCATGGCAACAGCTTGGGGGAACCGAGGACGATTGTTCAGTTCCGTGTATCCGTCTTCATCCACAGTGTATGGGTTGTCCTTGGGAAGAGCCGATTCTGCTTTTTTCCTGTTCTCGAGAAGAAAAAATTACTCATCAATACAAAAAGATACGGAAGCCCGTAGAGGCCAGATAATGGAAGGTGTGAAAATATATTTATCTGGCGGCCGCCACGTAATTATCTGGCGGCCACCACAAAGTTATCTGGCGGCCGCCACATAATTATCTGGCGGCCGCCACATAATCATCTGTAGGCCGTGGCTTGAAATATGAGGGGATTCTTGTAAAGCAATATACATATAGCTAACTAGGCCCTAGTATCCGAATAAAAGTCGTTACATACTGTATTAGTGACAATACTGTTTATAATGAGACAATGTTATATGGGGTATTGTGGGGGGGGATTAGGGATTGTTGATATGCAAATTATTCAACAAAACTTAACTTTCACACTTAGCATTATATAGGGATCATCAATGATTTCATGTTATTTGTTCTGGCCATGGCAACTGGGCCCTCTGCAATTATGGTTGCTACCATCGATATATAGGTTAAAGGGATATGTGGACAAATAAAAACAGTGCATATTCGATGGTGGTGACAAATATTCGTCAGGTTATCTGATTGATATTGTGTGTTCCTTTTTTTCTCTGTTTTTTCCCTTATGGATTATGTATTGAAAGTTGCCCTATGGTCCATAATACCAATCAATGACATGAAAATATGTACACTTCATCCCCCAAACAAATATTCGTTAAATTTATTGAGGCATTGTTGGACCATATATGTTACAATATAAATCGGCATTGACCGATCAGAGTCACTTTGCATGTGACTAACGCACACCACTCCTATGGGATGCTGGTTTTCGAAGGGGGGGGGGGGGGATTAGAAGATTTTTTCTTGAAATCCCGGGTTGGTAATTTGATAATATCGACTTAGTATATGGATAATGTATCTCAAATAAAATGTAAAGTTCATTTTATTTTAAAATGAATTTCTATGGATAGAACAAAATGCTGTGTTAAAGCACTGAATAACTGGCAGCCGCCAGATAATTATGTGGCGGTCGCCAGATAATTAAGTGGCGGCCGCCAGATAATTATGTGTTGGCCGCCATATAATTAAGTGACGGCCGCCAGATAATTATGTGGCGGCCGCCTGATAATTAAGTGGCGGCTATGTGGCGGCCGCCACTTAAAATATATTTTCACACCTGGCACTAACGGTCTTCCGTAAAAAGATACACATCCATGGGTAAGATATCGTTCTTAGATGAATGCAAAGTCAAATTCTTGTACCAATGATGTGAAAATGATGTGAAAGCCATATGGAATTTATGGATGTGCTTGTTGTTATCGTTAAAGGCACAGAGATGGAATAGTGTGTGGATTGGAATTTTTATTCAAATCTTGCCATTTTGTCACTACATGTTGTTTAAGTATTAAAATTTTATGAACAGTACGAAATGTTTATTAACTAAAAGCATCGAATTTGATGGGTCACTTCAATGGTTAGCATCTCACCATTTCACAATGAACACAGTCATTGCAGCAATAGCGCCAAGGAATGAAATGCTTACAACGGTAATCCCGATCACTAAACCTGCAATCAATCAACATCTCAATCAATCTCCCTTTCATGAATCACACAATCTTCACAACTTATTCAGGTGAATATTATCCAATTGACAGTGGTAGTAATTTGTTTTGCTTCTACCTTGGTTGATATCTGTTGCCGCCTCAGTGGAATATTCGTTGGATTCTGTCCTCAACTTTGTCATGTCATGGGTAGAAACAAATCGTACAGTCGTTACTCGGGTTATGGTGCTGGTAGTAGGAAGAGTTGTCCTTGTGGTGGTAGAACTGGGTGCAGGAAGTGTATGGCTTGTAAGGACACATGTATATACAATGGTCACATACTCAGTGTTTGTGTTCCAGTGGTTCCGAATGCCTATTCTCTCTGTGTTACAGGCAGTGAACCCCGCAGCTCTCACTCTCAGGTCACCACACGATTGTTGTCCATTACAGCTGGATTTTATTGTGTCCAAATAGAATTGTTCTACAGTTGTTCTGCAGTCTTTCTCTGTGTTGCGTCTGTTGCAGTCCGTGGTTAGACCTCCGATATCCATGTAGTAGGCTGCCGTGACGTCAATGTGAGTTTCGCCGAAACACAGCGAGACATCAAATGTTTGACCAGCGCATTGGGATATTGTATCTGAATTGTAAAACCGTCGTAAGAATAACAGTATAAACACAGCCAGTACACATACAAGAACACCCTCGTTGCATGAACTCACTCGTTGCAGGTGGGAAGACATCAGTGGATGGAATACAGCGATACTCCACAGCTACATATTTCCTCATAGAACATGACAAATCAGCTGACTCTGCTAGAAAAGAGCACGAGTTCTGTCCGTCACAGTTCCCGCTGATAGTTCTGTAGTAGTCGGGGGTCACTACTCTCTGACAGTCATCCCGCTCCCAGGAACAACTCTCACCTCGGGCACCTCTCATATAATACGCTCCTATGATGTAGATGGTCTCAGAGCTGCCACAGCTCAAGCTGATATCATTTCCCGCACACCCAGACCGCAACATAGCTGTGGAACATGAAATGCTTTAGATGTCATTACATGGTATATATGTGTCCTATTTCTCGGATACTAAACTAATATTGTGTTCAGTACTTTCGTCAACACTTTCCGTTAATTATTTCGTTAAATACTCCCTGGAGAAATATTAGATGTATTTATTGTATCATGAAATTTCAATAAGCATAACGTTATATATGATGGGAACAAGTAATAATACGAATATTATATACATTATTTGATAGTGACATGGTTACCTGGGTACTCATTCTGACAGAGGACGCTCTGGTACACTCCGATGTATCCGACAATTAATGCCAGTGTGTACTCCATGTCACTGATACCTGGTAACGTGTTATGTCCACAACAACGAGTAAAAGCTGGTTATGTGTAACGGCAGTCTAACGCATAGAATCATACATATCACATAGTGTTGATACGATGTATTCATTTTTCTGGGCGATATTATTCTGCGAAGACAAATTCTTTCCATATGAGCTCTCGATAAAAGTTCTCATTGAAGACTGAACGGTGTTATTTTTTTTTGGAAAAATTCTATGTTCGAGCCCATGTCAATATGATACGTGCGTGAGAATGTAAACATATATCGATGCAACAGTGATTTCACCTGTGGTTTTATATCGATGAACCATTCATTGACAAGCTGGTAACAAACAAGGAAGTTGTTTTTCAGGCCTCCATTATGTTTGCACAAACATTATTGTCCCGTCCGCCAAGACCTCATACACATCAACATACCTCGAAGAAATACACGGTCATCGGCGGACGCACTAAAACTGAAGTGCCCTAAAACTGCACGGAAAACATTTGCAGATCGCTCCTTCTCAGTATCTGGTCCTACCATCTGGAATACTCTCCCATGTCACATTCGTAACGTCCAAACATATCCAGCCTTCAAAACAGCTCTCAAAACCTATTACTTCGCCAAAGCTTTTAATGTCTAAACAAAATATCACTTGTTCAATTAATTCATTATTATTTTTGTACAGCGCCGCTGATTATATTGTAAAATATATAAATGTGCGCTCTATAAATGTAAATGTAGTAGTAGTAGTAGTAGTAGTAGTATTTGTCAAGATTAAACCTCTGCATGGCGTGAGGGCAAAATCAGCAATAGGTACAAATTACATACACTGGACATACATGCCACCTCCAGTCATTTTGGCAAAGTAGACGGACAGCGAAACATAGATACTGAACAATAAAGAACGTGTTCAATGATATTCAACTTTTCTCAGCAACAATATCAGATATTTTATCAACACCAAAAGCGAAATTCGTATATCAGGTCATTTCTGGACCCAAGTTATGCGAGTTAAAAAAAAACCCTGAGATTTGTCTCATAATACATGGGTTGGCACTGCTTATGTCCAGTGTGTGTAGCTTGATTGTGCACGATATAAAGTTTGTTTGCACTCATTACCATATTCGAATCAACTTAACAATGCGCCAGACATCTTGATCAGTTCAGCAAGGAAATGTACACGCGTGTCAAATACCTTGTTTACCTTTCACATGAAGCTTTATCCTTATCTATAGTCATTGAATTTTATTTTCAATTTGGCATGTTGCATTAATTGACAATGCTGAATGTAAGAACGAAGGGGTTGTGAAAATCTGTCAGCATGTCAGCATGTAATAGTGAAACAAAATGCTAATGCATTGGGAGAAAATAACGTGTGTGGTGTTTTGGTTTAAAGATCAACCATTGTGAATGATTAATTTCACAATAAAAAACTGTGAGATAAATGTGTGATGTATGGTATGTAAGTGTCCAATTCAGCGTGTGGATTTCATTTGTGTTACTGCAATGCCAATATATAATATTGATTCATGTAGACACGTTTTTCTATTGACATTTTTGTGAGTATAAATTTTGAGTGGCGTCTCTTCATGATTACCATCCTATGCTACTGACAGCAGTTCGATGAAGTTGACTCAAATTTAATAAGTTTGTCATGACTCTGGCATGGAGAGATCCATGTAATGTGTATGAATATCGCCACTGCCCGTGAACCAAGAAAAAGAAAAATACCCACCTTGCACGTGGCAGGAATATATAAGAACCCAATGCATTGGATATAAAATGAAGACCATTCATTCAGCTTCGTATGTATAAGAAAGTGCTCTGACTGTCTTCCAAGTTACCATGGACATGTCTCTGAACACGCAGATACCGATGCTTGGACTCATTGCGATGTACCAAAACATCTTCTGCCAGAATGTATACCCAGGTAAATTGTATATCGATCGATTGAAAATCTTAATACAATTTTGGTATACATATGCATTGAACACGTTAGGCCTCATTCGTTCAAGTCGTACACTGGTATGTAATTGAATACGTTTTCATCGTATCAATATAAGCAATTGCTGCTGAAGTATAGACATTCCGATTGTTTTGGCAGCCCAGTTTAAATCGGGTTGTGCTGGGAGTTATATCAGCTTGAGATGTGGGAGCTCTGAGACCATCTTTATCCTAGGAGCGTACTACATGAGAGGTGCCAGAGGTGACAGTTGTTCCTGGGATCAGGGTCATTGTCAGAGAGAAGTGATCTCCGCCTACTGGAGAACTATCAACGGGAGCTGTGACGGACGGAGCGCGTGCTCTTTCTTAGCACTATCTGTTGATCTACCTTGCCCTTTCAACGAATATGTGGCCGTGGAATACCGATGTATTCATTCTAGTGATGTAACAGTGAATTCTAATCATTTCACGACAACCATGTTTACGATGGATTCTGGTGGAAACATGACCCCGTCACAACCATGGACCAAACATACAACAGGTATGTCATGAATTATCCCGGAACTACAAGTGATATCACTATAATTTGTCTTGGTTCATTCTATTACTTGGATATGCTCTTTTAGAATGTTTGAAAATTTTGCTATCTAATAAATTGTGAACATTATTTCCTCATCCTGGTCCATTTCATTGAGCAGAGTCAGAAACAGAAATTGCCCTTAGTGATTATGCCCCCAGCATGCCAAAGGTACTTGGCCAAAGTGACAAAGGTATAGGATAATGCTGCAACATTTTGATTATTTTTGACATGGTTATTCCTAATTACTGAGACAACAATGATACACCATATACTCATCACACCCCCATATATTCAATACCCTCCATGCTTTGTTCATAGTTTTCGGGGTTTTTGTTCTTTTGAAATTGTGTTAATTCACACAATCACGTGAATTATTTCCCACATGACATTTCGGACAGCTTTGGTGATTGGGTTCACAGTAGCTGGCTGTGTAATCGTCCTGGTAGTTGTCATCGTGGTCCCGGTTGTTATCATACAGAAAAGGTATGATACATGACTGGATGTGGATGATCTCAGTCACCATGATTTGCGTTCGCATGTGTATAGCTTCCGTTTTCAATGAAATAATTTATCGAGTTAGAGGCAAGTTCGAGTTCGAGGCAAGGCTCAAGTTTGAATCTCAGAGAGAAGAAGTTAACGATGACTCCATTTTTTGTTCAGAAAACGAGGAGGAGAGACAGGATCAGGTCCACAAAACACTCATGCTAATGTGGTGTATGATGAAGAGAATATTGGTGAACAATCATCAATTCCTGTCAGTGTCCGCCCATCACAAGAAGAGGTAACGTTTCCAGGAGAAACACGCAAAACTCACAGCTTGGCAAGTTACGATTTGGCTGCTGAAACGATATTGTTAGGAGACGAGAACCCTATGGTCCAAGGCACATCTGGAACCACACAATCAAATCCAGATACAGTGGAACCTCCGGCAGTTTATTCCGAGCTGAAGAGAGATCATGTTCCAAAGGATGAAGATGAACCGAGGGCTGTGTACGCAGACGTGAGGAAGAATATGATGATGGAAGAAACTGAACTCCTGGACAATCCTCAATATGGCTCACGGGCACTGGGGTTGGAAGGTTGAAAAATATGAATTGTTATTTTGTTAATTTCAAGTACATATACAAGTATTCTAGTTTATTCCATTAGTATACATGTCAATAATGTATGACTATATTTTGTTATCCTCAGTTATACAGGTATGAAAAAACTTCATTCGATTCACAACGTGTCCGTTATTAACAACTTTAAATAAGTGTGCATCATGATTATGTTTTGAGTTAGTTGTGTGGTCATAAATTGTTTGGAAGTTCGCAAGTTATTCCGGTAGTTGGCGCCTGTTCTAATCCACGCGTCTGTATCGGTGAATAGATTCAACAGTTAGTGGAAATGTCATCATGATGTACATTAGGATTGTGCACATATTACTCTATGTATCCGTATCATTTTCTTCCCAGTTTCGTGATGAGGCATGTATTATATGTATTCTAAAGCATTTCTTGTATTTTATCATTTGGTGTGAGAATGTATTGACCCTGGATAAAACGTATCATGCGTCAAAATATATAAAAGTTTGGTGATATACTCCACGTGATAACATTCTATAAAATATCTACAGATAACAAGAACGTGAACTGAATCACATTCACACCATAAAGTCTAGTTTGGTACAATCTTTGGTACAAGTACAGTGTATCATTTCCTTTCTGTGCAGAACTGTATCCTAACTTAAAGTTAGTAATTAGCGTTATATTAGCCATTTCGTCTTGTGACCTTGAAAATTAGGTTAAAGGTCAAATTCAAGGTCCTCAAAATATTCATCATTTCCTAAACATCCACAATATATTCCTAAGCTGTGAAATTGATAATAAGCGAAATATTAGCCATGTGCTCTGACCTTGAATATGAGATCAAAGGTCAAATTCAAGGTCATAAAAATATTCGGCTATATCATTTCCTATATGTGCACAATTGTTTCCTAAGCTGTAAAGTCTATAATAAGCGAGATACATGCATCAGCCATTTTGTGGTCTGACCTTGAAAATGGATCAACGGTCAAATTCATGACAATACTCTACATTCATCATTTCCTATATGTCCAGAACTGATTCCTAGTCTCTAATCTCAATATTAGGTGAGATACTACGCATAATGTGTCCCGTTGTAAAGCATAGGAGAATGTAACATGGAAAAATCGCATCTGGGACCCGTCGACAAAATGAAGATGGACGCCACACGCAGCCCGGCAAAGTGCAACAAAATTATACACTTCACAGAAGTGTATGGGGGCAATCTTTTGAAACAAATATCTAAAAACTGTCTGAACAGTTTTTGACAAAATGGCCGCCAAAGTAAAAAATTGGCTGTTTTCCATTGAAGAATGCGAAAATGAAATAAACCTGAAAAATAACCCCTTTTTCAGGAGTTTTTGTGCAAAATTCCAGGAAAATTTGACTGTTTTCAAAGATTAAATGTGGACGGGCGATGGAGGACCACGCCAAAGACCGACACAATGCCATGCCAATTGCTGATCGGACATAAGTCCGGTAACCAAAAACATTTGCTGCCAGAAAATGTTTTTTTTTTCAGGGTAACCTACAACACAGGCATAAATGACACTATACACGAAATATCACATTAAATTATTACTTTATTTTCACAATATTTTTGAAAGACCTAATCCTATCAAATGCATCACACATCATGCAAGTCAGCTCAGTATGGTGGCTTGAGGTGGGCCAGTGGCGAAAAGATTCAAATAATGTTCAATGCTGATCCTCATTGAATGACCTTTAATTGGTATTGACATATTCCGGTTCACGACCAGATATTGTGACTTCGTTGTACACAGGGCCACTCCCATCGTTCCCCATAGCAACACCTTGGGAAGGCCGAGGACGATTGTTCAGTTCCGTGTATCCGTCTTCATCCACAGTGTTTGTATTGTCCTTGGGAAGAGCCGATTCTGCTTTCTTCCTGTTCCCGAGAAGAGAAAATTTTTCTCATGAGTTCAAAAGTGTACTCATGCACAAAATGGAATGTTCAAATTTGTTATTCTGCTTCTGCATCTACGCTGAGTTTCAACGTTATATGAACAGTACAACATGTTTAACTGAAAGCATGAGGGGTGACTTCAATAGGGCTGGTAAGTCACCTGCTGCCGTGGTGTGATTCTGGTGACAAACAAACATATTCCGTCTGTTTAATATGCGTCGAACTCCATTTAAAACTCACATTACTAAGGTAATGTAGATTGTGTATGTTTCAATGATATTCAACTTTTCTCAGCAACAATATCAGATATTTTATCAACACCAAAAGCGAAATTCGTATATCAGGTCATTTCTGGACCCAAGTTATGCGAGTTAAAAAAAACCCCTGAGATTTGTCTCATAATACATGGGTTGGCACTGCTTATGTCCAGTGTGTGTAGCTTGATTGTGCACGATATAAAGTTTGTTTGCACTCATTACCATATTCGAATCAACTTAACAATGCGCCAGACATCTTGATCAGTTCAGCAAGGAAATGTACACGCGTGTCAAATACCTTGTTTACCTTTCACATGAAGCTTTATCCTTATCTATAGTCATTGAATTTTATTTTCAATTTGGCATGTTGCATTAATTGACAATGCTGAATGTAAGAACGAAGGGGTTGTGAAAATCTGTCAGCATGTCAGCATGTAATAGTGAAACAAAATGCTAATGCATTGGGAGAAAATAACGTGTGTGGTGTTTTGGTTTAAAGATCAACCATTGTGAATGATTAATTTCACAATAAAAAACTGTGAGATAAATGTGTGATGTATGGTATGTAAGTGTCCAATTCAGCGTGTGGATTTCATTTGTGTTACTGCAATGCCAATATATAATATTGATTCATGTAGACACGTTTTTCTATTGACATTTTTGTGAGTATAAATTTTGAGTGGCGTCTCTTCATGATTACCATCCTATGCTACTGACAGCAGTTCGATGAAGTTGACTCAAATTTAATAAGTTTGTCATGACTCTGGCATGGAGAGATCCATGTAATGTGTATGAATATCGCCACTGCCCGTGAACCAAGAAAAAGAAAAATACCCACCTTGCACGTGGCAGGAATATATAAGAACCCAATGCATTGGATATAAAATGAAGACCATTCATTCAGCTTCGTATGTATAAGAAAGTGCTCTGACTGTCTTCCAAGTTACCATGGACATGTCTCTGAACACGCAGATACCGATGCTTGGACTCATTGCGATGTACCAAAACATCTTCTGCCAGAATGTATACCCAGGTAAATTGTATATCGATCGATTGAAAATCTTAATACAATTTTGGTATACATATGCATTGAACACGTTAGGCCTCATTCGTTCAAGTCGTACACTGGTATGTAATTGAATACGTTTTCATCGTATCAATATAAGCAATTGCTGCTGAAGTATAGACATTCCGATTGTTTTGGCAGCCCAGTTTAAATCGGGTTGTGCTGGGAGTTATATCAGCTTGAGATGTGGGAGCTCTGAGACCATCTTTATCCTAGGAGCGTACTACATGAGAGGTGCCAGAGGTGAAAGTTGTTACTGGGATCAGGGTCATTGTCAGAGAGAAGTGATCTCCGCCTACTGGAGAACTATCAACGGGAGCTGTGACGGACGGAGCGCATGCTCTTTCTTAGCACTATCTGTTGATCTACCTTGCCCTTTCAACGAATATGTGGCCGTGGAATACCGATGTATTCATTCTAGTGATGTAACAGTGAATTCTAATCATTTCACGACAACCATGTTTACGATGGATTCTGGTGGAAACATGACCCCGTCACAACCATGGACCAAACATACAACAGGTATGTCATGAATTATCCCGGAACTACAAGTGATATCACTATAATTTGTCTTGGTTCATTCTATTACTTGGATATGCTCTTTTAGAATGTTTGAAAATTTTGCTATCTAATAAATTGTGAACATTATTTCCTCATCCTGGTCCATTTCATTGAGCAGAGTCAGAAACAGAAATTGCCCTTAGTGATTATGCCCCCAGCATGCCAAAGGTACTTGGCCAAAGTGACAAAGGTATAGGATAATGCTGCAACATTTTGATTATTTTTGACATGGTTATTCCTAATTACTGAGACAACAATGATACACCATATACTCATCACACCCCCATATATTCAATACCCTCCATGCTTTGTTCATAGTTTTCGGGGTTTTTGTTCTTTTGAAATTGTGTTAATTCACACAATCACGTGAATTATTTCCCACATGACATTTCGGACAGCTTTGGTGATTGGGTTCACAGTAGCTGGCTGTGTAATCGTCCTGGTAGTTGTCATCGTGGTCCCGGTTGTTATCATACAGAAAAGGTATGATACATGACTGGATGTGGATGATCTCAGTCACCATGATTTGCGTTCGCATGTGTATAGCTTCCGTTTTCAATGAAATAATTTATCGAGTTAGAGGCAAGTTCGAGTTCGAGGCAAGGCTCAAGTTTGAATCTCAGAGAGAAGAAGTTAACGATGACTCCATTTTTTGTTCAGAAAACGAGGAGGAGAGACAGGATCAGGTCCACAAAACACTCATGCTAATGTGGTGTATGATGAAGAGAATATTGGTGAACAATCATCAATTCCTGTCAGTGTCCGCCCATCACAAGAAGAGGTAACGTTTCCAGGAGAAACACGCAAAACTCACAGCTTGGCAAGTTACGATTTGGCTGCTGAAACGATATTGTTAGGAGACGAGAACCCTATGGTCCAAGGCACATCTGGAACCACACAATCAAATCCAGATACAGTGGAACCTCCGGCAGTTTATTCCGAGCTGAAGAGAGATCATGTTCCAAAGGATGAAGATGAACCGAGGGCTGTGTACGCAGACGTGAGGAAGAATATGATGATGGAAGAAACTGAACTCCTGGACAATCCTCAATATGGCTCACGGGCACTGGGGTTGGAAGGTTGAAAAATATGAATTGTTATTTTGTTAATTTCAAGTACATATACAAGTATTCTAGTTTATTCCATTAGTATACATGTCAATAATGTATGACTATATTTTGTTATCCTCAGTTATACAGGTATGAAAAAACTTCATTCGATTCACAACGTGTCCGTTATTAACAACTTTAAATAAGTGTGCATCATGATTATGTTTTGAGTTAGTTGTGTGGTCATAAATTGTTTGGAAGTTCGCAAGTTATTCCGGTAGTTGGCGCCTGTTCTAATCCACGCGTCTGTATCGGTGAATAGATTCAACAGTTAGTGGAAATGTCATCATGATGTACATTAGGATTGTGCACATATTACTCTATGTATCCGTATCATTTTCTTCCCAGTTTCGTGATGAGGCATGTATTATATGTATTCTAAAGCATTTCTTGTATTTTATCATTTGGTGTGAGAATGTATTGACCCTGGATAAAACGTATCATGCGTCAAAATATATAAAAGTTTGGTGATATACTCCACGTGATAACATTCTATAAAATATCTACAGATAACAAGAACGTGAACTGAATCACATTCACACCATAAAGTCTAGTTTGGTACAATCTTTGGTACAAGTACAGTGTATCATTTCCTTTCTGTGCAGAACTGTATCCTAACTTAAAGTTAGTAATTAGCGTTATATTAGCCATTTCGTCTTGTGACCTTGAAAATTAGGTTAAAGGTCAAATTCAAGGTCCTCAAAATATTCATCATTTCCTAAACATCCACAATATATTCCTAAGCTGTGAAATTGATAATAAGCGAAATATTAGCCATGTGCTCTGACCTTGAATATGAGATCAAAGGTCAAATTCAAGGTCATAAAAATATTCGGCTATATCATTTCCTATATGTGCACAATTGTTTCCTAAGCTGTAAAGTCTATAATAAGCGAGATACATGCATCAGCCATTTTGTGGTCTGACCTTGAAAATGGATCAACGGTCAAATTCATGACAATACTCTACATTCATCATTTCCTATATGTCCAGAACTGATTCCTAGTCTCTAATCTCAATATTAGGTGAGATACTACGCATAATGTGTCCCGTTGTAAAGCATAGGAGAATGTAACATGGAAAAATCGCATCTGGGACCCGTCGACAAAATGAAGATGGACGCCACACGCAGCCCGGCAAAGTGCAACAAAATTATACACTTCACAGAAGTGTATGGGGGCAATCTTTTGAAACAAATATCTAAAAACTGTCTGAACAGTTTTTGACAAAATGGCCGCCAAAGTAAAAAATTGGCTGTTTTCCATTGAAGAATGCGAAAATGAAATAAACCTGAAAAATAACCCCTTTTTCAGGAGTTTTTGTGCAAAATTCCAGGAAAATTTGACTGTTTTCAAAGATTAAATGTGGACGGGCGATGGAGGACCACGCCAAAGACCGACACAATGCCATGCCAATTGCTGATCGGACATAAGTCCGGTAACCAAAAACATTTGCTGCCAGAAAATGTTTTTTTTTTCAGGGTAACCTACAACACAGGCATAAATGACACTATACACGAAATATCACATTAAATTATTACTTTATTTTCACAATATTTTTGAAAGACCTAATCCTATCAAATGCATCACACATCATGCAAGTCAGCTCAGTATGGTGGCTTGAGGTGGGCCAGTGGCGAAAAGATTCAAATAATGTTCAATGCTGATCCTCATTGAATGACCTTTAATTGGTATTGACATATTCCGGTTCACGACCAGATATTGTGACTTCGTTGTACACAGGGCCACTCCCATCGTTCCCCATGGCAACACCTTGGGAAGGCCGAGGACGATTGTTCAGTTCCGTGTATCCGTCTTCATCCACAGTGTTTGTATTGTCCTTGGGAAGAGCCGATTCTGCTTTCTTCCTGTTCCCGAGAAGAGAAAATTTTTCTCATGAGTTCAAAAGTGTACTCATGCACAAAATGGAATGTTCAAATTTGTTATTCTGCTTCTGCATCTACGCTGAGTTTCAACGTTATATGAACAGTACAACATGTTTAACTGAAAGCATGAGGGGTGACTTCAATAGGGCTGGTAAGTCACCTGCTGCCGTGGTGTGATTCTGGTGACAAACAAACATATTCCGTCTGTTTAATATGCGTCGAACTCCATTTAAAACTCACATTACTAAGGTAATGTAGATTGTGTATGTTTGTTTGTCATCAAAATAACATCGTGATGTCACGTGACTCACAGGTTCTATGACTCACAGGAGAAGAGAAATTTTTTTCTCATAAGTTCAAAAGTGTACTCATATATTAATGCAAAGTGGAAATTATGGATGTGTTTGTTGTTTTCATTCAAGGCACAAAATGGAATGTTCAAATTTGTTATTCTGCTTCTGCATCTACGCTGAGTTTCAACGTTATATGAACAGTACAACATGTTTAACTGAAACATATTCCGTCTGTTTAATATGCGTCGAACTCCATTTAAAACTCACATTACTAAGGTAATGTAGATTGTGTATGTTTGTTTGTCATCAAAATAACTTCGTGATGTCACGTGACTCACATGTCCTATGCTTAACATCTCACCATTTGACAATAAAAGCAGTCATTGCAGCGATAGCGCCGAGGAATGAAATCGGTAATCCCGATCACTAAACCTGCAGTATATGAAACATACTGTAAATCAATCTCCTAATTACACATTCATTAAATGGATCTCATTCGTGTGAATATCTCTCCATTCATAGCGTACAGTGTCAGTTGTTTGTGTTGATTTTACCTTGATTGTTATCTGCATTTTGAATCTTGGCCGCATCATTTGTCGCGGTATTGTCATCTCCAATCGGCAATGTGCTGTCAATTCCTGGTAAAATCAACATACCAATATTAGAAGTTCAAAAGTATGCTTTCCATAATAGATGGATCGGAAATCTGGACTGATCGATGTACAGTATGAAAACATGGCAGTTGTAGTCGATTCACTGCTACCTATACCTGGCTGAGTATCGTCTCGTGAGACAGCTGTAGATGTTGCCGTCTCCGTCGAATAATCGCTGAATTCTGTCGTCATTTTTTTCACGTCATGATTAGAAACAGATGTTACAGTAGTTCGTGACGTAGTTCGTGCTGTTGGTATGGTACTGGTAGCAAAAGGAGTGTTTTTCGTGGTAGTAGTCCTTGTAGTAGGTGTGGTACTTAATGTTTTGTTGACACAGTTATAAACAATGGTCACATACTCAGTGTTTGTGTTCAACTGGAGATCAGGGCCGCCTGTTATCTCTGGATTGCAGGCAGTGTACCCTGCAGCTTTCACTCGAAACGCCCCACAAAACTGTTTTCCATTACAGCTGGATTTTATTGTGCCCAAATAGGATTGTTCTACACTTGTTCTGCAGTCTTTCTCTGTGTTTCGTCTGTTGCAGTCCTTGGTCAGACCGCCGATATCCATGTAGTAGGCTGCCGTGACGTCAATTATGTGAGTTCCGCCGGGACACAGCAATACATCAAATGTTTTACCAGCACATTGAGATATTATAACTGAAGTGAAAAATCGTCAAAACAAATAACAGTATAAACACACTCAGTACATATATATATAGAAATCAATGGTATGACACATTTACTCACATGTAGTTGCATGTGGGAAGACATCAGTGGATGGAATGCAGCGGTACTCCACAGCTACATATTTCCTCATAGAACATGGCAAATCAGCAGACTCTGCCAGAAAAGAGCACGAGTTCTGTCCGTCACAGCTCCCTCTGATAGTTCTGTAGTAGGTGGAGGTCACTTCACCCTGACAGTCACCCAGCTCCCAGGAACAACTCTCCCCATGGGCACTTCTCATGTGAAACGCTCCTATGATATAAATGGTCTCAGATCTGCCACAGCTCAAGCTGATATAATTTCCCGCACATTCAGTCCGAAGCTGAGCTGTGGAAACACGGGAATGATTTTCGATGTCAGTATCTTGTGCACAAGATTAGTGTCCTTTTTCTCTGAGGCTGAACTAGCATAATGTTTTTTTAACACGAGGTACTCCCCAGAGCACTGCTCCCTAATTTGTCATGTAATTCATATATAACGGACATCTAAATAACACGCGGATATTATATACATTTAGTTAGATCTTGACATGATTACCTGGGTACTCATTTTGACAGAGAACGCTCTGGTACACTCCGATGTATCCGACAATTAGTGCCAGTGTGTACTCCATGTCACTGATACCTGGTAACGTGTTATGTCCAAAACGACGAGTCAAAGTTGATTATGTGAAACAGCAGTCTAACGCATAGAATCGGCATATCACATAGTGTTGACATGATGTATTCATTTTTCTGGACTATACTGTTCTGCGAAGACAAGTTCTTTCCATATGAGCTCTCAATGAAATATCGTTCTTCTTAAAAGACTGAACGGTGTTAATTTTGTTGTTGAAAAATTCTATGTTGAAGCCCATGTTAATATGATACGTTCGTGAGAATGTAAACATATATTGGTGCAATGGTGATTTCACCTGTGGTTTATATCAATGATTCATTCAATGAAGAGCTGGTAACCAACCAGGGAGTTGTTATTCAGGCCTCCATTGTGTTTGCTCAAACATTGATGTCCCGTCCGGCATTCACCAATTATTCAATAGAATTGTATGTTCATAAATTTGTCAATATTAAACCTTTGCATGGAGTGAGGGCAAAATCAACAATGGGTACAGATTACATAAACTAGACATAAGTGTCACCCCCAAGTCATTTTGGCAAAGTAGACAGACAACGAAACTTAGTTACTATACAATAAAAACGTGGTTAATGATATTAAACTTTTTTCAGCAACAATATCGTATATTGTTTTATCAACACCAGAAGCAAAATTCGTATATCAGGTCATTTCTGGACCCAAATGATGCGAGTTAAAACGAGACAATCAGAGATTGCAGACCCTCGCCCCTTCAGATTTAGTTACTAAAATCAAAACTGATGAGCCTTACATTTCCGACCTGGGCGATAATCGGGGATTTTTGTTGTACGACTATGGTCATATATCGAATGGTTGGGAATTAACCATGGAAAAGTACATAAATCATTGGAGAAAGAATCATCGATAAACACATTGATTCTTGTGATTTTTCTATTTTGACCTTATTCTGGACCACGACCTCAATTGTTGATACTGACCTCTCTAACTTATATATTTTGTAATTGGTGACAGAAGCAACATCATGGGCCGTATAGGCATCACTCGCTAAGTTTTGATACCATCAGAGTAGCCTGTTCTCTGTGAACTTAAATTTGAATCGCATCATCTTCGGTCATTTTGATGACCACCGCAACGTACGTTACGGTAATCGATGGTAATCGGGTTATATACAGTGTTTCCAGAGCAGGTGAGATAATGTCCAATAACTCAGAGAATGTTTCTTTCGGCAAACGATAGCAGTCAAAAGACTCAAATTTACGAAGATTATCAAATGAATTAAGTCCTATTGTGATGAACTCAATCAGGTCGGAATCGATACTTGGCTTCAGAGTCAATATTCTCAGCAACACGCCTCATGATTCATCGGATTGAAGGATACGGTGGAGTAGATAGGAGTAGATATATCATATATATGTGTTTCGTTTATTATATATTCAACATTTACACGTCATCTGCAATAGATTGGGTATATAATATATTTATAAATAGTTGATCAGGTAAAATATTGTTCTCCGGGGTGCACATTATCTAATCATAAGAATCACAGCTAATTGTATCTCATCATACAGCAGGGAACGCAAATCTACCGTATAACTATTTTAAATTGATATCGATATCTTGGTCCTCACATCTGCATTGCCAATTCTGAAGAGGAATAAACCCAATCTTTCCACATGAAACTAATTAATCAGTGCAAGTTCATAAGAAAGCTAAAAAATATATTACAAGAAACTTGAATAAAATCCCCAGCTGTTGTGCACCACAGGAAGTTTTTATATGCCTAAATTTGAATTTTTGTTAATTTGTAACTAAGGGATAGCTATTCCTCTTCACACGAAACCCGTGTAATAAACCAGTACAAGTTTAAAGGAAAGTTAAAAATATGTGACACGAAACGTGAATAAAATCTCCACCTATCGTGCATCACAAGAAATTTACGTGCGCCTAAATTTAAATTCTAGTTTATGTATAACAAAAAGAATGGCTTTGCAGGAAAGAGTTTATTTCTCATGTCAGTTCCCCGTGCAAGCTATGCATTACAAATTATGTCACGATTTAATTATTTTCTCTAATGAGAGGACTTTTCTCATTTGTATCCATTATCATGCAATTACGAGTATACGATCTACAGTGCGAGGTACACTACTAACTATTCTGATCACAAGTTTATATGCATTGTTTTATGCCACTACATTTTCAAGCCGTTAACCTGTACATATATGTATCTATATTGTATTCACACAAATAACATATCAGGATGGGAACACAAATAAATGTCAACTTTCCGGGGGTGTATGGCATGTCTATGATTTACTGATATATCATGGTTTGGGGAGAACATTAGCCTGTCTAGTTTGTTCATACACCATAAAATTTGCTGCAAATAATATATAATATCCCACATTAAATGCTTCCTATCCCTTCCAAATTCACAGTATTTATTTGTATTTTAGGTTTATATTTATATCTTTATTATATTTAAATTTTAGGTCTGCTTATTGTCATCATCTCAATCATTTCATAATATTGATGGTAATATGCTGATAATACATTGGTCTACATCAGAGAGATGGGTACCCTTTCCACACCTGATGATTGCCAAACCACGGTCGAGCTAATAGATGGAATTTGTAGGATATTATTCGCCTGCTCTTTAGTTAACCAGATGCATTTTTTTTTCAGAAAAGGAAAATTGTGGTTTTTGGTGGTTTCTAGGAAAAATGTTTTCAAAATTGCTCCATTGAACCAACTTCTGCAACGTTCCCCTCATCCGTCTGATGACATATTTATCTATGTATAGTAAGTTATGCAAGCGCTCATGAGGTAAGATAATATTTGATGTAATTGAGTATGTCCGGCAGTACAGACGTCGTGATGTCATCTGAAAATAATCGTTTCAAGGCACTGCGTTCTTTTTGTATCATATTGTGTGACTATTCACAGACACGATCCTATTCGATGCAGAAAGCTTACAAAATAATCATAAGCAGATTTGTGTCACGTACTTTGTCTGGAGTCACGTTTTCTTCTCTGTTCAAAAAAAAAGTTCGCAAATAATAGTTCCAGTTCAGTCACGAAAATATGGTGTATATGAAGCAAACACAACACAGTCGTGCCATACTTCCTGAATAACTGTGAACATAGGACTAGTACATACTGAATTATTTAGGCACTAGGAACCAATTTCACACAGGTGCTTAGTCTTAACTGTTCATGAAGGTAATAGTGACCGAGGTAGAGCTAATATTGTCATATACTGTAATCGCCCATTCCAGAATATCGTTTTATTATTCGGTACAAATCAACTACATTTTCACTACATACAAGGGTGTGTACCAAAATATATATGCAATGAAAATGTTCAGTTTTATAAGAATGAAACAAACTCTAAGCTGATAAATATCCATAACGCTGTTTACTACGAAGCACATGGATATACTAAAGCCAATCTCCAGCTACACAAGTAATATCATCTGTCAATATGCCTTATTGGATACTTTGGACAAATATTATCACTGGGTGTGTCCTCGAGATTCGATTTACCTTGAGTTAGTAATGTCAATTTTTATATAGCGCTTTTTCAGGAACCTGCTCAAAGCGCTTGACAATTAGGGCGATATATTGATATATGATAGCATGTTATCACATGGAATGCATTTGCACAGTCATATATAGAGCGTATGCAAACAGATTCATATATACAGCACTTATTTCGGTCAGGTATTAGAGAATCATTCTAATAATGTTCAATAAACGACAGGATTTGATAACACGTTTGTTTCGTTCATCGATGCAGATACAAATATCCATCCCGCACACCTCATCTGCAATAAAGTACATATTGATATACATGACAAAGTGTGGCAATGTTCTTGTCCTTGGTACACATTTTCATAACAATCTCAGGAAACTACAGATATGCCTCACAAGTTACGCCCATCCAAACTGCATTCCATTTACATGTATTTATCAACTGTTGCTATCACGTTAACATTAAACATCGTTATATTCTCAATAGATCTGGCATGAGCTAGTTGGTCCATATACATCGATGTTACAAACGTAATGTAAGCAATGGTTATTATAATATCCTCCAGTTTATTTCCTCCAAGGACGGGAAACAATGTCCATTGTGAAGTGATTCATTCGGCTAGAATATGCAACTGGTGATTCTGAGCTCAATGCGTGATGCCTTTGACATGTACTCAATCGTGACCATTTTCCTTTGCACTCTTTTTGGGATGATTTGATTTGCTTTCTTCCGTGAGGTCTTTCTCTGCCATTACCATGAGTCTCAGACATCTATGTTTTCAACATTCCACGAAAACTGACATTATAAAAACGAATGACAATTTACATAAAATTAATGAAAATCAATACATGGTCATGAGTAAGTTGTAATAATGTCATACGAATGTGAATATAATGTGCACTTATTTACTATACATGAGTTCATGTGTACCCACACAAGGCTACAAAAGAAGCTACAATACTCATTCGGGAATACCAGTATGGTGATATATACAATATAGATGTGATAAAATATCTGAATGTAAAACTGAAGCCACAGGAGTCGCATGAGGATGTGAATACAATTGTGCAATTAGAATTGCAATCATGTATTTGACCTACAAATCATACAGATTAACCCATCAAACTTCGAAACTGTTTAGAATTCATTTGAAGATGGATTTACAACGCATTCTCATCCTGTACAATTTTATATGTTTTTATGACTAATCACTGATAACTACTATAGATTAATTCAATACACATAATACACCCTTTGGCTACATTAATAAATCCTGTATATTCATGGGTCACTTTGATTCACATCTCATTCTTTCTTAGTTCCATGAGCCATATTGAGGGTTGTCCACGAGTTCAGTTTCTCCCATCACTTTGTTCTTGTCCACGTCCGCGTACACAGCCTTCGGTTCGTCCTCAACTTTTGGGACATTGTCTTTCTCAACTTCGGAGTAAATTGCAAGAGGTTCCACTGCGTCTGGGTTTGATTGCCTGGTTTCAATTTCAGTTTGACCGATGTTTGTTGTCACGTTGCTGGTTTCCATCGTATCACAACCAGATTCATTTGGGATCGTGTCTTTCTTCACTTCAGAGTAAGCTACAGGATGTTCAACTCCATCTTGGTTTGGTTCTATGATTCTGGTTTTATTTTGGCTGATAATGTTTGTTGTACCATTGCTGCATTCCACCATTTCATACCCAGAAATATTTCGAACGGCAGTCATGCCATAATGTGTAATGGGCTCTGCCAAGCTGTAAGTTGGATCGTCAGCCATATTTCCAGATTCTTCAGGAATCGTTATCGGTTCTTGTGCTGGCTGGATGTTGGCAGGAATGAAGGATTGCTTGCCAATATCTTCCTCATCATAAATAGCATTAGCATAATTGCTGATGTGGTTCTTTCCAGCTGGATCTGATCTTCCGTCTTCCTGTCGTTTCCTGGTGAAAACAAGCGTCAATACTGGCAAAATATATTTTGTATTGAACATATGGGTATGTTTTATCTTTAAAATTGAAGTTGGACACATCAGAAAAAAATGGCCCAAGGGCTGAGAAATGTTGCTGCAGAAATGTTTAGAATTAACACAACTTTTTCACCAAAATTGCCGTTTTGAGTTATTGAAAGTCAAATTCAGTCACCTGTTAATTCGCCATAAATGACTTCCAATTGAATGGGCCAATATTTGATTTCCACGTTGGAGTGTTATTCAATCAGCTCCAATTATGAAGGAAAAATTAGGTGTAATTAAGAACTTGATCTAGGAAAAGAAAATATTTTCGCCGACCCTTCAAAAAATTTAAATGGCCACTAGACGCTGATCGGCTACTCAAGAGCAACGGCACTTATTCACGTCATGAAGGTTCATAAAAGGAATCTTTGGAAAAAGACACTCAAAACTGTTCAGACAGCTGTTGGTGAAAATGGTTGGCTAAGTCTAAAAATCGTCGTTTTCGAAAAAAAAGTCACTTTGACCTTTCAAGGTCATTGAAGGTTTTCAATGTCACCAGAGAAATCGCAATATGTGATATCCCACATGTGCCAATATTTAACTCTGGAAACTATATAAAATAATTCCCTCTTGAAAATATTTTTAGGCATTTTTGTGCAAAATGTTAGAGGGTTTCGACTCCAAGTTTACAGATACAAATGTATATGGACAAAGATAGACAACGGGTGACGAGGGACACAATGCCACAGGAATAGTTAATCGTTCCGGTAAAGATCTGATAACCTACAAAAAACCCAGTATGATGATTGTGACCATCCATTATTAGCCATAGATTACCTTTTCTGTATGATGACAACCGGGACCACGATGACAACTATCAGGATGATGACACCGCCGGCTACTGGGACCCCAATCACAAGACCTGTAAGAGATGTCATGTGGGTTATAAATTTTGGACGATGGGTTTTCAAGTGCATAATTTCTGTTCCAAAGGGGAAAAAGCTGTTGCCAGTCATAAAATCTCAGGAAGTAACAGGAGATGGAGAACATCGGAAACATCGAAAATGTCGATAAGAATCATATCTGAGAATAAACTATGCATCTTGATGGCTACCTGTGTCAACAGCATGTTGTGACCTCGGTACATTGTCCAAAGTGCTGCCACCGTTCTGTCCCATTTGTGTGCTGACCACAGAGTCAATATTGGTCATACCTGTGTTCACCGATATGATTATCATCAAAATTTGGCTGTATTGGTGGTAATTGATTGATACATACATTGACCAGAATTTTAGTTCAACAATCATGTCTAATAGTGCAAATATTTATACCGTTATATTGCCATATGATCTTTATTAATGTATAGTAATATCATATTTGTTTCATTTTGAGAGTGTATATTCATATAATGCTGCAGGATATCAATGAAATAATTGATATCACCTAAATTATGACCTACCAGATGACGATGTTTGTGCCATTCTTGTATGTAGTGAGTTAGTGTAATCATTCGAACCAATTGTAGATGCGATTGACGGATCTTGATCATACGACGTGGTTCTGCTGGGCAATGGTTTTTGTGATGAAACACTACGGGTGGTGGTGGTGCTTGGGGTTGTGGTCGTAGTAGCTGCTGTCGTGGGTGCATCATCTGTTGTTAGGTTGATACAATTATATACAATGGTCACATACTCAGTGTTTGAGTTCAACTCGTCCCGAATGCCTGCTATGTCTTGGGTACAGGCAGTGAACCCTGTGGCTCTGGCTTCCAGGGTGCCACACGATTGTTGTCTATTACAACTGGATTGTATGATGTCCAGATACGACTGTTCCACACTCGTTCTGCAGTCTTTATTTGTGTTCTTTCGGTTGCAGACTGTGGTCAGACCGCCGATATCCATGTAGTGGGCTGCCGTGACGTCAATGTGAGTGTCTCCAAAACACAGCGATACATCAAATGTGTCACCAACACATCGGGATATTGCATCTGAAGTGAAAAACCGTTAACACCATCAAATGACAGTGTAATCATAGTCAGTACATGTATGAAAATCAATGGTGAAAATGGCTCGGATATTAACTCACTCGTAGTTGCAGGTGGGAAGACATCACTGGATGGAATACAGCGATACTCCACAGCTGCATATTTCCTCATTGAACATGACAAATCAGCAGACTCTGCTAGAAAAGAGCACGATTTCTGTCCGTCACAGCTCCCTCTGATAGTTTCGTAGTAGTTGGAGGTCACTTCTCTCTGACAGTCATCCCGCTCCAGGGAACAACGGTTGCCTGTGGCACCTCTCATGTAGTACGCTCCTATGATGTGGATGGTCTCAGACCTGTCACAGCTCAACCTGATATGATTTCCAGCGCACCCAGTCCGCAATATAGCTGTGAGACATGGAATGCTTTAGATGTCATTACAACGTGTCCTGTTTCTCAGATACTAGACTAATATCGTGTTCAGTACTTCCCTTAACACTTTTTGTTAACTACTTTTGTTAAATACTCCCTGGAGAAATATTACATGTATTTTTCGTATCATGAAATTTTAATAAATATATCGATATATATCATAGGAATGAGTATATGAATATGATACGGATATTATATACATTATTTGATCGTGACATGGTTACCTGGGTACTCATTCTGACAGAGGACGCTTTGGTACACTCCGATGTATCCAACAATTAATGCCAGTGTGTACTCCATGTCACTGATACCTGGAAACGTTATATGTCCACAACAACGAGTCGAAGCTGGTTATTTGTAACAGCAGTCTAACGCATAGAATCGGCATATCACATATTGTTGATACGATGTATTCATTTTTCTGGACGATACTATTCTGCGAAGACAATTTCTTTCCATATGAGCTCTCAATGAAAGTTCGTTCTTAAAAAGACTGAACGGTGTTATTTTTTTTCGAAAAATTCTATGTTCAAGCCCATGTCAATATGATACGTGCGTGAGAATGTAAACATATATCGATGCAACAGTGATTTCACCTGTGGTTTTATATCGATGAACCATTCAATGACAAGCTGGTAACCAACCAGGAAGTTGTTATTCAGGCCTCCATTATGTTTGCTCAAACATTAATGTCCCGTCCGCCATTCACCAATAATTCAATAGAATTGTATGTTCATATATTTGTCAAGATTAAACCTTCGCATGGCGTGAGGGCAAAATCAGCAATGGGTACGAATTACATACACTGGACATACATATAAGTGTCATCCTCCAGTCATTTTGGCAAAGTAGACGGACAGCGAAACATAGATACTGAACAATAAGTACGTGTTCAATGATATAGGGCGTGTAAGTGAGATTTGAAACGTCCCGTTATTTTACGTGATTTGACCTTTCTCGTGACATTTGATTCGTGAAATTCTACATATTCGAACTCGCATGTACGTACTTTGATCATGACCCGTTCCTACGATCGCTAACGACCTAAATATGCATTTTTCGTAAACATTTCATTCCATTTAAAAGGGATGAAAAACGTATGTTTTTATGTTCCAAGTCATGACCTTGACGGGAGAAAAAAGCTCATTCTCTTGAAACTACATGACTAGTATCCAAGCCGTCGGTGGTGTTTGTGACTATATATGATGTGGCATATGTTCTGTACACTGTTTGTCATAACATCACAAAAATAATCGTGTTATGTTGGAATATGGAGTCCAAAAACATGCTGCGAAACACAACATAGATCGGGGGCGAATTGACCATGAAAAATATCCATTCATTATTATAAACAGTGGTATGTTGTAGTTGGGAGCAAGTGTAATTAAGAAAAAAATGAATTGTAAAGATATTCTTAATAATATTTTTGTATGGTGCTTCTAAAGTCAAGCAAAATCAGCAAAAATGACCACGTGGCAATGTTTGTCACCACTACGTACCTAAATACGTCATTTTACGACATATATGAAACGAGACTTACAGGCCCTATTCTCCGCAACTTTTCTCAGCATCAATATCAGATATTTTTTTTCAACACCAAAAGCGAAATACTTATATCAGGTCATTTCTGAACGCGAATTATGCGAGTTAAAAAAAAAACCTGAGGTTTGTGTCATAATACATGGGGTTGCACTGCATATGTCCAGTGTGTGCAGCTTGATTCTACACGATACGAAGTGTGTTCGCACTCGTCACCATATATATATTCAAATCGACTCAACAATGCGCAAAAGACCTTGATCAGTTCAACAAGGAAATGTACACACGTGGATACAATCTGGTGTCGAATACCTTGTTAAGCTTTCACATGAAGCTTTATCTTTATCTATAGTCATTGAATGTAAGTATCAATCTATTACCACCAATAGTCAGATTTTGGTGATGACAAAAACAAACGTAAAATAGAACATTTTGGAATAGAAACGACGCCCGACCAAATAGTTTATCCAAAGACACACTGGCGTCATCAGGGGCAGACAGTGTGTTAAATGTAGTTGTTTCTACTGTACACCTGATGGAATTAGTATACAACTGCCCAACAACCTATGAAAATAATTTAGAAATCTGAAACAAACCCCATGGAATAGATATATGACAAGTACATAAGTACCTAATCACAAGCCAGAAGGCTACTGAGTTGATGGTATCCTCGGGGACAGATTCAACGTCCGCCAGCAGTGACACCCATTAATCATGAACTTTATCTTTAGTTTGGTATGTTGTACTAATTGACAAAGGTGAATGTAAGAACGAAGGGATCATGAAAATCTGTCACGACAATGAGTTTTGTCGGGATGATATGTGATAGTGATACAAAATGTCAATGCATTGGGAGAAAATAACTTGTGTAGTGTTTTGGTTTCAAGATCAGCCACTGTGAAGGATTAATTTCACAATAAAATCCTGTGATATAAATGTGTGATGTCTGGTATGTAAGTGACCAATCCACGTATATGTCAGCGAGTTATTTGATAACAGTTTTCACTTCAGCGCGTGGACTTCATTTGTGTTATTGCAAAGCAAAGAATAATATTGACTCATGTAGACACGTTGACGTGTGCAAACTTCCGCTCGAGGAGAACTTAACAAGTTCGTTTGAACAGTAGCGTTTTGGTATTCAATGCGTGTGATAAGGAAATTAAATATTATGAACACGTTTTTCTATTGACATTTTTGTGAGTATAAATTTTGAGTGGCGTCTGTTCATGATAACCATTCAATGCTACTGACAGCAGTTCAATGAAGTTGACTCAAATTTAATAAGCTTGTCACGACTCTCGCATGGAGAGATCCATGTAATATGTATGAATATCGCCGCTGCCCGTGAACCAAGAAAAAGAAAAATACCCAGCTTGCACGTGGCAGGAATATATTAAAACCCAATCTATTGGATATAAAATGAAGACCATTCCTTCAGATTCGTACGTATAAGGAAGAGCTCTGACTATCTTCCAAGTTACCATAAACATGTCTGCGAACACCCTGATACTAGTGATCGGACTCATTGCGATGTACCAAAACATCATCTGTCAGAATGTATACCCAGGTAAATTGTATATAGATCGATTGAAAATCGCAAATACAATTTTGGTGTACAAATTCATTAAACACACTAGGCCTCATTCACTTGGGCCATACGCATACATGTATGTAATTGTATACGTTTTCAATCACATATATCAATATTAATGTCAAATCAGATCAATTATGATGTGATCCATGGAGTACGTCGCAATTGCTGTTGAATGACGGACATTCTGATTGTTTCGGCAGCCCAGAGTAAATCGGGTTGTGCTGGGAGTTATATCAGCTTGAGCTGTGGCAGCTCTGAGACCATCTTCATCCTAGGAGCATACTACATGAGAGGTGTTCAAGGTTCTGTTTGCTCCTGGGAGCTGGGTCATTGTCAGAGAGAAGTGACCTCCGCCTACTACAGAACTATCAACGGGAGCTGTGATGGACGGAACGCGTGCTCTTTCTTAGCACTATCTGTTGATCTACCTTGCCCGTTCAACGAATATGTGGCCGTGGAATACCGATGTATTCATTCTAGTGATGAAACAGTGAATTATAATCAATTCACGACAACCATGTTTACGATGGATTCTAGTGGAAATGTGACCCCGCCACAACCATGGACCAAACATACCAAAGGTAGGTCATAAATTATCCCGGAACTACAAGTGATATCACTATAATTTCTCTTGGTTTATGCTATTACCTGGATATGCTATTTTAGAATTTTTGATAATTTTGCTATCTAATAAATTGTGAACAACATTTCTTCATCCTGGTCCATTTTATTGAGCAGAGTCAGACACAGAAATTGCCCTAAGTGATTATGCCCCCAGCACGCCAAAGGTACTTGGCCAAAGCGACAAAGGTATAGGATAATACTGCAACATTTTGATTATTTTTGACATGGTTATTCCTAAATACTGAAACAACAATGATACACCATATACTCATCACACCTCCATAATATATTCAATATCCTCCATGCTTTGTTCATAGTTTCTGGAGTTCCTGTTCTTTTGAAATGGTATTAATTCACACAATCACATGAAGAATTTCCCACATGACATTTCTGAAAGCTTTGGTGATTGGGGTCGCAGTAGCTGGCTTTGTAATCGTCCTGGTAGTTGTCATCGTGGTCCCGGTTGTTATCATACTGAAAAGGTATGATACATGACTGGATGTGGATAATCTCAGTCACCATGATTTGCGTTCGCATGTGTATAACTTCCGCTTTCAATGAAAAAATGTATCGAGTTAAAGGCAAGTTTGAGTTCTATCCGAGCCTCACGTCTGAATCTCAGAGATAAGAAGTGTTTCTTTGACCTTTAAGTTAACGATGACTCTATTTTTTGTTCAGAAAACAAGGAGGAGAGACAGGATCAGGTCCACCAAACACTCATGATAATGTGGTGTATGATGAAGAGACTATTGGTGAACAATCATCAATACCTGCCAGTGTCCGCCCATCACAAGAAGAGGTGACGCTTCCAGAAGAACCAGGTGAAACGGATAGGTCGGCAAAGTCAATACCCAGTTACCACGTGACTACATCGGAATTGTCCCCGGACCAGACCTTAATTGTTACCTTCCAAGGTGAATTTGGAACCACACAATCAAACCCAGGTAAAATGGAACCTCCAGCAGTATATTCTGAGGTGAGGAAAGATCTTGTTCCAAAGGATGTAGATGAACCGAGGGCTGTGTACGCAGACGTGAGGAAGATTGTGATGATGGAAGAAACTGAACTCCTGGACAATCCTCAATATGGCTCATGGGCACTGGGGTTGGAAGGTTGAAATATACATAAATTGTTGTTTTGTTAAGTTCAAGTACATATACAAGTATTCTAGTTTATTCCTTTAGTATACATGTAAATAATGTATAACTATATTTTGATATCCTCGGTTATACAGGTATGAAAAAAACTTCATTCGATTTGCTATGTGTCCGTTATTACTAACTTCAAGGTGACATTGGCAGTAAGTTATGGATTTTTCCATATCTTTCTGATCGAACGACGAAAACATAACAGTTTTACCGGTATATCTGCACTTGTATGCCCAAACAGACGCTCCTTTCTGATAGATTTCGTGGCGAGTTTCTGGTGGAGACATTTTGAGTTTGTTTACATTACCGCCATTCTCAGTGCGTGGTATCCCGTGATGCAGTGCGATTCCAGCTTACATGTTCGAGCCAATCGAGCGTGAAGTAGGTTAAGTCAGAGGTAACTCTGAGTGGCGCACAAAACAAAACAAAAGCGGCTGCTAGTACTGTCATATGCTTGATTTATCCATCTGATCAAGCAAAGTTTGTTTTGTAACCTTTTCTTCTGAGACCACAGGCATATATGTAATTGATTTGGAAAAAAATAGTTTTCCTGCCAATATCACTGTGTGGTCATAAATTGTTTGGAAGTCCACAATTAATCAGGTAGTTGGCGCATATTCTAATTCACACGTCTGTATCGCGTGAGTAGATTCGAAAGATTCAACAGTTAGTGGAAATGTAATCATGATGTACACTAGGATTGTGCACAAATTACTCTATGTATCCGTAACATTTTCTTTTCAGTTTTGTGATGAGGCATGTATTCTATGTATTCTAAAGCATTTCTTGTATATCATTTTGTGTGTGAATGTATTGAACCTGGATAAAACGTATCATGTTTCGAATTATATAAAAGTTTGGTGATATACTCCACGTGATGACATTATATAAAATATCTACAGATAACATGAACGTGAACTGAATCATCTTCACACCATAAGTCTAGTTTGGTACAATCTTTGGTACAAGTACAGTGTATCATTTCCTTATGTGCAGAATTGATTGCTGAACTTAAAGTTATTAATAAGCGTTTTATTAGCCATTTCGTCTTGTGACCTTGAAAATCAGGTTAAAGGTCAAATTCAAGGTCCTCAAAATATTCATCATTTCCTAAACATCCACAATATATTCCTAAGCTGTGAAGTTGATAATAAGCGAAATATTAGCCATGTGCTCTGACCTTGAAAATGAGATCAAAGGCCATATTCAAGGTCATAAGAAAATTCGGTTATATCATTTCCTATATGTGCACAATTGTTTCCTGAGCTGTAAAGTCTATAATGAGCGAGATATCAGCCATTTTGTGGTCTGACCTTGAAAATGGGTCAAAGATCAAATTCATGACGATACTCAACATTCATCATTTCCTATATATACAGAATTGATTCCTAGTCTCTAAACTCGTTATTAAGTGAGATACTAGGCATAATGTGTCCCGTAATAAAGCATAGGATAATTTAACATGGAAAGTCACATTCGGGACCCGTCAACAAAATGAAAATGGACGCCACACGCAGACCGGCAATTCAAGTGCAACAAAACTTGAGGGCAATCTTTTGAAACAAAAATCTAAAACCTCTCTGAACAATTTTTGACAAAATGGCCGTCAAAGTCAGAAATTGGCTGTTTTCCGTTGAAGAGGACCGCCATCTTGAAAATAAAACGAAAATGAAACAAGCCTAAAAAATAACCCCTTTTAATAATATTTTCAGGAGTTTTTGTGCAAAATTCCAGGAAGATTTAACTGTAATCTTCAAAGATGAATTGTGGATGGGCGATGGAGGACCACGCCAAGGACCAATGCAACGCCGTGCCAATTGCTGATCTGACATGAGTCCGGTAACCAAAAACATTGGCTACCAGAAAATGTTTTTTTTTCGAGGGTAACAAATAACAGTCCACACAGACAACAACCCGCTTACCTATGTCCAGTCCAAGGCAAAGCTAGATGCAACCGGTCACCGCTGGTTGGCTGAGTTGGCCTGCTTCGACTTCGACATATTCTATCGTGCCGGGAAGAAGAATGTGGACGCTGACGCCCTTTCACGTCTCACCAATCATGTGGATTCATCCATCGTTCAGCCATCTGTACTGCCCAGGACTGTACATCATTTGCAGAGACATTGACCACCGATCCTGCTGCAGTACCTGTCCGGCCACATTCAGATGTTGCCTTGATGACCACAGCAGATTGGGCTGAGGAGCAACAGAAGGATCCGGTCATTGGAATTCTGCGACAATGCATGAAAGATGCTGACAAAACACCTATCTCCAAGAAAGATGGCGTTCTGCTGAAGCCTTTCCTACGACAAAGACCCAAACTCTTCTTTCAGAATGATGTTTTGTATCGTCATCGTCAAGTAGACGGCATCGATCTTCCCCAGATTGTTCTCCCAGTAAAGTTCCACCAAGTAGCTCTCCGATGTGTTCACCAGGACATGGGACACCCTGGAGTTCAGCGCACCTTGGACCTTCTGAGAGATCGCTGCTACTGGCCGACGATGCAAATTGATGTCTAGGACTGGATCAAAAGATGTGGTTGCTGTGTTCGTCGGAAGAGTGATATCCCGAGAGCCAGTCTGGTGTCCGTCATGACCTCCCAACCTTTGGAACTTGTCTGTATAGACTATCTCAGCCTGGAAGCATCAAAAGGTGGAGTGAAGGACATACTGGTCATTACAGATCACTTTACCAGATACGCCATCGCGATACCTACCAAGAACCAGACAGCACGCACCACTGCAGACGTTTTATTCAATCATTTCATTCTTCATTATGGCTTTCCTCAACGGATTCATTCGGATCAAGGACGCAATTTCGAGTCCAAGATCATCGCTCAATTTGTAAGCTCGGAAATGTACAGAAGAGTCGTACCACCCCCTACCATGCGATGGGCAATGGCCAGTGTGAGAGGTTCAACCGCACGCTCCTCAACATGTTGGGAACTTTACCACCTGAAGCGAAACTCAACTGGAAGGCTCATGTTGCTCCACTGGTCCACGCATACAACTGCACCAGAAGCGAATCGACTGGCTATAGTCCTCACTATCTGATGTTCAGCCGACAGCCTCGTCTACCAGTCGATCTTCTGCTCGGTGTGGCTGAAGACCTCAAGCCAGACATGGAGGAATATGACAATTACGTCTCTTCACTAAGGCATCGACTCGACTTCGCGTACAAGCTTGCTTCATCAGCTTCATCGAAACTTCAAGGAAGACACAAGAAACGCTATGATGGAAGGACTCGTGGTGCAGCAATTTCTGTCGGTGACAGAGTCCTTATCCGTCTCACGGGCTTCAAGGGACCTCACAAGTTCGAGGATATCTGGAGTCGTGATGTTTACATCGTGTCCAAACAGCCGGACGAGACATTACCTGTCTTCACCGTTCTTCCGGAAGGGAAAAGAGGGCCCAGTAAAACCCTTCATCGGAATCTTCTCCTTCCCGTGGGATATTTGTTGGAAGAAGACGACGTGATGGATCCCCGTCGTCCGTCCACACCCCGTGTGCCTTCAACAAGAGCAAAAAGGAGGGAAGTAACAGACACCTCATCAGATACTGATTCGTCAGACTCTACTTCTGAAGTGTTTGTTCCAGGAGAAGTGGCTGTTGACCTTGAAGAACCTGTCCCTGATGATCAAACGGACATCATAGAGGACACTGCTTTTGATCAAAGTGACCAAACAGCTGACGTGGAGCCGGAGCATGTCGACCATGAGCTAACAGCACATCCTATATCAAACAGCGATGAACCAGAACCACTCAACAACATGGAAGACGCACATTCTGCCTCATCAGATGAACAGGAGCCGGCGAGACCGACGTCTCCCCCTGTGCAGCAACCACTGCGACGTTCGTCCAGACATCGTCGTCCTCCCTCTTGGTTCCGGTCTGGAAAGTATGTCACCTGAGTCATTCTTCATATGTTCATCCTCGTATATAGTATCATCTATTTTATTCGTGTGAATGGTGTGCAACATTTGTGTGAGTGTTGTGTGAAAGTTGTTTGTGTGTAAAGTTCAAATGTCAAGGGACATTTCCCTCCCAGGGGGTATATGTAACGGGTCGTATTGTACCATCATCTGGCAATAACGGTAAGTGCTCCGGTAAGTATCATACATTTCATGGATACATTATGATGTGCTAAGAGGACCGCCCAAATTTCGCAGTTCGCAGATTACCAATACGAGTGTGTACGGCAAGCGTCGAGTATATAAACAAACGGCGGGAATATTTGACGCAGTTGCCGAGTGAATTCTGATCATCGTCATATCGATCTCGGTTCACTCACTCTGTATTTGGTTTTCTGTCTCTTCAGGTGAGTTCTTATGTATATCTAGTATCATTGACCAAAGAATCATACTTCCCAAGTTAAATTGTCCCAGTATCACAATTGACATTTGACAGTTTATTCTAGTGCGTTGCCAGTGGCCACTCTAGTATCGCTCATGTCGGCCTGACATGTTCAGTCGCTGCCACTGTCATCGTACTACCGAACACATATCTGGACCACTATTCAGATAAATGTTTAGTATGTAGTTTTATTGATTGAATATCAATTATTTGTCTCACTATTCATGGCTACAAGTATAATGGCCGTAACTGTATTTATCACGGTGGTAAATCAGAATACATGAATGATGTATTCTACTACTTCTCGTATTTTAATTGTAAATAGCCATATATCTTGTATCATTTGTAAGGCAGTTGCCAAGTGAATTCTGACCATCGTCATATCGATCTCGGTTCACTCACTCTGTATTTGGTTTTCTGTCTCTTCAGACCCAGACGGAATCTGCTGGCATGTGTTGTGATTTACATGAATAAACGTTATTGATCATAACGACCGAGTCCATCTTGTGTGTCACACACTGAGCAGGAGAGAACACCCGCAATAATTTATCTTACGGCTCTTTGGCAAACACGGCAAAGAAACTACCGTTGCATTTGTTATCAATTTTACAGCTTAGGAATCAATTTTGGACATATAGGAAATGACATTTAGGAAAGGTCGAATATTCTCATCAAAATTTCGCTGTAGTGGTGGTAATAGATTGATACTTACACTCATGACCCTGAAATTGACCATTGGCCTTATTTTCATGGTCAGAGCACGAAATGGCTAATATCTCGCTCATGATCGATTTTACAACTTAAGAATCAATTGTGAACATATAGAAAACAATGTTCTCCTTGGGCAAATGTCGAAAAATTAACTTTTCACCTTTTTATTACCTTTTTAGAAAACTTTCAGACTCTGAGAGCTTAACACTGTACATTTCTCAGGTAACCTTCTTAGATTTTGGGCTAATTTTTATATACATCAGCGTGGACATAATGTTTGTAAACAAACTTTAGCATTTCGAAATATATTACTGTATTATAATACATTCCTGTATCAGTAATATGACATATAACACACATCAACATGATCAAGGGAAAATTTTTGTTAATTTGTACAAAGTGATAGCTATTCCTCGTCACACGAAACCCGTGTAATAAATCAGTACAAGTTCAAAGGAAAGTTAAAAATATGTGACACGAAACGTGAATAAAATCTCCACCTATCGTGCATCACAAGAAATATACGTGCGCCTAAATTTAAATTCTTTGTAGGAAAGAGTTTATTTCTCATGTCAGTTCCCCGTACAGGCTATGCATTACAAATTATGTCACGATTTAATTACGCTCCTCCGATGAAAGGACTTCTCTCATCCATTATCATGCAATAACAAGTATACAATCTACAGTGCGAGGTACACAACTAACTATTCTGATCACAAGTTTATATGCATTGTTTTATGCCACGACATTTTCAAGCCGTTTACCTGTACATATATGTATCTATATTGTATTTACACAAATAACATCAGGATGGGAATGAACACAAATAAATGTCAACTTTCCAGGGGTGTATGGCATGTCTATGATTTACTGATATATCACAGTTTGGGAGAACATTAGCCTATCTAGTTTGTTCATACACCATAAAATTTGCTGCAAATAATATATATCCCACATCAAATGCTTCCTATCCCTTCCAGATTCACAGTATTTATTTGTATTTTAGGTTTATATTTATATCTTTATTATATTTAAATTTTAGGTCTTCTTATTGTCATCATCTCAATCATGTCATAATATTGATGGTAATATGCTGATAATACATTGGTCTACACGAGAGAGCTGGGTACCCTGCTTTCCACACATGATTATTGTAAAACCACGGTCAAACTAATAGATTGATAGGAATTGATAGGATATTATTCGCCTGCTCTGTAGTTAACTAGATGCATTTTTTTTTCAGAAACAAAATGTGGTTTTTGGTAGATTCTAGGAAAAATGTTTTCAAAATTGCTCCATTGAACCAACTTCTGTAACGTTCCCCTCATCCGTCTGATGATTAAATTCATGTATAGTAAGTTATGCAAGCGCTCATGAGGTAAGATAATATTTGATGTAATCGAGTATGTCCGGCAGTACAGACGTCGTGATGTCATCTGAAACAATCGTTCCAAGGCACGGTGTTCTTTTTGTCTCATATTGTGTGACTATTCACAGACACGATCCTATTCGATGCAGAAAGCTTACAAAATAATCATAAGCAGATTTGTGTCACTAGTTTTGCTGGAGTCACATTTTCTTCTCTGTTCAAAAAAAGTTCGGAAAAAATAGTTCCAGTTCAGTCACGAAAATACAGTGTATATGAAGCGAAGGCAACACAGACGTGCCATACTTCCTGAATAGCTGTGAACATAGGACTAGTACATACTGAATTATTTAGGCACTAGGAACCAATTTCACACAGGTGCTTAGTCTTAGCTGTTCATGAAGATAATAGTGACCCATATAGAGCTAATATTGTCATATACTGTCATCGCCCATTCCAGAATATCGTTTTATTATTCGGTACAAATCAACTACATTTTCACTATATACAAGAGTGTGTACCAAAATATATATGCAATGCACAAGTCCAGTTTTATAAGAAAGAAACAAACTCTAAGCTAATAAATATCCATAACGCTGTTTACTACGAAGCACATGGATATACGAAAGCCAAATCACCAGCTACACAAGTAATATCATCCGTCAATATGCCTTATTGGATACTTTGGACAACTGGTATAAAACTGGGTGTGTCCTCGAGATTCGATTTACCTTGAGTTAACGCGATATATTGATACATGATAGCATGTTATCACATGGAATGCATTTGCAGAGTCATAGATAGAGCTAATGCATACAGATCCATATATACAAAACGTATTTCGGTCAGGTATTATAGATTGATTCTAATAATGTTCAATAAACGACAGGATTCGTTCGTTTCGTTCATCGATCCAGATACAAATATCCATCCCACACCATCTGCATTAGAGTACGTATTGATATACATGACAAAGTGTGGCAATATTCTTGTCCTTGGTACACATTTTCATAACAATCTCAGAAAACTACAGATATGCCTCACAAGTTACGCCCATCCAAAGTGCATTCCATTTACATGTATTTATCAACTGTTACTATCACGTGAGCTAGTTCGTTCATATTCGTCAATGTTACAAACGCAATGTAAGCAATGGTTATTATTATATCCTCCAGTTTATTTCGTCCAAGGATGGAAAACAAAGTCCATTGTGAAATGAGGCATTCAGCTAGAATATACAACTGGTGATTCTGAGCTCAATACATGATGCCTTGGAAATGTACTCAATTGTGGCCATCTTCATTTTGACTCTTTCTCGGGCGGTTTGATTTGAGTTCGTCCGTGAGGTTTTTCTCTGCCATTCCCATGAATCTCACACATCCAGGTTTTTAACATTCTGGGAAAACTGACATTAACAAAAATTAATGAAAATTCACATGAAATCCCTGCAAACCAATACAAGTTCATAAGTAAGTTGTATTAATGCCATACAAATGTGGATACCATGTGCAGTGTTGTGCACCTATTTACAATACATTTAACATACTGTCTGCCCCTGATGACGCCAGTGTGTCTTTGGATAGTCTATTTGGTCGGGCTTTGTTACCTTCGCCCCCGTAGGGGGGGGGGGGGGGGGGGCGAGGGTATTGCATTTGGGTCTGTCTCCCTGTTTGTTTGTCTGTCTGTCGGCGCGCATAACTCGGAAATAAATGGTCCGATCGATGTGAAATTTATAGGGATGAAGCGGTATGTCAGTAGCTCGGTCCTACTCAAACGTTGTCAAAATCGGATAAAAATGGTTGCAATGGAAACAGAAAATGTGAAAATCACATAATTGGCTCTAATTCCGGTTTTACTTGATATTAATTTTTCCTATAATTTTTGTATTTTTCATTGACCAACTCCCGATCGTAAGGTGTACGACCGATGGTCGTACGACGAAAACTCTCCATTATCGCCCGATGTTGAAAAATTGGGGGTCACGATTCTGATTATTTTATGCCAGCGACGTTTCAGGGGAAATGTCTGCGCTCATTACTCGGCAAACGGTCCAATCGATCTGAAATTTATACGGCTGGAGTGCTATGACAGTGGCTCGGTTTTGTTCGAATTTCGTCGAAATCGGATAAAAACGGTTGTCATGGCAACGGAAAAAAGAAAATCACATAATTGGCTATAACTGCAGTTCTAATCAATATTGAATTTTCAACCTATTTTTGTATTTTTCTTTGGCCAATTCCTGATCGTTTGGGCTACAACTGATGGTTTCAAGACCAAAACTCTCGATTATCGCCCAAGGTCGAAAATTGGGGGGTCACAATTTTATTACTTGTGAGTGTTCTGAGATTCGAGACCATATTGTGAAGCCAGTTATCAATCTTTAAACCGTTTTTCTTCATGAGATGTCCCTTGATAATAGAAATATTACAGTAGAATTTACAGCTCAATATTGAACGACAAGGTCAAGGTCACAGAAGAGGTCAAAATCGAAAAGTTGCAATAACTCCATTTATATTCATGATTAATTTTCCCTAATAATTTTGTAATTTTCTGTGGTCAATTCTCCATCATTTGCTATATGACCAATGGTCGTACGATCAAAATTCCCATCATCGCCCAAAGTCGAGAATGTAAGGGTCATCAGCTGAAATTACCAGTTCGTAATATTTCAAGTAGTAATAATTCAGAAACCACTGAAGATATTCAATAGAATATTTTACGCAGTATAAATCTGAGTGAGCCTGTAAATTTTGGAAGGTCAGTGTCAAGGATTCAGGCCGTGGTCGAGAATATGGCCAAAATAGAGAAATCGCAGGAACTCTACTTCCATTAATGATTAATCCTCCCATGATTTTTGTATTTTTCTATGGCCAATTCCTGACCATTTGATATATGACCAATTGTCGTATGACCAAGATCCCCGCTTATCACCCTCGTTGAAAATGCAAAGGTTATCAGCTTCAATTTTAGTGACTCAATCTGAAGGGCGAGGGTCTGCAATCTCTGATTGTCTCGTTGATCATTGAAAAGTTCCGGCATGTCTAATTCGCGTGATTGTAGCGGACTACATTTATATGCCATGCACATGAAGGTTTATGCATCCCCAATGGTGTTTTCTAGGGCTCTCCTTGAACCAATTTCATGGCTTTGGAGAGTTTATGAATGCCTGATCTGGGTTGGATCGAGGGTTCTGAAGGAGGGCCAAGATATGAAATGTTGCGAAGCAAGTTTGCGAAGGCCGAGGGTCTGAGGCTCGCTTAAGGGCCCCAGAACCGAAAAAGATATACATGCCGAGTGGTGTGTTTTTCTAGGTTCCCCCTTTCCCCTAAGAGTTTTTGCATGGCTAATTCGGAGCAGATTTAGCATTTGAGGGAAGGCCCATTCGTGAAATGTTACTAAGCCAGGTGAAGCAAGGCCCTGTTGGCCGGGGGTCTGGGGCCTGCTCCAGGGCCCCAGAAAAGTTGTTGGCCGGGGGTCTGGGGCCTGCTCCAGGGCCCCAGACGCTGAGGGTTTATGCATCCCCAATGATGTGTTCTAGGGCTCTCCTCGGTCCAATATCCATGGCCTTGGAGAGTAAATGAATACCTGATCTTGAGTGAATCCAGGGTTCTGAAGGAAGGCCAAGATATAAAATCTCGTGAAGTGAGCTGGTGAAGACCGAGAATCTGGGACCCGCTTGAGGGTCCCAGAAGCTGAAGGAATATGCAGTGGTGTGTTTTATGGGGTTTTCTTCAGTCCATTTCCCATCCCCCTGAAGAGTGTATGCATGGCTGATTCAGGCAAATCTAGGATTTTGGAGGAAAGCCTAGTTCTGAAATGTTGCTAGGCAAGTTGAAGCAAGCCCCTGTCGGCCGGGTGTCTGAGGCCCGCTCAAGGGCCCGAGAAGCTGGCGGTATTTGCGTGCCTAATACAGTATCCCAGAGCTCTCCTGGGTCTAAGTATCAAGCATTACTCAACACCCATAAATGCATGGTCACTGTAGTTGAAACAAAATATGACATAAAATATTACTTGGTTTTGGACCATATCAAAGGATTGAGTGCATTTGGCCACTCGATGCTCTCAAATCATTTATAGAAGGTGGAGGGCATGAAGTGCTTTCACTGAGAACAGGTGGTGGGTTGGCTGTACAGTGAATACATTGCTCGAAACATGGGGCCCCAGAAGTTGAAGCTACTTCCCGGTGTGATTTATCTTGAAAACACTTCCTCCCCTCTCTTCTCCCCTTTTCCTTTTTTCCATTCTCTTTTTTCTTCTTTTTTTTTGGGGGGGGGGGGGGATGGCAAGGCCCCCTTGCCCCCCTAAACTCGCCCCTGTTTTTCCACCATTGTTTTATGAAGAATACTGACCCACAACATTTCTCGAAACAGTTATTAGAAAGATTGTTGGTCCAAGTCCATGATTTCTTGCACAGTCAGAGGCTCACATAACGGATGAATCTCCAAGGAGCTCAAGTAAAAGACCGGCCTCGAGACTGCCAGTTACGTGAGAGTTGCTCAAAGTGAAGGCGTCGTGCGTGGATCCCAGCCAGCGTCCGTCAATGCCGTATATCTTTAGTTTTGAATTGCATTTAATCTGGCAGTTTCTGGAGTGAAATCCCTTTCTATTCACAAATACTGCCTTGTCATATGGAGCATGTGGTGCCAGTATAGGTATGTGTGTCATATCTACTGCACCCACTCTGCAAGAAAATCCACGGGTGTAATTGTAGAAATCTTGCTTCGCCAGAGTTAGCTGATGTACATCCAGCCAACAGCAACAGTGTGCAAACAGTTGCTCGCTGCATCCGATGAAATGCCAGGCAAATATCCTATGACTGGCAGAAATCCTCCTTGGGAGAAGTATCTCAAGGCTGTGCACAGCTGCAGCGATGGCTCCAGAGCTTGAGACCTACATGATTCAAAATTAGTTAAAAAAGTTATCTATTGCATTATCTATTGCACCATGAATGTATCCATATAGATGTCTATTGCCTGAATCATACTAAGAAACAGTTTGCCCACCAAACTCAGAGTAGCAAGCACGAGTACATACATGTGAGTATGTCTTTCCAGAGCAGGTGAAAAATGTCCAATAACTCAGAGAATGATTCTTTCAGCAAACAATAAGCGGTGAAAAAACACAAGTTTACGGAGACTTCAAATGGACTACTCCTATTGTTATGGACTCTATCAGGCCGCAATCGATAATTGGCTCCAAAGTCAATATCCGCAGCAACATGCCTCATGATTCATTGGCATGAAGGATACAGTGGCCCCAGGAGTGGATATGTAATATATATATGTTTTGTTTATTATATATTCAACGCTGACACGTCATCTGCAATTGAATGGGTACATTTGTATATGTATATATATATATATATATTTGAAGGGGTGAAATATTGTTCTCGTTGGTGCACATCATAAGAATCACATACAATTGTATCTCATCATACAGCAGGAAAAGGCAATCTACTGTATAACTATTTCAAATTGACATCGATATCTTGACCTCACATCTGCATTGCCATATACCAAGAGAAATAAAAAACATATTACACAGAACGTGATAAAATCTCCACTTGTATCACAGGAAATTTTTTATATGCTTAAATTTGAATTTTCGTTTACTTATAACAAAGTAGTTTGCTATTCCTCTCTACACGACACTCGTGTAATAAATCACTGCAAGTTCAACGGGAAGTTAACAAATGTGACACGAAACGTGAATAAAATCTCCACCTATCGTGCATCACCGGAAATTTATGTGCGCCTAAATTTAAATTTTAGTTCATGTACGGCATATACAATGTGGCTCTTAACGTTTATTCGCATGTCAGTTCCGCATACAGTGTATGCATTACGAATTATGTCGAAATATGTATCTACATTGTATTAGCACAAATGAACTATCAGGATGGGATTGTACACAAATAAAAATATAGTTTGCAAGGGTGTATGGCATGTCTATGACTGATTGATACGTCACATGTTTGGGAGAACATGAACCTGGTTAGTTTTTTCATACATCCAGGGCACCAGTTTGTGAAATGTAGTTGTTTCTACTGTACACCTGATGGAACTAGCATACAACTGTCCAGCAACCTATGAAACTAATTTAGAAATCCGAAACAAACCCCATGGCAAAGATACATGACAAGTACATAATACCTAATCACAAGCTAAAAGGCTAATGAGTTTATGGTATATCTATCTTTATGGTATATATATGGTATGGTAAAGATATACCATATATACCGTAAATATATATATATATCTTTATGGTATATATATTTTATGGTATATATATCTTTATTTATATTTGAATTTTAGGTTTTTTTTATTGCCAATATCACAATCATACATTAGCCTACATAAGATAACTGGGTACCCTGCTCTACCCACCTGATGATTGCCCGACAAACTAATAAATATAATTGATAGGATCGTATTCGCATGTTCTTCAGTGAACCAGATTCAGATCTTTTTTCAGAGAAAATAGAAAATGGTGGTTTTTGGTGGTTTCTAGGATTTTTTTTTCAAAAGTGCTCCATTCAACCAACTTCTGCACCCTGCCCCTCATCGGTTTGATGAAATATCGATCTGTCTATAGTAAGTTATGCCAGCGCTCTCGAATCAAGATAATATTTCAAGTTACTGAGTATGTCCGGCAGTACAGACGTCGTGATGTCATCTGAAAATAATCGTTTCAAGGCACGTTGTTCCTTTTGTCTCATATTGTGTAACATTTCACAGACACGATCCTATTTGATACAATAGCTTAAAAATAATCATAAGCAGATTTATATCACGTGTATTTGCTTGAGTCACGTTTTCTTCTTTTAAAAAAAAGTTCGCAAAAGATAGTTCTAGTTCAGTCGCGAGAATACAGTGTATTATGTAGCAGACACACCACAGTCATGCCATACTTCCTGATTGACTGCGTACATATTAGGACTAGAACATACTGAATTATTTGGGCACTAGGGAACTTTTTTCACACCGGTTTTTAATTTTACCTACATGTATTTTTGAAGATGATAGTGACCGACATAGAGCTAATATTGTCATATACTGTGATCGCCCATTTCAGAATACTGCTTTATTAGTCAATACAAATCAAGTACATTTTCACTATATACATCACAAGTTTACCAATATATACAAAGGAATATATGCAATGACAATGTTCAGTTTTATAAGAATGAAACAAACTCTAAGCTGATAAATATCCATAACACTGTTTACTTCAAAGCACATGGATATACGAAAACCAATTCACCAGCTACACAACTAATATCATCAGTCAATATGCCTTATTGGATACTTTGGCCAACTGGTATCAAACTGGGTGTGTCTCCGAGATTGAGTTTGCCTTGAGGTAAGTAATATATTGATATATGATAGCATGATATCACATGGAATGCATTTGCAGAGTCATAGATAGAGCTAATGCATACAGATCCATATATACAAAACATATTTCGGTCAGGTATTATAGATTGATTCTAATAATGTTCAATAAACGACAGGATTCGTTCGTTTCGTTCATCGATCCAGATACAAATATCCATCCCACACCATCTTAATTAAAGTACGTATTGATATGCATGACAAAGTGTGGCAATATTCTTGTCCTTGGTACACATTTTCATAACAATCTCAGGAAACTACAGATATGCCTCACAAGTTACGCCCATCCAAACTGCATTCCATTTACATGTATTTATCAATTGATATGTTACTATCACGTTAACATCAACATCGTTATATTCTCAATAGATCTGGCATGAGCTAGTTGGTCCATATACATCGATGTTACAAACGTAATGTAAACAATGGTTATATTATATCCTCCTGTTAAATTCCTCCAAGGACGGAAACATTGTTCATTGTGAAGCGAGTCATTCGGCTAGAATATGCAACTGGTGATTCCGAGCTCAATGCATGATGCCTTCGATATGAACTCGATCGTGACCATTTTCATTTGGACTCTTTTTAGGACGATTTGATTTGGGTTCGTCCGTGCGGTCTTTCTCTGCCATTACCATGAGTTCCAGACATCTATGTTTTTTAACATTCCACGAAAACTGACATTATAAAAACGGATGACAATTTACATAAAATTAGTGAAAATCAATACATGGTCATAAGTAAGTTGTAATAATGTCATACGAATGTGAATACAATGTGCACTTATTTACAATACATGAGTTCATGTGTATTCCTACAAGGCTACAAAGAAGCAAAATACTTATTCGGGAATACCAGTATGGTGATATATACAATACAGATGTGATAAAATATCTGAATGTAAAACTGAAGCCACAGGAGTCGCATGAGGATGTGAATACAATTGTGCAATTAGAATTGCAATCATGTATTTGACCTACAAATCATACAGATTAACCCATCGAACTTCGAAACTGTTTAGAATTCATTTGAAGATGCATTTACAACGCATTCTCATCCTGTACAATTTTATATGTTTTTATGACTAATCACTGATAACTACAATAGATTAATTCAATACACATATTACACCCTTTGGCTACATTAATAAATCCTGTATATTAATGGGTCACTTTGATTCACATCTCTTTTTTTCTAGTTCCATGAGCCATATTGAGGGTTGTCCACGAGTTCAGTTTCTCCCATCACTTTGTTCTTGTCCACGTCCATGTACACAGCCTTCGGTTCGTCCTCAACTTTTGGGATATTGTCTTTCTCAACTTCGTAGTAAATTGCAAGAGGTTCCACTACGTCTAGGTTTGATTGCCTGGTTTCAATTTCAGTTTGACCGATGTTTGTTGTCATGTTGCTGGTTTCCATCGTCTCACAACCAGATCCATTTGGGATCGTGTCTTTCTTCACTTCAGAGTAAGCTGCAGGAGGTTGAACTGCATCTTGGTTTGGTTCTAAGGTTTCAGTTTCATTTTGTCTGATAATGTTCGGTGTACCATTGTTGGTTTCCACCATTTCATACCCAGATATATTTTGGGACGATGTCATGCCGTAATTAGCGACAGGCTCTGCCAAGCTGTAAGTTGGATCGTTGGCCATATTTTCAAATTCTTCAGGAATCGTTATCGGTTCTTGTACTGGCTGGATGTTGGCAGGAATGGGGGATTGTTTGCCAATATCTTCCTCATCATAAATAGCATTAGTATAATTGTTTGTGTGGTTCTTTCCAGGTGGATCTGATCTTCCGTCTTTCTGTCGTTTTCTGGTGAACAAATGCGTCAATACTGACAAAATCTATTTTGCATTGAAAATATGCGTATGTTTTATCTTTAAAATTGAAGTTGGACACATCAGAAAAAAAAATTGGCCCAAGGGCTACCGCAGAAATGTTCAGTGTTTAACCACAACTTTTTTTTCACCAAAATTGCCGTTTTGAGTTACTGAAGATCAAATTCACGCCTAAATGGGCGCCTAAGTCTAAAAAATCATCGTTTTTCGAAAAAAATCACTTTGACTTTCAAGGTCACCACTGAAATTGCAATATGTGATATCCCATATGAATGTGCCAATATTTAGCTCTAGAAACTAAAAAAATCAAACTTGAGACTAAACTTGAAATTATTTTTAGGCATTTTGGTGCAAAATATCAGAGAGATTCGACTGTAAGTTTAAAGATACAAATGTAGATGGACGACGACCACAGACAACGGACGACGACGGACACAATGCCATGGGAATAGTTTAGCGGACCGGTTAAGGTACGGTAACCCGAAAGCGTCAGTATGATGATTGTGAGCCGTAGATTACCTTTTCTGTATGGAAACAATGGGGACCACGATGACAACTACCAGGATGATGACACCACCAGCTACTGCGACCCCAATCACAAGACCTGTAGAAGATGTCATGAGGGTTATAATTTTGCATAATGGGGGTTCAAGTGGATAACTTCTATTCCAAAGGGGGAAAATCTATTACCAGTCTTTAAAAAAATCCCAGGAAGTGATAGGAGATGGAACACATTGAGAATTATGATTCATTGTTATGGTTAAAATGTTGATAAGAATCATGTCTGAGAATAAACTATGCATCTTGATGGTTACCTGTGTCGACAGCATGTTGTGACTTTGACACACTCCCCAAAGTGCTGTCGTCCTGTCCCGTGTGTGTTGCCTCAGGGGCAATGATGGTCATTCCTGTGTTCACTGTTGTAATTTAACAATTTTCTAGTTCAACAATCACGCTTAGAGGTGAAAGAATTTACACCGATATATTGCCATATAATCCATATGAATGTACAGTAATATGATTATTCTTTCAGTCTGAGAGTGTATATTCATTTAATGCTGCAGGATATCAATGCAATACCACGTCCACGTATAAGAGTCACCTAAATCATGACCTACCAGATGTCGTTGTTTGTGCAAGCCCTGTATGTAGTGAGGTAGTGTAATCATTCGAACCAATTGTAGATGTGGTTGACGTTTCTTGATCATGTGACGTGGTTCTGCTGGTCGATGGTTCTTGTGATGAAATACTACGGCTGGTGGTGGTGCTTGGGGTAGTGGTCGTAGTAGTTAATGTCGTGGTTGCATTACCTGTTGTTATGTTGATACAAGTATATACTATGGTCATATAATCAGTATCTGTGTTCCACTGGTTATGAATGCCTGTTCTCTCTGGGTTACAGGGAGTGAACCCTGCAGCTTTCGCTCTCAGGTCCCCACACGACTGTTGTCCATTACAGCTGGATTTTATCGTGTTGAGATAAGACTGTTCCACACTTGTTCTACAGTCTTTGTCTGTGTTGCGTCTTTTGCAGTCCATGGTCAGACCGCCGATATCCACGTAGTAGGCTGCCGTGACGGCAACGAGAGTTCCGCCCAAACACAGCGATACATCAAATGTTTCACCAGCACATTTGGATATTATATCTGAAGTGTAAAACCGTCATAAGAAGGACAGTATAAACACAGCCAGGACACATACATATACACACCCTCAATGTTTATATAACAATCAACGGCGAAAATGATTTGCGCATCAACTTACTCATAGTCGCAGGTGGGAAGATATCAGCAGATTGAGTACAGCGATACTCCACAGCTACATATTTCCTCATAGAACATGACAAATCAGCGAGAAAAGAGCACGAGTTTTGTCCGTCACAGCTCCCTCTGATAGTTCTGTAGTAGTTGGAGTTCACTTCCCTCTGACAGTCACCCGACTCCCAGGAACAACCCGCACCTCGGGCACCTCTCATATAGTACGCTCCTATGATGTGGATGGTCTCAGATGTGCCACAGCTCAAGCTGATATCATTTCCAGCGCACCCAGACCGAAGCTGAGCTGTGGAACATGGAACTGATTCAGATGTCATTACATTGTGCATATCTGTCCTATTTCTCAGATACACAACTAATATCGTGTTTAGAATCCGTTAACACTTTTCGTTAACTATTTCGTTAAATATTCCCTGGAGCAAAATTACATGTATTTTTGGTATCTTGAAATTTCAATAAATATATCGATATATATCACGGGTATGAGTATATGAATATGAAACGGATATCATATACATTATTTGATCGTGACATGGTTTTTCTGGACGATACTATTATGCGAAGACAAGTTCTTTCCATTAGAGCTCTCAGTGAAAATTCGTTCTTATTAGAAGACTGAACAGTGTTAATGTTTTCTCTCGAAAAATTCTATGTTGAATCCCATGTCAATATAATACGTGCGTGAGAATGTAAACATGTATGGTATGTAAGTGACTAAACCACGTACATGTCAGCAAATTATTTAATAAAGGTTTTCACTTCAGCGCATGGATTTCATTAGTGTAACTGCAATGCCAAGTATAATATTGACTCATGTAGACACGTTGACGTGTGCAATCGTCATCTCGTGGAGAACCCACCAAGTTCGTTTGAATAGTAGCGTTTTGGTATTCAATGAGCGTGATAAGGAAATTAAATATTATGAACACGTTTTTCTATTGACATTTTTGTGAGTATAAATTTTGAGTGACGTTTCTTCATGATTAGCATTCGATGCTACTGACAGCAGTTCGATGAAGTTGATTTAAATTTAATAAGCTTGTCACGACTCCTCTCGCATGGAGAGATCCATGTAATATGTATGAATATCGTCACTGCCCGTGAACCAAGAAAAAAAACCCACCTTGCACATGGCAGGAATATTAAAAAACCCAATCAATGGTAGATGAAATAAAGACCAGATTCGTACGTATAAGAAAGAGCTCTGACTATCTAATTTACCATGAACATGTCTGTGAACACGCTGATACCGATGCTCAGACTCATTGTGAACCAAGAAAAAAAAACCACCTTGCACATGGCAGGAATATTAAAAAACCCAATCAATTGGAGATGAAATGAAGACCATTCCTTCAGATTCGTACGTAAAAGAAAGAGCTCTGACTATCTAATTTACCATGAACATGTCTGTGAACACGCTGATACCGATGCTCAGACTCATTGCGATGTACCAAAACATCTTCTGCCAGACTGTATACCCAGGTAAATTGTATATCGATCGATTGAAAATCTTAATACAATTTTGGTGTACATATGCATTGAACACGTTACTGTCGTTAGGCCTCATTCGTTTAAGTCGTACACTTGTATGTAATTGTATACGTTTTCATCGTATCAATATAAGCAATTGCTGCTGAAGTATAGACATTCCGATTGTTTTGGCAGCCCAGTTTAAATCGGGTTGTGCTGAGAGTTATATCAGCTTGAGCTATGGTAGCTCTGAGACCATCTTTATCCTAGGAGCGGACTACATGAGAGGTGCCAGAGGTGGCAGTTGTTCCTGGGATCAGGGTCATTGTCAGAGAGAAGTGACCTCCGCCTACTACAGAACTATCAACGGGAGCTGTGACGGACGGAACGCGTCCTCTTTCTTAGCACTATCTGTTGATCTACATTGCCCTTTCAACGAATATGTGGCCGTGGAATACCGATGTATTCATTCTAGTGATGTAACAGTGAATTATAATCAATTCACGACAAACATGTTTACGATGGATTCTGGTGGAAATATGACCCCGTCACAACCATGGACCAAACATACAACAGGTAGGTCATGAATTATCCCGGAACTACAAGTGATATCATTATAATTTGTCTTGGTTCATACTATTACTTGGATATGCTCTTGTTTTGGAATGTTTGATTATTTTGCTATCTAATAAATCGTGAACATTTCATCATCCTGATCCATTTTATTGAGCCAGACACAGAAATTGCCCTGAGTGATTATGCCCCCAGCACGCCAAAAGTACTTGGTCAAAGTGACAAAGGTATAGGATAATGCTGCAACATTTTGATTATTTTTGACATGGTTATTCCTAAATACTGAAACAACAATGAAACACCATATACTCATCACACCTCCATATATTCAATACCCTCCATGCTTTGTTCATAGTTTCCAGAGTTCCTGTTTTTTTGAAATGGTATTAATTCACACAATCACATGAATAATTTCCCACATGACATTTCTGACAGCCTTGGTGATTGGGGTCGCAGTAGCTGGCTGTGTAATCGTCCTGGTAGTTGTCATCGTGGTCTCGGTTGTTATCATACAGGAAAGGTATGATACATGACTGGATGTGGATAATCTCAGTCACCATGATTTGCGTTCGTATGTGTATAGCTTCCGTTTTTCAATGAAATTCGAGTTCGAGGCAAGCCTCAAGGTTGAATCTCAGAGAGAAGAAGTTAACGATGACTCTATTTTTTGTTAAGAAAACGAGGAGGAGAGACAGGATCAGGTCCACCAAACACCTATGATGGAGAGAATATTGGTAAACAATCATCAATACCTGTCAGTGTCCGCCCATCACAAGAAGAGGTGATGCTTCCAGAAGAAAAACGTAAAACTCACAGCTTGGCAAGTTACGATTTGGCTGCTAAAACGATGTTGACAGGAGACGAGAACCCTTTGATCCAAGGCACATCTGGAACCACACAATCAAACACAGATGCAGTGGAAACTCCGGCAGTTTATTCTGAGGTGAAGAAAGATCATGCTCCAAAGGATGTAGATGAATCGAGGGCTGTGTACGCAGACGTGAGGAAGAACGGGCTCATGGAACAAACTGAACTCGTGGACAATCCTCAATATGGCTCATGGGCACTGGGGTTGGAAAGTTGAAAAATACATAAATGGTTATTTTGTTAAGCTTATGTCCAAACATAATGTATGATTATATTTTGATTTCCTTAGTTATATTTTGATATCCTGGTTATTTTGTTAAGCTTATGTCCAAACATAATGTATGACTATATTTTGATATCCTTAGTTATACCTGTATAAAAAAAACTTCATTTGATTGGCTTCGTGTCCGTCATTACTGACTTTAAATAAATGTGCATCATACTGCTATGATCATGTATTGGGTTACGGGTGTGGTCATAAATTGTTTGGGAGTTCAAACGTTATTCAGGTGGATGGCGTCTGTTCTAGTTATTGCGTCTGTATGGGTGAGTAGATTTGACAGTTAGTTGGAAAGTCGTCATGATGTACACTAGGATTATCCACATATATAATAACTCTACGTGCGTATCCGTAACATTTCGTCTTCAGTTTTATGATGAGGCATGTATCCTGTGTATTTTTTCGGTGTTTTGTGTATATCTTTTGGCGTCACTGTGAGAATGTATTGAACCTGGATAAAACGTATCATGTTTCAAATCATATAGAAGTCTGGTGATATACTCCACGTGATGATATTATGTCAAGTATCTACAGATAACATGAACATGAACTGAATTATATTCACATATCTAGTTTTGTACAAATCTTTGGTGGAAGTATAGTTTATCATTTCCTCTATGTGCACAATTGATTCCTGAGCTTAATGTCAATAATAAGCGACATATTAGTCATTTCATCCTGTGACCTTGAAAATCAGGTCAAAGGACAAATTGATTTCCTATACGTCCACAATTCATTCCCAAGCTGTGAAGTCGATAATCAGCGAGATATTAGCCATTATGTGGACTGACCTTGAAAATGGGGTCAAATGTCAAATTCAAGGCCATGAGAATATTCGGCTATATAATTTCCTATATGTGCACAATTGTTTCCTAAGTTGTAAAGTCTAATAAGCGAGATATCAGCCATTTTGTAGTCTGACCTTGAGAATGGGGTCAAAGGTCAACTTCAAGATCATGACAAAACTCAACATTCATCATTCCCTATATGTCCACAATTGATTCCTAGTCTCTAATTTCAATATTTAGTGAGATATCAGGCACACTGTGTCCGGTTAAAAAGCATAGGAGAATTTAATATGTGAAAATCTCATTTGGGTTCGTCGAAAAAATGAAAATGGCCACCACACAAAAACCTCCAATTGAAGTGCAACGAAACTTATACACTTCACAGAGGTATATGAATGCAATCTTTTGGAACAAAACCTCAAAACTCTCTGAACAGTTTTTAAATTGGCCGTTTTTCGTTGAAGATGGCCCACTTTTAAAAATATTTTTAGGAGTTCTCGTGCAAATTTTCAGGAAGACTCGACTGTAAGCTTGAAGATAAAAATAGGACGGGCGATGGACGACTATGCCAACGACCGACACAACGCCATGCCAATAGCTTATCGTCCATAAGTTTGGTAACCTAAAAACATTGGCTGCCAGAAAATGCTTTTTTCCAGGGTAACCAACATCACGGGGATAAGTAATACTATTCAGAAATAGCACATTAAATTATGACGTCATATTCACAGTATTTTTGAGAGACCTAGTCCTATCAAATGCATACATCATACATCATGCAAGTCAGCTCAGTATGGTGGCTTGAGGTGGACCAGTAGCGAAAAGATTAAAACAATGTTCAATGCTGATCCTCATTGATTGACCTTTAATTGTTATTGATATATTCTGGTTCACGACCAGATATTGTGACTTCGTTGTACACAGGGCCACTCCCATCGTTTTCCATGGCAACAGCTTGGGTAGGCCGAGGACGATTGTTCAGTTCCGTGTATCCGTCTTCATCCACAGTGTATGGGTTTTCCTTGGGAAGAGCCGATTCTGCTTTCTTCCTGTTCTCGGGAAGAAAAATTTACTCATCAGTACAAAAAAGATACACATCCATGGGTGAAATATAGTTCTTAGATGAATAGGAAGTCAAATTGTTCTCGAGAAGAAAAATGTACACATGAGTACAAAAAGATACACATCCATGGGTAAGATATAGTTCTTAGATGAATAGGAAGTCAAATCCCTGTACCATTCAATGATGTGAAAGCAATATGGAATTTATGGATGTGCTTGTTGTTATCATTAAAGGCACAGAGATTGAATAGTGTGTCGATTGGAATCTTCATTCAAATCTTGCCATTTTGTCACTAAATGTAGTTTAGGTATTACAATTTTATGAACAGTACGAAATGTTCATTCACTAAAATCATCGAATTCGATGGTTAACATCTCACCATTTCACAATGAACGCAGTCAGTGCAGCAATAGCGCCGAGGAATAAAATGCTTACAACGGTAATCCCAATCACTAAACCTGCAATCAATCAAAATCTGAATCAACCTCCCTTTCATGAATCACACAATCTTCATAACTTATTCAGGGGAATATTATCACATTGACAGTGGTAGTAATTTGTTTTGCTTTTACCTTGGTTGATATCTGCATCTTGGACCCTGGCCGCATCATTCGGTGTGATATTATCATCTCCACTCTGCAGAGTGTTGTCATTTCCTAGTAAATAAAGTATCAATGTCAGAACTTTGTTCAACACTATTTTTTATGTAAGGGATGCTTAATATTGTTAGGAGGAATCTTTGGACTGATCATTGTACAGTATGAAATTATGCTAATTGTTTCGATAAATTTCACAGCTTGCTTTACTCGGCTGCATCCCATCTCGTAAATCAGATGTAGACGCCTGAGCTGTTGCCGCCTCAGTGGAATAATCATTGGATTCTGTCCTCAACTTTGTCATGTCATGGGTAGAAACAAATCGTACAGTCGTTACTGGGGTTATGGTGCTGGTAGTAGGAAGAGTTGTCCTTGTGGTGGTAGTACTGGGTGTAGGAAGTGTATGAACTGTAGGGACACATGTATATACAATGGTCACATACTCAGTGTTTGTATTCCAATGGAGCTGAGAGCCACCTGCTCTTTCTGGGTTACAGGGAGTGAACCTAGCAGCACTCGCCCTCAGGTCCCCACACGACTGTACAGCGGTACATCGATTGTGTCACCAAAGCAATAGACGTGGAATCAATACCCAGTATTAAGTATTCCGAGCAAACAAAACAGGCTCCGTTATCCAATCTCATGGTCCGGGGACAGAAAGTCATATCAGGCATACGAAGTGAGAGAAAACAAAAATGACAGGGAAACTCATGAACCCCCAAAAATGGCCATTAGGAGGTGAAATCAGGTGTTCCGGAAAGAGTGAGCATTTCCTGCCCCACTAGTGGCACCCGTCATGAATTCCCCAAAATTAACATGAAAATAGATCTAGTTGCATGGCAGACATGGATTTGCTGTATTTATCAACCAGATCATGATGACGTCCATAGAATTTCTTAAACGCAGCTATAAGTCTTGGTAAAACATATCCTTGTCGCAGCAGTTTAGAGACTAGCTGGGCACTTCGATAGACAAAGTCCTCATATTTGCAACTAGCTCTGGAATAGCGTATAAGTTGAGAAACAAACACACCATATGCCGGTGACATAGGAATGTTGCTGCTTAGAAAAGGGAAATTGACTATGGAAAAATTGAAATCATCACGTTTGTCATATAATCTAGTTGACAGGTTAGAATCATTATCAATCTCCAACCTCAGCTCTAGATAGTTGGAAAAATTAGCGGAGTCTGTAGTATCCTTAATTTCAAGTTCCTTAGGATATATGACATCCAATAATCACCAAACTTGGGATTATTTAGCGACAATACATCATCTATGTATCGGAAAGTGAAATTAAAATTACAACTCGATATTATATCTGAAGTGTAAAATCGTCATATAAATGACTGTATTAACATACATGTAGTCAGAAAGTGTTTATCAATGATGAAACTGACTGGGACATTAACTAACTGATAGTTGCAGGTGGGAATTCATCAGTGGATGGAATAAAGCGGTACTCCACAGCTACATATTTCCTTATAGAACATGACAAATCAACAGACTCTGCTACAAAAGAGCATGAGTTTTGTCCATCACAGCTCCCCCTGATAGTTCCATAGTAGTCGGGGGTCCCTTCTCTCTGACAATCACCCGACTCCCAGGAACAACTGTCACCTTTGGCACCTCTCATGTAGTACGCTCCTATGATGTAGATGGTCTCAGAGCTGCCACAGCTCAAGCTGATATCATTTCCAGCACATCATGTCCACGAAATGGCTGTGAAAAACAAATACTCAGGTGTTATAACATGGCTCAAACATTGCACATACTGAGTCCATTCGGTAAACAGAGGATATGCTGAACTGTCATTCTACATGATTTCGCCAACACCCATGTACTCTCTGGAGCACTGTCCTCAATGGTAATTTACTGGTGTTCAAAACAGTAACAAATACATTTTAGGAATCGTTAAATCTTTACCCATCCATCCATAGACGTACACCCCTAGGGGTGATAACCGAATGAACCCCATCAGTTTTCATCAGTTGCAACCACACATCAGGAGTGTGATATCCTCTATTATTTATATATATGCTGGGAACGAATATCTGGGTACCACATACATACACGTATATAGAGTGTAGACATTTAGTTGTATCGTAGCATGTTTACCTGGGTATTCATTCTGAGAGAGGACAGTCTGGTGCGCTCCAATGGATCCGAAAATTAGTGCTAATATGTATTCCATTTCGCTGATAGCTGGTAACGTAGTCTGTCCACAATAACGAATCAGTGTTGGTTATGCGTTTATGTATGAATAACGACAGTCTAACTCGTGTGATATGACTGTATCACATATAGATGATACGGTGTGTATCTCATACAGACAATAATTCTGTGTGAGAAAGCAAGTTCGTCTCATGTGAGCTCTCTAGTACATAAGTTTGTACTTATTGAAAGATTGACGTGTCAAGTATCAGAATAGTTATAATTTGAGGCCCATGTGACTGTGACCCGTGCCGGCGAATGTAAATAAATTCACGCAACAGTGACTTCGACATGTTCAATGGTGTTTTTTCTTTCATGGAGAAACCATTCGGTGGCAGTCTAAAAAGCAAACATTGATTTGTACTGAATTTGATCCTTTCAGTTAATTATGATTGCGCAAACCAACGATTGTAAAACGGCAATAAATCAATACATAATTATCTCAACATTTCTCAACATTAGGTCTTTACCTAACTGAAAAATAAAAGCTATACATACATACAAATCGGCTGGTTTCTCTTTGTTATTATTATGTTTGTTTGCGCACACCGCTATATCTAAAATGAGTGAACAATATACTACACATCGTGATCAGTTGAACGAGGAATTGTGCATCCAAATATGAAACCTTCTTTGCGTTTCACGTGGGTCCATTTTCTGTCATTCACTCAAGTGAATGCATGTCAACTAAAAAATTAGCCCACAGGCTGAGGCAGGTTACTGGACAATATATGTTTTACAACTTAGATATTAGCCATTTTGTCCCGTGACCATACACAAATTTCATAACTATCTCAGGAAACTGTAGATATCCCGCACAACAAGTCACGCCCATCGAAAGTACATTCCATTTACATGTATTCTGCAATTGATATGTTACTATCCCGTATACATTAACAGAATTATATCCTCAATAGGTCTGGCATGAGCTGGTTGGTTCAAAGGCATGTTACAACATTAATTAGGTTAATTAATTAATTAATTAATTTCTATTGCAAAATGTTGTGTTTTACGTTTGTTATTGGATTCATCAAAATTTGGCTGTATTGGTGGTAATAGATTGATACTTACATTAATGTAAACAATCGTTATCATCATCTCCTTCAATATATTTCCCGCAAGGACGGAAACCAATGTCCATTGTTATGTGATTCATTTCGCCAGAAAGTATAATGCATGATTCTGGGCTCAAACTTGATTACGTTGATTTGGTCTCAATCGCGATAATTTGATTTAGGTTCATTCGTGATGCGAATTCTCTGCCATTACCATGATTCTCAGGCATCCAAGCTTTTAACATAACACCAATAACTCACACTGAAAAAACGGATGAAAATAGAAAAAAAAATAACATAAAATTCATGCTACTTAATACACCTCCATAAATAAGTTGTATAAATATCACGCAAATGTTAATACGATGAACACGTATTTACAATACAGTCCATGTGAACCAAAACAAGGTCAAAGAGAAGCAACATACTTATATTCGTGAATATAATGACTGACATATATACATATACAGATACACAATACAGATGTGATAGAATGTGTGAATGTGAAACTGAAGCGGTAGAAGTCACATGAGGATGTAAATACAACTGTACATTGTGAGAATTGACAACCTACATGTGCACATTAATCTTCAATAGAAAGATGTATAGAAATATTTTTAACATGACCATACAACGCCTCCTCGTTCTATACAAGTTTATAGCTTTCTATAACTATTCACACATATTATATGTACAGTAGGTGAACTCAATATATATGTATTCAATATTCTTGGGCTACATCAATATTTGGTAAATATTCATGGGTTACTCGGATTCACATTATAGTTCCATGAGCCATATTGAGAGTTGTCCACGAGTTCAGTGTCTCCTATCACCTTATTCTTCCTCACGTCTGCGTACACAGCCTTTGGGTCATCCTCGGCCTCTAGGATAGTGTCTTTCTTCACTTCGGAGTACATTGCGGGAGGTTCAACTGAATCTCGATTTGATTCTGCGGTTTCACTTTCATTTTGGCTAATAATGTTTGGTGTCCCGTCGCTGGCTTCCATCATTTCATACCCAGTTATATTTCGTCCAGATGTCATGCAGTAATTAGTAACGGGCTCTGCGATGCTGTACGTTGGATCATCGTTAAGATTTCCCAGTTCTTCAGGTTGTGCTAAATGTTCTTGTGCTGGCTGGATGATGGCAGGTATCGAAGAATTTTTGCCAATATCCTCTTCGTCATAAATTGCATTGCTGTACGTGGTTTGGTTGTTTGGTCTTTGTGGATCTGAACGTTTGCCTCTGTGTCGTTCCCTGGCCAAATATTGGTGCCACATTTACATAACAGTTCCAGGGAACTTATCTCGTCAATGTCTTAAGATTACAGGATTCGTTTCATCCCACAAATTCATTGTATCCTGTATTTTACTGTTTGCCATACATGTTCAAAATTGGAACCAAAACTGGGAACGGCAACAAAAGGATGACTAAAGTGAACGCGATTATCCACTGATATTCATAGGTTACCTTTTCTGTATGACCAAAACCGGTACCCCAATGACAACTATCAGGATGATGACACCGCCAGTTGCTGCGACCCCAATAATCAGAGCTGTAAGAGATGTTAAGTGGGAGTGAATTTGGTATAATGGTGGTTCAATGGGATTGCACACTGTTCGTAGTGAAAAATGTGGTGGATCGGGAGAGAACTCGAATCGCAAGTGACAGTGCTTAATGTGGGTAATGGTTACAACATGAACTATCATGCCGAAAATAAAACCATATCCGTGATGTGTACCTATGTCGACATGTGATGTGACAGGTTGTGGATCTGTTAGTGCCTGCTCTGGAAGTCTCGTACTGACCACAAATTCACTTGTGGACACTCCTGCGTGTGACGGTATAAGGTAGACCAAGAGAAGAAAGAATCATCGATTTAGGCAATATGATATCGTTCGGTTCTGAATTCCATAGATTGTATCTTAAGTAAGTGTGAAATATATTTAGTGTGAAATACATTGATGAAATGTAATGTGATCATTCATGTACAATGATTCATGTATAGCAATTGTGAATTATTTTTTTCTATACTGGTATTAGCAATGAAACAACAATATGGACCTATAAATTATTTTAGCATATGCATATCTAGTGTTGCATTGAACATGAATTATACTACTACCTCCTCTACTACCTGACATACCAATTGTAGTTGGTCCTGGGATTTCTGTCTGTTCTGAGGTAGTATCTCCATTGGAAGCCATTGAAGACTGTGTTGCCGTATTTCGACCATAAGCTGATGTGCTGCGTATTGTCGATGGTTTTTGTGATGAAACACTATATGCATTGGTGGTTGATGTAGTGGCTGGCTGATTTGTGGTAGTCATTGTAGTGGCGCTTGGTGAAGGTGTAGCACCTGTCATTTTATCGACACATTTATACACAATGGTCACATACTCAGTGTTTGTGTTCCACTTGTCCTCAACTCCTGTTATGTCTGGGTTACAGGGCGTGAACTCTGCATCCTTCGCTCTGAACGCGCCACACATCTGTTGTCCATTACAGCTGGTGTTTATGGTCATGAGATAAGATGGGTCCACACTTGTTCTGCAGTCTTTAGCTGTGTTTCGTCTGCTGCAGTCCGTGGTTAGACCGCCGATGTCCATGAAGTAGGCTGCCGAAACCTCGATGTGGGCGTCACCAAAACACACGGATACATTGAATCTTTCGCCAACACATAAAGATAATGCATCTGAAGTGAGAAATCGTAACCAAAAAATGAACACACAGGACATATGTAACAATCAACATAGGGGTGATTGTAAATGAACTCACTGGTAGATCCAGGCGGGAAATCATCAGTGGATGGAATACAGCGATACTCCACAGCTACATATTTCCTCATAGAACATGACAATTCAGCAGACTCTGCTAGGAAAGAGCATGATTTCTGTCCGTCACAGCTCCCTCTGATAGTTCTGTAGTAGGTGGAGGTCACTTCTCTCTGACAGTCACCCCGCTCCCAGAAACAATCGTCACCCTTGGCACCTCTCATGTAGTACGCGCCTATGATGTAGATGGTCTCAGATGTGCCACAGCTCAAGCTGATATCATTTCCAGCGCACCCATACCGAAGCTGAGCTGTGGAACATGGGAATGCTTTCAGATGTCATCATCTTGTGCACAGTATTAGTGTCTTTCTTTCTCAGATGCTAAACTAGTATAATGTTTTGAAACACAAAGTACTCCTCAGAGCACTGCTATTTAATTTGTGATGTATCGGTGTTCCAAACAATATTTCATGTATGATTATTGGTGTCGTCAAATCTTGATCAATATATCCATATATAAAAGATATTTCAATATCATACGGATATTATATAGATTTAGTTAGATAATTACATGATTACCTGGGTACTCATTCTGACAGAGGACAGTCTGGTACATTCCAATGTATCCGATAATTAGTGCCAATGTGTACTCCATGTCACTGATTGCTGTTATTGCCTGTTCATGACAACGAATCGATCTTGGTTATGTACAACAACAGTCTAACACATAATGTATGGCCATATAACATATAGTTGATACGAGGCGTTCATTTTGCTTGATAATACCACTCTTTTGAAACGTTCTGGTCATGTGAGCTCACTGACGTGCACATTTGTTTCCATTGAAAGACTCCTCAGAAATACTAGGTTTAACTCTATTTTGTAGCCCTGTGTCAATGTGATCGGTGCGAATGTAAATAAATTAATACAACAATGATTTCGCCAGTGGTTTTATTTGAAGAAAACATTTGATGGCGGGCTAAAAACCAACCAAGAAGTAGATATTTAAATGCCATTATGTTTACACAAACTTTAATGGCCCGGCCGCAATTCACCAATAATTCACTAGAATTGTATGTTCATATATTTGCCAATTAAGATTGAGTGGTTGTATGGCGTGAAGGTAAGATCAACATTGGGTACAAATTACACACACTGGACATAAGAAGTGTCACTCCCTAGTCATATCCGCAAAGTAGTTAGACAACGAAACATAGTTATTAAGCAATAAAGAACGTCTTCAATGATATTCGACTTTTCTCAGCAACAATATCAGATATTATTTTATCAACACCAAAAGTGAAGTACGTATATCAGGTCATTTGCGCTTAGGACATTATTCTCCTCGTGACTGGTTATTTGTGAAGATTCATTGGGATAACCATGAAGGAAGGCCCACCACACAAATTTACATAATTTTAAACAATACAGGTACATATCTACCCAGCCAAGTTTTCAGACAACTTGATTGTTTTTGACGAAAATCACGGTATCAGTTTTGTTTCTCAATAAACAATACAGAGATACAACATTTGCAAGAGGTTACACTTACCATTTAGAATACAGTGTACTCTGTATAAACCGGATCTCCAGGGGAACAGGGAAAAAATCCGGTATTGACAGAGCGCCGGTTTATCAAAAGATTGAACAGAGAGAGAGAGAGAGAGAGAGAACATCTATCATCTCACCTGATATGCAGATACCAGCCGACTTCATTTATTACTGTTAACCAACATAGCGTAACTGAATATGGGCCAGATATTTTAATTACATGTAGTTAAAAACTCAAAATCAGTGTGATCTTATGTTATTGGTAATAGGTCGATATATCCATTCAACTTCATTGCAGAACATTCAAGTAAATAATTTCAGTCAATTGATTATTAATTGTAGGTTTTCCCATTGACATCATTATAATCTTGTGTTATTAGCACATCTTAAATCCAATTGCAGAATATACCTGTACATAGTGAGACCATATTGCATGATGTCACAGAAATGTTGTCTGCTATTTTAGCATTCGCTGATGAATAATCACTTTGAACAATGCATGCCATCCCAGTGAGCTTGCAGTGATTCACTAAAGAAATCAATCAGGTAAATGATGCATTCACACTCTTCAAACGACCCTGACGAAGTTTAGTTGGCGTTAATTACAATATGTGAGCGCCATGTTCCTGATGCTGTTGTGTTTACGAAGACGTGCGACTAAAGCGCAGCCTTTGACATCGGTCTGTGATGCAATGAAGCATGGCTGATTGCAATTTAGACGCCGCATTTTTTAATTAATGGGTTAACGCTGTTTTAGAAACACGATATGGCCGGTTGGGTCACAGGAATAGGGGCGGTTTTCAGAATGGACAACATCCGGTATATCGAGGGTTGCTTAATGTAGAAACAAAGGGGAAGAAATTATGGACAAAATTTCGGCATATACCGGACCCGGTTTCGGCAGAGTACACTGTACATGTTCAACCAGTATTAATATTCCATTGATGCAACTGGAATTTTGGACAGATAATTTTCAAATTTAAAAATCGTTTGGTTGTGACAAAAAAAAAAGTAGCCCAAAGGCTGAAAAAAGTTACTGGAGAATTGTACAGTGTTAACCTGAAAATATCAACAATGTCATTGTTTCTGAGTGTTTCGATCTTTCAAGATCATCAAAGGTCAAATTCCAGGTCACAACTCAAACCGTGATATTTCTTCATACACCCTAAAATTACAGTGCACATTGTTCCTATTATAAAAAAAATTGGTTAGGAATGTTACAAAATGTCTAGTAAAAAAAATTCAAAGGCAATTTTTTTCTGCTGGAAATAAATCAAAACCGATAGTGGCTTGATTTTGGACCTTACAATGTTAGTTATCATCACCAGATTGTCCTATTATGTGTCTCATGGATACACGGTGAGATATATTTAAAATTTTTAAATATTAAAATATGCTGATAAATATTGCATACATTACTCTTCCGTTGGTGTGCAATCAAATGATCAGATTTCAGATCAGGATGTACCAGTCAGCATAGGCAATGATCGTGTTCCTTGAGCCACTGTGGAATGTGGTGATGACACAGCTTCCAGACTCCAGAGCAACATGGTGCAGCCGACTGGGCTGGCACATGTCGAGGCCTTGACTTATGAAATGTGAGTAATTTCACGGTCAATATTAGGGTAGAAAATGCATTCACTCGTATATCGGTTTGTCCCAAGAAATATAGTTTATAATCATATGACAGTCAAAGCCTTATAGTTTTGATAATTTTTATAATTTTGTAATTTATAAAATAATTTTTTTTATAATTATAAATAGTTTTTATAATTTTGGGGAATTCATGACGGGTGCCACTAGTGGGGCAGGAAATGCTCACTCTTTCCGGAACACCTGATTTCACCTCCTGATGGCCATTTTGGGGGGTTCATGAGTTTCCTTGTCGTTTTTGTTTTCTCTCGCTTCGTGTGCCTGATGTTACTTTCTGTCCCCGGACTGTGAGATTGGATGACGGACCCTGTTTTGTTTGCTCACTTCGTATGCCTGATATGACTTTCTGTCCCCGGATTATGAGATTGGATAACGGACTCTGTTTTGCTCGCTCGGAATTTTGGGGAATTCATGACGGGTGCCACTAGTGGGGCAGGAAATGCTCACTCTTTCCGGAACACCTGATTTCACCTCCTAATGGCCATTTACGGGGGTTCATGAGTTTCCCTGTCATTTTAGTTTTCTCTCACTTCGTATGCCTGATATGACTTTCTGTCCCCGGACTATGAGATTGGATAACGGACCCTGTTTTGTTTGCTCGGAATACTTAATACTGGGTATTGATTCCACGTCTATTATAAGCATATGACTGTCAAAGCCTATTTAATGAACTGCATCTAAGAAACCAATTACCCTGGATACCAAACTCAATTTCGCAGGTATTGCGTCAATCAATGAGTAAAGGAAATTAACAAATGTTATGTTACATTGGGAGGTGTCACTAAATAGAAACCCACTTCTTTCTATATATTTTCAGCAATGAAATATGATTAGTAAATATTTTGTGCAGAGAATCAGATGCTCCATGTTTGTGGACAACCACACACAAAATTTTGGAAACTATTTTTTTTTTAGATTTGTTCACCTTCAAACATCAAATTCGATGTGCTGATTCTGTACAACCACTTGCCAGTTAGCATTGCTCGATTCCCGCTTACAGCTTGGTACTAGTCCATGCAAAAAAACGGTCATCGAACGGCCTGAAAACCCGGGATTTTCGTGTTGGGCCAATATCTCATGAAAATACACTTTTTGCTGTGTGTATATCCCAATAAATGTGTCAGAGCCAAAGGGGACCCTCATAGCCAATCTATGGAAATATTTTGAGTAGTCTAAGTTGGATACAGTTGATATATTTTCCAGTTTAATATCGTTATGTGAGAGATTTCTGGCAACCTTTACCTGGGTCAGCAAACTGCTCTCAAGCATGTTTCTTTTAGAATTCTTGTTTTTCTTTGGAAAATTGTATCCTTGATGGTAAATATGCCTCTGACAGTTGATTTGGTCAGCTATCTCAGGTAAATAATATTACCTGCAACAATGTTTACCCATTTACTGACGATGGTTATACCACCGATTTATGAACAATGATGAAGTTGCCAGATATCTCCCAGATTTGACTATGTAAACTCAAAATATCCCAAATATAATTTAACATACACCTGTAGACCATCCAAATGATTCCATTGAATGGATATGAAGGTATTTCATAGCTCTGATACATTTAATAGCGCACACACACTGTATAAAATGTATTTCATGAGATATTGGTCCAACACGAAAATCCCGGGTTTTCAGGCCCTTCGGTAGCCGTTTTTTTGCATGGACTAGTACCAAGCTGTAGGCGGCAACCAAGCAACAGTTAGCACGACAGGGGTCGAACAGTTCGGATGACCCCCGAGATTGATCCTCGCTGTTTTGGTTGCTTCTTTGTAAGCGGCCATTCGCCAGTCGCAGTGGAAAGGTTCAAGTCCTGAGAGACTGATGAGTAGGTATGGCGAAGGGAACATCATCCCAAAGTTTGGAAGTGAAACCAGTGGGTTGTCTGAGATTTTGATCCATGTCAAAGACCGGAGTGGCAGCATTATTGCTGAAATCAGCATTTCCCAAATTTCCTGCCACGGCAGTCAAGTCTGAGAATTCAACCAGGTGATGATTGCTCGCAAGTTCGAGACCGGTCAAGAATGGTGGCAGTGAGACTCCGGAAATGGTTGCTATGGTGTTGGACCCTAGATTAATGACCGTCACATCATCCGGTATATCTTCTGGAAATGTGGTTAGTCCCTGGCCTATTCGGTAATATGTTACTCCTGTGCCATCTGTTGTAAAAAATCACCGTCATCAAGAGAACGAGGAATGGTATTCCACAGCACATGGTCATGATGGTTGTCAAATTCTGTCTTTTCTGTAGTTGTGGACGTGAACACTGAATACTTGCATAATGTGGACTGTCCCAATTGTGAGAGCTGAACTGAATGTATCAATATATACCTTTATACTACATGGAGCGAGCAAATTACGCCATATATAATTTTAATGTAATTTCCATATGATAGATGGTTTGATATAATTTTCACTGAAAGGCATTGGGTATAGGTTCATAACGTACATGTAGTCAGAGAATTGTTAACTATGCATCAATCTCATGTACCCTGGAAACTTGTGCTCCCTAAGTAGTGGTAGAAGATGGCGAGAGTGGTTTCAATGACAAAGCGCATCTCGGAAACAAGAACTTGGAGCCAGCCACTTACAACATCATTTATAATGTAAACATTAACATAACAAAGTCGACAAGACGGCGCAGCCACTCTTCTCGAAATTGGTTACTTGAGATAATGAACCGAGGTATGGTACACTGTAACAGAATTTTACTGGCTGAGGATCGAATGTATCATTTCATATGCGTCAACAAAACAAAGAATCATATCTTCAACATAATAAACACTCGACGATGCAAGTTTGGTTATCACATGATATATACTCGCACTCGGTATGTCTTCATTGAAGCAAGCACATTAAGATTGGTTCAATGAATTCGCCTAGTACAAGAGTACCACAAACCATATTGTGGAAACAAGCACATCAAATTATTTGTTCAAACTCCTTGGTGTATCTTGATGCAATTCACCAATAGCACGAGCATGCTATCCATATAATTCAGTGGACACATAAGTGGTGCATAATTGGTTGATTGAAACAAATTATATCGTTCAATGATTTTGAACAGAGACCCTGGCAGTTTACGATGCCTGTTTGGGCAAGTCATGAAACATCATTGAATAACCAACGAGCTAAGCAATCTCTCTTTTCATGAATCAAATACAACATTAAAACTGTGAGTACTTAAATATGGAAGACACAGGATATTAATATCTCTATGTCCCTGTCTTTAAAACACTTCGTTGGGGTCTCAACCCACCAAAATAGTCGCCTGGAATTCCTGTTGAAGGTGATTGTGTCCCAAAACACACACTGCTTGAAATTAAGTCACACTCAAACCTTAAAGACATATCATATGACTGAAGAGACATACATGTAGTATACTTGTAACAGTCGTGTTGGAACTCGCAAGCAATATCTGCAGTTTTCACTCTATGTAATCCAGTGGTGCCCAGAACCAATGGAACAACAACACTGGGATGTGACGATTGTTTATACCCGTGTCACCGAAACAAGAAGTGCTACATATACACCCTGTACTACCACAAGGAACAGAGAGACTGAACACATCACATCTTAAAGTTCCAGTGTCCACCACGCATCAACATAGAGGCATCCATGATCCACGTCATTGACACAGACTGATGAAGACATGACATCCAAGTTGGCGACGGTATCTGACGTACAACCCTGAAACCACAATGAATCTCCCAGTTGGTATAACAGGAGTGACTCCCTCAGGTATTGATATCGTGGTTTTGATATTGTAGGTTGTGCCATGAAATAAGCCTGAGATTGCAACTGCTACGTAACTTCAATATCAGTTGAATCGGTCTGAGGTACGGTTTTTCGAGAATCTGTGGCGATCACTCAGTGGAGAGGGCAGTAGTTCTTCGAAAGCTTCAACGGAATCAAAACATGTTGAACAAGATATTAACCAATTACGAATCGAAAGATGTGTATTCATGATGATACAATAATAATTTATCTCTATATTTGCTTATCATGTTGTGATTTCTGTATCGAGAGTTGATTTTGATTTGAAATAATATATACCCACTAGAAAAATGAAATAAGTGAAGTTTGTTTCTTGCACAGTCATTCTCACCGCTCTGATGCTTAGGGTTTCAGTAGCTGGAGGTTCTCATCTTGGTGCCAGTAATTGTCATACGAAAAAAGGTATCACTTATACGTGGGGTGCTCAGATATGTCAAATATAATATCTATAATAACTTTTGGGCTTCCCAAGATTATCATTATAGGATTTTCATTGAAATATTATGTTGTTTCTAGTTAGCTGATGCATGCATGAATTTATTATCATACATACAACTTGAAAATGATGTATGATGTATGCCATTGCAATAGACGTGGAATCAATACCCAGTAAAATTTATGTATGAAAAGGACATCAAGAAGAAATTCTTGACATCTCTCAGCACCTAGACAGCACAGAAACAGATGGCGCTTCCAGGACAAACAAAGAATGTGACTGATGAACTCGCGGACAGCTTGGCACAAGCATTACCTAGTTATGAAATGAAATGGCCTAGTTTACCTAGTAATGAAATATACAGCTTTGTGTATAGTATTATCGATGATCATTGTGCTTCATATAAGGTATGGTACTTTGGCCACCTACATTTCTTACTTTTTAAATACATCTGCAAAATCTTCGGGTAACTCTGATTAAATTACTTCAATATTCCAACGAACAGCTGTACTTTAATTGCTAACCCTATTCTGTAACATTGTGATGAGACCATATTCTGTGCATATCACTAAATATCTGTGTCAATGTTGATGAGCAGAACAAACATAATGATTCGAAGCAATTTCTTTTCATCATGAGGAGTCAGAATGTCTTGAGTACACGTGTCCTGTGTCAATATACAGGAGTGCATCAATATATAAAATTTATAAAGAAGCGATGCATTCTACGTGATGACATGATATCAAATATCCCCCAGCTTACCTGAATGTGAACTGAATCATATTCACACCGAGTTTGGTGCAAATCTGCCAAAGTATCTATTTAGTCCAGTGTCTGCTGATAATACACACTCTTTGACATCGTGTGTTTTTCTAATTTTCATCATATTTCTTTGTTTCATTTTGTCTTGATTGGATAATGACCATGAACTGTAATTGTACTTTGGCACAAAGGCTCGTGTCCGTCCTTTTGGAAATGAAGTTTGTTTTAGCCGCTCATTGTCTTTTAATCCAGAAAGACTTTTTCACCTCATGATATCTCTATATCCTATATTATTGTGCAAATTACGATGTTAGTTTTAGGTTTGTGTTTGGCATTATATTTCTTATGATTAGCAGGCGATTCTATCAATCCCTTCGTAATCCAGGGTTTAAATCCATGACTATTTTCTGACATGTTAAATAGGCGCATGCCTATGTAATGCATGGAGTGGCTGTGAAACGGAAATATTCCGTTGTATAATTAGGAACTCACAGAGAAGACAGAAAGACGTAGGGCAAGATCAACAAAAGGCACAGAAGAACATGCAACCAGGTGTCGACACTAAAGCGATTGGTGAGAATAAAAATATACATAAAATTATTAATCAGCTAAAATGATAATTATGTAAATGCCTATCAGTTGAAGTGGTACAGCTACATGATATTGACCAGGCGATAACTTTTGGAATGGATATGCATTCCGGCCACTAGTTTACACCGGAAACCACACTGGCATCACCAGAACGAGACAGTGTAAAATATAGTTGCTTTTACTCTAAACATGATGTAATTATGATGCAACTGACCAAACACCGATTAAACAATGAGATCCAAAACAAGCTCCATGGCATTCCAATTTTTCCCTGGTGGCCTATGAATCGATATACATCCCGATGTGTTCTAGTTGTCTGGAAACCGACGGAAAACGATGTATTTCTCTTGACATGAATGAGTAGTATTCAATAGAATATCTATCACTAGGGTTGCAAGAAATGGAGCAACGACACAAAAGAAATATACCCACGTGGCTATCTCTCCAGGACAAATCATAAGCTGGAAATCATTTTTATAACACATTTTAATATCTGCTATGCATGGATGCTGTTATATAGATATAGACGTGGAATCAATACCCAGTATTAAGTATTCCGTGCAAACAAAACAGGGTCCGTTATCCAATCTCATAGTCCGGGGACAGAAAGTCATATCAGGCATATGAAGTGAGAGAAAACAATGTTGTAGCTGTTTGAAATATGATAATGGATGACGTGTTTATATATATCAATAAATTTGATGACTTCAATTTGGAGGATTGATGTGCTGCCAAAATGTAATGGATTTATAACTTATTTACATGATCCTCCAAGGCGATAGTATCAAAGTACATTCCTGGCGCGATGCAGATAAAGGGGCCTCTTGTTTTCACGATTATCAGAATCATATAAAAACTGGACTCGTTTATGCTGGCCTTCAAGTTGGTATAACTTTCGGACTGTCCCTTGTGTGAGAATTGAACCTCTCATTCCTAATTAGTGGAACTTCATTATCACTCGGCTCTCCAGTTGAAAGAGTGATTCCGATTTTGAAACAACCAAACGACAAAGACAACTTACTTTTCACTTTTGGTTTTTACTTTTCCACTTTTACTATCTTTGAGACGATAGCTGCTCGACATCAAAATATCAAACGATTGTGCGAGCATGTACAAATTGGTGGCAAGTTAGGCTGACGACATTATCAAGGTTCGCATAAGGTCGCATCAAGCAAACCTAGTATGCTTGCTTTCACCATGCTACTAGCGCCTATTTATGTTGCTGCGGTCAATGCAAACTGCTTGGCAAACGAGGTGGTTTCAAAGGAACACACCAGCTTCAAAACCGTCAACACGAAACCCAACACACCATCACTCAACAAGTTATTTGGGTTGTCACAAGCGGTGGGATGTATGAAGAAATGTTCGAAGGAACCGCGGTGTCTTTCAGTGGTCCATAACAAGAAGACTTCTGAGTGTAAGCTGTACAACACTGCAAATACCTCAGCAAACTTGGAGGCTAACGAGGCAGCGTTTGTCGTCCAGAGTCGTGAACAGAGTTGTCAAACAGGTGAGTGCAAGACACGGACTTGCAGTATTGTTCTGGCATTTGAACGAAAGGTTTATACATGGAATAAATGGTTTCCTATTTGAGAAGAAGTTGAAAACTGTTCCTTTCATGCTTGAAATATTTGATACCATTTGTTCCATTTACCACATATATGTACGAGTTCTTGAAGTTCCTGAAAATGTCTGGAGGTTGCATTGGATATTGAGATTTCACGACAGATTCTGAGATAACTTGGAATGCTCTAAACCATAAACACAGTTGTAATTCAGTTGTCCTTTCATGAGAATTTCACCAGGACGTTCACAATTGTCAAAATTTCATTCGCACGCCGATGATCTCCATAACTTCTACTTCCAGTACCACTGAAGCTGAGGAACATAGCCAGGCCTGAGGAAGGTACTCGCTGTACAGCATCCTCTCTGGCAGGAGACTGTGTGTACACCATGGAGTACTCAAGCCGGGGCTGGTTTGCTGATGCCGAGGACGGAGCTATGACCTGGATCGAGTACAACTTCACCGCCGTGCGTACCGTGGTTAAAGTGACCCTATGGCTGGAACAAGTGCTTGGATCCCAGTGCAGCAGTCTGGAGTTCAACTATGGACTGATTGATATCGTGAGTGAGATAGGCACAGACGTGATAAGTACAGTAATCACTTGTGGTCATTTGCAAGCAATATACTGTACACTACATCCCGGCCATGTTTGTCTGTATGGTGCTGTACTGTGGAACAAGGAGCTCAGGCACTCCATGGCAACAATAAATTTTGGAAGACATTTCGTAAACAATACTATGTCATCTAAATGCATTACTGTTTGATTAATGTACTTTGTTTTTATTTGCCTGTTTTATACCTAAACATTTGAACGAATCATAGTTACTATTCGACTACCTTTTGACCATTTTACTGAGGTTTTTTTTCATAAACAATATTATATAGTATATATCTACACTGAGATTAATAACATAATGAACATTGAAACAGCCAATAGTGCAGCTAGCCGGTGACTGTGGCTTTCTTGGAAATTTCTAATTTTGTATCAGCTCTCAGTTAAAGCTACCTACATGTATTCTGCACAGGTTGAACGGGAGTGTATGAATGGTGAAGTATCAGAGGTGATCATCCTCTCCCGAAGGTACCCGACGGAAACCTTACGTATCACCTGTCTCGACGACTGTCACGCTCTGTATGACGGGAATGGCATGAACGTCGTGGAAATATTGGCGATTGTACCGTGACCTTCGCTGGGGGGAAGCACAGCAAATTGATTGGGAGAAGGCATTGCGTGTAGAGAATTCTTTTGGCTTTGTCAAGTTGCTTTCATTAAATAAAATATGCAATTATAAACACCCTGTGTACACACTCATTATCCATCAAGAAATTATAATTGTTAAGGTGTAATTGCACGTAACTTACCGGTGACTGCACTGAGGCACTTTTCAATTGACTTATAATGTGAAAGTAAAGGTAACAAAATCACCAAAACAATACAATCCCCTGACCTAAAACTTGGCTAGCACACACACAAATACGCATGGATGATGAACCGATACATTGTTTCATAAATGATATCACGAAAGCTGTGCAATTTGATGATTAGATAAATCATTTTATACGTTTCACCAAAACGGAGATTCGAGTGTTCTGCTTGACAAGCACTGGTTGTTGCATATATTTATTCCTAGTTGTCGTCAAAATAATGAGAATATCTAGGGCTATACTTTCTGTGAGATGAATACAATGAGCTGAACATTCATAATCCCAAACACCTCGGTGCACCCGAGTGCATATCACCCGTGAGATTTACTGGCCTCACTAGCTATTTGCTGCACAGCATAATCCTTTCGCTCGCATTGTTGTGAGTGTATTTTGTAGACTGAGAAATAAGTCAGAAAATGACATATGAAAACGATGAATTTAACAAATTTAACATTGCTTAGTAAGAGACAGAGTCTCGGTTAGTAATCCTTGATGACTAACAATCAGAAAGGCAAAGTTTCACGTTGGTTGGAAGTGTGTAAATTCATGAATTTGTTACCATTATAATTACATTATAAGTGAATGGACAGCTGGTCACTGCCAGGTTCATGACGATCACATGCAATCAATCCTTAACATCCGGGCTGGATCGTTTCCGAATAGCACGCGGAGTGCTTTATTATACTCGATAGACATTCAAATGGAGCTCCCTAATTAAACCATGGTTCAGAATCTTCAGACCATGGTTCAGCTAGTAATCTGCTGTGCGTGTGTATAGGATAATCGGTGAAGTGGAGCGACTCTGGAAAATGATCGACGAGCCGAAGTCTAAACTAAATCAACTAAATCTCCGCCGGCATAATATGTACCTGCGAGTACAACTATACCTTCACACTTCAACAGTGTTGGGAAACAGAGGGCGACACTGTCTGAATTTGTGATGAACTTTGTCACCATTTTTATATCATGAGAATAGAAGTACATGTCCACTTGCTGTTCTCGTAATTTTCAACGATATACAACGTATTTACCAAATTTTGCTAAATGATGTATGGATCTAATGAATGGTACGCATGATAATGACGAACATATATCAATCCCGGATTATGAATGGATCATGAATACAAATAGGTTTCAGATTCACGACCATGCCCACTGCTTGTGCTACCACCTTCCAAATGGGATTCAACAGTAACACCACATTTATTCTTCACCTTCTCATCTACATCAAATTGGCCTCGACCAAGGTTCCGGGGCATCAAACGAACTAGGTTTCGGCAATGATGAAAACGTACTCGCTATAGTACGCAAACAAACGCGTCTTGTTTGAGCAGATGCAGTTTGTACACTGGCGGTTGTTTTTTTACACGCAGTAGATTATATTGCAGTAGATTAGAATATTATGAAACCTCGCGGCTTAGCCGCTCGGTCCATAATATTCTAATTCACCTCGCGCTCAGTGTATATCTATTACATAATCTACTGCACTATTCGGCCCAAGTAGCGCACCTTACTCTGTTAATACTACTCACCCACTGAATGTATACCATATTTAATCCGTCTGGCACATTTTAAATCTTCATTGAATTTAGAAGAAATAGTAAGCTGCGTTACATGGGACCAATATGGTACTGGGAACCGTCTCCCAGTAGGTTCTGAAAAAAATAATCTACTGCAAAGAACAATAGAACCGTGGACTAAGTATTGAATAACATATGTGACCATGTCCTCAATTCCGTGTCAATATCATTTATGTGCATGCATGGAGGCACCTTAATAAGCTATGTGTCCATGTGTAAGTTTGTAGCAGGGAGAAAAAAAAACATTTTCTAGCGTTAGTCAAGATCATAATGGAAAAGACAGCAGGTAGTAATAACATATGACCGTGACCAGTGATATTCATGTGCGGCTCACAGGAAGCTAATGCGACTGCACCACGCGAGCCACAGAAGACAAACTGCGGTGGATCAAAGCACCAGGTATATCTGCCATTCCATCAGTGCATATAGATACTCAAATGTGCAGCATTTCCGCCAAACATTTCACCTTTCGTTCTCAGAGCTTTCTCGGAGAACTGGTGATCGCTATGAAGAATAAGAACCGTAGCGAAAAATGTTGTGGATAAAATGCATCGGGAACACAGAGCAAAATTTAAATTATAGATTTTCTGTCAACAGGGGTACCTAACAGTACTTCAAATTATTTTGTTTGTTAGATTGCAGTTATGTAGGGCATCAAACGAATTAGGTTTCGGCAATGATGAAAACGTACTCGCTAGTACGCAAACAAACGCGTCTTGTTTGAGCAGATGCAGTTTGTACACTGGCGGTTGTTGTTTTACACGCAGTAGATTATATATACATAGTGCATGATTTGGGGAGTGTCCCGTTGTTCTCAAGGGTTATTATCCATGTTAGGAACTCCGCCTGGAGGTTAATAAATAAAATATTAACCTCCCGAGAGGTTAATATCTCAGATAATAACCTGCGGGTTCTCGGTATGGAACCTACCACGTACGAGTGTTGGTGGAAAACGTGTATATGAAAAATAACAGTTTTGTACACATTTAATTTTCAACGATCACAAGAACACACAAATGCACATCAAAATCACACATTCAAAACAAATGGAAATGCATATCGATTTGCACAGTATAGCGTCTTTTAGTAGTAACTTGTATCCATACGAAATATATACGATATATACGATATATTGGCACTTAGTTGATGAAATTATCCGCCCTTATCCAGTGAGAACGGTGTTTTTGTGATTCCGGATCTTTTGATATTCCTGCGATATTCCACATACATGTATATTCAGAACTGGGGCGAAATCCGCTGAGAAACCTGCAGCTATGCACGCACGTTGTTCTTGCACTGTGAATATAAATGGTATAAACTTGGAAGACAGTATTCGTTTAGGTAATTACATTTATATCGGATCTTCCGTATACTTATAAACAGAAAGTTCATATCGTCATGTAATTAACTTACCAGCCGCATTTTGATGCAATGGATCAATCTTTAGAACCAGCCTTAATGATTTCACCGTCGACATCTCTAAGCTTGTGAATCTCACGCGTAAACTGAAAATATATCGTTTTCTTTTGATAACTAGTAGGGAAATGCAGGATAGACTTTCTCGTTAAATTTGTGGAATTTAATATGTTGATACTGTGGGATAATCCCATAAACTTTCTCGTTAAGCTAATGCGACTGCACCACGCGAGTCACACGATGCAACAGAAGAGAAACTGTTTTCATATTGAGCATATAACTATAGGGGGGATATATTGAGTGGTGGATCAAAGCTCCAGGAGTATATCCATCAGTGCATATAGATACTCAAATGTGCAGCATTTCCGCCAAACATTCACCTTTCGTTCTCAGGCCTTTGTTGGAGAACTGGTGATCGCTATGAAGAATAAGAACTGTAGCGAAAAATGTTTTGGATAAAATGCATCGGGAACACAGGTACCCCTGTTGACAGAAAATCTATAATTTAAATTTTGCTCTGTTCCCGATGCATTTTATGCATTTTAAATTATAGATTTTCTGTCAACAGGGGTACCTAACAGTACTTCTAATCCTTTTGTTTGTTAGATTGCAGTTATGTAGGGCCAAACAAATGCCATTCCCATGGCAATGATTTTTTGTTGTTGATATAATGTCTTTCTTGGTAGCATCCTATATTGTGTTCCAGTATATCCAGTCCAATAGGTCTGTGACAATACCAATATATTCGTGGAAAGGATAATTTTTCTTTCCGGATTGAACTATCAAGTACTTTTGAATGAGTCCTTGTTGTAAGGATGCTTGAAACTTAATGGACAATTAAATATTAATGTGCAAATGCATGATGTGCCTATTTGCCAGACTGCAAGTGACTCATACAGCCCCCAACTGCGATGGCATGTCATATTGCAAAAATCTTATTTACTATCCGTACTTTTAGAACAAATTCACTTGTGTGAGCAGTCAGTGTAAAGAACCTGCAATAGCTAACTTCTATTATCATCATTTAAGTTCCAGATTAGGTATCGCCAGAAGTCACAAAAGCTCGACAGTGCTGGTGGCATGCTCGCACGCAGACTGAGTGGGTTACGAGTATCAGTTTACCTTCAGTGTCAGGTGCTTGGGGGTGATTCTGGAGTCGGTTGTCAAGGAGTAAACCAGAGATTCCTTCCCATGGCTTCTCTCGTGTTACAATGTGCAATTATACTCGTTTTTCGGTTACCGATCCCTAGGTCCGACGTCTACATTAAAGTTTATGGTCAAATTTTATTGAGATTTTGAACAAAAAATACTCCAAAATATTCTAGAGGGAAGCAGTGTTATATTTTTAAAAATCGCCAAAGTTCGTACTTTTAAATATTCCCCATTTCGTACTTTGAATTTTTCGAGCGTCTTATCCTCCGAGACAGTTTGATGAAATCTTCGGAAGCTTTTTACAATGATACTCTGGGATAGTCCCGAAAAACTGATTTAGTTTTCAGAATTTTGAGTTTTAAAAGGTTGATTTGGGTGAATTTATTCAAATTTTAAAAATTCTATTCAATTATAATGGGAGAAAAATTTCAAATGTCTTCTTCTCTGGAACCTTTTGGTGGATATAAAAAATTGTATGATGATACTATTTGATAGCCCCACAAGTTGATCTTTTTGGAAGTGAGACTCATTTTTTCCTTTTTTATGTGTGCATTTTTTTTCAACTTTGAAAAAGGCCATTCACTTATTATGGGAAAAAAATATCAACCTTTTTGTCCTCCGATATCACTTGGTGGAAGTCATCGAAATTTTGTATGGTGATACTATGGGAGAATTCCACAAACTGGTTTTTATATTTTTAGAATTTCGATTTTCTTCTAGAATTATTTTTGATGACTTTGTTAACTTTGAAAAATACCATTAACTTCTAATAAACAATAATCAAACGTCTTCTCCTCCAAGACCAGTTGATGGAATCTTGTGGAATTTAATATGTTGATACTGTGGGATAATCCCATAAACTGATCTTTATAGAATTTTGAATTTTCCCATATTTTCTAAAACTTTAGAAAATTTACATACAATACGAGAAATTTTAAATTCTTTCCCAATTATGTATGGTGATAATGTGGGTTATCCTTCACAGACTGCTCTTTTTAGAATTTTGAATTGTGCATTTCGTATTTTTGTGTTTTTGTTTTAAAATGCCATTTACTTATAATGGGATAAATTTCAAACGTCTTCTAACGTTACTCCGAGACCACTGAACAAAATCTTAAAACTTTTTATTTTGATACTATTGGACACTCCCCACAAACTCATCTGAGTCACACAGAGTATGACTTAACGCAGTACATTTCTTCGGTAATCTTACTGCACCATTGGGACATTTTTTTCTGACACAATACAGTAGGAAAACAATACGTAGCGAAACACAGTGCAAGGACATATATCATCCGATTACAAGATTGTCTGGAAAATCTACTGTAGGGTGTTGTTTTACATTCAGGATATTACAGGTTTACCAAGGATATTATATTGCCGCAGGGGGGATTTAACCTCGCTACTCATAAGATGATTTTGTGTTCAGAGTTCTGGTCAACGATGGGAGGAGTTGTCCATCTTTAGTTTCTATACCACACATTTCACCCGGCCCCAGGCCCCCGGCTGCAGTGAGCTCGCTTCGCCCTCCCGGGGATCACCTCACCCCCCCCCCCCCCCCCTTACTTCTAATTCCTCTAATAACTGAAAAAGTCCCTGGTAAATTATATCTATATCGAAATAATCATTCTAGTTAACATCCCGAGGTGTGTTGACTGCTTCTCTGTTTTTGTCAAGCCATATACATTACTGCTATGCTGGGAAGGTGTGCAGTGTGAACACTTGGTTTCTAGTAGTTACTTAACCTGATTTGGTACGAAAAAATCTTACATTTTTTACCCTGCTTGATAAACTATGAAATCTGATAAATTGTTTCAAGCAAATGCATGCATTCTACAGTCGGTTGTATTTCATTTTATGACACCAATTTTGACACAATGCACTGGATATTGCTTGGAACGACGGTCGTTATGATGTCGCCGTTATGAAACTGCATAATATGACCCGCCCACAATATTTAGCAATGTGCAGCATGGGGGAACGGAAGAGTTGATTTGATCAGAATCCATCACATTATGCCATATGCATCAATAACTTCTACCCTGACAGTTTCTTGCGCGCGATGGTCTCTCACACTTAAGACGTGATCACTTTTCTCCAACAAACGTATCACCTACAGGAAACGGCTTTTGAGTGCATATACGTGATCATAATCCCAGTAAATTCTTGCACCATCTGACCCAAGTATCATACGCTGCGCCTCAATACTACTGGCCCACTAAATGAAAGCCATTCAATTCGTCTGTCACCTTTTTAATCCTTATTGAATATAAAGGAAATTCCAGGATAGACTTTGGCCAATATCTTATTAATACAAAGTATACATTTTCTGGATATCTTATGTTTTGACGGACAAACGATAAATAGACGTGGCAAAAATATTTTTTATTGGGATTATGTTCACAAATTTATTGGACAGTGGTCATTTGCTTCAAAAGTGATCAGATTTGGCGACGAATACTTGATATTGCATTTATGTTGGTATATATATATTTTTTTGTGATTAGTTTTTGCTATATTTTGGTAGGACAACAACGATTACCTTGTTATTTTGTACAAATGTATTTTATGACAACCTTGTCATCATGCTCCCGATGCTGATTCGAACGACGGTCATTATGATAAGCCCGTTATGATATTATGATACTTGTGTTTAAACTTTAGACGTTATGACTCATCGATACATACGAATTACACCATTACATTTCTCGGACAAAATTGTCACTAGAAGGAACTCATCTATAGGATGTTTAACGTAACAAAACCAATGTTTCCATGTATTATCATTTATTCAGAGGCTGACAAATAAGCAATAATTATGCTATTTACAATACATCAATTCAGCATCCAAGGGAATAGTACCAGAATCTACAAGTATTCAATTGACACATTTATTACTAGTCACAGTGGTAAATAATATAGACTTCTTCACACTAAAAATCACATATTTGATCTATAATAATCATCCATTATCTAACATAAAATGTCTGCTATTTCAGTGCATTCACTTGAATAAATAAATATAAGTATATACATGTTATACAGTATATAAAATAGCACTTTTTATACCCAAGTAGATGTCCGATAATTAACATAGATTAATATCTTGAACATGTTGCATTGTGTCAAAACAAATTAACTCACTTTTTGTGTAAGACAATACATGGAAAATAACATTTAATCACAACAACTGAGTGTTTCTGCAGTGTGCAAGGGTTTGTAATGAAATTAAATCTGATGGCTCACAGTACAAATTGGTTGGGAATTACTTTGGGAATATCTAGAATTGTCCATTGGTTTGGTAGTGCTAGGGGTGACGGGCAGTATCGGTAACAAACTCTGGAATATTTCATGAAAAACACATAAATAAAGACAAAAAGTTGGTAAACAAAACTTTGAAAAGAAATATCAATCAAATTACGCACAAAAAATAACAAATAATTATATATAGAACTAAATTTCTATAGTGATTTGGTAGCATAGTACAATTATTGACTGTGTTTTACAGGCATTCTTACATATACAGGGTAATCATTCACAAGTCTCAATCACGCCTTACGCACATAGTAACCACGGCAACGGTAGCTCTACTTCATTATAGTCACTCTTGAACGCTCATGCTCACGTACATTTCAACCTTGTCAATACTAAACTTTCAACTTAGTCGGCTCTTAAACTTTCATGGCTAACTCACTTTTCAGTAGTCATTCTAACGGAAATAATCACATAACTTGCAATGGAAATAAATGTGTAGAAAACTGGTGTTTATTTTTCAGCATTGAGTCCACCGATCTATCGAGGGTTTCCACCGATTCGATTCAGTGAATTTTTGGTAATACAGCTTGCAAATACAATCTTGATGCAGAACATTTTGTGTAGTTTGAACAAGAAAATGGTTGCACAAAAAACACAAATAATAAACAAATCAACAAGACAAATAACGTAACAACACAATGTACATGTAATTACACATACAGAGTTGATCAGACAGCTCAAATCATGTCATTCCTCATTGACCTATACGACGGACACGCAACATGGTGACAACTGACACTTGACATAACTGACACTCGACACCTGACAGGCAAATGACAACCGAGTAGTTAACTCGCTGCCCACATGCACCTCAGTCCAGCTATACCATCATTCTAGAGTTGTTTCCTTCAATTTCTTGAAAACAATATCCCAATCAGGCATGCAATTGACACATTTATTACTAGTCACAGTGGTAAATAATATAGACTTCTATATTCTATAATATAGAATTATTGGCGAGTTTTGTGCGTGCCCCATTGGCCAAAATCTCAAACATATTCTCTCAATACCACACTCATACCTAATTCTGTCAATTTTCTACTTGTCAATATGCCACAAATAAATGAAGGTATGGTAATACAGGATTAACAGACAATGAAATCTTCTGAAGCGACCAGTCACTCACAAAATAGTTGCTACAAGTCGTGAAAAGACAGACAATGGAGAAAATTTCATGAACTTAGTATTTTTGGTATTTGTTGATTGGACTTCACAGTTATTTCAGTATACATAATGTATGTAGCTAGGTCTACAATATTAATAGTATCCAATATTCTAACAGAATATAACGACTAACCACCTGGCGAAATTCCAAAACAAACGGTTATTAATTCTCAACAGTAACGAACAGAGGTAAAGATAACAAAACTTCTTAGAGAATGTTATATAGCAGATAACCAGAACAGGATACACAGCAATGTAACCACAATAAAATGAAATGTTTGTTTGATTCGTTTCAACATCAGAAATATGTTAACAGAAATATTACATCTGCTGGAAAACAACTAAAAATGTACTTCCAGTTTGCCAGTTTAATGCATTAGCAAATGCTTAAAAAGACCTTGCTACAAATTTTTAAACCAATTTTTGCTTCGAAATTTCCTGGTGTTGGGTTTATTTGTTGTTATTTACAATCATAACGAAGAAGCCAAATCAACAAAGTCTTCCAACAAAAACAAGAATAACTAGACGTGAAGGCCTAGAGGCCTTGGGGCATTTCGATACACAACACAATCACAGGTGAACTGTTTATTACTGACAACTCTGCAGCCAAATGATTATGTAGATACATCCATTTCAATCCAAGACGACGGATCAAGTTGACTCAAAATACCCCTAAGACATATTTGCCTAGTGTCACGAGTCCGAAAATAACGACCGTTTCGCTCTATGACAAACCGTTTCCGAGATATCGAAGAAAACGAAAAATGCCGACTCAGCAGAAAAATTCAAGGTCAAGGTAAAAGGTCATCCCTAATACCCTTAAGACATGTTTGTCTAGGTCGACGAGTCCGAAAATAATGTCCGTTTCGGTCTACGACGCACCGTTTCCGAGATATCCAAGAAAACGAAAAATGCTGACTCGGCAAAAAAATTTCGGGTCAAGGTCAAAGTTCATCCATAATACCCATCAGACATGTTTGTCTAGGGTGACGAGTCTGAAAATAACGTCCGTTTCGCTCTACGACACACCGTTTCCAAGATATTGAAGAAAACGAAAAATGCCGACTCGGCAAAAAAAATTCGGGTCAAGGTCAAAGTTCATCCATAATACCCTTTAGACATGTTTGTCTAGGTCGACGAGTCCGAAAATAACGTCCGTTTCGCTCTACGGTGCACCGTTTCCGAGATATCGACGAAAACGAAAAATGCCGACTCGGCAAAAAAATTTCAGGTCAAGGTCAAAGTTCATCCATAATACCCATTAGACACGTTTGTCTAGGTCGACGAGTCCGAAAATGACGTCCGTTTCGTTCTACGACGCACCATTTCCGAGATATCGAAGAAAACGAAAAATGCCGACTCGGCAAAAAAATTTCCGGTCAAGGTCAAAGTTTTTCCATAATACCCTTTAGACATGTTTGTCTAGTGCGACGAGTCCGAAAATAACGTCCGTTTCGCTCTATGACGCACCGTTCCCGAGATATCGACGAAAATGAAAAATGCCGACTCGGCAAAAAAATTCCCAGTCAAGGTCAAAGTTCATCCATAATACAATTTAGACATGTTTGTCTAGGTCGACGAGTCCGAAAATAACGTCCGTTTCGCTCTACGACGCACCGTTTCCATGTTATCGAAGAAAACGAAAAATGTCGACTCGGCAAAAAAATTTCGGGTCAAGGTCAAAGTTCATCCATAATAACCCTTAGACATGTTTGTCTAGGGTGACGAGTCCGAAAATAACGTCCGATTCGCTCTACGACGCACCGTTTCCGAGATATCGACGAAAACGAAAAATGCCGACTCGGCAGAAAAATTCAAGGTCAAGGTCAAAGTTCATCTGTAAGACCCTTAAGACATGTTTGTCTAGGTCGACGAGTCCGAAAATGACGTCCGTTTCGCTCTACGACACACCATTTCCGAGATATCGAAGAAAACGAAAAATGCCGACTCTGCGAAAAAAATTTGGGTCAAGGTCAAAGTTCATCCATAATACCCCTAAGACATGTTTGTCTAGGTCGACGAGTCCGAAAATAACGTCCGTTTCGCTCTACGACGCACCATTTCCGAGATATGCAATGAGCCTCAAGGATGACTCATCAAAATTGTTTTTGGCCCCTGGGTCAAAGGTCGTTCAAGGTATTGACCCCGTAATCGATAGGGCTCCTCTGCGACACTATATCAACATATATGTCAAGTTTCAGAATGGTAACACAAGTACTTTTCGAGTTATCATCCGGAAACCATTTGACTCAAAATTCATCCTCACGGACTAACCGAACCTCGAAGCCGGCTCCAAAACAATAGGGTTCATCTATGTTATATATGTGATAACTGGTGAAAATTTCTCGAAGATTCGTCAAGGCGTTCTTAAGTTATCGTCCGGAAACCGAAAAGTGAAAAAAAAAAAAAAAAAAAAAGAAAAAATGAAAAAAAAAAAAGAAAAAAAAAAAAAAAAAAAATTCTGACAAAACCATAAGGACATTTCGTGCCGAAATGCCCTAATTCCAACAGAAAACTAACGAGAAAATTTTTTACTTCCACCATGAAAAACATCTAATCACCGGGGAGTTTTGCAGGATCAGATTTTTGTCAGGATTTTTCAACAAGAAAATCTATTCGTACAATTCCAGAAGAAACAAACGTGTCAAACAACTAAATCTTAACAACAGAAATGTCAAGCTTAACAAAACAGAAAACTCCACATGAAAAAGATACCATTTCACATATCTATCAAGGCAAAAACAATGTCTGCAAGTTTCGAAGCATCTACAGTGGATGGGCTTTCTACATGGAGCAATATGGTACAAGTAGTCATAATTCAGAAAGATGTCCAAATAGAAACAACTTCAAGAACATTGAAAGCAAATGTCTACAGACAAAATCCGATGAAAATCGTACTCAAAACATGTCTCTGTGACACCCACCCGTTCTAGAAAACGTGCACGTTCCGTCATTTTTACAAATATTAATTTTATAGGTACACATTTGATTTACCATTTGAAGGCAGTTTGAAACACCACAACATAATGCACAATGACGCTTCACAGGAAGTGATATCTGCAAAATATATTCAATTTGTTTACTATGCAAGAACAGAGAACACAGATCACAAAGTGAATTTTTCTTCTTCTAAGCAATATCGTCTCTACACTCTACATAGCATTATGGCCTTTGGTACAGAAATACAACAGCTGTTTGTTTGCACAATGTTTCAACACATTACTTCACTGAAGCACGGATACAAATCAAACATGCCTGTTTGAAAACATGCTTAGCATGCAGAAGTTTGTAACTATATCTGAATATATGAAACACAATCAACCACGCTCCTTTTAGGATATCGGGCACACTCGAACATGACCACTACAAATCAAATGGCGGCTGTGTCTTTTTGTTCTTTCTTAGCTCCTGCGATTTCTTGAAGTCTATCTGAGCATACTGCATTGGGACTTCATCCGGACTTTCGCTCCCTGCCGAGGACCCGCCACTGGGATGTTTACGACTTCGCTGTCCCATCTCAGAGGGTACAATGTCATCAGAACAACTCTGCAAGTCTAGCGTAGCATAGTTAAGTTGTCTCTCTCCTAGACTATTCAAGGAAGAGTTCGAGTTAGACAACTGTTCACAGGTCCTCACTGAAGACGTGGCCTGGTCCTGAAGCCTGATAGGACCTTGACCTTGACCTAACCTTGACCTTGGAGGCAGTGGTACTGCAGCGGCCCCACCCACTGCCTGGTCAGGTGCAGCATCCCTTCTCGCCTCTGCGGTTTTCGAGGGAAACGAGAGCTCCATGTATCCACTAGTGTCATTGGCTGCAGGAGCCGTGTTCGCGCCTTGTGAGGTCTCTTGAGCGGTTGCTCGGTTCTGTGCTGTTTGCTGGGTTGTTTGGGGGGTTTCCATGGTGCCCTGTGGGGTTTCGGAGAGCTGCGAGGATTGCACAGTAGCTGCAGTGGGCGATACAACTCCCAATGACGGGAACGGCACTGGCATAGACGGCAGTTTCGGTCGCGACTTCACTGCTTTGGTAGCACTTTCACTGGATGCACTTGTCTTTTCACACACTTTTTCTGAGCCAACAGGGCTTACTAGCATGTAGTCGTTCCCGGCATTTGCCCGTGTGTCTTCTACTCTCACAGTCACAGTAGGTAATTTCGGCAGGCTGGGACTGTGAGATTTTGTTTCTTGCGTGTCTCGAGTTTCTTTTGTGGTACTACTGGCTTGGTTACCCTCTAGCTTGGAACCTTGCGGAGAAATTTCTAAGTAGTCGGATTCCTCCTCACGTGGTGTTGATGATGACCTATGTTTCTCCAAGATTTTACCCAAATCAGATGTGCTAATTGATGACGATGCTGCAACAGGCAATGATTCCACGTTTGAAGCCGTTGCATTGACAGCGTTTGGTGCCGCGGGACAGGGTCTTGTAGGTGCCTCAGACCTTGGAGCAGCCTGATCACTTATCGAAGGTAGCCGGGAAGGCGGTCGACTGCTGGAACTTGGTGTTGGTCCACTGTCCGTCGAGGCACAGGATGTAAACCCAGAACTGCCTGTGGATGAGCTAGTCCGCTTACTTTGGTCTCCATCGGATGCCTGCAATGTGTCGTCATAGTCAACATTTATATACTCGTGGTCATTTTTTACTTTGACTGGTTTAGTTGAGGTTTGGATATTTTGAGGTGACGAAGATCCCTGGGCTTGATCATCCAATCGTAATGCACAAGCCACTTTCTCTAGCTTAGACTCTGGATGTGGAGAAGACTCCCGGCTAGAGCTTGGGGAGTACAGCACATAGGAATCGTCGACTGACTTTTTGTCAGACAACAACATTCGTTTGACGGCCATACTCGGCTTGAGGGACATACTGTTCTCAGAGATCGTCGATGTCACGGGTTTGCCCCTGGACCGGTCACTGCCGCGACCCTCCGAGCTCTGACTGTTGTTACTGGCGAGAGACTCTGAGGAGGAGTGTGAGCCTCGGCCTGACGACACACTGCCACGCAAAGCCCTTGACTTCTGCAAGGCCTTTCCATCGGAAGAACGCGACGAACTTAGCGGCAAATCCATATTCGCATACTCAGATGATGCCGCACTGGCTCCTCCCTGATCCATATCCAAATAGTCACTCTTTGAGCTGGGTTGCGACTTATCCTTCCTCTTGAAAGTTTGGACGAGAGCTTGAGACGGGGACGTGGAAGTTCTCGGCCGCATGTCCAAGTACTCGCCGGTCGCAGAGTTCACCGAGTCATGCGAACGTCTAGCACGTAGCAATGAATCGTGGGAGTCTTGACTAGATATATCCCTTCGCAGTCGTCCAGACATGTCCACGTATCTAGAGTTACCATAACTTGAAGATCGTGGCCGCATGTCTGCCGCTGACGTGCCAAAACTAGACGTGCGCTTTCGAAATGTATCCTGGCTTATAGTCGCTATCCGAGGGCGATGGCCCTGGCTGGATTTCTTGTATTCCTGTGCGGTTGCGCGAGCTAAGCTTGCAAACTTTGAGAGTTTCTCACGGTAACCAATACTCCCCGTCCGTCTGCGCTCCAGGAGGTCATGGCTGCCTCCGCTCGCAGACCTTGGACGAATTTCCTCGTACTCATGGTCTTTGCTGAGTGCTGAGCCAGGCCGTCTCTGTGGGAACGTCATCTCCATCAGGGAATCTTTCTCCTCTCGGGCTGCGATGCTACCACTTGACCGATCCAGCGTCTTCGATCGATGACCGAGCTTTTCGTGCTTGTCGCCTGGTGACCGATGACTGTGACTTCGCATCATGACTCCTTGACTTAGCAGTGGCGTGCTGGAAGCTTTATGGTGACCTTTTGTGTTGACAACTTTGGTTTGAGGCCCGTTCATGTCCATGTAGGATTCCTTCAAGTTCTGGGGCACCTGCTGTCGGCTGCCAAGGGAATACGACCTCTGAGGAGCAGAACTGGAGCTGGATTCGTCAGCAAGGTAACTTGTCACTCGATCTGGACGCAGCTGATAAACTGGACGAGGGCTACAACTTCTCGCCTCCATCGGCATGTATCCGGAATCCTGCCCAACTTCTGTGAGGGTAAAAAGGAAAGTTGGAGAGGTGAATGAAAATTCAAAATTCATAGAGGTGTAATCTGGGAATGCAACAAATGTCACCAAAACACTTCCCAAATTTTCATCGCAACCACACGTACCGATATATTCGTCCTCCCCTAGAGACAGTGACCTCTGACCCGAGGCGGCCCGCTGACGGAGTTCATTCCCAAGGTCATGCAGCGAACTGGATGACGAGACGACCGAGGAACCTATCGTGCTGCTACTACAACTCATGTCCATGTAAGCTCTGTCATCTGAATTGGGGGCAAGTGGGGCGAGTGAGAACAGCCAGAATTACAAAATGTTTGCATTGGATTGAAGTTCACGAGACATATCATTGTACATTACAAGCATTTATAAAACTTGCACCTACCAATTGGCAAGAATTGCCCCTGTGGGTTCATTGGTATGTATTCGCTATCACTCCTGGTACGTGGAGGTCTCAACCCCGCCGGCCCGGAGGAAGTAGCACTATCCGTTCCCACGTCAATCTCCGCATAGTCAGCCTCCGTCCCGCTGTCCTTCTGCAAAGGTTTCCTGCTAACTCCAGAAACATCGAAGTACGTATCAGCTTCGACTGGCGTCGTCACCCGCATGTCCATGTATGACGACGCCTCTTCCCGGCGTGACGACAGCTGTCGGACCTCGCTCGTTGCTACGACGACGTTCTCCTCGACTAACGTGTTGCCCCCCATTTCCATGTAGCCGTCACACTCGTCTTGCTTCGAGGAGGCACGAGGTAGGTGTGGAGGGTCCGGGGTTGCACGGCGGGAGTGGCTCTCGCTGTGACGTCGGCTGGACGAACCACTGCTCACGTCCAGGTAGTCATCGAACTTATGGTCAGGGCCGGGGATTGGGCTCACTGGGTGGTCTGGGGTGGAGGAGTGAACGGAACAGTTCAACTAGACGCTTCCGGTCGCCTACGACCGCTTGGGTGTATCCCCCGTAGCCCTATCATCTCTGTTGCCCCAAATATATCACTGTCAAGTGTGAAAAACTAGAGCAAGGGCTAAAAAAGATGACTAGAGAAATGTTAAATCTCAAGTCACAACTGTTTTCTTTTCCCCACCAAAATTGCTGCACTGATTTTCCGAGGTTATTGAAGGTCGAATTCAAAATCACCACTGAAATCTCTTTATATGAATTTCCATTTTGACATGTTTGATAAAAAAACGAAAATACAGATAGATCAATCTTTTCGTCTATTTATATTTCAACTCAGAGTATTTTACAAACTTGGTTCCAAATTGAAATTCAAAGTAAAATTTGACCAAAAATGCATTTCAAGATGACGAAATTGGAGCCAGATCGAACTTCTCACCATAAGTTATATTTCGACTCATAATACATGTATGTGCCAAACATGGTTTCAAGTTGAAATTCAAAGTAAAAATTAATCAAAACTGCATTTCAAGATGGCAAAATTGGAGCCAGATCAAAATTTTCGTCATAAGTTATATTTTAACTCATAATACCTGCCCAACTTGGTTTCAAGTTGAAATTCAAACTAAAAGTTGACCAAAACTGCATTTCAAGATGACGAAATTGGAGCCAGATCAAACTTTTCGCCATGAGTTATATTTCAACTCATAATATGTGCCAAACTTGGTATTAAGTTGAAATTCAATGTCAAAGTTGACCAAAACTGCATTTCAAGATGACGAAATTGGAGCCAGATCGAACTTTTCATCAAAAGTTATATTTTAACTCATAATATGTGCCAAACTTGGTTTCAAGTTGAAATTCAAACTAAAAATTGATCAAAACTGCATTTCAAGATGACGAAAATGGAGCCAGATCGAACTTTTCACCATAAGTTATATTTCAACCTTTAATATGTGCCAAACATGCTTTCAAGTTGAAATTCAATGTAAAAGTTGACCAAAACTGCATTTCAAGATGACGAAATTGGAGCCAGATCAAATTTTTCACCATAAGTTATATTTTAACTCATAATTTGTGCCAAACATAGTCTCAAGTTGAAATTCAAAGTAAAAGTTGATCAATGTTTTCATAAGAAGCTATTGTGATCAATAATAGACTTAACTAGCAAGAAATAATGTTAACTTATTTGGTCACAGCCATAAAATCTCTGCTGGACAAAGCCTTCACCTTGTTGAGCCCAATAATAAATATTTCTTGTCTTAACTATTTTCATTATGGTCAATAATAGACTTAACATGTAAAAATAATGTTAACTTATTTGGTTACACCCAGAAATTTCTACCGGAGAAAACCTTAACCTTGTTGAGCTTACCTTGGTGAGCCCAATAATGAATATTTCTTGTCTTAACTATTTTCATTGTGGTCAATAATAGATTTAACATGTAAAAATAATGTTAACTTATTCGGTTACACCCAGAAATTTCTACCGGACAAAGCCTTAACCTTGTTAAGCTCAATAATAATTGTTTCTCATCTTAACTATTTTTATTGAGGTCAATAATAGACTTAACTAACAAAAAAAAAAGTTAACTTATTTGGTTACAGACATAAAATGTCTACTGGACAGAATCTTCACCTTGTTGAGCCCAATAATAAATATTTCTTGTCTTAACTATTTTTATTGTGGTCAATAATAGACTAAACTAGTAAAAATAATGTCAACTTATTCAGTACACCCATGAAATCTGTACTGGACATACTTTCACCTTGTTGAGCTTAATAATAAATATTTCTCATCTTAACTATTTTTATTGTGGTCAATAATAGACTTAACTATTTTTATTGTGGTCAATAATAGACTTAACTAGTGAAAATAATGTTAACTTATTCGGTTACACCAATGAAATTTGTACTGGACAAAACATTTACCTTGTTGAGGTTAATAATAAATATTTCTTGTCTTAACTATTTTTATTGTGGTCAATAATAGACTTAACTATTAAAAATAATGTTAACTTATTCAGTTACACCCATGAAATCTGTACTGGACAAAACCTTCACCTTGTTGAGCTTAATAATAAACGTTTCTCGTCTTAACTATTTTTATTGTGGACAATAATAGACTTAACTAGTAAAACTAATGTTAACTTATTCAGTAATATTGTCCTGTTTTCACTGAAAACATCAGTTCTCCATTCTGAACAAGAAACCAGTGTCATTACCTTCCATTGTACAGGCTATTGGAATGATCGTACATGTCAAAATGGATATTTCAAAATTCTGTAATAAGTTAGGCTGTTAACATATTAATATTTATATGATCATTCTAAAAAACGATTGGTTTCGTGTGACAGCCCTTCCCAACAAAACTTCCAAATATTATCGAGATTCGTCAAAAATTGCCATCTGTAGAGCGTTCACAAGCCATGTGTCTCAAACAGGCTGTTTTCAATGCAAAATGTGTCCCCAAACGACCAATTCAGTTGCCACGGCAACCAAAATCGATTGGTGTCGGGATCTTACTATAATATATGTGCCTGCAAAAAATAATGGTGATCGGGTGAGAATTGCGACCTGTAGCGCGTTCACAAGCCATGTGTCTCAAACAGGCTGTTTTCAATGCAAAATGTGTCCCCAAACGACCAATTCAGTTGCCACGGCAACCAAAATCGATTGGTGTCGGGATCTTACCATTATATATGTGCCTGCAAAAAATAATGGTGATCGGGTGAGAATTGCGGCCTGTAGCGCGTTCACAAGAAAATCTCTGCGGACGCGGACGCGGACGCGGACGACGAAGCCAAATCCATAGTATCCGCCGAACTTTGTTCGGGGGATACAATAATAAATGTCAAAACATGTCATCTTATTTAACCAACACTTAGGACTACAAAATATTCGGAGTCACCAAAATTTACAGAAATTTTAACCTTATTCTTCCATTCATTGCTGTACTCAAGAACGATACAATTAATCACAAAGGAGCATGTACAAATTCAGACAGGTGATTTATACAACAAACTTCATAATATTCATGAAAAATTTGTTTGAAAGTAGTATTCTTGTTCAACATTGTAAAGATCATGTTTGTGCATCTGGTTCTCACCTTCTTGAGTTATTGCATTGGCATCCATTGGCACATATGATGAAATTTCTTTATCATTCCCAATTTCTGCCCTCAAGAATTTGGGAGTTGAAGTGTCATGGCTGAAACAAAACAGGCTTAGAGTGAGAAAATGGACTCCACTAGAACCAAGTCGGCATCATTAAATTAAATCCCACTCAGCAAATACACTTTTAAGGACTGGAATCAAACTTATAAGACACATGGTGAATGATGGGGAAAAAATATTTCTAAATAGGCAACATTAACAGTTCAGCTTTTACCATTATTACGGTACCCAATCACAGGAACAAATAATTAATTTTTTGAGTCATTCAGAGCAGTCACGGCCCTGGAACTGGTAACATACTGATGCATTGCGTCATCAGGTGGACTTTCTATTTCATCGGTCGAGACACTGTTAGTAGTACGGGATCCTGTTGACTCCATGCTATCTGTTCTTGACCGAGAATCATCACCGAAACTGCGAAAAAGATTTTTTTCAAAATTCACCGATGATGTAGAATATTGGTTATTCGGCACTAATCGATTCTTCGATTACAAGTTAGATTGGATAAATTTACAATTTAGCACATGCGTTTATAAGAGACCTAAATATTTAACTTTTCAGGATAAGAACTTTTCCTGATTTCTACCTTTCAAAGTACAAACTAGACATAAAAGCCTATAGGCTTTGTGGCATCCCCCAATTTTTCTTTTCTTTTCTAATGGTGAAACTTAACTGTTATTATAATACATATACCAGGATTATTGAACACAGGTGGGAGTGAGAGTTCAAATTATAGCAGTTGCTCACTAGACAAATGTCCATCAGATATTTGTTTTAATCTCAATAGGTATTAAATGTACAGACATGACAGACATTCACAATACAAGCAAAAAGGAAATTATTCTGGGTTCTGACTAAGTAAAACAATGATAATTTGGTCACTGCATGTGAAATACAGCTAGAAAACAAAACAATGCATGTAGTTTCATCCAGATAAACACAGTGCTGTTTTAACTGAATACAATGAACAATTGACCAGCAAGCAAGGCCCAGGCAGACCTTCAAAGCTGTTATCTTCAGTTTGGGTCATCATTATATAACCACCTATTGTTTTCTTTAGAAAGGGAAGGAGGGCATTGTTCCAACTTGTTGGTGTTAGTATAGTAAACTGGGGTGAGGGGACAGGAGAGGGGGGGGGGGGGGGGTTGGGGGGGAAGAGGGGCAGTGCATACAAGTCACTGATACATTGCTACATTCATATGCAGATTAGACTGGCTGACAGTGGAGGTGGGGGAGGGAGAGGGGGGGGGGGGGGGTATTGCCTTATCACAGGCATTACTGAGCAGGGCTCTCATATACTGCACTGGCTGAGAGGGCAGAGCCTAGCCTCATGCTGGACATGCAGGCTGCAGTCAGTGAATACAGTAGCATGGCTCAGTCACAGTATTACATCTGCATGGGGGCAGGTGAGGGAAAAATTCTAAGTCCAAAAAAAAATACACCCAAAAAATTTTTTCCCCCTGGAAATTGCCTGAATCAAATTATGACATTGACAGGAATCGCCCGATTTTTTTTTCCAAAATGGCCGCTGGCGGCCATCTTGGATTTCGGGTCTCGACGAAAAACAATAGGGGTTAGGAGCAAAGTATTTCGGATGAGCTGTGAAAATTTCGGAAAGATAGATTAAGGCGTTCAAGAGTTATGATCCGGAAACCGAACGGCGGAAGAAAAAAAAAAAAAAAAAAAAAAAAAAAAAGAAAAAAAAAAAAAAAAAAAACAGACAAAAACATAAGGCCTCCCGATTTTCAATCGGGATGCCTAATAAGAGATTACATGGGGGAAACTTCATGATTTTGGTTGTTGGTAGACCGGCGAAAAAACATCACAACCGACCTCTGACTGACTGAGAACATCGTGTGGGAGGAGGGGAGGCTCGTGTTTCCAGAAATCGTCCTCGGCCGCACCCTGGAACCGAGCGTCCCGCTCTTACTCGGCGACTGGGACGGCCGACGCTTCTGTGGGCTGTCACGGAAAGATATGTTGGATTACATATACGTATGGCAGACATACAGCAAATAACATATTAGTATTAGTTACATTCTGCACAGCTGATACAAGTGATATGCTTGGTATCTTTTCAACACAATCAGCACAAAGTGTGTTGGTGAGTCTAACACACAATTTTATACACTGCACAGAAAACTACAATCTGGTGCATGAGCTGTTGACCTTCACTAATAACCATGATAACCCAATCAATTGGCAAACCAGAAGTAACAAGGTGAAAGACCTACACATCAGGCAATCCAACAGTGAAGTTACCTGCGGATGTGGTCAGCTGCACTAATCGTGTTCGAGCGCCGGACAGTGTCCACCTGCACGGCTGGTGAGCTCTTCTGTCGAGAGTGGGAAGGCTTTGACATCCGGTCGACGTTACTATGCCTCCGAACGCGGTACTGAGCCTGGTCGCCGAGCGATTTGGAAGCAGTCATCAACCTGACAGTGGGCATAAACGGAATATGTCGCAGCTGATTAGAGATTACCATTATGTTTCTGTTTGCGCATTATCCCAAAACAAATTTTGAAGTTAGATTTGAAGAAAATGTCTGATTTATGTTTTGTGGAATACATCCAAGAATTCGTGTATCTTTCATGCATTCTGAAATTTCATGTGCTCAAGTGAATATTCAGAAGCTCGAGCATCGAAAATTCATTCATTTCACACGAATTTTGCAAGCAAACAGAAAATTCAGACCATATAAATTCAATCTGCATTGAAACTTGCATTGTGTGTTAATACAAAGCTTGAGCCTGATTCGTAGCTCTGTCCCTTTCTACTTCAATAAATGGAGCTCGAAATATCACGCAAATAATTTTATACAATACCAACCTTAGAATGGTCTCGTGCATATTCTGTGCAATTACGATATCTTCCACCTGCATCCAGAGGTCGCCGGAGCCCGTCGCGGAAGTTCGTCCCAGCTCCAGATAGAAGAAACACTCGGTGTGACCACAGCGCCGAATACTGGCGAGCTGAAATAGGATCAATGGTCCGGTATGTTACAGGCAACTCTAGCAGCAATTCCAACATGGAATACTCATCATGCACATGTACATATTTCAAATTTTCCCAGGATGTGATTTGCCTACAACTGGCAACTGCTACTGCTAATACACCCCAGATGCCACATCATCTCTATCTCTCCAAATATGATTGTAAACACAGACGAAATATTTTCATATTGCCCAGCATCTATCCTTCATTAATGTCAGCAACCAATATTATAGATCTTTCAGACCTTTTTTATAATGTATGCAGGAAATAAGCAACATCTAGAGATATTCATCAACTTACAGTTCTTTTTCACAAATATTTTCCGAATGCTCGCCAGTAATATTGTTTACTTTTACACCACTCACTTTTCATGGATTACCCTGACTGACCTACCTGTAAGACGAGATCTGGCTGGTCCAGACATGGGCGCACGAAGCTCAGCTCACTTGACGTCAAACACAGACGATATTGACCGGGATTCAAATACTTGCTGCTCCCAAGGCCTTTGGACTTCACCGTCACGGGCCAGATGTGTTCTAACATGGGAAGTACGAATAAATGAAGTACGTGTACTCACATTGTGTTTTAAATTTGACGACAATTAGAGATAATTTCTTCAAAATTTTTTCTTTAGAAAATAAACTCAAATACATTCAGGTAGTGAACTTGTACCATAAATGATGCTGTTTCCGCCCCCATGGGTATGATAATTTCGAAGTTCGACGAGCGCTCTCAGCCAATCATTTTGCTCCTCTTCGTCATCACACACCACCGTAAAGCAGTCCTCCCTCGTGTAAAGGACTATCGCGTACTTGCTCTTTGCATCCGACTTGGAATTGATGCTAAAACAGCTGTGAAGTAGAATACTGCGTTTTGGCGGCCGACCGGATACGAACTTCTTCTCGTTGTCGTAATATTCAAGCCGAGCCGCTCCGTTCTCGCTTTCTTCCTTCAGAACAAACAGCTTCTTCTTCATCGTCTAAAATAACGAGAGGAGATTCATGCTGCGCAACTTCTTGGTGATTGGTGATTGAAAACATATATACGTTTGGTTTCCAGAGCTAGGACATAGGACTGTTACATTGACCGGTGTAAAAACATTGACCAATGTGAAAACATTGACCGGTGAGAAAATCCTATGAAAAATATCAGATGTTTCACATAGATCTTCATTACAAAATCTTCAAAATCAAATACTTGTATCTCATAAAATGCTTGCACCAATAACAATTCTGTTTTACAGGCCTGTCAAATCTGTTATTATAGCAATCATTACTGTACTAAAAGTTTGACAGCACTATCAACTATATTTTGGTCATATTAGGTGTATGACATGTACATTGTACAATGTATTGTACACAATGTACTGTACTGTACCTTTTGCTTCTTCAAGTAGCCCTTTTTCCTGATCTCCTTTTGATTCTCCATCTTGACTGCTCTTGTGGGAATCAAGATCTTCTAGATTTTGTAGAATTATTGTAGATATTCACTGACTCAAGGAACAGTCCATGGGTCTGTGGACAGACCAGTTGAATAGTCGGCGAACATGGCCTGCGAAGACAATTTCAACAAATGTACATGTACAACAAACTGGTTAGCTTTCAATGCCATGGGCTGCCAAGTCACATGGCAATATGGTGTGATTCTGGTGACAAACAATTATAATACTTTTGTTTACTAGAATTTTATTTTACTGTAAACAACTCAGCTTGAATGGAATTACTCATAAAAACAATAGGTGCAAAACTATTTGTCAACAGAATCACACTATTATTATCATGTGACCTTTCAGCTCTATAAAAACATAAGATATTATAGCCGTGAACAAACTATGAACAGAGTTCGGGCCAAGTTTTCTACATTTGTCTGTTCATGAAGGATTAAAAAGGTGTCAGACTAAACCTGACACCTTTCCTGTGGACAAGTAGTATTTCAATTGAACAACGTCTGGTAAACAAGCTGTTGACAAGTTTAGTGGTTATTCAAAGGCACACACGTTGTGCTGCCCTATAATGATAGCACTGGTCCAAACCACTGGAAACATCAACATTTAAATCTGTCTGGCACCTTCTTAATCCCTGCAGAATATCTATAAACGAACAAACAGCACAACCGGACAGGAGGTAGAGGCCCAAGTATCATAATATTATGCTGCTCCTTAATAATAATCACCCACAAAATGAATGTGATTTAACATAATCTGTCTGTCACCATTTTATTCCTTATTTAATATGACATATTGTATAGAGGAAACTTCATCAGGATATGATACTTGGGCCGAGGTAGGCATACGCCGTAATACATTTATATACTGTAAAACTACTAATTTTAGCGGACGATTTATTTTTGGCGGATTTGGCGGTAGCGGAAAAACCGCCAAATTAAATCGTACGCCAAATTAACTAGAAACATGATCAAGAAATATATATCTGATTTTGAAACCGCCAAATTAAATCTCCTCCAAATAATGTGGGGCTCACAACCGCCAAATTTAATAATCGCCAAAATTAGTCATTTTACAGTAAATGGCGACTGGTTTGGAAGACAACATGCGAAATGTTCATGTTAACATTGCCTTCGAGGGGGAAACATTTCGCCATGTTTCCCAACAAACCAGTCACCATTTTTTTTTATCAAACTGAATGTCACTAATTTTATTGTGTCGTATACACAATGCATATCCACAAATTCACAAATTCATAAGTCATTGTCAAAGTCGGCAATTTTCGGACACCTAAGACTGCAGCGGTGAACATTTTTTAAATATTTCCTGGCAGGACGATGTTCTCCATTGCTAGGTCGGACATTGTTAAGTTTGGCGAGGCACATGCGCTTTGTTTCCCGGCTGATTAACTAATCAGCAGCGGGGGTATAATAAAACATTTTATTCTATCTGCAACCAACTGAGCCTAGCCACGATTTCTTGATCACATCACTGACATTATAAGGTCGCAAATTGGTTCAACGCTTGGATATCTGTATGAAAAAAATTTCAACTATCAGCGAGCTAAGAAGTACTCGCTTGCAGGATGTCTACAGTTCCCAACTTGAATTTTATTTATTGCAGTGATTATCAAACTGTCGTCATCCCGTGGTTTTATCCATCAGGTTCCAGAAATTTGGAATCAGCCATTTGCCACACCAGAAAACGAGTTTCAAGTTCCGTATTTCAAGTTCTGAACTTCTGATCATGACCAAATATTTTCTATACCAAGATAGTCCACTCAGGCCAAAACGGAAGTGAACAATCCCTCTGGCAGTCAGACTGAGGAATTACTACATTTGCGTTTTTATGAATGAATCACCTGTTACCAAAACGTCATTTTATGAATGAAAACCACCGTCACCATTGGGGGTACGTCAAACGTTCAGTCTCACCGCCAGGATCGACACCGTCAAATGTTCGCTTACGTTTTGGCCTGAGTGGACTATCTTGGTATAGAAAATCTTTGTCATGACGGAACTCAATGTTCAAAGTTTGAGAGCTACAGTAATGTGAATGTAGTGGGCCCTATATTTACTTGCTGAAATTAAATATTTAGTGGTACATGCACTTTTTTAATCAAAGAAAAAGCTCCTTTCAAAGTTTTTACCAGAGAATGTTCACATACTGTAACAAGTTTGTTTTGTATTGTGTTTGTATATGGTTTGGCCTTTGATTCATAATATTGTGTGTTCGTGCCAATACACTATTGGGCAGTTAATTTAAAAGTTATGTTCACAATTTACACTTTCAAGGCTTCTAACTTTTAAATATAGGAAATTCATGAAATTGAGTAAAAAATCAAATACAAACTTTTATTTTGCTACGTCTTAGTTAGCACTTAGCAGGGCAGGTGAAGAAATACAACTAAACACTGTCAACACATCTTTTAACCTTGAAACTCGGAACTTGAAACTCGTTTTCGGGTGTCCCTCCATCAGACTCAGCACCACATACAGGTAGGATGGTAGGGGACCATATGTCAAACAGTACTAATTGTCGAACACAGTATGTAATTTTATCACTGCTCAAAGAGCATAAAATTAATATAAAATTTTTTGAGTGAGGTTTGTTTATATCTAAACATTTGCATGCCCATGTGCATTAAGTTCTAACTTACGTTCATGCTTTTCGATCACTAACAAAACTTCAGAACTGTTTTCGACATTCAGTACTGTTCGACATTTGGTCCCCTACCGGTTATTAATGGCGATGAACTGTTAGAAATACCTAAACCATATTAAGTGTGGAATTCATCTGCAGGATGCTTCATGCAAACACTGCAGACGTTATATACTAAGTTTTATCTGGAACAGCATTGATGATCAATCAGCTTGGGAGCAAACCTTTGTCTGTACCTGATAATACCTAAATACCCCTGATGTTCCGTGCGTAGTTGAGCCAACTCTCAAACCTATAATGACATGTTGATGGTGATATGGAAAATCATGGATATTTCCAACCTGTAGATCCTACTAGATCCGAAGTGCAGTAACATATATTATAGTACACTCACAGTAACATCAATATCACTGTTGTTTACAGCGTAGGCCTATAAGCGAATTGGTCGCCTACGAGTCTCAGCCGTTCATTGATAGCTGGCAATACAAATGGATGAGCCATATCTTATTGCGATCTACAGGCCTGGCCGAGTCATGGACGGCTAAATCGGGAATAGGGCTTACCCATGCAATAACTGTACAGTGTTCTGTAGACTCTAAGACTGCCAGTGCTAGGTAGATGATAACAGTAGTCTAGATCTAAACCAACAGATCCAATTACGGTTGATCTATCACATACTGCAATGAAACGCTTATGTAATGATTATTAAGAAAGTAGACGCTACATGTGCCGTTTAAATTGATTAACAGCTCATTAAATACTGATAAGGTATCTGATAAGAAAGTGTCCTCGTTGGGAGACTGAAACTAGACGAAGGTGGTGAGTTTCGCCACGTTTAATTTTTCACTGCCACTGGCAGTGAATGAGTGATTCACCAGTTATGATCTCGATAACAAATGAACGGAAACCCCTTTGCAATGCACATGAATCTTATTGTGCAATGTGCCCGAGCCCTGTGTGTGACTGATTTCGTATGTTGTCAATAAATTAGAGATGCATACACTGATTCTGTGCAAATTAACCTCACAAGCAGACATAGGAAATGCACCACCAACCTGTCAGCGCCATTTTAGGGTCACGTGTCCACAGATCTAAGTCGTAAACAAGTTTTGCGCATGCGCTGATGTTTATAAATAGGCGATGGTCTAGACACCAATATAAGTTTGTCTAGACTGAGACAATCATCAATATTCATTTCGATTGTTGATATAGTGTAAACAACCCCAATCGTTGGCAAATTCTCACCAAAGGTCAGCGGGACTCTGAAATATAGCCGGTCAAAATACTTCATTCGCCAGATGTCGCCTCTCATACGGAAGTTTATTTTCCCCAAATGTCTCGACAGGGTCAAGGTCGCGCACTCGAATGACCCCTCGAGTCGAAGTAAACAACCCGATAAAACATCCATTCACTGCGTGGTTCTTGTTTCGTCATAAATGAATAATTGATCCCAAAACACAATGATATCCTCCATCATAACGTATGGAATAGAGATGTAAGAAGCAAATCCCTAAAAGAACAGTGTAATGACATAAAACAAAAAGAATAGATCTGCAAGTATGAAGTAATAAAATGAAACAGAAAAAAATTTTGTCTATAGAATGAGAAATTGTACAAATTTGGTTCTGAAAATGTGTACTACGTGCCTAAATAGAGTTTCCAAATCAAGATTTGCATCATTTTTTCCCTAAAAGCGGCCCGCCTTTAGGGCGAGTTCTATACACAGTCTGATTACGTCATTGGTATTTGTCTAGATACTGTGGCAACCGGCATTGTATGCAGGCCGATCATTCTCTATCCACTCTTTTCATGCACGATCAACGGCAATTTTCTGAGTATCTGTTGTCGATCTGTGCATATTTCCTCTATATTCCCGACTATCTCGAGATGTACTTTCAAGTTTGCGTGACAAAAAAGAATGCTAAATTTGGCTGATTTCAAAAGTGATTCCAACTTTAATTGCCGATCTCGCCAAGTAGTGCTGCAATATGCCATCTAAAAACTGACATGTTACCGTTAGCTAGCCATATTATATATCCAGACCGAGTGATTTGTAACAATTTCTAACGTCTAGGCCTGATTGCTTTTAGGCTAGGCCTACATATACCATACATGTACCGAATTAATATCAACACGGTAGCGAGAACATGTGGTTGTGCTCGGACAATGGCCATAGCAGGCCTATAATTAATGTTTCATATGATTTTTCATCTTGTTATTTTGTCGCACAGAAACTGCCGAAACGTAAACACCACGCTTCGTACAAAAAGTGATCAACTACGTGCGCGTTTTTTCCGCCTAGCTATATGTCGACAATAACATGAACATCATCTTTACCCGTATCTACTTATATACAATGAGCTAACATAATTATTTGGAAGCACAACGTCATGTGATATGAGTAAATTATATGATGCACGACGTGAAAAACATGATTATAACCATTTTCCTCAAACACCAGTATATAACCCAACACATATTTCCAGAACGATTCATGGTTTTCAACGAATCATATGAACATAAGTTTTATAAATTTTGATCGTTTCTTCAACTATTCGAAGCACAACATGTTTTTGTGAGTTATATTTTTCGTGACAACTTTTTAGTATTGCAGGCCAAAGTGTGGGTATACCTGCTACATGGGTTGTGCTCGGACAATGGCCATAGCAGGCCTATAATTAATGCTTCATATGATTTGTCATATTGTTATTGTGTCATATACAATGTGTACACTTTTGAATGCTTCCGTAATACTATTTTACTATAATACTATTAAATATTTATAGATATAACAAGCCCCACCAACCCTTTGCAATGGATTAATTTTCTATTTCCAGATGAATACTTTTTATATGTGAAATATATAGTACTAGTTACATTTCAAAAATCTTGAAAAAAAAAACATGTACTAGTAATACATTCATATTTATATCTGGGACGAGGTGAGCATAACGTGTTCGATCTTAAACCGTAGATATAATGGACATATTCCACGTATGGTTACTTTATGATGATGGCTATTTGCTACATGGAGTACTCTGATCATAATAGCCAACTTCCAATCTTTCGAAGTTTTTTTCATTGGTATTGTACATAGAATACAATTCATCCAACTTATTAAATAGTGGAACTCGAAGCTTTATTACTTCTTTTACGTATACACGAAAATGTAAATTAATAGGCCCTAGATACTCGCTCCAGGGAGAAACTCCTATCATATTTAGGATATATGTGCCACAGTACCCATTGACCTTACACATGTTACAAAACACACCGACTGTGGTATGGGCCCTGTCAAAAGTGGCTGCTTAGGGAGCGGCCCATATGGTGCCAAAGAGGGGTGTGTTTTTCGTGTTCATACACGTACAATATATAAAATAGTTATAACGTATGGATGCCTGTAGACATTGGGTGTGTTTTTTGTGTACGGATTACAAACTTGATCCCGGATCGGGATCACGTTTCTGATCCGTACGCGAAAAACACTTCCAACCCTGATTATTATTATTATTTGTAAAGTTATTGACTGTCGTCCGCTCTTCGGGATCCTCGAGGATAGTCCTCTCACCACGAGTCCTTGCGGACGCGCATCCGCTATTCCGGATCCTTGCGGCGGCGCCGCTCACCAGAGGTCACTGCGGACACGGTAACCACTCTAGCATTTACGGTAACCAGGTAACAGCCCACCCGACACGCCCAGGCCTACGGACACCGTTCAGAAACTGGTTCATCACCACTGTGTTAGCTGGAGGGGCCTGGCGAGCCGCGGTCTGCCTCGGGGACGGAACCCCGTACAGTCCGACGAACTAGCCAGAGCCTACGTCACACCGTCCCGGGAAGGGAGAGAACTGGCGATCCACAGGGCTTGCGCCCCCGAGTCAGCAACTTGTCTCTCCCAGCCCGGGCCCCCCTATGGAAATTGTCCCCAGGGCCCCAAGGGGCCTCTACTCTCGACCAGGGAATGCAAAGCTCATGGTGAGCCTTGCGTGCGTCCTGTTCACTCTCTCTCGGACAATCTCCTCGATCGAGTAGCTTCCAGTGTACATGTATATAATACACCACAAACTGAAGGACGCACGCGAGGTGTAATCAAACCATTGTTATAGTTTACTGGAATAACGTAAATTACAATGCGTCGCCGTAGCAACGCCCGCTCGAACGGAGCGTGTCAAAACAAGGCCAAGACAGAAAAGGCCACACAAATGGCATGTAGTTTTATAATCACCTGCCGCGATCTTAGGGCAAAATCGCCACATATTATTATTATTATTATTATTATTATTATTATTAAAATGTGATCATTTTGTACATGTATTATAGAAGCTTGGTAAACACATAGCAAATACAATACAAATCAGTCCCAAAATGTAGGGAGCAGTGCAACACAGCAAATGCTGAGAGCAGTTTTATTATATATCTCCGCTCTTTGTGGTATTCCTGATCCCAGATCACTAACCTGATCCGTACGCTTATTGTGGGATCAGGTTTGTGATCCGTACACAAAAACACACCCATTATGTCCGGGAAATGGAATTATGTTGAGTTGTTTCATATGGGGGATCTTTTAGTAGCGGTCCAGTGCCAAAAAGGGGCCTTCAAGAGCTGCCCGGTCCCAAAAAGGGGCCTTCAAGAGCGGTCCAGTCCCAAAAAGGGGTCTTTAGGAGCGGTCCAGTGCCAAAAAGAAGGCGGGAAGTCGTATACGGCGCTCTTTTGGTGCCCTCGAAATTGACATCACATGACTTAATGGCAAGTTCTAGTGAGCTACCTGCTTAGAGGGGCCAAAATGTACAATTCCTTTGATTGTTTCATAACTTTCAAACAATCATCAATATGACAGTATGCATTTCAGAACAGAAAATTTGGATAAAATATTCTGTACAATTATGGGTAATTTTAACCCCAAAATACTTCCAAAATGGGTCATTTTTGACCATTTTCACCAAAATAAAATTTTAACAAAAACGAGACAGATTTTCCTGAAATTTTGTTTATTCATCAACGGACTGGTTTGCATGGATTTAATATAAAAAAAATTAGCCCAAGGGCTATGATAGGTTACCGGACAGTATATAATAGCAATTTTGTTCCGTGGCCTTGAAAATAAGGTCACTGGTCAAATTCAAAGTCACGAGAGTATTCGGCTTACCAGTATATGATTTCCTATAAGCTCACAATTGATTACTAAGCTGTAAATTCAATAATAAGAAAGATATTAGTCATTATGTCCTGTGACCTTGAAAATGAAATCAAAAGTCAAATTAAAGATCATCAGAATATTAAGCATATATCATTTGCTGTATGTCCAAAATTGAATCCTAAGTTGCAAAGTTGATAGTAAACATGATATTAGCCATTTTGTCCAGTGAGACCTTGAAAATGGATCAAAGTTCAAATTCAAGGTGACGACAATATTCTGCATATATCATGTATATCATTTCCTATATGTCAACAATTGATTCCTAAGCTGTAAAGTCGATAATAAGCGAGATATCAGCCATTTTGTCTTGTGACCTTGAAAATGAGGTCAAAGGTCAAATTCAAGGTCATGACAATATTCAGCATATACCATTTCCTATATGTCAACAATTGATTCTCAAGTTGTAAAGTCGATAATAAACAAAATATTAGCCATTTTGTGCTCTGACCTTGAAAATAAGGTCAAAGGTCAAATTCAAGGTCACAAGAATATTCGGCATATGTCATTTCCTATATGTGTACAATTGATTCCTAAGCTGTAAAGTCGATAATAAGCGAGATATTAGCCATTTTGTTCTTTGACCTTGAGTATGAGGTCAAAAGTCAAATTCAAGGTCATCAGTATATTCGAACTATATCATTTCCCATAATGTGCACGATTGATTCCTAAGCTGTAAAGTCTAAAAAGCAAGATATTAGCCATTTTGTGCTCTGGCCTTGAAAATAAGGTCAAGGGTCATATTCAATATCATGAGAATATTCAGTGTATACCATTTCCTATATGTTCACAATTGATTCCTGAGCTGTAAAGTCGATAATCAGCAAGGTATTAGCCATTTCGTGCTCTGACCTTGAAAATCAGATCAAAGGTCAAATTCAAGGTCATTACAATATTCAGAATATAACATTTCCTATAGGTTCACAATTGATTCCTAAGCTGTAAAGTCGATAATAAGCGAGATATAAGCCATTTTGTGCTCTTGACCTTGAAAATGAGGTCAGAGGTCAAATTCAAGGTCATGAGAATATTCAGCATATATCATTTCCTATATGTCCACAATTGATTCCTAAGCTGTAAAATCGATTATAAGTGAGATATTAGCCATTTTGTCCTGTGACCTTGAAAATGCGGTCAAAGGTCAAATTCAAGGTCATGACAATAATCTGCATATATCATTTCCTATATGTTCATAATTGATTCCTAAGCTGTAAAGTCGATAACAAGCGAGATATGAGCCATTTTGTCCTGTGACCTTGAAAATGAGGTCAAAGGTCAAATTCAAGGTCATCAGAATATTCGGCATATATCATTTCCTATATGTCCACAATTGATTCCTAAGCTGTAAAGTGGATAATAAGCGAGATATGAGCCATTTTGTGATCTGACCTTGAAACTGAGGTCAGAGGTCAAATTCAAGGTCACGAGAATATTCAGCATATATCATTTCCTATATGTCTACAATTGATTCCTAGTCTCTAATCTCAATATTAAGTGAGATATTAGGCATAATGTGTCCCATAATAAAGCATAGGAGAATTTAACATGGGAAAGTCCTATTTGGGACCGTCGAGAAAATGAAAATGGCCGCCACACGCAAACCTGCGATTCAGGGGCAACGAAACTTATACGCATCACAGAGGTATATGAGGGGAATCTTTTGAAATAAAAATCTCTAAACTGTCTGAACAGTTTTTGAGAAAATGACCGCCGAAGTCAGAAATTGGTCGTTTTTAGTTGAAAATGGCCGCCATTTCGAAGAAAACGCGAAAATCAAAAAACTAAAAAATACCCCCTTTTTGAAATATTTTTGGGCATTTGTGCAATATTTCAGAAAGATTCACCTGTAAACTTTAAAGATAAAAATGTGGACGGACGACGCCGACGCCGACGACGCCGACGACGGACGCAACGCCATGCCAATAGGTTATCGGACCATAAGTCCGGTAACCTAAAAACGGGGGTTACCGTGCTCATCTTCTCGCTAGAGGCATCCATACAGTCCAATATCTGAGAATTTTACCGAAATTACCAAAATTCCTGACTTTTGACAATTTTGACATGTAGCAAAAAAAACGAAACCGGTGACCCCCATATTTTTCATGTCAAAAAGGTAGGTGCACACCAGTTCGTGAATGAATATACACAATTTTAGAAACATCTGTCTTGTCGTTTTCGTAAACAAATATTTTTTAATGAAAATTATGGCCAAAAATCACTTATTTTGGAAGTATTTTGGGGTAAAACTATCCATAATTCCACAGTATATAGAATATTCCATACAAATGTGTTGTTTTCCAATGCATAATGTCATATTGGTGATTGCTTAAAAGTATTAAAACAATCAAAGGAATTTCGCATTTTATCCCATCTGAGTGGCCCCCACACCAGAGCTTGTCTTCAAGTGATAAATCCGAAGGTCACATCTGACTTGAATTGTGTAAAGTGAACTTTGCATACAAACAGATGTATATAGTAGCTAGATTCGTATTATATGCATATAGGAAGTCATAACGGTGGATCTTCTGGTGAGCTCGAAGTTGACCTCAGACGACCTTGAGAGGTAAATCCGAAGGTCATATCTTCTGAGCTGAAATGTGTAAATTGAACTCTACACTTGTTGCTTAAGAATGTATTATGACCGTAAAGGAGGTCAAGTATGCTTAATCTATTGGTGACCTTAAACTTGACCTCAATTTTCAAGACATGAGACGTGTGGATTGGCCTCTGCAGACAAAACGCTCGTATATAGTGTTTATGTTTGTATTGTGAGCATATGGGGAGTCATATAGGCTGAATCTTTTAATGACCTTGAAGTTGACCTCAAAAGACCTTGAGTGGTAAATTTCAATGCCACAATTGACCTGAAATATGTGAGTTGGCCTCTGCAGACCAAATGCATGTAAGTAGCACTTAGTTTTGTATTAAAGGGCATACATATATAAGAAGTCATGTATTTTGGATCATTTGGTGACCTTGAACTTGACCTCAGATGAGCTCGAGTAGTAAACTCCAAGGTCACGTCTGAGCTGAAATGTGTACATTGGCCTGTGCAAACACTAATCATTGTAGATAGAGCTTAGACATGTATTATGAGCATATAGGAAGTCATGTATCGTGGATCTATTGGTGACCTTGAACTTGACCTCAAATCTCAAGGTAGCATCTAACCTGAAATGTGTAAATTGACCTCTGGAGACAAAACGCTTGTGGATAGTTCTTAGGTTAGCAAGTCATATATGATGGATCATTTGGTGACATTGAACTTGACCTCAGATGATCTCGAGTTGTGAATCTCAAGAATACATTTGACACGCACTATGTAAATTGGTTTTTGCCGATTAAATGATGACAGGTAAACCTCATGGTTGTCTTAGGGTCATATATGGAGCCATATGTGTTGAATCTGTTGATGACCTTGATGACCGGAAGCCCTGGGGCGGAGTCGGTCGAACTGCGTGAACAGACGACACACTTTTGATAGGCTGTGACATGAATATCATGCTCACTGGGGCAAGGGCGTGCATATTACATTTTCAACTAATCACCAAGGTGCCACAACACAACTTTTACCGGTGAACGTATCTGATCGGTCATGGATGTGGCGCAATGAATTGGATGATGCAGTGGGGTTGATGACAGGTCAAGCCATGGCCACATCGAAATCTCTCTTCGTGGCATTCCCTCGAATCTTGCTAGAGGTAACCAGAGGCCCAGATGGCTGTAGACATGGTTTGAGAGACAATGCCCCGTCATCTCGTAGGCGAAAAGGTGACCTTACTGGCCTATGACTAGTGTTGCTGTTGCTGTCACATTGAGGCAAATGGGATGTGAGAGGACTACCACAAACAATGCTACACGATAAGCACACGGGGACGATACATACCAGCAATCATACCATATTCACTATACGATATTCATAACTTGTGATAAAATATATGTGTTTCAACTATCATCAAAGTAAAGCTGGTTTAAACTTATCTAGTAAAAATATAGGAATGAATAAATAAGGAAAATATGTACGGACCTATTATAAGTGATATGAAAAAAAACCCACGATATCATGAAGTCCATAGACATAACCAAATTGCAGCATCATGTATATCAGTCCGGGTAGTTCAGCCTGGGTTATCTGAGCCAGGCGTGTCGCTAGGTGTTCCTTCTGGGTCAGAGCAGAGGAACGGATGGTCGCTCATCAGCACTGTAATGTTTATTACAGGGGTGCGTTCGCGTCTTATGAGAAGAAGAGTCAGTGGTAGCCCCAATGGCTGACTTGCACACTTGTTTTCTGTGCCGGGGTGTAGACGCCAGTCTTGGAGGCACGAACGTACTCTGGACCACATGGCTGTAGTGGTTTCTGGTCGCAGGGTGGGAAGACGAGGTCGACTGGTAGGTTGCATTCCTGTCCGTACACCATCAGATGTGGAGTGCATCTGGTGTGATGGGTCGACGGAGATGCGGTACGCTATGAGGACAAACGGCAGATGTAGGTCCCAGTCCGTGCTGCTGTCGGTGAAGAAAGTGCTGAGCAGTGTTGTGCGCTGTCCGATTGCTCCACTCAACCTGTCCATCACTCTGTGGGTGACAAGGGATCTTTTTGGCTCCTAACAAGGCAACCCTGTGGCGGAACAGGGTGGACTCGAATTCAGTCCCCTGATCAATATGGACGGCCTTGAGAACACCGTGATGGACCATGGTAGAGGATATGAGTCTATTCGAGTGAAATCATTCAGCAATCGATAATCCACACAGAAACGAACCTGGCCATTCAGACAAGGACGATTTGTGAATTCCATGGAGATCCTGATGGTTGGATGACGCCCAACGTGAGCATCGTATTGGCCTCCTTGTCGATAATATGCTGTTGCATCTGAGGGATGTGCTCCGCCGATCAGTATAGATGTAACGTTAAATCACCCCTGTGTGTCCGAGGGATCCATCGGGCCGCATGAAGGCATCTTGATACCGGTAGATCGTGTGCTGCACCACTGACGTTGATCATGGTTATTGCGAGTAGTGCCACGGGCGTTTTCAGCTTCGGTGGTGGCGTGGGTGGTTCCGGGCTGCACGGGAAGGTGTAAAATCATCCGTCATCGGAGACCTACTCTACCTCGGTCGTGTCACGGGCTGATGAGTGTGACACCCCTTCGTGGAACCGTTGTCTTCGGGATGTTCGCTGTGGTAGTGCGGCGTACACCCCTTCGCAGAACTGTAGCACTTAGGAAGCTTTAGCCAGCCATGGCCTGGATGTCTTCATTGGAAGCTGCTGAGTGACCTCCAAGGGTCTCCTTTGGGGTACAGCCGTTCCGGGTGTGGTGTGGATGATTTTAGGTAGGCAGAAGGTCCTCACTCTGTAGTACTTTCCTCCACCGGTTTAACTTCGTGACAGAAGGAGGCTCTGGTGCTGACTGGGTCGCACCACTCTTGTCAGCCGGGGAGTCGAAGGCATTGGGTCGGGGCCTGAACAGCTTCATACAATTCTTGATTAGAATGTCTTTGAGTCGGTAACACTCCCTCCACTGGTGTCCCATCTTCTTGCAAAAAAATAGTCATTCCAGAAAAAGTGGGTGGTCGCATCAGGCAAGGGCGGCAGCCCAGAGAACAGAGTATATTGTGTCTTCGGGGATAAGCCCTTATTGCTGCAGACGACGCATTGGAATGCTTGTGCGACTCATTCTCATGAGCAATCAGGGTCGACGTAGTCGTTGTGTCCCTGAATGGTTACAGAGTCGCTGTCAGGGTAGTCATAGCCTTGAAGACATCACCAGAGGGAGCTGACGTGGGTGACATCGCTGACACGTGACCACACATATCGGGGTCAGTTGTGTCATCAAGGCTGGTCTATATGTGGCGAGTTATTTGAGGTCAATTGCACTGGATGTGGTGCCAGCGGTTAACTGTCTTGAGGATGGCAGTCAGAGCATCGCCATAAGACTTGATGTCATTGCACAGATTTTCTCAGCGATATAATCCAGCTGACCTTTAACAAACTGTGTGATAACAGTACTTTGTCGGGACGAGAGTGAAATGTCATTGAAAATTTGTTCAACCAGGATCCGCAAGCGCTCTAGGAAATGTTTGGCGTCTTCTTGCTATCCACGACGAATGAATGAGAAATCATACGTTGGGGCGTTGGCTCCCACCTTTCAATGAGCTGTCTGCGGAACTCGTCCCATAACGTGCCGACGGGAATGTTGAGAGAGAGAGAGCTTTGGCACGGCCTCGCAAGGTACTCTGAAAAATCGTCCTCGTGTTCAGCTATCAGTATGCAAAAGCTGACGTAAATTGTTCAAAACTTGTAACGTACTGAGTCAGATTTCCCTCCTTGAATGTAGCCCGCCATTGTGTGGTTTTTCCAGGGACGATCTTGTGTGGTCCCAGGAGGGTCATGGTCACGGACACTGGTGCCATCAGAGCTGCCGTGGGTGCTTGCAGCATTGGCACCATGACTACCAGTGGCGCTGAGGCATGTGGCGTCATCGTGGTGATTGGCGACAGTGCGGGTGCTTGGGCCATCATCGCGATGACTGATGGCATTAGTATTCCCTGTTTTTGGTGGACGGGCACACTGCTTGTGTGTTGCGGGTACATCGTTTGTGCATATCCAAGCACAGGGTACCTGGTGGGTGTTTGTAGTAGTATGGGGGGGATTTGGGCGCATTTTTGGCGTGCCACCTGTGGCACCTGCCTTGGGTGGATGGCATACCTCTGTCACCCCGCGAGGTCATTGTCTTCCATTGTTATAAATAGAGGCAGGTGAGAAGCCTGGACTACATACCGTATCCCCCTCAATCCGTGACACCATCTGCTTCCCATGCAATGGAATGGGGCAATACCTCCGTAACATTCCTTATCCCTACAAGGGCATGACTCCCCCTGCGCCTATTTACAAACGGGACAATGGGGCATCTGCTCTGCATAGCGTCCCCCACCTGACTCGTCGCACCACCTGCGTCCTCCAATCGAATAGTCCAATAGGATACCTCAGCCGGGAAATCCATCCACGCTATTAGCATCTGCCCCACGGCGGTTTGAACAAAGTTTGACCTAGTTTTCTGGGGCTTAGGTTGACCTAGATATGACGTCATAGGCACCTCCAAATATGAGCATGTGTCATAACGTTCGCCATTTACTCGTCATAACGTACCCATAAATGTTTGGAATATCATAACGTACCCATAAATGTCTGGAAAATCATAACGTACCAATGAATGTTTGGGAAATCATAACGTACCCATAAATGTTTGGAAAATCATAACGTACCCATAAATGTTTGGAAAATCATAACGTACCCATAAATGTCTAGAAAATCATAACGTGCCCAAAAATGTTTGACAAATCATAACGTACCCATCAATGGTTTGGAAATCATAACGTACCCATCAATGGTTTGGAAATCATAACATACCCATAAATGTGCAGAAAATCATAATGTACCCATAAATGTCTAGAAAATCATAATGTAACCAATAATGTTTGGAAAATCATGTATTCATGTAATAATTTTTGCAATATTTTAAAACATTTTTTAAGATGAATTTTCCTTTTCATTCCAATTATCATATTATCATAAAAGCATCATATTAAAATGAGTCTATGCCATTTTCTTAGTTTTTTTTATTTCACACCACACGTCTACTATATATACAATTTCTACACAATGGACTATACAGGTACTACTTTTTTTGGATTTTTCGAAAATTTGTATTTTTTGGTTTGCTAAACTACGCATGCACAAAAATTATATACAGTTATCATGACAGATATGAGGTAGGGTTCATTAATATTCAATGTCCTCATCAATAGAGTCCTCTTCTTCCGGCTGAACGACATCGTCGAATAGATGATTGAGTTTCTCCATTGACAAATTCAGCGCTTCCTCGAAGTTGGCTCCCCGTCCCATGTATTTTTCCACAGCTTTCGTGATTTCCATGTTGATCATGCTTCTTTGCAACAAATGGCTCATCTTTACCATGGTTTTGTACATTTCCATCAACCCCGTCTTCATTTCCAGTTTCACCTCATCTTCGGGCAACTCGGGTGTATATTCCATGACGCGATGCAGCAGGTACTCGAAGGCCGTTTCGCATATGCCATGGACCTGGAAACCCTTGCATCCATTTCGGAACCAGCTTACGAGTTGATCGAACCCATCATGTTTCATCATGATAGCCATGTTAAGCGCATCCTTGAATGTAGCACCTCGCGCTCTGTATTCTTCAACCGCCTTTTCAATGTCAGCATGAATTCGACTTCTCTGGAGCAGATGGATGCAATTCGCCACTCTCTTGTGTGCATTAATCAATTCTTCTTTCTTTTTTTGCGCGACCTCCTCTTCCGGCACTTCTTTTTCCTCAATTTCGGCCTGAATAGACTTCAGCATGCGTTTGAAGGCGCTTTCGTCCATTTTTCTGGGGAACTCGTCTTCCGATGACTCGTCATCGTATGCGGGACATTTCGGCAAGTGCATGTGTAGCTCGTAGTCACTCGAAAACAGCGCTCCGCAGCTGAAACATTTCGCTGTCTTGTCCGACTGCCATCCCATGGATTTTGTGATACTTTGAGATGCTGCGGGCTGGTCCGGAGCCAGACTCTCGTTAGACTGACTGGGAAGGGGGTTCGGTCTGAGGCGTTTATCTTCCTGCGTTGTCGGTTTCAGGTCCACGACGAGATGTCCGTAGGGCTTTGAGGTTGCTCTGTCGAACTCTTGAAGAAACTTTTGGGGGCAAGCGGGATACATTTGCCTGGCCAGGGTCACGATTTGCTGCTGATCGATAGGGTTTCTGAACAGAGTCAGATAATGACAGTTTCTCCTCTGAGTTGGGTCCTTGCTGTAGTAGAGGTTCTGATTCAAGCAAATGACGCTCAGGTTCCGGTGGTGGCTCCCTTCCGTGAACAAGTCCGTAATTCTCGGATCATTGGTAGAAATAGACATGAGGTCGTCCAGAACGATGACGTTATTTTCCGTAGGTGAGACGAAGTCATCAGAATCCAGATTGACAGGTATCCCCTGTATGAACTGCACGGGAGGCTGAACAGTAGACCTTATGATGCCGTAGAGGGATTGCCATCTTTTGTACAGCCATATGATCCTGGTATGGGCGGGGAATATTTGACCGGACTCCAAGAGGGATTTTACCCAAGCCGTCTTCCCACAACCAGTAGGTCCTGACACGTTCAGGGTGAAGGGGTGTTGAAATACCAGGGGGTCAATATAGTTGACGGACCAGTGCTTTTGTGGCTGCTGTGGCTGAGGCTGCCAAGCCTGAGGCTGCTGAGGCTGAGGCTGTGGCTGTGGCTGCCAAGCCTGAGGCTGCTGAGGCTGTGGCTGTGGCTGCCAAGCCTGAGGCTGTGGCTGAGGCTGCCAAGCCTGAGGTTGAGGCTGCCAAGCCTGAGGCTGAGGCTGTGGCTGAGGCTGAGGCTGAGGCTGAGGCTGAGGCTGTGGCTGTGGCTGTGGCTGTGGCTGTGGCTGAGGCTGTGGCTGAGGCTGCCAAGCCTGAGGCTGTGGCTGTGGCTGAGGCTGAGGCTGTTGAGCGGCATGTTGATCCTTTAGCGTCCCTCATTCGAACGGGCCAATCAGAATCAAGCATTTCGAAGGAGAAAACTATATAAGTCATTGCACTGAGCTCTTTCCTCATTCACACTTCGGACGCTAAAGGATCAACATGCCGCTCAAGCCATACCTCCCGGCAGTGGATGCCTGGAAGAAATATCAACAGGAAAAGAAAGAATATAAAAGTCTTGCCATCGAGGAGAAACGGACTGAACCCATAGAAGTGAAACTGGTTTCACCAACACAACAGACTATGGAACGGGCCAAGTTGCTCATCAAGCAAGGGAAGACGTCATTTTGAAGTATACAACAAAAGTGGTCCTGAAGAGTATAAAAGTGGCGATATCAGCTAGAGACTGTCATTCGAAGAAGAGACGTTGAATATGCAACATGAATTCTTGTGCTCTCTGCAACAAGACATATAAGTGGCCGCAAGACCTGAAAAGACATCAAAAGTTGCACCATATGGATTATCCATCGCAGCTTTGGCCTCAGGCTTGGCAGCCTCAGCCTCAGCCACAGCCACAGCCACAGCCTCAGGCTTGGCAGCCTCAGCCACAGCCTCAGCCACAGCCACAGCCTCAGCCTCAGCCTCAGCCTCAGCCTCAGCCACAGCCTCAGCCTCAGGCTTGGCAGCCTCAACCTCAGGCTTGGCAGCCTCAGCCTCAGGCTTGGCAGCCACAGCCACAGCCTCAGCAGCCTCAGGCTTGGCAGCCACAGCCACAGCCTCAGCCTCAGCAGCCTCAGGCTTGGCAGCCTCAGCCACAGCAGCCACAAAAGCACTGGTCCGTCAACTATATTGACCCCCTGGTATTTCAACACCCCTTCACCCTGAATGTGTCAGGACCTACTGGTTGTGGGAAGACGGCTTGGGTAAAATCCCTCTTGGAGTCCGGTCAAATATTCCCCGCCCCTACCAGGATCATATGGCTGTACAAGAGATGGCAACCCCTCTACGGCATCATAAGGTCTACTGTTCAGCCTCCCGTGCAGTTCATACAGGGGATACCTGTCAATCTGGATTCTGATGACTTCGTCTCACCTACGGAAAATAACGTCATCGTTCTGGACGACCTCATGTCTATTTCTACCAAGGATCCGAGAATTACGGACTTGTTCACGGAAGGGAGCCACCACCGGAACCTGAGCGTCATTTGCTTGAATCAGAACCTGTACTACAGCAAGGACCCAACTCAGAGGAGAAACTGTCATTATCTGACTCTGTTCAGAAACCCTATCGATCAGCAGCAAATCGTGACCCTGGCCAGGCAAATGTATCCCGCCTGCCCCCAAAAGTTTCTTCAAGAGTTCGACAGAGCAACCTCAAAGCCCTACGGACATCTCATCGTGGACCTGAAACCGACAACGCAGGAAGATAAACGCCTCAGACCGAACCCCCTTCCCAGTCAGTCTAACGAGAGTCCGGCTCCGGACCAGCCCGCAGCATCTCAAAGTATCACAAAATCCATGGGATGGCAGTCGGACAAGACAGCGAAATGTTTCAGCTGCGGAGCGCTGTTTTCGAGTGACTACGAGCTACACATGCACTTGCCGAAATGTCCCGCATAGGATGACGAGTCATCGGAAGACGAGTTCCCCAGAAAAATGGACGAAAGCGCCTTCAAACGCATGCTGAAGTCTATTCAGGCCGAAATTGTGGAAAAAGAAGTGCCGGAAGAGGAGGTCGCGCAAAAAAAGAAAGAAGAATTGATTAATGCATACCAGAGAGTGGCGAATTGCATCCATCTGCTCCAGAGAAGTCGGATTCATGCTGACATTGAAAAGGCGGTTGAAGAATACAGAGCGCGAGGTGCTACATTCAAGGATGCGCTTAACATGGCTATTATGATGAAACATGATGGGTTCAATCAACTCGTAAGCTGGTTCCGAAATGGATGCAAGGGTTTCCAGGTCCATGGCGTATGCGAAACGGCCTTCGAGTACCTGCTGCATCGCGTCATGGAATATACACCCGAGTTGCCCGAAGATGAGGTGAAACTGGAAATGAAGACGGGGTTGATGGAAATGTACAAAACCATGGTAAAGATGAGCCATTTGTTGCAAAGAAGCATGATCAACATGGAAATCACGAAAGCTGTGGAAAAATACATGGGACGGGGAGCCAACTTCGAGGAAGCGCTGAATTTGTCAATGGAGAAACTCAATCATCTATTCGACGATGTCGTTCAGCCGGAAGAAGAGGACTCTATGGATGAGGACATTGAATATTAATGAACCCTACCTCATATCTGTCATGATAACTGTATATAATTTTTGTGCATGCGTAGTTTAGCGAACCAAAAAATACAAATTTTCGAAAAATCCAAATAAAGTAGTACCTGTATAGTCCATTGTGTAGAAATTGTATATATACTAGACGTGTGGTGTGAAATAAAAAAACTAAGAAAATGGCATAGACTCATTTTAATATGATGCTTTTATGATAATATGATAATTGGAATGAAAAGGAAAATTCATCTTTAAAAATGTTTTAAAATATTGCAAAAATTATTACATGAATACATGATTTTCTAAACATTATTGGTTACATTATGATTTTCTAGACATTTATGGGTACATTATGATTTTCTGCACATTTATGGGTATGTTTCGATTTCCAAACCATTGATGGGTACGTTATGATTTCCAAACCATTGATGGGTACGTTATGATTTGTCAAACATTTTTGGGCACGTTATGATTTTCTAGACATTTATGGGTACGTTATGATTTTCCAAACATTTATGGGTACGTTATGATTTTCCAAACATTTATGGGTACGTTATGATTTCCCAAACATTCATTGGTACGTTATGATTTTCCAGACATTTATGGGTACGTTATGATATTCCAAACATTTATGGGTACGTTATGACGAGTAAATGGCGAACGTTATGACACATGCCCATATTTGGAGGTGCCTATGACGTCATATCTAGGTCAACCTAAGCCCCAGAAAACTAGGTCAAACTTTGCTCAAACCGCTGTGGGGCAGATGGTAATAGCGTGGATGGATTTCCCGGCTGAGGTATCCTATTGGACTATTCGATTGGAGGACGCAGGTGGTGCGACGAGTCAGGTGGGGGACGCTACGCAGAGCAGATGCCCCATTGTCCCGTTTGTAAATAGGCGCAGGGGGAGTCATGCCCTTGTAGGGATAAGGAATGTTACGGAGGTATTGCCCCATTCCATTGCATGGGAAGCAGATGGTGTCACGGATTGAGGGGGATACGGCATGTAGTCCAGGCTTCTCACCTGCCTCTATTTATAACAATGGAAGACAATGACCTCGCGGGGTGACAGAGGTATGCCATCCACCCAAGGCAGGTGCCACAGGTGGCACGCCAAAAATGCGCCCAAATCCCCCCCCCCCCCCCCCTCCCATACTACTGTTTGTGTCGGGTAGGTTTTTCCCGGATTGAAAATCACAGGCTTGGGTGTGACCTGCAGCAGAAGGGACGTACCGAGACGTGCGGCACATGCGAGGTCGGGAACACTGCCGATGCTGGTACTCTAACGTTGGCGGGTGCAGTAGGATCCAGCGCAGTGGGCAGTGCGTGGTCGGCGTGCATGATCGAAGCAGGCGCAATGGGTGGCACATAGCTGTAGGAAATCGAAGCGGTCATGGCAGTTGGAGCCATGAACGTGGGTAGTGTGGTCACTCTGGCGTGTGGTGCTGCTGGTGGTTATACACAGGTACTCCGATTGGTGAATTATCCTATCCCATAGTCGCATCAACGACTCGTTAGTATGAATGGCTACAAGTCTCGAGGGCTACAGTATTGTCGTATTTGGGCATGACTGGCAATAACACAATACTCTGCTGTTGGCCATGGATGTAGGTTGGGATGGTTCCCGTGGGATCAGGTTCCGTCTGAAGTTGGGACCGGAACTAGTTCATAACTGAGTCCATGGTAGTGGTAACAGAGTTTGAATCACTTTGGTGACGCCTGGGTGGCGCTAGCGGCACTGGCGTAGGCTGGTCGTGGACAGCTAAAGTTCTCAGTTCAGCGACGTGCATATATATCTGCATGCACGGGAGCATTCGGGATGGATGAGGTGACGACTGTGAGTCGGCTGTCCTAGGCACTCACCTGGTCTTGGTTGAGTGGCAGCAGGCTAACAAGCGACTGTGGCAGACTCGGGTTCGAGGGTAGTAGGCGTGCAGCTGACCACGTGAATATCACTTCGCTGTCCATGCTGGCTAACTGGAACAGGTTCGGGGGTACCAGTGGCGTGGAGGGATCCCCCGGAGTCGCCATTGATTCAGACGGTATTCTGGACGGATGACGTTCGGAGAGTGTCACTTAGCGAGGAATCTTCCGGATCCTGGTCACGGCACCAATGTGGCAGATTTTCCCAGGATAACACAGATCCGAGTCTCTTCACGTTGTGTGTGTAGTGACACAGGAAAAACTTGACGTTTATTCATACAACACAAACTTCAATGGACGAGGGTCAATGTTCAGTCTCTCTCTCTCTCTCTCTCTCTCTCTCTCTCTTTTTTTTTTTTTCTTCTTTCACACAGTAGTCCAAGATAACAAGAATACTAAAAAATACCACTATCGTCTCGAGTCCCATAGATAACTTCTCAATCTATAAACACGCCTGTCTTCACGGATATTTCTATCCAACTGCCGGGGGGTCTCGGCTGGGGTCTGCTGGAGTACTCAAATATGGCGGGAAAGGTATAAGAACAACGTGATGGTCGTTGAGGTTGTAATAGTTGTGATTGATGCATACTTGTTTGATAGTGGCTGTAATTTGCATATTGAATGTACTGATGAATGTAGTGGTACGTGATCGTGTTACCTTGGTGATGTGTCGAGTATATGTGGGAAACATGTCATCAATGCAAGTGCATATTTTTCCCGGCTAAGGTCGAGGTCGAAGTACATGTAGTGAGTGCGTGTATGTATATATGAGTTCAGGTTTTGGGCGGCTCCTAGCTGTCAAAAATATTCCACAATTGATTTGAGTAGAACAGGGTAAAAAAACGACGGAATTTACATTTTTCTTTGTTCAAACGACCCATAATTCCACATTGAAGAGAATATTTAATTCTTTTATCATTATCTAATGATGCATAATGACGCTTTATACAGATAAAAAATCATTATGAATTAGTAGTGGATTGTTCGGTCTGTGAGGTCTTTGGCAAGCATATTCATGGCACTGCAATGCCAAATTTTTCATTTTTTGAGATACAATTCTGAAATTTGGTGCAAAATTACGGCATGATATCCTTTTAAGACACACCAAATTTTAAGTTGATCCGAATATCCAAAACAAAACTACGGCCAAAATGCGTGTTCCACTTATATATGAATTCGACTCTACTATTGTCGAGTCACTGTCAACACACAACTACGTATAACCAATATCTTAAATACACCCGAAAATGTGAAAATGAACGTGTTAAATAACCGACCTAGGGATTGCAAACTTGCAGACATCATGCTGTTTCTAGCCACACAAAAAGATATCCATAGCAGTATTATCTACAGAAGGCGTACTACAACATCCCATATTATTTCGCATCCACATTGCAATACAATTATATTATGTCCTTCTAAAATTACACTTTCCGCCTCCGATGTATCCAAAATCAACATGGCCCACATGTAAGTACGATAGTACTACTTATTAGGTTACCTTACCTTCGGTCCGATGACCTATTGCCAGGCGACGCGTCCGTCGTCTATTTAGCCGAACATTAATTATATTTTGTCCGTCCGTCTATTTTTTTTATGTTTAGAGTTTATGGTCGATTTTTTCTTAAAGTTTGCACACAAAAATATCCAAGAAGGAGTCATTTATTTTTTCTATTTTCTCTTTTCAAAAAATAAGGGCGATTTTTGGAAATCTTTCAATGTCTTTAAAACAATATTTCATAACATTCCCCTTGTGTGCCTTCGTGCACCTTTGTGAAGTGTACACGTTTCCTCACCCTTGAATTTTTGGTTTGTGCGTGGTGTACATTTTCATTTTTCAACGATTTGGCGATATCTTTTTTCTTTGGCTAGAAGTCATGTCACTGTCTGATTTGAGCCGGTTCCAGCCAAAAATAATAACACAGAAATGTTTTCTATTCACGTTTTCCTTTATAATGGTTGCTATATGGAGTGAACTGATGGAACACTTTAAGATAGGGGTTAAACATTGGAAGATTCAAATAGAAAATCATGTATTGCGATTTCAATGGTGACCTTGAATTTTACCTTGAATGACATCAGTAACTCTCGTGTTCACGCGCATGACACAATGGCAATAGGGTTAGGATCCTTGAAGCAGCTGCCTTCGGAACACGAATACACTAAAAGAACGTGTCATTTGATGCCGAAAGTCATGAAATATGTGCTATAACATTGGTGAGTGGAATCGATCAGTAATTCTTTGCCACCAGTGTCAACCAACCGGGTTTCACCAGGTCAGTCGTCGCCATTTTTGTCAGGTTTTAAGCTCTGCCACGATAGGGTTCGTATTTCTAATAATAATAATAATAATAATAATAATAATAATAATAACAATAATTGTGGGGGTATGTACGACAGATTATCTTGAACTACCCCATGGTCTCCAAGTAAGGGCCGCACATACCCCACCCATGAGGGTACATGAAGGTCGGGCATGCCCCACACGAAAGTCATATATACCCCTGGCAAGGCAGGATATACCCCATCGGAGGGTCAGACATACCCTTCTCAAGACAGACATACCCCCATTGAAGGCATGACATGCCCATTTCAGGGCCCGACATACCCCTTCGAAAGTTAGAGATACCCCATACAAGGAGATACATACCCCCTTTGACATACCCATCGGAGGGTGCTACATACCCCTACTGAGGGTACTACTTACCCATCAAAAGGGACTGATATACTTATTTGGGAAGATCAAAGCAACCCAACTGAGCTCGAATCGCAGGCTACGATTAACATACAAACCAACTCTAACCACATTACTAGTTGTATGTACTGGTTAGGCCTACTGGAAAGAGACTAATTTGTGTCATGTCCCTAATTCTCTTCCGTATTACGGTGAATGAATGATGCAGAATGAAGGGACATTTCGACTTACCACTTACTACTTACTGAATAGACGTTATATGGCCTAACGATTTACCACTTACTGTTAACTTATCACCTACTACTTACCACTTACGACTTACTATGTACTACTTACCACTTACGACTTACTATGTACTACTTACCACTTACGACTTACTACGTACTACTTACCACTTACGACTTACTATGTACTACTTACCACTTACGACTTACTATGTACTACTTACCACTTACGACTTACTACGTACTACTTGCCACTTACGACTTACTACGTACTACTTACCACACCACCTGACAAAAGTATTATGACGCTAGTGAAACCACATGTTTTAAGTCTCAATGAAAGTGGCATGCTGTGCTTAGGAATGTCACATCTGGGTACAAGAAAGCAAGGACCAGATGAGGGATGATTAACCTTTGGCTATAAAGTGCTGAAACTATTTGCATATATGACATACTCACGTAATTACTGATTCGCACATTACCAAAGTGTCCTACTTTTGACAGGTAGTGTACTAGTATACTCTACTACTAGCCTAGTCATAAGTGGAAAGTAGTAAGTGGTAAGTTACTGTAGTAAATGGTAAGTAGTAATGAGTAAGTAGTAAATGGTAAGTTACAGCAAAGTAGCAAGTTGAAGGCAAAACACAACTAACCTTCGAAAAACTATATTTACTGATATGTAATAATTAATCACAACGTAGCCCTTGGGATAAACAATGGTTGACCAGGTGATAATATTTACAATGAAAAATAACATCATTTTTAGCGATTTTTAAGCGATTTTCACGTAAATTTCATTAAATTCACCATGCCTTCTGTGATGTTGTTCTCCTCGATGACAAAAACACACAATTGATGAGTGTCATAACTACGTCAATCGCCATGAATATATATACCGTCCTGCTGCTTCTACCAGGGGTGGTCCATATTACACACCGGTCCATATTACACGTCTCTCGTCTGGACCACCATGTAGTGATAATGGACCACGTATCGTGTAATTTGGTTTCTAACGAATTGAAGGCATAATCACAACTAACCTTCGAAATACTATATTTAATGACATGTAATAAGGAATCACAACGTAGCCCTTGGGATAAACAATAGTTGACCAGATGATAATACTTACGATTAAAAAATAACATCATTTTTAGCGATTTTCACTCAAATTTCATTAAATACACCATGCCTTCTGTGATGTTGTTCTCCTCGATGACAAAAAGACACAATTAATGAGTGTCATAATTACGTCAATCACCATGGATATATATGCAGTCCTGCTGCTTCTACCTGGGATGGTCCATATTACACACTGGTCCATATTACACGTCCCTCCCCTACGTGGAGATAATATGCTTCTTTCCATTGATGCCCTGACACAGCAGGCACACTTGGGACTTACATATCCCATCATCCCTAGGAACATTAAAGTTGCCGTAGCCGTATATAAGGGGAGGCGTCCCCCCAGCCCATGCTCTGCAGTGGGCGGGGAGAGGGCCCCCATTATATACGGCTCCGTCAGCTTTAAATCTGGTTGCCTAGGCATGTAGTCTAATGTATGCATATATTCATTATCGCGCCTGAAAAGTTGATCTTACCACCTCCAGGTCATATAATCCACTAGCATATTTTAATCTATTTTACTCACTTTTGTGTTATTTAATAATGTTTTGTACACTTTTGTGTTGTTTAACTTGTGGTTTTATTGTTAAGCGCATCGAGAATTTTAATCTGTATGCGCTATATAAAAATAAAGTATTATTATTATTATTATTATTATTATTATTATTATTATTATTATTATTATATATGCCAATACACCTCCTTAGGCTGGCTTAGATACCCCGTCATCCCAACTTAGGCCTACTAGTCCACTATTTTTCATAATATCAGATGCACCCAAGAGTCTAGGATCATTAAATCTGCTTGTCTAGGCATGTATTAACGTATGTCTATATCCATTTACGTGCTTGAAGTGCCGATCTTCCCACCTTTCAGGTTATACATATCAATCCCAATCCCTATGCCGGCTTACATATTGGTCACCTCCTTACGCATCCTTATACGCATGGGTCACCTCCTGTCCTTAGGCCTCCTGAAGCATGGGTCACCTATCCACCTTAAGCCTCCTTAGGCATGGGTCACGTTCCCACCTTAGGCCTGCTTAGGCACGGGTCACGTCCCCACCTTAGGCCTCCTTAGGCATGGGTCACCTCCCCACCTTAGGCCCCCTTAGGCATGGGTCACCTCCCCACCTTAGGCCTCCTTAAGCATTGGTCACCCCCCACCTTAGGCCTCCTTAGGCATGTGTCACCTCCCCTCCTTAGGCCTCCTTAGGCATGGGTCACCTCCACGCCTTAGGCATGGGTCACCTCCCCACCTTAGGCCTGCTTAGGCATGGGTCACCTCCCCACCTTAGGCCTCCTTAGGCATGGGTCACCTCCACGCCTTAGGCCTCCTTAGGCATGGGTCACCTCCCCACCTTAGGCATGGGTCACCTCCCCTCCTTAGGCCTCCTTAGGCATGGGTCACCTCCCCTCCTTAGGCCTCTTTAGGCATGGGTCACCTCCCCACCTTAGGCCTCCTTAGGCATGGGTCACCTCCCCTCCTTAGGCCTCCTTAGGCATGGGTCACCTCCCCACCTTAGGCCTCCTTAGGCATGGGTCACCTCCACGCCTTAGGCCTCCTTAGGCATGGGTCACCTCCCCACCTTAGGCCTCCTTAGGCATGGGTCAACTCCAATACTTAGGCGTCCTGGCATGGGTCAACTACCCTCCTTAGCAGCTATACACTTCCTTGGGCTGGCTTACATACCCCTGCCGAGGGGGCATGATATTAAATGCAAGGGTCTAGGGTCATTAAATCTGCTTGTCTTGGCATGTGTTGTATGTATATATTAATTTACATGCACGAAATGTCGATCTTCCCAACTTGTTTCATGTCATACATGCCAATATCCCTCCTCAGGCGGGCTTACATACCCCTTCCGAGGCTGGTTTACATACCCCGCCTGCGGCTGGAATCCTGTACCCATTTTCCAAACATGCAGATTTTAATGATGTTAATGCACCCAAGTGCCTATGATCATCATTACCGCTTCTCTAGGTATGGAGCATATGTACATACTCACTCATGTGCATGAAAAGTGAATCGGTCAAGGGTAAATAGATGTCTTTGTTCTAAACAACATTTGCGTGTCAACGGAAGCTTTCGAGTGTGATTCAAATACTACCCCGGAACCGCATGTTCTCAAATTCGGAAATTTCAACATATTTCTTGCTGTAGATAATGAGAAATGCTGTTAATGAAAATTATTGACACCCAAATAATGCTTCTATGCTGAAATATATTTGAAACCCGCATATCACAAAGGTATTTCATCACAATGCATGACATGCCCCGTTTCGTAAGACTTTTTGAGAGTTATCTCAGAAACTCCAAAAATGAAAACAAGTTTGAACCAGTAGCCATCTAAAACTATGCAAGAACAATAATATTTGTTGACAAATTTTACAATCTGAGGGAGTTATAACAATTTTTAGGAGAGGTCGCCTTTTATGGGTACGATCCTTATAATAATAATAATAATAATAATAATAATAATAATAATAATAATAATAATAAAAATAATTGTAGGTATATATATCGCTTTTCAACGTTTTCCAATATTTTCAAAGCGCTTTACAATTATTACCCCCAATTTTATGGCCTGGAACCACTTTCCGACCACCGTCCATCGACAATTAGCAAACACTGCCAATCGGGTACTCATTTGTACGACTGAGTGAACCGAGACACATTGTGATGCACACCTTGCCCAAGTGGCATATATTATATAGAAATGCAAAATTGAATCCATTGCAAAAACCAACACTCGGACATTGTAGTCATAACCCCAGTAATAATTAATTACATTTTTAAACCAGCATAAATCATGTCTAACATGTACATTTTTGGGAATCTGAAACACATATGTTTGAGGTAGAATTTAATACATAAATGATGTGTTCAGATAACCACTGTTTTCTGTTTTTTCCCCCATCATGTCCCCCATCATGTATCATTTGGTATGTCATTATGTAAGAAGCAAATGAGCATTTCATAACATTTTTCAACCCCCAACTTTTTCAACATTTACTGTCATACGTTAGGAGCGGCATCTGGCGCCTGTTTTGAACTGTGTTTTTTTTATGCAACAGCTCGCGCGTAGAAGTCAAGGGCTTTTGCATCTTGCGAAAGTGATACATCACCTGAACTCGCTTCACTGATTTACATGAACTCGTTCAGGACAATACACCTACCATACTCTATAAGGGACATACAAGTTTATATCATGCAATCCTTATGCCATATTGCGATTGAGTAGAATGCGGTAACACACGACTTTGTGTTGTTACACCCCAACATGAATTAAGCGCCTCCTAATTCCGGTTTTGAACATTTTATTCCCCGGTTTAAAGATTTAATTCCCGGTTTTAACATTCAATTTTAGGTTTTAATACTTCATTCCAAGTTTTAACATTTGATTCCGGGTTTCAAATATTTAATTCCCAGTTTCCCAGGTTTTACCCAGGGAGTAAATCGTGTTTTTTTAAAAATTGTAATTCATAAAGTTAAAAAAAAATGTCCCGTTGAATGTCCACAATAAGCTTCCCTACGAATGTGTATTATTTGAGCTCATATTGAACTTACATGTATATGATAATGCAGGGGCGGATTTAAGGGGGGGTCCACGGGGTCCGGACACCCCCCCCCCTCCCCCGCCCCTTGGGGGCGAAGAAAAAGGAAAGAGAAGTGAAATAGAGAGACAGAGCAGAACAGAGAAAGTGAGAGTGGAGGGAAGAAAGGAGGGGAGGACAATATAGTACCATAGAAATAAAGTAGGCCTGTGACATAGTTCACGCTTCAGGACCCTAGGGGGGCCCCAGATCCCACGCCCGAGAGCATCTTCTGATACGATATCCCCGTGAAGCTCAGATAGTGCCCTACAATCACCTTCCTAGTTATTCTCACCTTGTAACTACATTAATAAAGTGTGTCAGATTGACTAAAGAGCGTACCACATCGCACCAGCAAACATTCAGCTTCTGGGGCCCTAGGTGGGTTTTAATCCCCACGCCTATCTAGCTTGGAAACTATGAGCCAGTATATGCCGGATCCCCCCCCCCCCCCCCACCTTCCAAACCTTTAAATCCGCCCCTGACCATATCTCCACCTTTATTTCCACACCGGCCTGAAGAAATGTGTCACACATTCGATATATTTCCGGTACAAATTCACGAATATAGTTATTTTTCACACGGCATATCTATTTTTAACAACATTATTATATGTCACTTACATTCAATTTTCCATTTATGGAGTTATCTAAGCGTGATCAACAACATAGCTGCAGTTTCCAGATGTTCACTCACTGGTGATATATATGGTATATATATGAAGGGACAGTCAGCCTCCGGTCATTCTGCGGGCAAGTCTCTTCACAGTATGGCAACTGCAACACCTTTCGTGGTCTTGGCTCTGAGCACTTTGTTGCTTTCTGGGCAAACCTTGGGAACTGGTAAGTCATACTTTGAACTTAAGGTTGTTCGAAACACCCGGAAAGGTGTTTTTATTGAATAAAAAGTTATATTTCTTGATAGCTAGATATGTGATGGTTACAAAAAGCAGAAAAAAATAGTAGGTCACCGTATGATATTTTTTGCTATGATGCATTTTGTTGACCTCCTATCAGTCTTGAAAGTACCTCAGCAATAGCCACAATCCATTACATCATGACATGCAATCTAACTGCATATTTTTGCCTAAAACTATATATTTATAGGATTTTTCAGTACAGAACTGTTGTATATGCAACGGTTCATTAAACTGATGAAACAAAATTCGCTAGCACTGAGTTTGATATGTTTCGTGGCAAGAGTAAGAACATGTGTATATATTTCAGCACTGAAATTTTACAGAAAAAGAGTAACTTCTGATAATCCATACAACGTTGAGTATCACTGTTCGGTCAGTAATACAGAATTTTTTTCTACTTTTTTTACACATATTTCTTCAATGATATTTTGGGTTTGTGAAAATAATGTAAAAAATATACCTATCCAGGTTACTTTTCGCGATATAAGCGTTAAAACATGAAAAGTGTCATTTTATGGAAACAAAAAATCAATAATTTCATGAATTTCAGAGTGCATACTATTTCAAATTATTCAAGTTTTTGTGAGTACGAATTGAAAAAAAAATCATATATTTCATATATTGTATGTTCTGACTTGACTCAGAAATGTATAAAAGGCTGGCATAGTAGATGTGATCATTAGCATGAACGGTATGGCTGCTAGAATGAACCACTAGATGTTGATTGGTCAATTGGCTCAGATGAGATTCTCTCCGGTCGCCAACTCAGTAGGCCTAATAGTTGAAATATCCCCATCAAATTTGACAAGTCAGTAGAACTTTAGGAATAAATTTCACCCAATTAGCTTGAGCAAGATGACCGCCACATTTTGCACAGGATTTTGCGATAACTTGTAGGCCTATACATACGGACAACGTGAGGATATAGCTTATTATATATAAATGGCTGATAACGGATTTGACTGAGAGGGTAGCGCTGATCTGTGCGCGGTGAATTTTGGAGATTATTTCGTCTATAGGTCTATTTCATGCATCTCGATGAATTTTGGCAGAAAATCGCCTAACATGTGTAAATTTCTGGGCAGATAAGCTGCGGAAACAAAAAAGTTAGCCCCATTCGGCTTACATAGCGGAACGGGTATGGTAGACGAAACGTGTCAAAAATGACAACTGTGACGAAAACGGAGCCCCGCGAAATCGAGCCTGGTGGGCTGTAAATGTTGCGGCCCAATGAAGCTGAGCTCTTCTTATGATGTATTCCTCTTAAAGAGTGAACATTTGGTATATTCAGGCTATATAATGGACAGGCTATAGAGGAATTGATGTATGTCAATGGAATGTTGCTTAGTGGAACTGGAAATGCATATGCGTGTTTGGACAAACTTAGGGGCGCATAGGACAAACTTTTATAAAAGAGTGTGTGACGACCTCTGGATATGTGGTGAATGTGGTGAACTTTGAAGTTCTAAGAGATTGGAATTGTGAAGAAAACACTCCACAGGGGCACAAAATGCAGGATTCGGCGGATGGGAGGATGTGGTAAGAAACGGAATAAACCCTCACACTTGTTTTATTGGTCTTACACGGATATCATATACAAAGTAATGAGCGCCACTTGCGCCAGCAACTCCCCCCCCCCCCCACCCCTCAAATTTGCTCTTGCATTCGTTGTATCTTTTGTCCTTGGTCCACTCAAGTCAAGTAGCAACAAATTCCATGTGTTATGCCATACTAGTACATTCATGCTTATTAGCCCTACGAGATCTGCAATACCATGAATAGTCTTTCAAAATATTATTATCGCTAAGCTTGAGTTGTATTGAAAATTATGCCATGATCCACAGAAGTGTTGTCAATTTATTTAACAGTGTTTTGAATAATTTTACGATCTGTTTGATTATGTTAATCAGAAGATTTGGAAATTGTTAGGTCTACTAGTTTTGTTGTGCAAACGTTTACTCATATACATATTAAAACTATGTAACGAATGGATGTTCTAGTAGTATTATCTTCTTAACCGAGGTTGGCCCACTGAAAGATACTAGACATATGCTGTGATGCTTCCAGTACTTTGTGTGTTCAAGTCGAGACTCCGCCGTACTGATTACAGACCGCCGGATTTTCCAGTACTCCCATTGCACGGCAACATTCATACCCGGCCGATCCCTATTCACCCCGCCGTTACATTCGCTGTTTATGACACGTTTGGTCAACCATAGACGGGCCACATTGATGACGCGTTCGGTGTATCGAACAACCTTAATATATTTTCTTTAAAAATATATATTTTATGGACATTGTTTGACCAAATACGAAACAAGGCATTGGTGTTGTATATCCTACCACGTTACATTCAATTTGTGAATGCTCTCTGTTTTTTTCGAGCCATTCAATTTTTTTTTAATTGTGAGACATGTACATGTATGTTTGATGCTATGATAAAATAATATTCGAATTGGAATAACCTTAATATTACCATACTTCGATAACAACATTGTCTGGATGATAATTATAACACACATTTCAATTAATTTGACTAAAATAGCAAACACATAGCGATGCATGATTTTTTTCTTATCTTAGGTTTATGCAAACTTAAATTGTGTTCGCTCATTCCAACTATCCTCTTTACGTGATGATATTACCTACTTAATCGACCGACTCATTGAGGATTGACTAACACACATTACACTGGAAAAACAAACAAGTTTAGCCTCCAGCTGGAGTCGAATTCCATTTCAGCGTCGTTCCATTGGACCTACGAGGGCCCAGGAAATCCGTCTGAATGGGCGGATCATTTCCCCAAGTGTGGCGGATCTAGCCAATCACCGATCGACATCGACACTGGTGACGTCACTGTGGACGCTTCCTTTGGACCAATGACGTTTGCAGGATTCGACGAAACTAATGACGTCACTTTCACTCTCGTGAACACTGGGCATTCAGGTATGTTGTGGTTTTGATCCCGAAAATGGTATTCATAGAAAAGCAAAAATGAATAGCAGTATACTGTCCACAAGCTTGACGATTTGATGGGGCCATTTGTTTGACATATGAGAGCACTGGGTGCGTGATAATTCAGAGTTTCAAAGACTTTTTAAAAAGTTTCTGATATAAAAACTATGGTTGCTTTGATTTTAACAGTGAAGGTTGACGTTGATACCAGTGTGAGTGGGAGCCATCAGATCTCCGGTGGGAAACTCCCGGGGACTTACCAGCTGGCTCAGTTTCACTTTCACTATGGAACGTCTGACGACAAGGGATCCGAACACGCGGTGGATGGCAACCACTTTCCAATGGAGGTAATTGATATCATGGTTTTAATAACTTATAGGTGCGAAATGCTTATGATATCTTGGTCGGTAAACATTATTTACTATTATACTAATAAATTCTACTCATTTATGTCCGTTGAAATCTCGCGCGATCACGATAACTGAGAAAATAGTTATTTTTATCAAAACTAGATGCATATGGTGGCGTATGACAACACGTACGCAGATTTCAACGAGGCTAAAGACAAACCTGAAGGACTGGCTGTTGTTGGCGTATTCTTTGAGGTTCGTTGACGTGAAGATTTGATCATTCACATACAATTTATCAAATCAAATAATGCAAAAATGTATTATGCTGATATTTCAGAGGCCAAGGATTGCAAATTTCTATTGCAATGTAGAGCTGCATGGTGTAAAAACCGTTACAATATTGTCACAGGTCTAGTTTTTCGAAGCACCTTTTAATATATATCAATCGTAGTATCTATTCAACACAATCCAGGTACAAGGCAATGACAACGATGTATTTGAAGAAGTTGTTGACAACTTGGAAGACATCAAATACGACGGTAGATGCAGATTTTGACTTCCTACCCATGATTTGATATGTGCAAATTGTTTTTCCCCATTTTCTACCTGTATGAGAATCTGTAATTGGGCAATTGAGAACCAACTTGGTCCTTTTCCACCAATCAGGAGACGAGGCGGAGATTGCTGCGTTTTCGCTGCTGGATTTACTACCAAACACCGACGACTATTACAGATACAGCGGCAGTCTGACCACGCCCACGTGTGATGAGTCGGTCGTGTGGACAATCCTCCAGGACACCATCAAAATCAGCAACAAACAGGTGCTGTATTTTAGTGTTTCTGTGTGGGAAGGATGTGGGGCTGTTCATAATGAATGACGCTTGAATTCAAAGATCGACTTCGTTTACTCGGAAAACTTTTTACACTTAATTGTTATATTAGCAAGTGTTTGCATTTTCCCCCATGGAAGAGTGTTCATAGAACTACCAACGAAACTGTTCCTGAAAGATAAACATTTTGGTCAGTTACATCGTCACGTAGAGTGATGAATTTCTGTTCGTCAGATGGAAACATTCAGAAGCACCGTGTTCGAAAACGAGCGTGGAGCTGACGGAGATGACAGTGGTTCTAGTGACAGTGACAGTGGATCTGACGAGGAAGATGGTGAACTCATCGAGAACAACTTCAGGCCGACCCAGCCTCTCAACGGCCGCGTTGTCTATAGCAACAACTAGCTGGGGTTCTCTCGTCTGGAGGAGCGGTATTAGCTCTAGCACATCTCAAACAAATGTAGCGAGTGATGCTAATAAACGAAAGCAAAATAATGAACATGAATTTGTTTGTTTTTGTTTACTTGAAATGTATCGACCTTTTTATACCACCAACACACATATATTTTGATGATCCCTATAACACTTTATATCTCGGTCAATTATAAGCCATATTTAATGGAATAACTCAGCTGAGTTTTGTCCTATTCACATATCGCTTAAATAGTGAGTTTAATAAATTGAATATTTAAATTGACAACAAACGTATATCGGCGAATTGTAAACTGGAAATGCAGCCAGGATAATAGAAAACGAGTTCGTTAGTGCACATAATATCAAGCCACATGGACACGTGACAATGGAAAGCGGTATTAATATCGGCTTATCACCATGCGTTATTTACAAAACACAACATATACATAAACATGAGCATAAATTATGTACTAGACCAACATCACAAAATTATTTGTAATATCGTTATTTTTTATGTATGTATGTTAATGTATGTATCAATGTGTATCGAACATGCCATGTCTAAAATAGGAAGGACGTTAACTTTTGATATCTATCATGAATATGTAAATGTGGTTGATCGTGAATACAGTATACCGATATATGTTTTTGTTTAGCAATAGCATGACTGAAGAATGGCAATATGTTTATATCCAGAAGCTAAATGCATACAAAAACATATTTATGGGAAAAATTAGATACTTGATATTTAATAAGTGGTTGAATTTCATATTATCGTGGTATCTTTCACTTTCGAAAATGCATATTATTTGTATTTTGTCTTGTGGGCCAATGTCATATAGATCTATACCTATTTATCTTGGAAGTAGGGTTCTGGAATTAGTCAAATTCAAGGTATATAAACTATCTACTATAATAATAATAGTTCGAGCGTGCGTTGCCACGGCAACGCATTGTAATTTACGCTCCAGTAAACTATAACAATGGTTTGATTATACCTCGCGTGCGTCCTACAGCTTGTGGTGTATTATATATACACTGGAAGCTACTCGATCGAGGAGATTGTCCAAGAGAGAGTGCCTAGGACGCACGCAGGGCTCACCATGAGCTTTGCGTTCCCTGGTCAAGAGTAGTGGGCTCTTAGAGCCCTGGGGACGATTTCCATGGGGAGGCCCGGGCTGGGAGAGACCAGTTGCTGACTCGGGGGCGCAAGCCCTGTGGATCGCCAGTTCTCTCCCTTCCCGGGACGTGTGACATAGGCTCTGGCCAGCATGTCGGACTGTACGGGGTTCCGTCCCCGAGGCAGACCGCGGCTCGCCAGGCCCCTCCAGTTAACACCGTGGTGATGAACCAGTTTCTGAACGGTGTCCGTAGGCCTGGGAGTGTCGGGTGGGTTGTTACCTGGTTACCGTTAATGCTAGAGTGGTTACCGTGTCCGCAGTGACCTCCGGTGAGCGGCGCCGCCGCAAGGATCAGGAATAGCGGATGCGCGTCCGCAAGGACTCGTGGTGAGAGGACTATCCTCGAGGATCCCGAAGAGCGGACGATAGTCAATAACTTTACAATAATAATAATAATAATAATAATAATCAGATTTATTTAACGACGGTCCATGATGATAGGCAATTCTGCCTGTCTTCCCCATCCCCCGTCGGGTGACAATTTGGAATTTGGAAAGCACATTCGTATGGAGAAACCTTTGCATTGCCAGGATGAAAACTCCACCTACTTTGTGCCGGTGACGGGGATCGAGCCCGCGTCACCTACCGCCTCTGAGCTTCATTGCTTCAAGAGCTACCGGTCCCATCCACTCGGCCACAGAGGCGGTTATATAGATGTCTTTAAAGAGGATCATACTACATTTTTTATCTCTATCTAGAGGCACATTGTCTGGAGAGGCATAATCACACATTTCAAGTCAGATGTGATCTTGGACTTTACCACTCAAGGTCGTCTAAGGTCAACTGCAATGCCGCCGAAAGATCCATCATATATGCTTCCACATGATCATACTACATTCTTAGCCAATAATCTTGCGCTCTGCCTGCAAACGCCCTGTCTGCAGAGGCAAATTCGCACGTTTTGGGTCTGACATGACCTTCGGGATTTTCATTCAAGGTCGTCAGATATCATGTTCAAGATCACTAACATATCCACCATATGACTTCCTACATGTTCTCTAGCTCTTTCCACAAACATCTTGCAATTTATACATGTAGGTCAGTTGTAACGTCCGGATTCACCATCTATGGTAATCTGAGGTCAAGGAATGCATGAAGTTAATAATATCCATTAGAGACAGATATAATGTCGAATTGCAGTGGCAACGCCTCATGCAGGGGTATGTTTTTTTATCGACCTCAGCAAATACGTGATTGGTACCATCACAGAATCACCCAGTTCATTCGTCATGAAATGCGAATCATAATGGTCCCAGTAAATGCATGCGAGTCCAACATCGGTAGATCCTTGACGCTTCGCTTACACTCAGTGTATAATACAGTCACCTCCAAAAGTGTGGGCCCACCCACAGGATTTGTATCTAATGCGATGAGCATTGTGTTCTGGCCACGATATTCATAAACAGAAGCGTAATATATAATTGGCATTTATAAATATGACGAAGAAGCATACTTTAGGTTCCCATTATGAAACAACAAAATGTCCCATCTGTGACTTGCAATGTAAGAATGTTGAAAGCATAGTAAATCACAGTATTCAAGACGCCACCACAAGATTATGCACACAAATCAGTGGATTTCACAAATCATTTCAGAAGCTTGTTATAAATATCTCTTCACTGACACAACATTTGTTGATCGACAATGGGGTTATAAATCGGATTCTGAAAAAAAAAATATCAGTGCAACGTGTTCCTGACCATGACTGAGCCTACCGGATTCGAGCGTTCCAGATGTGCAGATTTCAACAGCACGGGAAGAGCAGGATTGCTAAAGCAGCCAAAGATGGACACTCTTGCAAGAGAGTGAGGTTAATTGTTATAGCCTGAATCGCAGGAACGGGAGATGTTCGAGACCGCCCAAGATCGGGAACGCTTGCTGTACGCACTGTCAGGGATGACCAAGTTCTGGTACGTCACTGCAAGCAGAGCAGACGGGCCACCGTACTTGATTTTAGGGCACATTGGAGCGATCATGGTGTCCATGCTTCTCGAACAAGAGTGCACCAACCTCTGCAAACAGCCGGTTTGAATGGCAGAGTGGCCAGAAGGAAGCGTAACCTCACTTCAAAGCCAAGCAGCTGAGGCTCGACTTCTATCGTCATTAGGAGGTTTGGACGTGAGTGGTTTGGTCAGCGGTTTTATTCACTGGCGATTCCAAATTCAACCCCTACTCCATCAATAGGGGTCCACGTCCACCACAGAGCTGGGAAAGAGTACCTTCCACAGGTCAACGCCGCCTAATCAGTAAAGTTTGGTGGTGGTTGTGCCATGGTTTGGGGTCAGAGAATGCATGTCATGCAGAGGTGTCAGTCCGCTTCACACAATCAGCATGATCAAAGGGACACGACACATTCAGGGGCATCCTGGGTGACAGCCTGGTGTCATTAGCACCCGTGCTCTGGTACCGGGACCAAAAAGCTCTGAAAGATGATGGAACACCCTGCTATTGCTTTTGCCTCGTCGCTGAGGAGGAAGAGTCCAACGGCATCAGTGCTACAATGGTCACCACAAAGTCCGAATCTGAGCGCCATCCAGAACCTGTGGGCAGATATTGCTCAAATCTCTCAAAGGTCGAAGTCAAAGGTCCAACCTAGCATAACTGGGAAGCCACAACCATGGTTTTGGGAATGGAGTTTCCAGGAAGAGGTGTGAGGACTTGGTGTGATTCATGCCAGCCCGGATCGGGCTTGTATCCAGACTCGAGGCAGTCATAAGATGTGTCGAAAATGACCAATTTTTGTGTGAGTTGTGTCATATAGATATCAGTTGTTATTTCCAGTGTTGTTGTTGATTTGGTTTGTCCTTTATGTTGTTATGAACATGGTTACCATATTCATGAAAAGATTAACTTCTGTTGCAATTTAGTGCAAAATTGATTCAACCTTCCACAATTGTTGTATTATACATTTTAAATTCTTAGAAAGACTTCATAAAAACTGTCACATTGGCACATATATAAATTACATTCATGACTGTGTTCAACTGTAAACACATTCAAAAGTGGCATACAATGGGAAAAAACTCAAAATTTTAAAGTGGGTCCAAACTTTTGGAGGTGACTGTATTAGTTTTGCAATTGTGATTCTGTACAGCGAATTGTTCCCATAGCGAAGATTGGATAATACTGTTTTTATAAGTTTCCGGTTTCTCTCAGTGAAGCTCAACTGTTTGTTTTTCACCCAATATTCGTGTGCAATATAAAATAAACAGAAAGAAAATTGCAATTTATTTTCATAGACGAATACATTACACATCACTGCTCAATAGTTTTTAACTAGCAAAAAATCTTGACATCAGCCTCTAGACAGATGATATTTTCCTCCTTATCATCCTTCAAGACCCACTGAACAGACGCCTCGATCTACAAAACAGGCAGAAGACACAACAATCATGTGATCTATATCCATTGAGAACTTATATAATGATCTTATCAGATACCCATGAGAAAAACTTAGCCCAAAGACTATGACTGGTTACCGGACAATATATGTTTCATATTTTAGATATTAGCCATTTTGTACTGTGACCTTGAAAATAAGGTATCTGGTTAAATTCAAGGTCGCGAGAATATCCAGCATATATGTACATGATGTATATCATTCCCCATATGTCCAAATTGATTGCTAAGCTGTAAATTCAATAACAAGGAAGATTTGGTCATATGACCTTGAAAATGACCTTGAATCATTTCGTATATATGTCCACAATTGCTTCCCAAGCTATAAAGTCACTAGAGAAGCAAGATATTAGCCATTTCGTCCTTTGACCTTGAAAATGAGGTAAAAGGTCAAGTTCAAGGTCACGAGGATAATCTGTATATATCATTTCTTATATGTTCACAATTGATCCCTGAGCTGTGAAGTCGATCAGAAGCGATATATTAGTCATTCTGTCCTGTGACCTTGAAAATCAGATCAAAGGTCAAATTCAAGGTCGTGAGAATATTCAGCATATATCATTTCCTATATGTCCACAATTGACTTCTAATCTCTGTCTCGATATTAAGTGAAAAATTTGGAAAAATGTGTCCCATTATAAAGCATAGGAGAATTTAACATGGAAAAGTCCCATTTGGGCCGAGTTTTGGCCCAGAATGGCCCACTTCCACCGATTCAAGGGAAAGGAAACTGATACACGTCACAGGGGTGCATTTGCGGAGTATTATGCATCAATAAGAAAAAAACACTGAACATGTTTTGAAAAAAAAACAACCATCAAATTCCAACATTGGCCGTTTTTCGTCAAAAATGGCCGCCATTTTGGAAACATTGCGAAAATTCAAAAACTAAAAAATACCTCATTCTCGAAATACTTTTAGGCATTTTTGTGCAAAATTTCAAAAAGATTCGATTGTGAACCTTAAATATAAAAATGTTGACGGACGACGACGACGGACGACGACGGACGCAATGCCAAGGCAATAGGTTATCGGACCAAAGGTCCAGAAACCTGACAAGGCCGACTCACACATTTGACGGCTGGGTCCGAAAGCGGAAGACTCATGCTGTATGTGGCCGGCTGGTTCTCCACCAAGGGACACTGCATTTTGCTGGCATCTCCCGGTGTACAAACGTTCTCATTGTACCCTTCCATGGGGGGAATTTCCCTCTTGAAGCCCAATCCGCTGGCGTAGCCGTGTATCGTCGGGTTTTCCGAATTTACATCTGTTAGGGGACAGAACATCAATAAAAGCTAATTCGCGACTGTTTTTCAACCTGCGAATTAGCTTCAATCACCAAAAATCGAAACCGTGAAGTTTGTGTCACGATATATTTTCGTTTCCTACAATAATGAACTGAGATAATGTTCATTATCGAAGATGATATATATTTCAACAACGGTAAAGCTATCAATTCATATCTAGAACACAAACTGTCCATATATTTCCCTCACGTGGCGTGAAATCCAGTTCCGCAGATATCGTGTCGCCTTTCCGGATGAAACACTTCTTCTCAAAAAATCCAGGACCTTCCTTACACCCCGTCACTGTGAACTTGGTTATTTCACCATTTTTAGAACCTGAGTTGAAACGCACGATAATTCTTATTGAAAAACACATAGTGTCCATTTATTAGTAATCAGATGTACATGTACATTGGGTAAAAAATATCCGATTTATTCACTAAGTTGCCATTGTTGAAGATCACGGGTACGTTGGACCTACCGCAATCTCTGTATTCGAGTGCTGACACGGAGACCATTAAAGACAGGAACATCCAACTCCTGCACATCTTTCCGACTTTGGGCTGTTTAAAAAATAGGTTCTTTCCAATGTTTCTAATTTCTTAACTCAGAATCGACTATGATATGTACCGAATTGTCTATGTTGTTATCTATATGGTGTGTGCGGGTGTAGTTGTGCGGCGGAGGAGGGGGGGGGGAGGGGGGCTCCCTGACTGGCACAGCCGGGTTCTTTTCTTCAACAAATTGTATATAATCTAAGGGACGACATATGTTTGACAATTGTTCATTTAATTTCAAATGACAACAACAACCTGCCACCCAAGCATCAGCAAGGACAAAAGAATTAAAGAATTAAAGGATTAAAGAAAGCCACGCCTCCTCACATCGCGATTGTCCTGTCAAAAACAAAATAAGACATGCGTCATAGCTATAAAAATTGATACAGCAGAATGTCACATTTTCAAAGGTGAATACAACTTAGGCACAGACTACAACGAAATAATCTCACAAACCAAGCACCAAGTTGCACGTCAGACATCGGGGACTGGTCATTATAGTACATGTACCCAATATATTGTCATGGTGATAGAGATATCGTGGTGCAGAAAATTTACCCAATCTTTGCTTGTAATTTCCCTTTCAGTCAATCAAAAGCTTTCACACATGACCAACCAGGAATTTTATCTATAAATACACTATTTTATTTCAAAGAAAAAGAAACCCCGTTATCATTTGAAGAAAAAAATTCACCTGAACGGTTATTATGTATGCATGTACATGATCGGGGTCATACCCTGAAACGATGAAACGAGAGGCCATAGGCCACACACTTGCCGGAACCAAAATATATGTCATATGTTAATGACATGACATATGGATTTTAGCAAATTGACGAAATTTTCTTCCCTACTATTACGTTTACTTACTTACTTTACTTCATTTTACTTCACTTTACTTCACAAACTACTCATACTGTCATTGTTACCTCATTGAAAGTCACAGCGCTAAAATGAAGACATCACTGGACTCAGGAGACCAAGAACTTTCTAACGATATACTACTCGATATGGTGAGCCGTACTTGACCTCGACATTGAGCTCATCAGAAAGTATCAAGAGCAAGGTCAAAGGTCATAGTCAAATAAGAAAGACTTTTTTGGATGCTGCAATATGGTCCTAGTTATGGCCATTTATGTGATTGTGACGTTTGGTAATGACTTGTTTTCGGTGTGGCCCAAAAAACCTGGTTTCTCTGATCGTATAGACTTTATGTAACTCCCGCTCGTTGTGATTCGAGAGCCGTCACTAAATTGGCGTTCCCCAACGCTGGTGTATCATCACTCCGTAGCTTACCGGCTTCACTTAGGCAAGAAGCAACTCAGATGTAAATAAATTGAAGATTTATATACATCAAATCAACTTACAATTGTATGGCTGGTCACCCACGTGACGTACAAATATGAAGTTCAGACATGGAGCACTGTATGATCACATTTCAAAAATAAATAGTGCACGAGGGCACAACTAAAAAGAGTTCTTAGCCGGCGGCGTCTCTCTGTCCCTTCCCGTTGAAGTTTCCCGTCCCGTTTAGTCGAATGGTTTCTCCAGGTAGTCGGTCTAATCCCGGTTGACTCTAAGGCCCTGAAGAAGGAGTCGTCCGCACGGAGTTCGTCGAGTCCCTTGGCTGTGGCGGTGACGATCTCCCCACGGTCGATGTCGCTGTTGCAGTGCTCTCAGAGCGGCCGTCCGCTCTCCCTTATATAGCCAGGGTGGCTGCGCGCGCATCTTCGTCCGCGAACGTATCTTCCGCTCTCTTCTCCACGTGGTGAAGACTGCGTCCGCGAACGGTTCTTCCGCGAAGGCTCCTCTTCCGCGAACGGTGCTTCCGCGACTGATGCTTCCGCTGATGATGCTTCCGCAATCGTGCTTCCGCGAACGGTTCTTCCGCGAACGATGCTTCCGCTGATGATGCTTCCGCAATCGTGCTTCCGCGAACGGTTCTTCCGCGAACGGAGTCTTCGCAAGTGGACTTTGTAGATTACGTGACCGTTCCTAACGAACGTTTCAGCGCGGCAGTTGCATGGGTTTGTTACAACTCCACCCTTTCTGGAGATCAACGTCCCCGTTGATCCTTTCTCTCTCTTCTTTTCTCTTCTTCCTCCTTCTTCGTCTTTTCCTGCCTGTCTGTTGTTTACAGGGCTCTCTCCCTCCACTTCACTGGCGATCCACCTCGCTTTCGGACGTCTCCGCCAGCCTGTCCCGAGTGTCGGTGTATGCTCGGAGCTGTTCCCGGAGCAGCTTGGTCTCTCGGACGTGGGCTCGCAGCTCCTTCCGGTGGCTCTTCTCTCGTTGAGAGGCCTCCCCTCGCAGCTGCAGCACCTCGGCCTCGAGCTGTCTCTGCTCCTCCTTGGCTTGGAGCCGAGCCTCCGCCTGGGTCAGGTGGCGTCGTCCCATGGCTATCGTGGACGCCAGGTCCTCCAGGGCCTTCTCTCCGGCAGTGACCGCTCTGCCCAGGCCCTCCACATACGGTCGCAGTTGGTCCTCCTCCTCCGGAACGGGCTTGAGGTACCAACTCAGGTCTAGGGGCTTGTAGGTAGGGGCCGAGTCTCTGGGAACGGGGGGTCCGTCGTCCTCGGGGGTGGGGGCCTCCGGGGATTCCGCCTCTCTCCGCTCCTGCTGAGACTCCGGTTCCTCTTCGCTATTCGGGGGGTCGTCCTCGGGGTCTGGGGCGTCCTCTGATCTGGGGGCGTCCTCCCGGGGGCTTGATGGCGTGGAGCTGGTCGTCCCGCTGGCCGCAAAGCTGACAGTCTTCAGCTCAGGGGCAGACACAGTAGCCGGACCATCTCGGGGGTCGGACACGGGCGTGTCGGTCGTCGTCCTCCTCCGTCCTGGCTTGAGGGTGTTGCCGCTGGCATGCGACGTCTCATGCCGGTCTCTGTCGGCTCGGCGGGCGAATCGCTGGCTGCACATCTTGCAGAGGTGCCGCCCCTCCTTCTGCGTGTGTTTGGTCGCCACGTGTCGGCTAAAGTTGGATGCCGTCACGTGGATCCGGCAGGGGCTGCACCAGCGTCGCCCTCTCTCGGTGGACAACTTCCGGGCAGGGGACCGTCGACCTCCTCGGGGCTCCTCACGACTCTCCCGGCTCCTCGAGCGCTCCCGCTTCCGGTCAGGCTTGTCTGTCTTGGTAGGTGGGTCGCTCATCTTGTCGACTTCAAGGGGCAGAAAGTCAGCCAAGTCGAAATCTGGAACGTCCCCGAAATCTTCGTCTGCAAATGCGGGTATCTCAATGATCTGCAGAGTTGGCGTGTTCATGCTTGAAGTGATGACGGAATCGTAGGCCGGCCTGCTTATATAGAAAAGGCGCGGACCAGGGATCTGGGGGAAAAAGCATTGTCGTGGAACGAAATAACGTTTTTCGCTTGCTTCCGCGAACGGTTCTTCCGCGAACGCTGCTTCCGCGAACGTGCTTCCGCGAACGGTACTTCCGCGAACGCTGCTTCCGCGAATGCCGCTTCCGCGAACGGTTCTTCCGCGAACGCTCCCGTCGTCGTTTACATCGTTTGGACTGCATTCCCGCTGTTTTCCACTCGTCCCTCGTCATCACTGGGGGTCCGGACTGGGGTCACATCGTCCGGATTGGGTATCCAGGCGTCGGTTTCAGGGGTAAACCAGCACCTTTTTATATTGTCAATGTGGACATCTTTAATCTTGCCACCGGGTCGATCTTGTATGGACACCATCCATCCGAGATGAGACTTCACAACGAGATAAGGTCCCGTCCACCCTAGTCCTAGTTTTGGTCTAGCCTTTGGAGGGTACCAATACATCACCCAGGTGCCCACCGGAAAATGTCGAGCGGCTGATTTCACGTCATGATGGCGCTTTTGTCGCACCGTAGCTGTCTTCAGGCACTCTCGGGCAGTCTCATGAGCTTGTATGGTGGCTTCCTTCACCCATTCGACGTATTCGGACGCACACTCGGGGACTGGTCCTCCCAAATTGTCCGGTTTCGTCCAGTACCTCAGGTCCAATGGGGTGGTTGCCTCCCGTCCCATCATCATTCGAAATGGTGTACACCCGGTGCTTTCGTGTACTGATGTTCTATAAGTCGCCATCACGTAGGGCAGATGGTCGTCCCAGTCGTCATGGTTCTCGTCCACGACCACGGCCAGAAGGTTCAGCAGGGTCCGGTTGCGTGATAAGGGGTCGTCCGAATCTTCTCCCCTCCTAGGATCTTGATCATCTCAAGGAAAAGCTTACTCTCGAACTCTCGTCCCTGGTCGGTATGTATCTTGGCTGGCATTCCCAGGCGGCACACGAACTCAGTCACAAAGACGTCCGCCACCGTCTGAGCCTCATGGTTGGGTAGAGCGTAGGCCTCAGTCCACTTGGTGAAATAATCACCCACGACCAGTATATACCGGTTCCCAGAATTGGTGATCGTTCCAGGCTCCAAAATGTCCATGGCCACCCTTTCTAGCCGATCGCCTACCGGTAGATTTCCCATGGGGTGGTACTTGGGCCCCGGTCGCGGCTTTCTCCCACTACACTTCAGGCACTCCCGGCACCAACGCTCCACGTCCTTCGTCATACCCGGCCAGTACATTCTCGCTTTTAGTCGGTGGACTGTTTTGGTGACTCCCTGGTGGCTCATCAGCTTGCCGGTGTGGACCTCCTTCATGACGGCGCGTCTCAGGACCTGTGGAACGACCAGTTGATGGATTGGTGCGTTCTGGCAAGCCGCTTGGTACCGCCGGTACAGAAGCCCATCACGTAGCTCCAGCTGGTCCCACTGTTGCCACAGAGTCTTCATTAGCTGACTTTTTGTTCTGACTTCGGGCCATGCAGGTCTCTCAGTGAAAATATTCTTCCACCCGAGGATGCCTCCAACTTCAGGGTCAGCTCCTTGAAGGGTCACTAGGTCCTCCTGGGAATAACCATTCAGGACCTCGGCCTCCGGGGCTCCCTCCATCGGATTCCGGCGTCCTCTCGTAGCCATAGCCCGCGTGACAGCTAGCATTTGTTTGTCTGGATCTCGGACTACAGGGTTGGGGCATGGGTCCAGGAAGGGCTCCTCTCGGCAGCGCATCCACACGTCGGCCGTCGCGCCGATCGCTGCTCCGGCCACAACCTCCGGTCCCAAACCATGCAGTGCGAGGAGCATCATCAGGAGAAACCAAACCCAGGCAGAGGGGCGGAGCTGATGCAGGGTTCTGCAGACGCTCCTGGCTCCTTCCTCCGTCTGTGGGGGGCTCCGGTCAGGCAGGCACTCCTCGGTCGGCTGGGTAGTCGTCCTCGGGTCCTCCTGGCAGCGCACCTCCCAGATCTGGAATATCCCAACTCCATCTCCGCAATAGTAGTTCTCCGTCCAGGGCTCCACAGGGACCTCCCGCAAGATGTTAACTTGAGGTCCTCCGGGGCTCCATCCTTCTCCGCTGATCAGTGGAATCAGATCCTCGTCAGAGAGGTCCTCCAGGGGTAGGGGACACTCCTCCTGAGTCGGACAGGCCTCCTCTTCTCCTTCGGGTCTTGTGGTGTGGCGAGGGGCGGGACTATCTGGTCTCCGGCACTGTCGGCATCTGGACATCCCGTCTGCATTCCCGTGTTGTACTCCCGGTCGGACCTCACACCTGAAGGCATAGCTGGCGATGCGAGCTGCCCATCTAGCGATCATTCCTTCCGCATCCCGAAAGTTCAGTAGCCACTTGAGAGAGGCGTGGTCGGTTCGTAGTAAGAACGCTCTCCCCCACAAGAAATGTCTGAAATGGTGTATCATACTGACGACGGCCAGGAGCTCCCGCTTGGTGGTGCAGTAATTCCGCTGGGTGTCCCTCAGGGTTCTGGAAGCATAGGCGATCACCCGCTCTCGTCCGTCCTGCACTTGGGATAAGACGCCTCCCACTCCGTAGCCGCTATCTAAATATATCTAAAATATATTCTTGGTCCATGTCAGGGTACACCAGCAGGGGGTGCTCGGTCAGGGGTTGACGCAGCGCCTCGAACGCCTGCTGATGAGCCTCGCTCCAATGGTAATTGACCTCCTTCTTTAACAGGTGGTTGAGGGGTCCCGCTCGGGTGGCAAAGTCAGGGATGAATCTGCGGTAGTACCCCACGAACCCAAGGAAGCTCCTTAGTTCTGTCAAGGTGGTCGGAGGAACCATTTTCGTTACAGCTTCGACCTTGGCAGGGTCGCACTGGATGCCTCGGTCGGACACGACATGGCCCAGGAAGTTGACCTGTTGTCGAAACAGCTCACACTTGGCGGGTTTCAGCTTCAGCCCGGCAGCCTGCAGTCTCCGGAACACGTCCTCGAGGTTGTCCACGGCTTCTTGGAAAGTCTTTCCAAGACAGACGACATCGTCCAAATAAATTAGACAACGCTTCCATTGGAGTCCCCTCAGTGCCAGCTCCATTAGACGTTCAAAAGTAGCCGGGGCCGTCGCCAATCCAAACGGCATCACTTTAAATTGATAGAGTCCACTACGGGTAGTGAACGCCGTCTTCTCCTTGTCCCTGTCGTCCATCTCGACCTGCCAGTAACCACTAGCCAAGTCTAGCATCGAAAAATATCGTCCTCCTGACTAGGTATCAAAACTCTCGTCGACTCGAGGTAGGGGGTACGCATCCTTCCGGGTGACATCATTTAGACGGCGGTAGTCGACGCAAAATCTCAGTGCACCATCCTTCTTTTTCACTAGCACGATGGGAGACGACCATGGACTGTCGCTTGGCTCCACAACGTCAGCTTTCAACATCTTGTCGACCTCGTCCTCGATCAGCTCTTGTTGGTAGTACGGGGCTCTCCTCAGAGGCTGCTTGATCGGGCGGTGATCTCCCGTGTCGATGACGTGTTTCGCCAGGGACGTCCGGCCCAACCTCCCATCTGGTCCCATAAAGACCTGCTGGTGGCGTCGAAGGAGATCGCTGACGACCTCCACCTCCTTTTCCGTCAAGTCCGGATGCATTCCCTCCAGGAGCGGTTCTAAATGCTCCGGGCACTCTGGTGTCTTCGTCGACGATTCTGCGTGCATGGCGTGCACTCTGGTTTCGGGCTGCTCAGGCGTCCGGTTCCGCCACTTGGTGGAGTTTGGTGTAAGGGGCTCATGCTCCCTCCCGCTCTCCTCCCGGTACCACTGTTCCCTTTTAGGTTCATTCTGGGTCGTTTTCCCTCCATCGGGACGAAATCCTAGGTCGATCACGGCCTCTATTCCGTGAAGCTCGGCTAGGATGGTCCCCATCAGCACAGTGCAAGCTCCAGCGCCAGCGTTCAGAAGTACCACCGGTACCAGGCGTCCTCGGGGTCGTACCAGGGCTCGTCCCACTACGAGGGGGTCGTCCTCCAACGGCTCTCTTGCGGACTGCACGAGGCCGGCCTTCGGAACTCCTCCCTCACTTCCTGTCAGCTTGAGGTCCACCATCATCTCTGAAAAGGGTGGCAAGACGACCGTCTCCTCCGTCACCAGTGTGTAGACGGCGTCCTCGTGGCCCGAGCTCATCACTACGGTAGTGTCGCCCACCTGCCACTCGCCCTTACGCAGATCCAGCTGTCCCCCAATCTGTTGAAGTACATCAAGCCCCAACACTCCCGGGATCCCTAGTTTGGCTACCAGTACGTCTGCCGACACGAGTCGTGTGCCCAGTAGAAGTTGAACTGTCATCTCTCCTTGAACCTGTAAGTAGTCTCCGGTTGCTGCCCGTAACCTAATTCTCGTCTGCCTTATCATTGCTTTATGTTCGTCATCCATTTGGTCGAGGAGACACTCGTCCAGAACGGTGGAAGAGGCACCCGTGTCCACCAACATACGAGTCGCCTTCCCCATAACGTGGCACGCCGCATACCACGCCAATGTGCCTCGGGCACCGGCTGACAGCGACACCACCTGGCCATTTCTGTCAATCTTAAAAGAGCTGCCACTCTCCTCAGGGACGCCGCCCTGGATAAGTACTGAGTCGTCCACCCACAGTGATGCACCACCCTGGTCCTCTCTGTCAGTCTTAAGGGAATCACTCCCCTCGGAACCGCCGCTCCGGATAAGTAATGAGTCGTCCACCAGCAATAGCTGCTGCGCTGGCCCCTTGGTCATTCCGCTCCACCGGCCCTCCGTCTCCTCTTTCACGGCCGCTTGTGGTTCAGTTGCATAGGGGGGTCCCTGCTGTTTCGCAGCCTCCAGCCTCAAGGTTGTAACCTGTTGGTTCTCCTTGCTGCTAGCAGAAACCTCGTTGATGTCTCCGTGGGTCCCCAGACGCTCCACGGCTCCATCGGTCTGCATTTCGTTGACGTCTCCGCGGGGCATTAGACGCTCCACGGCTCCATCGGTTTGCTGTACATTGGCATTCCCGTCTGTGTTGACAGGCTTACCCTCCATATAGTCGAGAATTCGATCCTCGAGCTCCTCCTGCGCCCATCCAGTTACTTCGGATGCACACCGGAAAAACCTATTAAAAATCTGTGAAACTAAAAATTCCCCCCTGGCAATGTGTTCTTCACGTCTTCGTCGAGCTTCTCGCCTGTGAAGCCGTGCACACACCTGCCAATGGCCCATACGGTTGGGGGCTGGTATGAGCCCTACTGGTTTTCCGACTCCTCGTCTGTCAAACTGTTCCGCTCACCAATCTCCTCGATTAGTCGACTCAAGCGCTCCTCCTTGGTCCGAGGTGGCGGCCGATCTGGACACTGGTACTTCCGATGACCCGGCTTCCCACAGTACCAACAGTCATCTGGTCCCGGCCTAGCGCTTGGTCCCTTGTTCTCAGCAGTGGCGGCCCTCGGCTTGATGGATAGCACCTGCTCACACAGCTCGATTAGTCGATCCAGCTTCCTGTCTTGGCTCTCAAAGAGCCCCTTGAAGTAGGGAAGTCTGGGTAGACCCGCTACGTTCGGCTGGTTGCTCTGCTGCCCACTGGTGGTAATCTCGCCTCCCTGCTGGTTCTTTAATAGCTGTAGGACCCGTCCTAGAGCTGGCTCGGAGTCCTCCGACTCTATGGACATCACCGGCTTCCCAGGCTTGGGTTTGACACATTCGTACTGGGTCACGAACGCTATGGCCTCCTCCATGGTCTTCATCTTCCTCATGAGCGCCATCACCTTCATGTCCCCATCTGGATGGCCCTTCCAGAAGTGGTCTAAGGTGATAGCCTCCTGAGCTGCGGAGTTCAGATCCGGATAACCACGGCCGGCCAGTCGCTGCAACTCATAGCCGTACTGCTGGGGTGTCTCTGCCTTCCTGCGGGTTCTCTGTCCCAAGGTCGCCTTGTAGGACTCCTCCTGACAGTCAGGGTCGAATCGTAGGGTCAGCTTGTCGGTCAGAACGTCGATGTCCCTCCGGTCTGCAGGACTCAGGCTGGTCAGCATTCGTCGCGCCTCTCCTGTCAAGCTCCCGGCTAAGTAGATGCCCTGTTCCCGCTTGCTCCATCCGTTGACCTCTGCGATGACGTCAAAGTGGGCCCGGTACACCGGCCACTCTATGGAAGTCCCATCGAACTTGTCAGGGGTCAGCATCTTCCGGTTCCTTCTGCCGCTCTGATTCCGGGCTGTGCTGTCCTCGGATGACGAGTCCTCCTGCCTCCGTCTCGGCCTAGGGCTTCGTCGGTGCAGCGGCGGTCCCCGCCTCGGTGGTCTCCTCCTCCGTCCTGGGTAACCATGGCTGCTGTCGGTCCCTCCATCAGATGAAGGCCCCTCATCGCCCGATGATGAGAAAGGGTGCTGTCTCCGGCCTCCCTGGGTGACTGAAATAGAAGCTGGATTTCTCCAGGAGGCTGGCTGTCTCGGTTGTCGACTGGGTGAAGACCTCCCTCTTCCGCGAACGCTGTCTCCCGCGAACCCTCCGCGAACACTGTCTTCCGCGAACCTTCCGCGAACGGACTCTTCCGCCAACAGCTCCCGAAGAAGTTCTTCCGCGAACAGGCCTCTTCCGCGAACGCCGTCTTCCGTGAGTCTTCCGCGAACGGGCTCGTCCGCCAAGATGTCTCGGAGACGTCCCTCCACAAAAGATGCACGTCCGCGAAAGCCATCTTCCGCGAGTCTTCCGCGAACCGGCTCATCCGCGAATGGTCTTCCCTGTCTACTCTGAAAAACTGGAAAGGAAGATTGGTCGCCTGGATCACTCCTTTCGTCGAGCCGCCGTCTGGGTGAAGACTACTCTCTTCCGCGAACACTCTCTTCCGCGAGTCGTCCTCGTCCGCGAACGTGGTCGTCCGCGAAGGGCCCTCCCCGGTCACAAGCGTCCTCGTCACCAAAGATCCACGAAGGATCCCCGGCTGCAAGCGTCCCTGTCGCCGAAGAATGCCTCTCGTCCGCGAATGTTCTCTTCGCGAAAAGTCCTCTCCCCCTCGAGCTGCTCTCTTGGGTCGGAGCCCAAGTAACCCGTCCTCCAGTCACTCCCGTTTGTCGACTCGTCACACCAGACCGCTGCCCTGTTGCACCAGACTGCTGCTGGGACTGGTCCCAAAGCCGTCTCAATGCTGCATTCTCTGGAGGTGCCACACTTGGACTCTGCTCCTCGGGGCCCCTCTTAACGCTCTCAAGGTAGGTTGACCTCTCCCTCTCTCGATCGTGCTGCCACCCAGAGTCGTGTCTGAAAAGAAAACGGTTGTCGGGTGTCTGGCTCCGGGGTCTCTGTTGACTAGTCGACTGGCCCATGGAAGGTCTCGACCTCCCTGGTTGCTCCTCACTCGTCGAAACGTCCCGTCTACCCCTGGCTGTGAAGCTGCTCTTCCGCGAACGGTCGTCTTCCGCGAAAGTTGTCTTCCGCGAACGGTCGTCGGCCTCTTCCGCCAAGGTCGTCTTCCGCGAACGGTTGTCGTCCGCGAACGTCTTCCGCGAACGGTCGTCTTCCGCGAACGTCTTCCGCGAACGGTCGTCTCCCTCTTCCGCAAAGGTCGGCTTCCGCGAACCGCTGTCTTCCTCGTCCGCAAGTGAGGCCGTCCGCGAAGAGTCTTCCTCTTCACCTCCTGTCTTCCCTGGGGCAGTTTCGTCGTTTTCGCCGGACATGAGTGATGCTGAGGTTCGTTCCCTGGCAGTAGACCCTCGGGGATCCTGGTCACGTGCGCCAAGTTGTGACGTTTGGTAATGACTTGTTTTCGGTGTGGCCCAAAAAACCTGGTTTCTCTGATCATATAGACTTTATGTAACTCCCGCTCGTTGTGATTCGAGAGCCGTCACTAAATTGGCGTTCCCCAACGCTGGTGTATCATCACTCCGTAGCTTACCGGCTTCACTTAGGCAAGAAGCAACTCAGATGTAAATAAATTGAAGATGTATATACATCAAATCAACTTACAATTGTATGGCTGGTCACCCACGTGACGTACAAATATGAAGTTCAGACATGGAGCACTGTATGATCACATTTCAAAAATAAATAGTGCACGAGGGCACAACTAAAAAGAGTTCTTAGCCGGCGGCGTCTCTCTGTCCCTTCCCGTTGAAGTTTCCCGTCCCGTTTAGTCGAATGGTTTCTCCAGGTAGTCGGTCTAATCCCGGTTGACTCTAAGGCCCTGAAGAAGGAGTCGTCCGCACGGAGTTCGTCGAGTCCCTTGGCTGTGGCGGTGACGATCTCCCCACGGTCGATGTCGCTGTTGCAGTGCTCTCAGAGCGGCCGTCCGCTCTCCCTTATATAGCCAGGGTGGCTGCGCGCGCATCTTCGTCCGCGAACGTATCTTCCGCACTCTTCTCCACGTGGTGAAGACTGCGTCCGCGAACGGTTCTTCCGCGAAGGCTCCTCTTCCGCGAACGGTGCTTCCGCGACTGATGCTTCCGCTGATGATGCTTCCGCAATCGTGCTTCCGCGAACGGTTCTTCCGCGAACGATGCTTCCGCTGATGATGCTTCCGCAATCATGCTTCCGCGAACGGTTCTTCCGCGAACGGTGTCTTCGCAAGTGGACTTTGTAGATTACGTGACCGTTCCTAACGAACGTTTCAGCGCGGCAGTTGCATGGGTTTGTTACATGATTATACTTGAATAATTTAATCAGAATCGATGAATAATTGTGGACACTATGGCCTTAGAATTTTTTTGAAAAAATGACGTTTATGACGTCACATCTGAAAACTAATGTATAGTATATATCAAGGGATCAAGACTCAAAATGCACTTATTTTCACGCTGTTATCAGCATGGAAATCTTGAAACATGCAATTCCGCTTATAACCTTTGGTCTTGAGACAAATTACTGCTAAAAACCGGGAATGGGGCTGAACCCTCCGCCGGTTCGTCACCCCCAAAAGTTCTGATATAAAGTGGCCTGCCGCTTGACCCAGACTGTATTTAGACATGAGTTTTAGGCTCTATTATATCAGTTGGACACCTGTGAGTCTGAAAACAGAAGAAACGTTGTTTGAGATTTGCATTTGGATACATATATGATATACTGTATTACTATGCGACCGAGTGTGTATATTTAGAAGGGAACATGTCCACATGCGGTTATCGTTTCTACAGCTTATTGGTGTGTGAACGGATTGAGAGTCAGATTCACCCCACTGTTCTTTCTACTTTGATATCTTGGCGAGTTTTCAATTTATTCCAAATGTGAAAATTGGACCATAAAGCAGAAATAACACTGCTACTGATTGCATGAAAAGCTTCAAAATTGAAAATTCAGTAAATTCTTGAAAATTGGAACCATTGAAACATAAAATGTATTTGAAAAATCCAAAGTCCTGATAGGATTCGGATAAAATCTTGTGAGATTATAGACAATATTGATTGAAAACTATTTGCAGAAAATCAGTGTGAAATAGGCATTATAGGCTGAAATATAATTAAAGGTATGTGTTAAATGGAGTTTCCAGTGTTAAAATTCAAATGGCTGTCAAATCCCCCATTCAACTCAGATTTTCAAGAAATTTTTGTGACGTCATCGATGAAGCGATTTTTCCCAAAATCATCTTGTCAAGAGCCATGATCCTACAGAATATCTACACCAAATTTGAAGGGAGTCGAGCAGGATATGTGGACGCTATGAGTGTGAAAGAATCGACAAACAAAGGAATTTTTCTCCAATTTTTCGTCATAAAAACGTCAAATAGGCCATGACCACTGCAATTATTGAACTGATATTTGTCAAATAGCTTCAGTAGGTATCCCCAATACTTCCCAGAGCACCGGATGAACAATAATTATGAATGGTTTATGCATCTCATGTAAACAATGAATTGAAGTCTAATAAAATCGCGTTTAACGTCATTATGACGTCATGTGACGTCAGATTTCAAAAATAAGAATATGTATGGAAACTACTCCCAAAGACCTTTCAAACGAGCTATTACACGATATATTCACGAAAGGTCAAGGTCATTTTTTAGGTCAACTTCGACCTCAGGCGCTTGCAAAGGCTATCGGTCATAGGCCTTAGTTGTAAATGCAAAAGTTGTTAGGCTAAGTGAGTGCAATACTATGGATTTACTTCCGCGTTTCTATCTTCCTTAATTCCTGAGATATAGGGACCTACATGGTTTTCACTTGCAGGTCAATATTGACCTTGACTTTCAACCTTTGACCTTGAAATTTTCTGGAACGAAAGAACTTATCCTTGAATATAAATGGGTGTATTATTAGATTTTTACGCACATTATTGATGCTTTTATCAGCATGGACAGCTGGAAACATGCAATTTCGCTTACAATGGGACCGATTTCGTTGCCATAGAAACGTCAATTACGTCATAACGAATTGGCCAATCGGGCTAAAAATTGACAGTGAGCATGAGGGACCGGTTCCACATCGTTTCCAAGCATCAGATCGAAAATCGGAGGAGGTGACGTCCAAGGTCAAACATTCGACCTCAGGCGAACTTCTCAAGGTCAAATGTCAAGGTCAAGGTCAAGAAAAATAGAACTCGAGTTTATCTACAATATAAACTTCATTTGAAGTCTCTAGGACCATTAGAACCAAAGTTATGGCCACATATGTGTTTTCGACGTTTTGCATGACCTTGACCTTGACCTTTGACCTAGACACACCAAAATAGAACGTTTTCTGGCCGGTATTCTACAGATTCTGCACACGTATTTTAGAAGCTTTTAATCAAGAACTGTGGACGCTAGAGTTCGAACAAACACACAAACATTTTCAATTCCGGCAAGTAAATATCGGCGCATATCTGCAGTGGAGCCAGAATCTGTTTCATAGAATCGATTTGACGGATACAATTGCATACACTTTTGTAATTATTATGATCGTAATTCTGGAAGTCAAAATTCGAGAAAGTCGGGGAGACAAAAACCACCTCGCCTGGAATTCTTGTTGGTATCCAGCCTCGACCTGTATGGTTGTCCAAAGCACGAACTGAGTATCTGACCCGTACTGCTCAAACAAGCCCAGGACATGCTATCAATCTTTAAGCTCAATATACTCCCATACAATAGTGGCTGTTTCGTGCAAGAAGATGACACGTTTAATTATGTGATATAAAATATGAAGCATTACGTGTTTATGGACGATTTATAAATCATATCTTCAGCATGAAGAAATAATATACCATAAACCATATCATTCACATTTCCCAAAAGAAATTGATTAGAAACTGGTGGATACTGACCATAAACATTCAATAAAATGCTTACATATGAAAAATTGTAGCCAATTTATATGATCAAATTTGATTCGAAGTAAAAAAAAAACTAGGAGTAGAATATCGGCAAATTACGACCAAGCTGTCATGGTCAATCGACATGAACCACTTTTGTGTATTTGCCAGAGACAAAAACTCAGTATTTAGACACGAAATAGTAGTCATATTATGGAACACCTGTCAATGTTATCACTGACAGAGACTCGTTCTAATCGTACCAAAGTGGGATAGGTATAGTCAGTATGTATCATGATCCATGCCTGTTGTAACACGCAAACTTCTCATGCAATTAACTATTAATACTTTCCATTATCGGGAATAAAGTGTGCTCATAATACCACGATAATTCATATCCACTGGGGACAGAGCAAGGCATGTTTTATTTCAAGTGTGTTATATTGCTCATTTGCATGTCATCCTTTGACGTAAATAAGATGATTCCCAATAGAGTAAAGATTATGGCTTATTGTTAACAGTGATAACCAGTTGTTTCATTACGCCATACAATGAAATAATCTGAAATATTCCACATCAGTATGATTCTGCTGCTTACACATATATTTAAATGGCATATTGATTATGGATTAGTATTGAAGTTATTTATTATGATATATAATAATGTATAAAGTAACACCGATATTGATTGTGTGCATGTTTTCAGTGCTTATCAGAGTTTCACTGAAATTCCGTAAAAGTATCGATAAGTTTCTAGTCCTAACGAATTTGGTTGTTTCGTTCATTTCAGTGACTATTAAAACATTCAATAATATTCCTGAACATGTAGGATGTACTGTACAAATATGTTTTGTTAGTGTCATGTCCAGGCAATTATATCGCAACTGACCTAGACTGAGTTTATTACCTTCAATGTAAAAAAAACAGTCATGTTTATATATCTCTATCTGCAAACTGGTTGAGTGAATTATAACTGCTTTATTCAATCGTTATTGTTTTTTTATCAATCAAAAATTGAATGGATACCCATTTCCCTGCTTGAGAATAATTTCTTAATGACTCACTTCCTAAACTCATTAGCAAATTTTGTATGACACTTTTCCTTTTTACAATATCATAACCCTTCTTTCACCACAATGACCAACTGTTTATACAACACTAACAATATATATCATGCAAATATATAGTATATATATCAAATATAGACTTTTCCCACATAATAATATTCTGACGAATTGCTTTTTATAAACCCAGGTCGACTGCAGACATGGCAAGACATTTCATCGCAAGATACAGTATAACAGAGTCCCTCATTTCATTTGCATAATCGAGGCAATTCATGCTGTTTCATCTTCACATCATTAGCATAAATCTAACATTATTAAAAGAGTGTAAAATTTCGAACGTGTATATGAACTGTACATATAAGGGAAGAAAGGGACAGTGGTGCTTCAAGACGGACCTTTTCCGGCTCGAGGATGCATGAATGGACTTTTTCAGATACTCGAAACCACGACTTCAAAACATATGCCTTCCAATTCTGTGGGATCTGTCGATGGCAAGTTTCAACCCTCGGCTGATGATAAGATCGACCGATATCCTAAAATGGAGCCTTTGATCTTGAATAACACATCGTACGTGGGAACCTCACGTCGAAAGGGGGAATTCGACGATTTATTGTACCATCTCGTTGGAAAGAACAAAGCCCTGTAGTATTATAGTAAAATCTAAAAGTTGAAATACTTGGAGGTTTAAAGCAGCTGCCTTCGAAACCAGTCAAAAATTTTTGAAAACTGTATTTCATATTAAACATGTTAAACTAACTGAATGAAACATACTCACATAAAATGTAATGAAAATAACCAGTCCTCAGGGAAGTTTTGCTCATTTGAACAGGCGGTTCTAGCGTAAATACAGGAACTGTATCCATCACACGCAGATGTAAGCAAAGCACAGAAGTGCGAGATAGACTGACAATTCCACGCACATCATGGTATATCACTGATTATTTTCTCAAAACTACACTATATATGCACATACGAACTGGAAAAAGTAATCGATGTGGACTTTTAAGCGCGATTTGAGCATTTGTTTACATTCGGGTTTGATGGATAAACTTCGTTTGTTTATTTACAAATCCGGTACAAAATGGGCACTAAAACGGGTGAAAAGACAACTCTGACGGACTGTAATCGTCAAAATCATTGAGCACACCTTTTGTTATATTGCATTAGATACGTTTAACGAAAAATTTGTTTTGAAAAAAAAATATTGCAAACATTCTAAGGCAGCAGCTTTGAATGGAATTCAAGCAACCGGCGAAAAAAAAAATAAATGAAGAAACGAACGAGGCAATCATTTGAATATAAGTATGTTTACTTTATTCAGTTCATATCTCATGAGATGAAGTTTTATGTGAAATTATTCAAATTCATAAAATTTCATGAAAAGTTTCGATAGTTTGATTGACATTTTGAAACTGCAAGCAGTAAAAAGACAGTTCTTGTATTATAAATGGAAACGCGACCACGGATTTGTCCTGGACGAGCAATCGTTCATCTTTTAAGCTTCAGGATGTTATTGTCTACAGGACCATAAATTTAATGTCTCCTTGTATCATGAAGGTTCTTTTTTCGCAACACTATGAACCAGTGTATAAAACAGTAACATCATAGATCACGTAAATATTATCTCGTAAAGATCAATCTGCCTGCAGGCACTTCTTACATATTCTGGTGTCGGTTACTAGCATTTGAAAGTGATCAATCACGTCTGCTACATATTGCTTGTGGACTCTCAAATTTATTCACTTAATCATTCAAAAATGCAATTTTCCAAGAACATGATCAATTCTCATGCTGATCTCGAGAGAATGTTGGAAAAAACTTTGAGCAGATGATATCATTATCACACCTTGTCAGGCGATATTATGAGATACCAATAATGGAATTTTCGATACAAGACAAATCTCAGACACACTTAAAAAACGCACTTTCGTGTACATTATCGGATTACATGTAATGAAAGCCTTCGTTCATGTTTTGAAAGTGTGTAGATGCAGAGGCAGTGAAATATTCGATCTAGTCACAATTTCGCGCAAGTGTCAATGTTATCACTGAGATATTGTAACTCCCTCGTACAATATCGGACCAAAATGCGATTACACATGAATGAAATTCCTGTGCATGTTCGTGTCGATTGCTATCACGCAAACTGCTCGTACACTTAAATATTAATACCTTCCATTACCGGACCTGAGTAGCATCACATTTTATATCGCAATTTGACATAATCAAATTAGAGTCTAATTGAAAAAATGTCTCAAACAAACATTCTCATCAACAAAGAACACCAGTCTTCTTCGTCAGAATCAATCGCTGCTGAATCAGCAGTGGCAGAAACAGACAGTGACACAATGGCAGTCGCCCCCGGCCCTACTCACTGTGGCGAGACTGGAGTTCCTAACGATCGTTAGGAAATCCGACAACTGCGGACAACACTTGCAGTTCGTTTGAATTTTCTTCATTTTCCCGATAGTTACGATTGCGATCGATACACTAATGCAGCTGGTGATTGATATGCGCATGAAGCTCCCTTTTCATCATTAATACAAGGCGATTTATGTTGGTTTGAGCAAGAGAAACTCATCTGAATTCCCTGACGATTGTTTCCGTAAAATCAAGATTTCCTAAGTAACATATATAGATTCCCTAATAATCCAGTTGCCAAATGGGCATTCTCTGGAAAAGCATGCAGTGGCGTCATTACGATGTTTTTGGATGATTCATCATGTCCGAGCACTCTGGAGTCAGAATCAGCCGTGTGCCAGATTGGCACCCTTCGGGCTTTTTTTTTTCAGAGGCGAAAAACAAAATGGCCGCTATCGGTAACCTTTGTTTACTATATTATATATATTATTATCGGTATTCGATAAATTACATTCTGGCCTGTATCTTCACTTCTAATCCACTTAGAAGCACAAATTTGGTGGCTATGTTTTCATGGTCACGGAATCCAATGAACACGAAATAATACCTCATACACATACCCTGGTGTCAATACCTGTTTCACAATACATCAAAACCTGCTATTCTCGTATTACTAGCACACGTATTTCCATTCTCAACCCATAGTGAAAAATGTTGATGTGATTCTTCCTGCTGGCATTTGAATGTTTACTAATCCTGTAGCAATTTATGCAGCAGATGAGCATGATGAATCAACAGTAATGTGTTTTTGTATCATAACGTGCTGGTAACACGTATATTCACTCGTCTACGATAAATGACTGTATTCGTTATTGAAGTTCAAATTCAAGGTGTGCCAATAGCCAACCTCTATCTTAATGTACTCCAAGAGATTCTCACTGTACACTACACAGCTCCATTCAAAGTCATGGCTGTTTCACGTCTATAAAGGCCGTTTTGACTTCTCAAATTCATTGAAGGTCAAATTGAAGGTGTGCCAATGTTCAATCTCTATCATTATGTATTCTAGGATTTTTATTATCATAAACGATACAACGTCATTCATCGCAAAGGCAGTTTCACGACTAAAAGGGCCGAGCTGACCTTACAAAATTAATTAATGTCAAGCTGCTCATCCGAACGAATATTAATACCTTCCGCTACGGGTATAACATTTTGTCTGTGCTGTTAATAGTACGATAAACCATTTCTGGCAAAATAATAATCGCCGCATTTTCTTATATTACAAAAAAAAATCGGTCATTCATAGTGTGGAAATCATTTACTTCATGTCAGTACAAATACACTGCGAATAATATATTAAAAGTTTCACATTTTGTTTATGTATAATTGTATTCATTGTGATCGATAACACTCAGTATCACCAATTTGTATCAGTGCGTTTTAATTATTAAAATTTCGGGTGTTTAATTCATTTGCCATGATAAACCACTAAATACAGTGATGTTCTGAAATGATAACTGGTCATGGATCAACATTTGATTTATCATCATCATGATACAGTTTTCATTGTTTGTATGTGCAATATGCTAAGTGGTTGACTGTGAAGCTGTTTCATCAATACTCCTGATGTCTTACGGTATTCACGTTAAGGGTTAGCCACTTCTTCCGGTTACAATATAAGTGTTCATTTGTTATAAAAACGGTTTATCATTTTTTTGTGAAACGGCTGGTACTGTACTGCGTGGTGTATGTTGTTTCCCAATGAATGACATTTTAAAGAATTGCTGTTAATAAAATGTGTTCCAACCTGACTTCAGAAATATAAAATATGACGAATTGACACGATCATTCACCTGTTCTTGCCAGCGAGACAAAGGTGAAACTAAGACTCTCCAAACCTCTAAAGACAGATTGTAAAAGGTTTTTCATTTCATTAGCATATTTCAGCCATTTCAGATAACATTCACACCACTGGCACACTGGTACATTGGTATATTTTCAAACCACTGACATAATATTGACACCATTAAAGTGCAGAACATTTTCGCATCTATATGTAGGTATAACTGTGGAGATTTGTGTTCAGAATTGCCTTGCTTGGAAATGAACAAAATTAACTCGAGCATAACAGGTGTCTTTTCGTGGTTCTGTATTTGTGCTGAATGATCACAGGGATAATCTGCAGTATCAAGCCTAAAATTGGTCACTACAAACCGAGACCCATCAACAAATAAATCCTGGCGTCGTTGGGGGCGGGCAGGGTGAAGGGAGTCACTGAAATAATTATATACAATAACAAATTTCAGCAATCTATACCGACTGTAATGAATAGGGATGTTTTTGGATTAAGCTTTTTCCAGCTGCTAGTTCAAATCTGGCTGTTAGCTTATCATGTATTACGACACTTCTGGTTAGAAATGCGCATGTATTGGACGATGTAGGACTAGAAAGAATACCCTCATGTCCATTTATATATCTTCTATACCATAGAAAACAAATATTAAACTCAAGTTCAACACAAAACCTAGAAGTATAAAATTTGATAGATAGATAGAAGTATAAAATTTGGTAAAAAAAAAAAAAAAATATGGTTTTGTGCCAAATGGATGCATATAAAGTTTCAAATTGATACGACCATCCTAAAATAAGTTATCGCCAAAAATCATACGAGGTTTTGTGTTGAATTTGAGTATAATTGTGAGTTTGTTTGACCCTTCTATACACTACGTGATTACACATATATCTCGATATCATAATTGACATTAGGTACGTTTGTTTCTGATTTCCAAATTATTTCCATAGGTTGTTGGGTAATTGTTTACTAAATGCATCAGGTGTACCGTAGAAACGACTACATTTCACACACTGACCGCCCCTATTGGCGCCACTGTGTCGTTGGATAAACTATTTGGTGGGCTTTGTTTCTATTCCGAAATGTTTTTTTTTATGTTTGCTATTGTCATCATTAAAATCTAGCTGTGTCTGTTGTAGTAGGTTGATACTTACATTCACCACAGTCCCGACCTCTGTGACCTCACATTGGATCAGCAGCACAGTAACTGATATTTATCTGCACAATCTGGCAGAATAATTGGATTTGGAGACAAAGTACTATTGAAAGGGAATATCTTGATGGGGAACCAAAACTATGAAGAACATGTTTGTGTATAGAACACTCTGATTCTTCCAGCGAACTACTTCAGTCTCACTGCTGTTTATGCCAGTGTTTTCCAACATGGTCGAACATGGCAGAAATAGAGAATTAGATGGATTGACACCGTGACATCAAAGCCAGTTCGTTGCAGACACACAATGGTTCGAACAAAAGAAAACTAACATCACAAGACATAGTATAGCAGAGCCCCCATCTCATAAGGATGATTCAGTCAATTCACGTGACGCCATAACGTTTTTCATTTTCATGCCCTCAGCATAAATTTCACTTCATCATTCAAGCAATCTAACCACATGACCGAATATAACTTGCCTTAAGAAGTAATACGAGTGTGACATTTTTGCCGTGTGGGTCGATGAATGACTTTGATAACTAATTTTATTAATGACTGTCGTAAAACAAACAAACTCGAACATCCGTTCATACACGAACTCACGTTGATGTCATAGGCGCAGTCAGTGTATGAAAAGGCCATTTATACAGTATACCCATGAAATACGTAGCAGCTCATCACCTTCAGCACCATAACGTAGAACTGAACCATACCTGTAGCTTCGATTGGGTGTTTCATTCAATTGTATTACTTGTCCCAACAAACAACATGAATTGTTTTGATGCGGTCTCCTAATTGACATCCAGCTACAGAGAAAATTATCACAGTCCATACCTCTGAATTCTCACATTGGATCAGCAGCACAGCCATTGACATTTGCAACATAATCTGGTGAAACCATGTTCTGATTTGAAGACAATGAAATGGCTATCAAATCGCTTCTCTGTCGTCCATTCCAATACGCATTTTTAATTCAAGTTACAGTTTTAGAGATATGTAGTTGCCAATGAACAATAGCTATGTCAACACAAATAGTGTATTCTATGTTTTGGTACAGGAAATACAGTTTTGATGGTCAAGATGTGTCGCAACATAACCTTTTTTCGATACTGATTGATGGATATTCCACGGAATCTAAACTCAATGAAGTATAGCCTTTAACATATATGTTGAGAAATGTACATGAACTGTGATGTATGTGTGCACATGTTAATGACTTTTCTACATGTATGAGATATATTAAGTGTTTGCTGAACGTTGCCCTATAATGTGAGAATGCGCACGCATTATACTACATGTGCATGAGTAATTCCCATATTATTCCATAATTGACCCTAAATTACAAAGGGATATTGCTGGCCTCTATGGTTTGTCAACCTCTGTTATCTCGCTGTGGATTGGCAGCACAGTTTCTGACATTTATCCCCCTAATCCACAGAGCACTGGTTGACTTCTGGAAAACAATAGACACGGTTTATTTTATGCCCATCCTGTAGAGTTGTCTATAGTCAGTTTTGATATCTCCTACCGATCGTGGGATAGAAGAACATCCAACATCACAATTTACATGAAGATCTCAAATCGGAGTAGACTTGGAAGATCTGAATAACTTTTTGACAAAGACTGGTTTCATAATTAGTGAGTATGAACGACGCATCATTATAAATTATTAGAAACGCACCAGGCATCCAAATGCTTCAAGTAAAATGACAATAGAACAATGAGACGAGAGATAATCATATACATCTACTTTGTAGTTGTATTATATGGTTCTATCTTGGATGGTGAAGCTTTCTCCTCAATCAAAACCATAAAACACGACATTGGAAAACTACAACGAAACTTTCTTGTTTCAAAACAAAATCAAGAACATGGGTTTTTCAGAGTAATCGTTCATCCGTTCAGCCCCAGGGCCTCAAATAATATATTCCTCTAGTATAAGAGTGCTACTTCCTTCGCATGTAAACGCACGATCTCGTGTATATCTAGATCAATCTGCCTGCAGGCACTTCTTACATATTCTGGGTGGGTATCGGTTATTTGAAAGTGATCAATCACGTATATTTGATGTTTCTCACAGGCTCTGAATTTATCCAACCCAATTATTCAAAACTTCATTGGACATGAATAATTCTGATGGTGATCAGATGTCGAGAGAGTTTTTTTTTCAAGATCACTATGCAAAAAAGAAATGATTATCATTAATAACTACTTCTATCAGACGATTAAAACACGAAATGCTAGTGATAAACTTTTCAATACAACATCTAATGCGAATCTCAAACACATTTGAAAACGCTACTCTTTGTACATAATCGTGTTTACTGCGACAAAAGCCTTGTGATTTCGCTTATTTTTTCACAAAAACAAACATCGAAAAAATGTTGAGATTCCCTGGAATATTAGTCACAATCTGGTGCATATGCCAGTGTAACCCTGCGAGTTTGTTGAAATCACTTGCTGGATTGTAACAAAATGAAATTATGCGTGCTGGATACAATATGAATCATCCACTGTTGGTACAATTAAATATTAATACCTTCCATTAACAGGGATGATATTATGCTCGTAAAACCAGCATAATCCGTGAAACCAAGCGCCGCATGTTTCATAGCGAGTGTACGTATTTAGGTTGTATTTTGCACATGACGTATACCTCCCTGACTGTGAATAATATGATTAGGACACATTGTTATTAGCATTCATGTATGTTCAATCGTATTGTGAAGAAAATTTATTTCATATCAATATACCATGGAGAATATAGAAAACATTTCATATTTGTTATGTTTATTTATATTTATCATGATGTATACATATATGATATATATACTTTTTGAGCACATCAACAGTATTCCTCGATAATGCTGTTAATGTGTTGTGTTTTACACTTTATTTCCCAGCGAATGACGTTTTGAAGACATGCATTTTACGCCTTGCGTTCCAAACCTCACTGATAAAGCCTGATGTTTACCTGTATATATACGAAGCCACCCTGGTGTCATATTGCAGGCAATGTATAAAGTGGGCACTGCGTCTCATGAATTCATGACGGGTGCCACTGGTGGGGCAGGAAATGCTCTTCCGGAACACCTGATTCCACCTCCTAATGACCATTTTTGGGGGTTCATGAGTTTCCCTGTCATTTTTGTTTTCTCTCACTTCATTTGCCTGATATGACTTTCTGTCCCCGGACTATAAAATTGGATAACGGACCCTTGTTTGTTTGCTCGGAATACTTAATACTAAGTATTGATTCCACGTCTATCAGGATCGAAATCACAATCACTTGTTACGTAAAATGTGCTGGTACCTTCGTGAAAGAAAATAAGAAGATCTGAAGTCCACGAGTGCGCCTATCCCTTAAAGTCTAGGGAATAAAAGGGTACAAATAGTACATTTTCCTTCTGAGAAGTAAACAGAATACAGGTACTTTTCATAACTGTGGACTGTGATCATAATGTACAAATGAATGATGACATGTAGCGTCGATGATGTGTTTCATTTCAAGATAATTCAGTATACAACATGAATAGTTTCTATGTGGTTTCATAATTGACATCCAGCTTCCGAGGAGTGTTACTACAGCCCCGACCTCTAGGATCTCACATTCAATCAACAGCACAGTAACTGACATTCATCTGCATAATCTGGAAGCATATTCTGATTTGGAGACAAAGCTGAATTTTGCAACATGGCTATTGAAATTGGTCAAGTCTGCTATCCATTCCAAGACAGAGATTGAGAAAAGACCTATCGGTAATAGGTCGATACATCGATTGTTTTTACTTGGAATAACCTTTTTTCTACTTGTATACCATATCATTCGCTCTCCAAACTTGACATACATTAAACTCATAACTATTCGGAAATCAGCATACACATGTGATCCAAATCATTACATACCTCAAGAAAAATGTTTCTAAATTCATTGAAACATGATCATGCCGATAAATTAGCTAAGCGGTACACCTGTAGGTATGTAAATCGGCCCATGACGTTTTATGCAAATGATCATCGATCGCTATTGGGCCTGAATGAAGTATTTGTACACCTAACGCATCGATATATAAAACCCCGAAAATATATATCGTTTCTTTTAGAAGCAGGCATTCCGATCCATTTCCTACATCGTTTGCCACTGATAATCGACTGATAATCGATTCTGATTGTGGCACTCATTCTCTTCTCGCTTTCGAAAACTTGTGTGTTCGTCGACGAGAAAATCCTCGTGCCGAAAACGTTCATTATACTCTGATTTCTTTACTTATTGTTTTTTAGGACATTTCTGCAATGCTAAATAGTATCGTTCTATACCTTGGCATACTAGTACTTCACCCGGGAGTCAAACGACAGATTTCTACCAAATTTCAGACATGTATCGCGAAAAAATGAAGATGTTAGCAATCTAAACGAGTTATAATCTACATTTTCGTGAAGTTGCTAGTATGCTAGAGCAGTTTGAAATAAAATCTAAATTCCATACTTCGGTACTCCGAACTGTTGCAATAACAACAACAACAACAAAACTACACCGAAATCACTTAATGGGGGTTTTATTCAGGACTCCCTTACCGGAGTCCCTATATCTAATATTGGTATTATGTAGAGGAGACATTCGATGTCCAATGACAGCAGACGAATTGGTATACCATCATAACCAGCGCCATGACAAGTAATTAGCTATCTCCTCAATAAATTTAATCCGCTTTGATAATAAATCTTGAAGGTCAAATCGTACCGAACATTGCACCACAATGCCCCAACACTCTTCGATAGTAACCAAATATTTCCATACTCTGCCCCATCTCAAGATTCAACCCCACTCGACAAACATCTATGGGAGTATTGTCCAGAACACATGTTTTGATGATCCTGAACCAAGAAGAATTTAGCAGTTGAAACGCGGAATGTGTGATCGTGTCCATGACCGACCACATTGTCTGTGCCATGATTGACAATATCCGTCACAAGCAGAAATTCGGCCTCGTTCCAAATGGTGCTCGCATCGAATATTTTATGGATTTAGCAAACTCGGGTTGTTCATTCTGTCGGATTATTCCAATATTTTAGTGTGGATTATTATTTATCGTTTTTCTCAATAATATTCAAGCATATTTTTTCGGTATTATGCTTTTGTTTACTCACTCTGTATTAATCGTTGGAGTGGGAGATCTTGAGTAATAATTCGTGATATGAAGGCCGACTGTCGACCATTGGCAATAGTTTCCCCCAATAACGATATAAACACTGTACCACGTAATAATTTATAAATTGGTATTTGCCTCTATTGGTACATATAAATAAACTATTCGTATCCCTGGCTGACTGGTCACTTCATTCATTCGCTCTTGGTTGTTCCCCAGTTCAAACACGTTATATGCAGTAGAACCTAACAATGTTTATTAAATGTACTGAACGTTCGAGTGCATAATTCTTCGGGTCGAGCCTAATCAAGCTATGTCTCCAAATTATAGTGTCCTTAAATCCGTAAACTGGCCAGACCATACCCATCATGTTCCATGTATTAAAAAACAAGTATTCAATCAGAGAGGACAGGTGAAATTACCCATAATTCGTTATTCCCTTACACCAGTGTACGCTCATGTATACGTTGATAGTTGCGATGCGCAATTGTCCGATGGACACTTCCAACAATCAATCGTCGAAACCTATCCAGTTGTTATAAGTGTCTGGCTTGGGAACAAACTGCTCGTTGCGCCAGTACGACGCCATAAAAGAGCCATTGGCACGAAATCCTTCATAGTAGACTGTAGTTCCTTTGTTTAGCCATCCTGTCCACCATGAGAACGAGCCTATGGTTATGATCACGTGGTCACATTGGCTCAGTATTGCCATATCTACTGAAGGCCTCGTATTATTTGAATATGTAAACGTGGCATTCCACGACTTGAAGAACTCCTTGCACCAGTCTATGTCATCACTAGCAACGACAAACTGCACCCTGAAATATTGTTTTGTGAACATTGATATCGCTTTCTCAAAGAACGAAGTTGGAGGAAAACGATACCCTTTGTCAATAGCAAGCTTACCCAACAAGTCAGTGCGTCTAACGTGTATTCCTACGCGAGTGAAAAGTTTGCCAGACCAGTTCAAGGGCACTCTCTCCTCTAAGAACGATGATGCTTCAGCAGCTATATCATCGTGGAAAGTGTACTCCGTTCTAATGGTGTCTCTAATGTTATGAAAGTATAACGGAGACAGCATGTAACAACACACGCATATTTCATCTTCATATAGGTCTTGGATATTTTCTATTGTGGCCACAACGTCTTGGCGTTTTTCCATATAGTGCTGCACATTCGCATGGGTCAAGTCAATATCCACTTCAAATCCTTTGAAAGCAGTTTTTAAATGCTTTGGAGCTTTTGTGAAAAATACAGTTCTGTTGGTTGCATTCGCGATTCCTTTAACCGACGCATATTGGAACATTTGGTTGCCAAGTCTGCCAGGAAAACCACACACGGTGATGTATTTCTGGGCGCCGGATGACTCTACGAACCGACGTGTCGTATTATGATAGAAAAGTGCAGGTTGTTCAGAAGATCCTCGTTTGTTATTCGAATCATTTCTCAGAATATATATCCCACATGTGGACCACAGCCATATCCCCGTAACGATGGTGAGCACGGCTGTTGACTGGTGATATCCCGACGTGCTTGTGGATTTCATCTTCAGATCTCTACGTGCGATCAGTAAATGTGTCGACTCACTGCATATGCGATTTTCCAAAGATATTACAAAAGGTATGTTTGTTGGGTGATGTAAATAGCCAAACAGAAACGACTCATACATCAAAGTAGTGAGTTTTTATGTAGTGAATTATCGCAAGAAGCAAGGGTATGACCACGTTTTCCGGTTCGGTTTGAGACCTCTTTGATTCAACTAACACCGGATATTCTTCGATAACAAGCACTTTACATCATAAAGCTCCATGGAAACCCAGAGATCTATGACAAAGGTGTTGAGAGAATAATTATTTGCAATGATTTACTGATTTCTTCATAAACACATATTATAACTATGGTTGTTATTGTATTGATTAACTGGCTAATTTCTCACTAAGCGTTTATTTTGCAAACATTCCGAGCTACGAAAAAATATAGCAACACATGACACCTGTTTTGTTTTACTAAAGTGTGCTATTTGCAATAATAAAGAGTTTTGATATTTATAATCTTATTCCAGGCATTTTGCGGTACCCACAAATGATCTAGATACAATATTGACATGCAATAACTGCTACCATGAATAATCATGTGTATATTGATGATAATATACGACGTAAGTGCGTAGTCAAATTTCAGGTCCGCTGTGAAAACCGCATATGATTGCGAGGTTGCAACTGGTAGAAAATGTTTGGAAGGTAATCAGGAAGAGCCAGTTTCTTTCGCATGGCAGGTAAAATGTAAACTAACCGACGGCGCCCCTGCGCTGTGCCAGATCCTGATTAACGTAATAAATCCAATAAAGGATCCTGATTACAATACATTGTTATTACGTGTAAAATGAAAGCGAGGAGTCAATAACTCAAAACTTTTTTCCAACTTTTTAATACAACACAAATTCCAGTGTGATGACGTGAGTGTGAGTTTTGGTCATTTGTTTTGTCGGAATTTGTTATCCTCCAAAATTCTTCGTTTCACGTTTGTATTACCTTCACAATACCCTCAGGATATTGACAATAGTTCCTTTTGTACGTACATAGACGTGGAATCAATACCCAGTATTAGGTATTCCGAGCAAACAAAACAGGGTCCGTTATCCAATCTCATAGTCCGGGGACAGAAAGTCATATCAGGCATACGAAGTGAGAGAAAACAAAAATGACACTGAATGGAGGTATCAATCTATTACCACAAATACAGTAGAATTTGATTATGTCAATAACAAACGTAAAATACAACATTTTGCAATAGAAACAAAGTTATCCTTGTAGCAGTGTACTTGCTGGCCATGTATGCCAACTTGAGCATGTGTGGATCCATAGGAGGGGTAGTGAGGGTTCGAACCGTTTCACTTTTCTCGAAAAGAGAGTGATAAGACTAACTCATATTGATGCCCAGGATACATCAGGTACACTCCAAGCCAACCATAAAATGCTCTCGATCAGCCCCATGTCGGATAGCTAGGATTGCAGCCTTCTATATTTGCTGCAGCCGCCCCTGTTTTATACAATTTCAATTTTCAGAACAGATCCACGAACATGTTAGGTGGTCATTCATTTCCTTCAGTGCGACAATATCGCAATTGGCACGTCATGTTGACACGTCAAGAAGTGAGACGTAGCAAAGCACTCGGTGAGAGGCTATTCAGGTACTGCTAGGGTGGATCACTTTCCTAATCTTCTTGTAAGATCGACATATTTCGGCCGAAATAAGTCAATGTACATTGTTAATCCAATCTGATTGGAATATAAAATGTAATTTATCAAATGGTAATGGCTCTATCACAGGAATGGATATGGATATCACAAATATGTGTCCTGTTATGAGGTGAGCTGTCATTCTGAGCATTTTTTCTTTGCTGAAAACCTGCTGCTTTTTCGTTCATGACTTTCTCATTCCTTCCCCCCATTGACTTTCACTCATTTCTCTCACCATTTACGACCCCAGGATTAATCCCCGGTGGTCACCCCGACCATGAATGATATTCATGTACACATTTTCTTCCTGTTGCAGATTTAATGACGCATCATGGACCATATCACAGGATGAATAGCCAACAGGAATCTTCATAACACAGGAATGTGGCTAAACCGGTCGTGCTATTGTATTGGTTATATGTTGTTATACGACATGAAAAGGATCACGAACATGGACATGAAATGGACGCTATATTAGGCCTTGGTATTTGGTTTTGTCGATAATATATCGTCTACTTTCCTTCAGTATGTGCCTCACCAACTGTGGATAGTTTGTTCACTGCCAATAGCTGTGACAGGGCGAGTGAATAACGATATAACAGTAGTCGAAGTTGGACTATGGTGGATTTGTGGTACATACATTTTCCATTGAAATATGAATAGCCATTAGAGTTGTGATCAATATCAACATTGCAGACAATGAGTACATTTATAACTTTAATTGCATGGTGTTAGTTTATAGAGGGAATATCAACACTATTTTGATTTCAGTTTTATTCAATGATTGGTTTCTTACATATTATTGCATCAAACACAAATGAGCATGCACAACCTTGAATACAAATTAGGAACTGCAAAAAACATGAGTTTGATGTGATTTGGGTTAATCCAGTTGGAATAATATTCAGTCCACTTGCTTTAAACTCGCATATACATGGTACTTTAGTATACATATACATATACATGGTACTTTGAGTAATTCATGTTGCCAATAACGACAATCATATATGAATATCCATGTCTTTGTTTATGTTGGCACAAATGTAAGAAATTCGATCTCATGGTGAATTGTTTTCGGTATATCGAATTTCAGTACTGAGTCATGATGGCGTATTTTGGAGGATGTTATGGGTCTGTATCATCGAGTATAATTGAGCTAGCCTATTGATCCGAAAAGAATTCCATAAATATGCTGTGCTACTTCGGGCTCCATGATCATCTTACCCGGCGAATACAGCTAAAAGGTTAAGGGTCGGGATTGAAGACTGATGCAATATCCGGCTTACTCACTTTATATTGTCCCGAATGTTCCTCTGGGTCATGTACATGTATAATTTATAGTATTTACTTTGTACTCACGAGCTGCTTATAAAGGGGGCCTAGAGGCTATCAGAAATAACAGCTGAAAGTAATATTACTCCGAGGTTTCTTACATTTATCATTGTAAAGTTTTTATCTACCGTACTGTCAGTCCCCCCAAAGTCACGTCGCATCCATATAACCAGGCCATACATACAAACACTGACTCGCGCGAACACGTGCATACGTAACCATGCTATGGATACTCACGCCACGCACATGATTCACACACCACACACATGACCGGACATGGCCTTATATGGAACATCACAAGACACAACACAGCCAATCAGCACACGACATTCACACACTTGACACGTGACATTTCCCTGCTCGAGTAGGAAGAAAGACGTTGAAGAAGACGTCATATTGAGATTTTGTGTCAATGCAAACCAGCGATAAACGGTGAGACAACGTGCTTTCAAATTCTATGTGATTGTGCAGTTTAGTCGAACATTATAATTTGCGAGATAAATCAACCTATGCTGTGAATTATAAAGAAGACTGGTGATCGTTTAGAAAGTGGTGTGAAAGTGTGTGAGAAGGTGACATTGCCATTTCGCATTGGATTCCAATGAACGTTTGAAAACCACGTGGCGAGTTGGATATTTGCATGACGGTATTGATACCTATACGTCGAGATGAGTGTTGTATGCACCTAAAAAAATTGTCTACATCGTACATCACAAACATGAATTTTGTTGCATGAAAAGCCACATCCTAAACTAGGATTTTAGCATGTGATGACGGTACCACATACATGTTTAAAATTTTGGAACAGCTTTTTAAAAACGTGCATATTACACCTGAAATTGTTGTTTACTAGAAGCTATCAAATGCCCAAATATTATTCACACCAGTCACTCTATGAACCCAACACATGTCAGTGACAGGTATTCGCGTGTGTGTCATTAACATCGATAGTTTGGTCTTTGATAGTTAACTAAGCAAGTCTATGTACATATATGTAAAAAATAAGACATAAGATAAGATTTCTTTCGATTACAGTAGGGAATTATCTCACATGCTGCGCCATGACCGGTAATCTTCACACCTTTCACCACTGAAAATAAAGAGCGCATCAACGTACATCTGTCTGTTCAGTTATACATGCATGACATGATCCCCACTGCATAAGGATTGTAATTTTATTTGGTAACAACGAAACGGACACCTAGCTTCCATCTGTCACGACATTAGTCTATTATTTGGTCTATATTTACCCTAACTTGATATTGAATGCCATGATGTCATATAATATATCATGATTCACTGTTTATATGTAGATATGTTGTCTAGTCAGATTGCTAGGGAAATATTATATTTCTCTTTAAAGATATCTGATCCCGTACCGTACAAATATGGGACTTCGTTGAGTGCAATATCAATATTTATGGCACTTCGGAAAATGTATATGGTAGGAGGCGGAGCAAATATAACAACAAATGTGAGGAACCTGAGGACATCACACGTGTTATTATTGGGATGAATGTGTGTACTTCTCGGGTTTTATTATTAATAACATGTGCGTCGTCCTCGGCTCCTCACACGGCCTGGCCACAAGTTCTTGACGAGATCCAGACAAGTGTCCTGGGTAATTCTTTGCCCAGTTTTCCTCACACTTGTCTCAAGAGCTGCCAGGGTGTCTGGAGGCCTCTGTCACACCATACGACAAAGGTTGAGATGGAGTTTAGATTGGGTGCAGGTCTGGACTTGGAGTTGACCACTTCGAAGTCTTGATGTGGCTCGCATATTGAAGCTAAACTTTTGGTCGCTTGTATATATTACGGGGGTCATGAAATTCCCCCAAATTACCAACTTTGCCTGACACTTAAATTACGGGGTTGGATAGCAGATATTGCTTCTGATCGCTCAGATTACATCATACCTGGTATTGGTTTGAAATCGATAATGCTCCAAAGCATTGTAAATTAAAACCTCGTCAACTCCATATATCTATGGTCACCAGTATCGATCTCATGACTTATCAACCAATATTCGCATTGTTCAATCGTACACGTTCTTTTAGAACAACGTGGCAGTCTTGATTTTTCCCGAGTAATGTCCAGAGAAATATGCTGCGTGTACATGTAGTTACTCTGCGCATGAGATCTACTACAGAGAGATTCGAGAAACGATTCAGTGTGGTCATATCGCTAAGATGACCTCACTTTTTGTGCATGTCACGTAACAAGGGGATTATTATTGGTATTCATCAAGTCGTCTGGGTGTTGTGTGTTCGAGTTTTATCAACGTTGTATGTTACTGACCAATGTAAGTATCATACATAATTAAAACCAAATGTCAAGTCATGATATCCCCCAATACATTACATGCAGACATAAATAAATGTGAATATTAAGTATATTGCCATGCCATTTCCAAATATATCCGACACAAGTTGACAGCTTCATCCCCAAAGAAACTCGACTGCAGATGTATGTTGTGACATCGGTGATATCACATTGGATTGGCAGTAGAGTAACTGATATTTATCTGCATAATCTGGGACCACAATTTCATTTGAAGACAAAACTGAATCACATTGTAGCCATTGAAATGTATATCAATTCGATTCTCTGTCGTTTCCAATCTCCTCATTTTCTCGGAGATGACAATATTACATGTACCTGTATCATGTTTAAAGCCGGATAACATATCATACGTCTTTTTTTGCAAATTCCAATATGCTACAAAAATATGGTCCCTTGGTCTTCGTTATTTTAAGTTATTACTAGTGCGATATAATGTCATGTTGTTGTTTTTTTCAGCATGAAGTGAGAGCGGCTAACTGAGCTTAAGAACAATCGAATTTAATAATTTACTTGCAGTGGAATTGTGTACTCCACTGGACACGTTACCAGGAATGCTCCCATAAACAATAATAGACCCAACATTCATATACCACGAAGCTGTTCGAGCCATTTCGTGCACAAAAGCTCATTGTATCCGGAACCATTCACTTCATCTATGCTTTTTTATTGTTGAGTTTGCCAGAGAGAGGAAATCAGGATAAAACAATAGTCAAAGTTGGCCTATTGTTGTGCATCAATTTCCCATTGAAATGTAAACAACCAGTGGTTTTGTGATGTTAGAAATATTGCACACAATAATGGAATATCAACTAACTGCATGATGTTGATTCATAAAAAGAAAATTTCACACTCTGGCTGAAATATTATGATCAGATATAACGACAGTTATTAAGGTAATATACTGGTAATTTGAATCGTTTAATCACAACTGTATTCTTGGTTTCTTCTATAATAAAAAAAATTAATCACAGTAAGATTTTCTAATAGCATCCTAACATTATGTGATACGCAAACTGCATATGTGTTTCATGACCGCATTTTAATGCCTAGGACCAATGGAATCTTGAGTACCCTATTTATTCTCACAGCCGGGAGATTTACCCCATACACCAGACCATGTCCAATATTATTTGCATCAGTCACCATTGAGAATAGAAGAGCTAATGCATAGCGGCCATGGAGATTTGTGTGTAAATGGTTCACTTGGATCATGTAATCCCCGAGCTGTAAGCTGCGCATTTCACATTTGGACATGAAGCAATGAAACAAATTTGCATCCATGATGGATGGTTCCATCCATCACATCCATAGACGGATGTATTGTATACAACATTCTGTCTGAGTTAAACATATACACATATATATAATGGAATGTTCTATCACATATCTCGTGTTGGCATAGCATATAATCTAAAAGTTCTCTTTTGACCTTTTCGTGAAGGTGAGAGACAAAACATATCATTTTCATGTATTCCCATTTGTTAGGGTGAACAGGCTGTTAAAAAGAGAGCGCTACTGCATATTTGTCATATATTAACGATATATTAACACACAATTTGTCATTAGTCACATAGTTTATCAACTGATTTCAATAACTGATTAAATTCCTTATATATCTCCCAAATATTAGTCTGTAGTAACCTATAGAGATCTGTGGTGTGTGCAGCGCAATCATACAGATATAATATGTGAAAAAAACTAACTTTTGTGGTAATCTACGTGCAATGCCATTCCACTGCATCCACGCTAGTTGACCTGAAGAGAAGTCCAATGGCAAATTCAATCATATTGATTTCCGAGATATTATCAAAAGCTATGAACGCGATAACTGAATTATAACAATGGTCAAAATCCGAGCATTGTGGTGCAAGTATTGTCATCAATATATGAATAGCCAATGAAATTGGGATGTCACGTTGATCAATATTTGTATTGTGTACAATAAATGGCTGGATATCAAATGTATTCTTTGTGTTGATTGCTGACATAAAACACGGGAAATTATGATGCACTGTAAAAAATAGAAATGCACAAAAAAATCGATGACTGTGACATCAAGTTTTCTCTGGCTCCATTCAACTTTTGGTCTTTTCAAGAACGAGTAGAGAGACAATAAGAGATTTCAGACCTCACCCTTCCATATTTAGCTGCTGAAATTAAAGCTGCTGACTGTTGTATTTTTTACCTGACCGATAATACTAGTAGCGGATTCTAGATGTATGGCTATTAATCATGTATCAACTGATCGAAAATTGGCCACAGAAAAATACCGAAATCACGGCAGAAATGATCATTCATAAAAATGTCCGCTATTTTTGTCTATTTTGACCATATTCTCGACCACGATCTAAATTTTTGATACCTACCTCCCAAACTTCGAAAGCTCTCTCAGATTCATACTGCATACGGTATGTTCAATATACGATCGAATAATATCAGTGGTTTTGGAATCATTACTACTTGAAATATTACGAATCGGTGACTTCAGCTGATGACTCTTACATGTTCGACTTTTGGGCATTTTGATCCTACGGCCATCGGTCATATATATAGAGCAAATGGTTGGGGATTAACCATAGAAAAATTTAATTTATTAAGGAAAAATAATCATTAGAATAGGCAGAGTTTTTGGAACTTTCCGGTTTTGACCTTTTCTGTGACCTTGACCTCGACGTTCAATATTGAGCTGTAAAATTTCACAGTATTTCTCAGTATAATCATCAAGTTCGTCATAATAATGATAAATTTACATGTGATTAGCAGGTTCTAATCCTTATCAATATCCAACCTTGGATCTAATGTTTTGGGAAAACTATTCTACAGGATATATGACAACCGAATAACCATATTATATGTTACATGAGCAAAACTGAAATAACTCATTCGTTTATAAGATCATCCTTCTTGAAATCATTCATAAAATATTTCGGTCATGAGTTTGATCATAATTAAATCATAAATGCAGCTGAGAAAGATGCAGGGAGCGCTACTGTTTACTATAAAAACGCACGACTCAATTCAGTTCGACAGTTCCTATATATTGTTACGACAAAAGCCATTTTCCCTGCCAATAACTCAACAACACGACATTACCAGCTGTAACAGTCATAGAAGTTTTTGTTCTGCACTAACATTGTTCTGCAATTTTTGCCTGACAAATGTCAATAACAGTGTATCGGATCTTTTGTGAGGTCAGACTTATGTCAACTTTGCTCTATGGTTGGATGTCAATTATCATCCCAAAGGGGAACTAATGAAGTCAGTATGCCCATGTCCATCTCTGACATGTGTCAAACGTCAATAATATAACGCACGCCCTCTTGTGAATACAAGCATAAAACACTGACTGGTGGAAGGTGCATGGCGAAATATTTCCCAGCTCTTATCCAATCAAAACATTGCTTCCACGTATAAGGCATAGAAAACTGAGATATTTTATCATATAATGTATCTTTAATATTGGCAAAAAGGCGCCTATTCTGCGGCTTATTACATGGCATTGTGATTTATATTGTGACAGATGACTATCTGGATATTTGTTTCCTCATTTCCCGTTCGAGCAGCGATTACAGAGCTTGCGCTGTATGGATTACGATAACGAATTAGAGACAGATGTACATATAGCTTATTTAATCTCAATGCATGGTAATTGATGTGAATAAAATTGGACATGGCATAGCTCATGGGATAAAGTCTCAACGTTGTAACCAAGAGCGATAACGTAAACGAGATTCAATGGACATTAATTGTTATAATGATATATGTTTGTACATATCTATTCACAAACACTGCAGTGTCGGTCGATAGGTCATGGCAAAACGTGGTAAGCTTACAATTATTCTTAGGTACTCTTTGATGAATTCAAGTTTGGTGATTCGAAATCAGTTTCTTTGAAATCAAAACCAATTTCGATCCAATTCGAGTATGAATGTGATTGGTTGGATCTAGCTTGTGTCGTTTAAAGTTTCAAAAAGTATTCTCGTGATCGAAACGCACAATCACCTGCTTCGGCGAGTTAAGCTCAGAGATGAATGATATTAGACAATAGACATTTTTCAGAGCAGCTTATACCCAACTCAACTATTGTTATCTCCTTATTCAAACACCTTTCCTCAGCTATTGATAGTTTCTATGAATCGACAACGGATCGACACACCCATCGAATTATGCTCTTCTATATCGTGGATAAATGTCCGTTACTGTGTTGTTAATCTGATGTGAGATCACAGATATCAATACGTTCCTCTGTAGTTGAATGTCATTGGGTTTAAAGTGGTTGTCAATATTTGTGTTCGATATCATTTGAGAATATATTTGCAATACCGACATGTCCAATATCACTTTTATGTGATAGTGTGACACACTGTCACCACTACTATCTCACTGACAATAATGTACTGTGGAGTAAAAACCGTTTACTCTTTACACTATGTTCCTCAGTGTGCCTGGTTTGAAATAACGACGAGGAACAAGACTGAGCAAAACTTTACCAATACCAGGAATACTCTCTTTGTTACGTGACCTGTAAAAGAGGTGTGCCGAGCTTGTCATATCAGCAATATGACCACAATTGGTGTTCCCGAGGCAGTAAATGGCTCTCAAGTATCAGGCAAATATACACAGATGATTTCTCTGGACAATACAGCGGAAATGACAATATCGGAAGTAAACGAGTGGGTGGGAAAAGGGCTTTGGCTGAAACAGTGCAAATATTGGATAAATTATCATGAGATCAAGACTACGCTGACCAAGAGTCACATTACCAAGCTCGTCCATTTGACAGCGTACTTTGGATGTATCCAAACTGAAGATCTAACTAAAGCTCCAGCATCATTGTTCAGACATATGCAAGATTTGATAAACACATCATTGATGTTATGATAAAAGATGACTAATTGGTTCCTCTTGTCAAATCGAACCCCACGCCAACAGAATCATACAATGGACCTGCATCAAATATATCTACATGTTTATCACATTCAAACGAGATTTCGAATCATGCCCACTGGACCACACTGTGGAATATAAGACGAAGATATCGGACGGCAACGGCCATAGAAATGTTTGTCCGACAATAACCTTGTCTTCTGCGATATTTTTCTGATAAATGTTAATGATTGTGTAGCTAATCTTTTGTGGGATCAGAGTTATGTCAACATTGCTCTGTCGACGAATGTCAATTGTCAGGCCGGAGGGAAACTGATGAAGTAAATATGAATAGGTTTATTCTGATATGACAACGATATGTTTATTAAATTCGTGATTTGGGAAATGAATATATCTCTATCTCTATGTACCATTGGAAATAGAGACGTTATGAATTATTCCATATACTATTTATACAGCATAATACATTATATGGCGTTATGCGACATCGTATATGACATAAGGCTCAATATAGACAAATTGGTAAAATTCGATTGTGACAAATTGAAACCTGGGTAATGGGTATGTTTTTCATCACTTTTTCAATTCTGGATAAAATAGCAATCCTTACGAATGGGGATTATGTTATCAGAGTGAACCACCTAAATCCATTACTGTATGCTGATGATACAATTGTGATGGCCGAATCTGAGTCTGAACTACAGAATGCTCTGAATGCTGTACATATTTATTGTGATCAGTGGCACCTCACAGTTAATACCAAGAAGACCAAGATTGTAATTTTTTCCAGAGGGAAAGTTCGCAAATTTCCAGTATTTACATTTGGGTCTGACCCGATTGAGGTTGTCTCTGATTACACATATTTGGGCACTACATTTAATTATAACAACTCCTTCAAGAAGACTATGTCTAAGCAAGTGACTCAAGCCAACAGGGCGCTGAACAGTCTTATTGTTAAATGTAAGCAGTTGCATCTACCAATTGACCTTCAGATGAAATTATTTCACCACCTTGTCATGCCAATATTACTATATGGTTGTGAAGTATGGGGTTATGGAAACATTGACCAACTCGAAGTATTTTTTCGTAAATTTCTCAAAAGTATCCTACATGTGAAAAAAAACACCCCCACTTGTATGGTTTATGGAGAACTTGGGCAACAGCCTTTATCATTTTATGTTGAAAATAGAATGTTGACTTATTGGAGTAGAATGATCACAGGGAACCACAATAAATTGTCCTATGTTATGTATAGACTCTTAAAATGTATGCAACTTGTTGGTAGTTATGAATCTAAATGGTTGCTTCATGTTAAATTTTTGCTTGATTCTCGTGGTTTTGGTAACTTGTGGTCGTCTGACCTAGATATCATTTTTTCAAATGCATGGTTTAAAAAAAGTATTAAACTCCGTGGAACTGACATATTCCTACAAAACTGGATCAGTAGTGTGTGGAACCACAATAGTTGTAATAGTTACAGAATATTTAAGAACGAGCTTATCCTAGAACCTTATATGTCTATACTTGATCCGAAAGAAGCCTTTTTATTGACCAGATTTCGTTGTCGGAACTCCAATTTACCAGTTGTAAGGAAAACATATGATACCCAATTCTCTAATATCTGCCATTTATGTAACTTAGAAGAAACAGGTGATGAATTTCATTATCTCTTTAAATGCCCTGCCTTTCGAGAATCAAGAAAATTGTATTTGTCTGTTTATTATCGACGTCACCCTAACACTGTCAAAATGAATGAATGTAAGTATCAATCTATTACTACCAATACATCCAGATTTTGATGATGTTAATAACAAACGTAAAGTACATTTTGCAATAGAAACAAAGCCCGACCGAATAGTTTATCCAAAGACACACTGGCGTCATCAGGGGCAGACAGTGTGTTAAATTGAATGAATGAATGAATTATTTGAATGAATTATTATCAAGCAGAATGAATTATTATCAAGCAGGAATGAAGCTTGAATGCTTGAATGAATTATTATCAAGCAGGAATCGTGTAGTATTAAGAAAATTGGCTAGGTTTATCTCTAAGATTAATGATCTTTTGGATGTATAGTTCTTTGAGGTAATTGTTTAGTTATCATTCGTAACTCGCTTTGCGATTATCTCACTGATACATTTACTGCTATAAGGTAACTACTACTGTGCTCCATGGTGTATTGACTGCTTGGTTTATCATGAAATGTCTGCCGTTGTTGTTGTATTTTGTTGTTGTTGTTGTTGTTGTTGTTGTTTCTCATCACCTGTAAAGTTTGTACTTCTCCAATGCCCCTAACCAGGGGCGACATGAGAATAAAGCATTACCATAAATCTTAGCCATCTGTTCATTGGTATTTTCTTTTCGTAATGGTGACGAAATCAATTAACACTTCCATAGTAGTGTGGTTCATGGGATAAACAACACACTTTGCAATCAAAAGTCATTCTTACGTGAACGAGATGTCAATTTTGGCTTTTGAAAAGAAAAAGTGAAGCGAATTGATATACATCTCAATAGACATGATGTGATTTAGCCTAGTCACCAAATCAAATTATTCTCCCCGATTATACCAATAAATGTCAGTCGCTGTGATAGTGATCCAGTGTGAGATCACAGAGGTCGGAACATTCCTCTGTACTTTAATGTAATTGGATCTAAAGCAGTTGTCAATTTGTGTCGGATATCTTTGGAAATGACATTTACAATATGTAATTTTTCACAATTGCGTGTATGAATGTAGTGGTTTGACAAAGTCATGACTTATACTTGACTAAAAGTCATGTGCAGTGAGGCAAGTTATTTCAACAGTATATACCACATTGAGCTTATTGTGAATTGTGCTCTCAAAACGAGGGACATGACTAACAAAAAGTCAATTGTATGGTCAATCAAATTGTTCACTCATATTCCTTGAAACAAGGTAAATGCTGACAAAACCTCAATTACATCGTTCCAACAACATTCATACCCAACACCTAGACAGCATGTTAAAACCAGTATTATTCTCCTTGTTACGGGACCTGTACACAAAGATTGGCGACCCTGTCATATCTGCAATATGACCACAATTGGTCCTTTCCCGAGTCCCTGATAAATGGTGCTCGGGCCAATAGATACAGGTGATTTCTATAGACAATACAATGTAAATGGGAATTAACAAAAATAAAGGAGTGGGTGAAAAAATGCAAAAATTGATAAACCAGAAATCGCATTATCAGCCTTGTAAGCTTGACCAAGGACTTGTCGAAAATGTACAAGATGTTGTGCTTGGGTTGACATGTATTCAATTAAGCATTAGATGGACTGATGCTGCGTTCCAATCATGTTGTGCAAATGGTGTGCACTAGCGGGAAGTTGGAGAGTACAAGTTGTTGCGTTCCATTGAAAAAGGCACACATTTTGCCACCTTAATTACTGCATAATAATTCGAACTAACTCAGGCCAAAAATAATTGAAAATTCAGTCAAATCTTCACTTTAAATTTCAGTCTCAAATCATTTCATTCATATACTGTATGTATGATACTAGGTAAAACTAACAAAATGTTTGTATTCTGTATTACTTTTATACAATACGCCATTTGGTGCTATGTTTTTCCTACTTGTGCACATTGAGTCTGAACAACTGCCTCAACTTCACAGGTTGTGCAAATGGGAATTTCCCAGTTGTGTCATGAATAGAACGCAAAATACTCCTCGGAAACCCGTGCGCACCATTTGCACAACGTGATTGGAACGCAGCATAATACATCCTGAAAACAGCTCGAAATTTAGCATCATTGTTCAGGCATGCAATATTTCATGCACGTATCGGTCATGTTATGATTACAAAAGACTGAATTGGTTCATTTCGTCAAATTTGACCCGTCCTGAATAGTATCATGCCGAACGAAACAACATACAGCATATTGGACCTTTATCGAATATAATTATTATAGGTAATTGACTGGATACAGTGTTTGAGGCACGAGGTCGGATCTGGGCCGTAGCACGCACGAGCTTGCGAGTGCGTCAGCGGCACAGACACGACCGAGGACCTCAAACATTGTATCAAGTCGATTAACTTATTATTATATGCCGCATCATGATATGCATACCCCTCGGGAGAGATATAATTACAAATGCTGACAAAGACTGGTGGTTGCTATGCGCGACGCCGGTCAATATGAAGGAGGTCAATACCGCAATATATCGGACCGATTGCACTCTGTGTAATCTCTGGTGTAATCCATTGTAGCATTTTCGTAGGCATGTAATAAAATATATTACATTCGCACAAAATTCCAAGTCATATCCAGAGAAGCAACCTGTGCAATGAAAGAGGAAAATACGATAACAACCCTCAGAGAAATGTTTATCCCACAATAACATTGTTCCTCGAGAGTTTCCTGATAAATGTCAATAACGGGGCAGCTTATCTTTTGTGAGATCAGAGTTATGTCAACATTGCTCTGTCGACGGATGTCAATTATCAGCCCAGAGGGAAACTGATGAAGTCAATATGCACATGTTCACTTCGATATTTGTCATTGGGGATAAGAACGTTGTGAGTTATTTCTTTTACTAAAGCTGTTGCAATCTGAATAGACACTCGATATACTGCACAAACTATCCTTGTCTAATTTAGTAATTAATGCCAACACACAGACAGTATGCACAGTGAGCGTCATAGTATCATAATATACATTATGTGATCCATTATACACTAAATGCATACCATTTCGTCAATATTAAATCAAACGTGATATAATCCATATAGACAAAATGGTAAACTTATGTTGTGATAGATGGCAACCAGTGAACAGTTTCCTTGTTTTCACTTCGATAAAAATTACGACCTCTTACAGTCGGGATTATGTTATCTGAGTGAACCTTCTAGATCCAAACATATGAGACAGCTGTCGATTAAGCTTCTTTATGCCCAATGGTGACGGATGTGACTATAACTGGACATGTAGCAGCGCATAGGATAAATTCCTTTACGGTAATCAGCAAAAATAACATACAGGTAGAAGATTCAAACCACTACTTACGAGCAATGTGAATACACCCTTCTCAGCAGAGACATGTCTTGTGAACGGTTCAGAATACGCCTAAACTATTCTTGAGGAACATTTCGTTTTGATTTATTTGAATCATTAATGAGCCAATAATATATTGGAGACCTACGTTTGCTACACTGATGAAATACCATATTTCAGTGATACAAGTATTGAACATAAAAATATAATAAATTTTAAATTAATTTCAAATATTTCAATGCATAGATAGGCATATGGCACCGTCTTGTTTCAAAATACAGAATAGACTGCAAACAGATAAGTTTTTATGTCACAAAATCCATCTTTGTGATGTGATAGATAGCGAGAAACCTGAGAGTAATATTACCTCACGCTGTCATCTCTGTGATATGACAATAAACTAATGTTTTCCCTTCGTGGACAGCTCTTAAGTACAAAGTAAACAATATAAATTATACAGAATCCAGCGAGACATTCGGGACAATGTAACTTGAGTAATTTCGGATATTGCATAAACCGTCAATCCCCATAAGTAATCATTAACTGTAAGCGTCATGTCTGACGATCATGGAACTTAAAATATATAAGGATGTGCATCCCATGCCCAACATTATTGTATAGTGTATATATACTACAACCCGCAGAGCGGAGAAAATTATTTTTCCAAAAACTCTACAAATTGTTTCCTTCAGAAATACTACGTTTATACATTTTAAAGTAGTCGGATTTTCGATTGTGCTATGAATGCATGTCTTCGTCCAATTTTGACTTTAAAGTGCAAGCAGGAGATACTACGACCAAAAACACTGCATAAACTACATATGCTCCAGCTACCAAAAACGCTATATAAACTACATATGCTACAGCTAGTTCGATAAACTGAACACCGATGTGTGCATTTCGCGAGAATTTCAAGCTTCTATATTCTGCTCCAGAGACGAAAATTTGTATGTCATGCCTTTCTGGGCATATTTCTGACGGGGCTTTGAAACATTCAAGATGTTCAATCTTCAAACACACGAGATGAGCAGTACAATATGTCATAACATTTGTAAAGAAGTCCATCGATTTTTGTAGAAATTTTAAGAAGAAAAATTATCTGAACATTATTGATAGAATGGCTACTAAAGACCAGAATTGGTCCAATAACCTAAGAATTATAGCCTGGCAGTAATGATGACTTGGTCTGTCTATTTACAAATCGGTGTTCATCATGTTCGGTAGCCTATATTAATAAATTAAATTTGGTATATTTATATGTGAATGAATGTCACAACTCGGAGCACAAGTGATGTTGGTACATGTTTATTACATTGCTCGTGAATACACTGTTACAAAATGCATTTCTTTATAATCACCCAAGCACAGAAGGCAGCATTATTACATATGAACCTGCATTGTGGTTATATTGTTGATATGATTTCAATATCATTGGCGTATAAAAACCTTCCACACAATATGGTATACCATTATAATCTAACGAACAACCCTATTAACTACTTATATTTGCTCACATATAAATAAATGATATACGTTTACACGTTTATAAACATATTTAAACTATTCACTACTTGCGATACATACAATGTATATTTGTGCTTGTGCTCGAGATTTACATATAATGATACAGCAGCAGTTTTCATTGGGCATACTAAAACGATAGGGGGATTTACCGGTATCATACATTCACCATTAAACACGTTAGAAAAATCGCGTATCAAAAACTCCCTTCCATATCAAAAAGTCACCTGAATGTTTCCATACAAACTATTTGAATCTCGCTCAACAGCCATTAAATATATATTTCAGATTGATTCTACATGCCCAAAGTCAAGTGTGCAGTTGTTTTCACGCATGCATGTCGTTTCTTAGTCCCATGTATTATCTGGGCAAGAGTCATTATTAGTTTTTCCTCCATTAAACATGGTGCAATAATGAACGATGCTAGTTTCTAATCCTGTAGCTTATCATCTTCCGTGGAGGATCTGCCTCTGCATGTGTTCAGCACTCTGATATCCACAGATGAGCTATTATTTCTGGTTTCATCAAGCAGAATATAATTGACTCACAGGCATTTTCCATTGATTCATCAACTTCATCTCATGGAACACAGAGATCCTGGAAGTCGGGTTTTTATTGTCTCTCAGCTTTGCAGCACCCGTCCACCACGTGGAAATTGCAAATGGCCGACGACTTTCGACAAGTCCACACCTCTCCTCCCTATTCACCCTGTTCCTAGTTTTCAGTAGCCAATACTGAGAAGCTAATATGTGACGTCATTGCCAGTTGAGAAAATGCTTGGTTCTGATCGGCTGACAGTATCCGTATATGAAAGGTCCTATCTCTGGGTCTTGCTCGTCAATATCGTATGCCTGGGGCCGGCCTTCCTTGGCCTTAGGGCAGTATTGGCCCGAGGGGCAGGTGCATAGGAATTTGAAGCCCGCGGTATGAGGAGATGACCGCTCCAGGTAGTGTTTGACACAGGCAGCCTTTTTCTCACAGATCCGCTATTTGATTGGACAAAACAATAATCATGCATCAACATTGTACATGATAATATTCAATTTCCAGTAAACTTACACGAATATCAGACTCTTCTATTTAACAAAGATACTGTGCATGTGTCCCATTGTCAAGACAGTCATGTTATTGGCAACTAGGTCTAGATATAAAGCACAATTGACGGAACACAAGCGCTTAATGACATTTTAAGAGATAACCATATTTTACCTCATGAACACCGCACCACGTGTGTATTGATAGCCCAATTTTATGTAATGGCATACATGTGTAGCTCGATTGTACCTTGTCACAAGAGTGTATTGATAGTAGTGTCTCACCTTGTCACATGTGTATTGGTACTCCCAGAAACCCCCGTCATGATGTCCTTCCGGAGCTTTATGGTACAGCCAGTTATCCATGTAAAACCTGACGTAAATAACAAGAGAACACTGTTTATGGCCGGTCAATAGATGTTGAAAAAATGTATCTACCACCAATTATCAAACAGGAAGAGATTGTGACGATTATATTAGGATACCTATTTGTAGTGATAGGTATAACCTATCGGCTACAAAAGTTCAGTCTGAACTAGCATAAATATGGCCCGTACATACATCGTAATCAGTCCTTTTCTCTGAGACACCATATACGAGGCACTATGATATATATGCTTAGATTTCTGAGAAAACCCTGTACACGGCACCACGATAGAGATATATGTTTTAATATCTGGGACACTCTGTACCCAGCACGCACCTGTTATCCCGACACCGACACCGAGCACTGACGAGGTAAGGATCCCACACGCCACTGATCCGGACCACGGCAGCTATACTGTCTAAGGACGAACACCAGCGAAACGGGAACAGACCTTGGTGACAGAAGTGGTACTGCACCAGCCAGTCAGCTGTACAGGAGAGAAGGCGAAAGGGATTTAATTTTATATTGTATTCTATGAAATGGGATAGTATATCTACTATCTGGACCAGCCAGTCAGCTGTACAGGAGAGAAGGCGAAAGGGATTTAATTTTATATTGTATTCTATGAAATGGAATAGTAGATCTACTATCTGCACCAGCCAGTCAGCTGTACTGGAGAGAAGGCGAAAGGGATTTAATTTTATATTGTATTCTATGAAATGGAATAGTAGATCTACTATCTGCACCAGCCAGTCAGCTGTACAGGAGAGAAGGCGGAAAGGATTTAATTTTATATTGTATTCTATGAAATGGGATAGTATATCTACTATCTGAACCAGCCAGTCAGCTGTACAGGAGGGAATATTAGATCAGTTCTAGTTGTATCGGAAATCCATAAGACCATTCTTATTGTTGACTGTATATGAGATAAACTTAACGTATTTATTACTCTATCATATGGTAGAAGCAAGGGGCAGTTATATCTGGACCAGCCAGTCAGCTGTACGCAGGAGATACACAGGGATTTTAAACTGTGCCTTCATGGCAACGACACATAGCAATATTCAGGGATGTTGACAGCAAGACTATCACTATAACAATATGGATGGAGACTATGAAAAGATATAGGTGAATCGATTGTACTGTTGATAGCAAGGTACTTGTCGCGCAAACGTTTTTTTTCTCTGAAATTAGGAGTTGGTTGAATGATTGTAACAAAGATCTCAAAATGCTAAAATGTTGCAATGAAGTCTTGTTTTCTACTGTGATAGTCAACATTTACTCACTTCGCTCATAGTGGTACCACGTGAAGGATCTTGGATCAGACTCGTTCCAGGTTCTGTTAACGCATGCGCCACAATTACAAAGTCCACCCTCGTCAATCGGTTCCCTGCTGTGTACTTGTAACATGGAGTGACAGACCGAGTCAAGACGGGTGGGACATCGCGGCAGTTCTGTCTCCTCGGTGTACACTAAACCAACCTGGGGGAGATAACAGAGTGGATAGAACGTAACAGCCGAGTATATAGATATCATACAATACATGATGTGAGAATATGAGCCAGTGGAACTGCACACAATTACATGCATATACATATATGCCACACAGCACAAACAAGACAATACGACTCTATCTGAGTGAAAAAAAAAATTGGTTTCATGGTCAGTGATGTGCATAAAATGATAAATAATGTCATATAAAACAAATCGGCAAATATGACTCTTGGTGTTCCGTAAATATGCTTGAATGTAACTGATGAGAATGATTTGTTATATGGATCATTTTCACTTCACACATCAAGAAATTTTTAACAGAAAACGTGGAATATCGTGGAAATAAAATTTCCTATAGTTCGAGTTTGCATCCTCGATCTTTTAAAGCTACTCTGTAAAATCACACCAAAACCTTACTACCTAATGTTGCATGGTGAAAAACACTCGTTGCACTTTAGATATATGTGTCTACTTTTGGCAAATGGTTGATTAAACACAAATAATGGTTATTTTACACTTTCATTCGTTTCTAAACCCAATTCCATCAAACTTCCATTATATTTCTAAGGATATGATTTTTGTCCATTACCGTACATCAGCCCATCATTACACCTTTTAACATTTCCATAACGAATGAATAATCATGGTGCTGAATGAATAATTGGCATTTCAATGTCATGGCGTCTTCATTAAAGTAGATGACACCCCGTGCCATCAACGAAAGGCCAATTTCAGGGGTACATTGGAAAATAACCTTTCATGACGACTGGAGTAATATCCGTGCTTTCAGATGTAACGGTTTGTCACACTATTGCCACACCATGGACAGTTCAAATGGCGTACGTTTAGATTGAAGAGTATCACATTGACGTCATTGGCTAAAGGCATTGACAATTGTCAAATTTTGGGGAATTAGAAAGAACGATGAGGTTCCAAAATAGCTAAATTTTGTTTGTTTCGCAAATCCATATGTGACTCCCTTTGTTCTATAAAGTACATCACGAGGGGTGTTGTCATTTGCTACTTAGTTACGCAGTTTGTGATGCATATTTTGTTAAACATACGTTCCATCTGTTAATGTTCCCAGAACATGTTTTGGGACAATTCACAAACTGACATGTCTATGTAATTGTTCTAAGCAGAAGCTTTTTAAGTAATTTCCCTTAGGATGTTGAATATATAGGGTTAGAAACTTGCTACGTTGATCATACTTTGAAGAAGCCCGGACACTAAAATTAACCCCCATAGCAGAACAGATCAGTTTATGTCTATCCAACCCCATCAAAAATCTTAATAGAAAAGTCTTTGACAGCCCAGTGCCATTCCATTGGTGTTGATGTGGTCATGTCTGTATAATATGTGTTTGCCTGTGGAGGGTTAGATGTACAGATGTGGGAAAAATGGCTAGTTTACTGGTGTGCAACTGCGGAAACTGTATCCAGGTGGTCCTCGTGTTGGACACGCATATATCTCTCATTCCTTGTCAGGTTCTGGGCCTGTTGAAACAAATCTCTGCAGTTTCACACAATTCACACCATGTTACTACGACGATAATATTCGGTCATGCGAAGTGGTTTTATGCTGAAAAAAACCCATTGAGAATGGAGAAATGAATATGTACCGACAAAATGCCACTGTTCGTGAATGCACTGTGTTTGTATCTTATGCTTAGTCTATACGAGTCGAGTTTTAGTCTTATTTGATGTGAATGTGATGTATACATGTGCACATTTATCATTTGAATAGACGTGGAATCAATACCCAGTATTAAGTATTCCGAGCAAACAAAACAGGGTCCATTATCCAATCTCATAGTATTAAGGTATACAAATATATGTATATATGAAGGTATACGCTCTAAACGGTTGAAACTGATTTAAAGCCCTCGCTTCTGATTGGTCCAAAAACGTTTACGTTTTCATATTCCGGAAATATTTGGCGAGAGTCCCTGTGAAATCGTGGCTACCTGAAACAGCAATGAAGCTGGAACCAATACCCACGTATAAAATATCCCGAGTGAACAAAAACGAGTCTGTCAACCAGCCTGACATAATACCAAATGGCTTGGTTGGTTTTAAATCAATGCTGATCCCAAATATATTTGAAGAATATAAGATCGTTGATGTTTCTCCAAGGAGCAAACCACCCACCCAATATTCACCCATTGATGGAACGTGTTGAAGTTTGTTGGATCCGTCGATGGAATTCAATCGAACGTAAACAAAATTATTGATTGAATTCAGATATTTATTTACGACAAATAGTGGATGCTCTTCTGGGTGAGTTGATGTGATAGAACTAATGTTGTCAATACAAAGGTTTGCTATTAGATTTATAATGCACCAATCCATTACAGTGGGATTTGGCTTTAGATATAATATATCTTTCCCATATGTGTCGCAGTTTCTAAGTGACTTGGTCTATCATACTGATCATATTAAGCATAATAGTTATGCCCGTAAAAAATGATGCAAATATACCGATATTTTGTGTCGAAATACTCTTCTGGATCCAACAGACAGGTAATCAGTGAATTCGTAAGAGGTTGGGAATCAACAAATGTCCACATTCATAGTAATTTGTGGAACACATGCCAATCTATTTTCTGCCAGAGAATATTGTGGCATCGATTAATAGATATGGACTGATTAGACACAAAGAATGCTTAGTTGATACATTCATTCAGTGATAAACCCAATTTACAAAATTGGGTTTGTCCATTCAAATTGTTTTGTCCATTAACGTAGGGGCCTACATCAACCACATCGAAATACCTTTTAACAATTATATTTTCATGACTAACACATAGTCACGATGCTGAACAAATGATGACGCGCTAATGAAAATTAGTGTTCCCCCAGCTTTACATGTGCGAAATACAGTCTGCCATTTTACTGCCACGGCTTCTTCATTAGAGTAAACCATATCCCCTTCGCCATCAACGAAAGGCCAATGTCAGGAGGAGATTGCAACATTGGCTTTCAGAACGACTGGAGTGGTGCCCATGCTTTTAGATGTAATGGCTCCATTCATGTGACAGTTCAATCGGGTTCACGTTTTGGCAAGCGATAAATGTTACACAACCGACATCATTGACTAATGACATTTACAAGCCCTAAATGTTGGTGGCATCAGGACGAGCGATGATACTTTCATTTGGTAAGGGTTGTGTCATTCGAAAATGTTGGTATGGGTTGTGTCATTCGAAAATGTTGGTATGGGTCGTGTCATTCGAATATGTTGGTATAGGTTGTGTCATTCGAAAATGTTGGTATGGGTTGTGTCATTCGTAAATGTTGGTATGGGTTGTGTCATTCGTAAATGTTGGTATGGGTTGTGTCATTCGAAAATGTTGGTATGGGTTGTGTCATTCGTAAATGTTGGTATGGGTTGTGTCACTCGAAAATGTTGGTATGGGTTGTGTCATTCGAAAATGTTGGTATGGGTTGTGTCATTCGAAAATGTTGGTATGGGTTGTGTCACTCGAAAATGTTGGTATGGGTTGTGTCATTCGTAAATGTTGGTATGGGTTGTGTCATTCGAAAATGTTGGTATGGGTTGTGTCACTCGAAAATGTTGGTATGGGTTGTGTCATTCGTAAATGTTGGTATGGGTTGTGTCATTCGTAAATGTTGGTATGGGTTGTGTCATTCGAAAATGTTGGTATGGGTTGTGTCATTCGAAAATGTTGGTATGGGTCGTGTCATTCGAATATGTTGGTATAGGTTGTGTCATTCGAAAATGTTGGTATGGGTTGTGTCATTCGTAAATGTTGGTATGGGTTGTGTCATTCGTAAATGTTGGTATGGGTTGTGTCATTCGAAAATGTTGGTATGGGTTGTGTCATTCGTAAATGTTGGTATGGGTTGTGTCACTCGAAAATGTTGGTATGGGTTGTGTCATTCGAAAATGTTGGTATGGGTTGTGTCATTCGAAAATGTTGGTATGGGTTGTGTCACTCGAAAATGTTGGTATGGGTTGTGTCATTCGTAAATGTTGGTATGGGTTGTGTCATTCGAAAATGTTGGTATGGGTTGTGTCACTCGAAAATGTTGGTATGGGTTGTGTCATTCGTAAATGTTGGTATGGGTTGTGTCATTCGTAAATGTTGGTATGGGTTGTGTCATTCGAAAATGTTGGTATGGGTTGTGTCATTCGAAAATGTTGGTATGGGTTGTGTCATTCGAAAATGTTATACGTTTGTGATAAAATAATCATATTACGAGTGTTGTGATGTGATCTATTGTTCGGTTACGCAGTTTTCGAGTCATTAACTGTTAAACACACGTTCCTATACAAACACACACACCTACATGACTAGCTAATTGTTCTAAGCTGGAGCTTTTTCAGTAATTTCCCTTAGGAGTCTGAACATATACGATTAGGGATGTGCTGCGATGACCCTTTTTTAAAAATTCGGCACACCAAAATTAACCCCATATAAGAAGACATTATCTCAGTCAAAACAGTTTTGTTTCTGCCTTTTCATCCAATCACAATCGCTCGCCAAGCACAGTGTTGAGAGTTGTTATTGTGTATATGATAATTATCAAGAGTAATTTGTGAGGTAATGAGTTGAATGAACGAAAATGTTCGCCGACCCTGTGCCGTTCCTTGCACTCTCACGACCCACCCAGTATTTCTATATACATGTTCATGCAGCTCTGTGTGTATACATGTGCTTGGCGGGGGGGGGGGTGGAGTGCAGGCTAGATTATCTAAATGATGTGGGTTAAAGTGGGCAGTGTGTCTTCATTACTTGCTTTCTGAGTAGATCACAAATAAACTATTCCCAACTACATCAATTTAGTAACCTAACACCATGGCGGAATATATTAGGGGATTATATTTCACCAGACACGTGCTATTGAACACTACAGAGATTCTGGAGTAGTGGTTGGCTGAACAGTCACAATATTTATGTCAGAAATTGAAAAACAAATCGGACTTTTGACAACCAACATGAACATGTGGATGTGCCGAGGAAACAATTGGTTTATTGGGAGCTCAGAACGCGACATTATCGCGACATTATCGAAATGGTTCGTTTGATCTTTAAATCAATACTGAATCCAAGGATCTTCCACGAACGCGTGGTTCTTGAATCATAGAGATGCAAGCAATCATTCGCACACTGGTGGAACGTGTTGAAATTGGTAGCGCCAAGTGATAGGATTCAACCGAATATAAACAAGAATATAGATTAAATTCAATCATTTGGGTTTACTCGTGGCAAACAAGCGATTCAACTGCCGGGTGTGTTTGGTGAGATCTTAAGTACTTGATTCCAAAGGTTTGCTATTAGATTCATATATCATCAATGCACAGCAATGGTAATTACGTGAAAACCTGATAAAACCTCAAAACTGCCTTAAATGCTTATTTCATTTATTTCAATTGCTTCAATTATTGGACCAATTGTGCACCAATTCCATATAGTGTACAGTAGACACAATTTTAATTACCGTGCACTTTCTGTCCTTGATGATGTTATTTTGATTTCGACATAAAAGTTTGGTCAGGATTTGTTTCTATTCCAGGAGTGTTTGATGTTTTGATTATTTTTTCATTGTGGTGATCGTCCAGTAGCAGTAATAAGTCGATACATACAGTATACCTCTCCCATAATGGACAACAATTTTACAAGGACCGAGTTATTAGTGGTAATAATTATGGATATGGCATTTTCCCGAAAATAAGTGCGGATATATGGAAATATTCAGTGTCGGAATCTGTCTTTGTGACTCGGCAAAATCGAATAAACAGGTGCTTATTGAATTTGTAAGGGAATGGGAATGAACAGATGTCCACATTTGTACTAATTTTTGGAGCTGGTGCCAATCTAGTTCTTTGGTAGTGTTACGTTGCTTCGAGTAGGGATATTTTGATATTGATTACTAGATATGCGAACCTAAATATAGTAAATGGCTTGAGGTTGATTAAACACTAAGAATGGTCGGCTGGTTCCCACTAGTTATGATACCACTATGTTTTACAGGATATGAAGTTTTGCCCATTAACGTACATCAGTCGATCGTTCTACATTTCAACAGTTCCATTTTCAAGCCATAGTCGAGATGCTGAACAAATAATAACAAAAAAACGAACATTAGGGTTCCTCTATTTTTTCAATGTGCCAAATGGCGTTCAACATTTTACTGCCCTGGCTTCTTCATTAGAGTAAACCCTATTCCCTCATAACAAAAGGGCAATGTCAATCGTATGTTATACAATAGGCTTTAAGAACGAATGGAGTAAATTTGCTCAAGCTGTTAGGTGTAACGGTTCGTCACAAAACATGGATGATTGAATCGGGTTAAAGATTTTACTAAAAAAAATAAATGTCATCAAACTGACGTAAATTTCTAATAGATTTGACAGTTATCAAATGTGCTTTACATTAGAATGACGATAATATTTCAACCTCTACAATCCTGTGTAATATTCGAAAATATTATTCCTAAAGTCAAGTTCACCTATCAAAGGAACACGCTTTTTGGCCGTAGTTTTGTTTTGAACTGTCGAGCATTATTTTTCTTTGAATATATAATCACATTTCACAGTTTGGATTGAGCGATTGGCGACGTAATGTTTTGGCCTGAAATAATTGAATACTGTTTGCCGAATCAGTGCCGCTCCATATTGCCGACTCAGGGCCTTCAACCAGTGTTTCAAGATGACGTCCTGTGTGTGATGTTTATATGTGAGTGCCAGTGAGGGGGGGAACCAGTATACATTTCTCTCATTGAATAAGCAAAAGTGATCAAGTCTACATATATTCAGCGTATTTTTTGTATTCAGCTCAAGTGCAGATATACTGCAATATTTCAAGTCGAATTAATATGTCTCTGTGACTCCAAACAAGCCGAACAGACGAGCAGTAACTGCATCTGTGAGGGTGAGAATTAACAGATGTCCACAGTTGTCACATTCTGTGGAATTCGTGCAAACTTATTTCTTGGCTGAATTGAGAGGATTCGAGTAGAAGATATTTTTGCATCGAACACAAAGCGTCTAGCAAGTGTACTTCTTAACATGGTTTATCCTAGAGAAATATGTAAGCTTACAATCGTGGTATAGGGTTTCCTTACCGATACCAGATCGCGGTATATTAACCATATTACTCCCAGATAAATTATGTCGACTAGATACAATTAAGCAATACTCAGAAGCGTATAGTAAGCTGTTTTCTCATACAACGATAATTACAGATACACGTATTGGTTGTGCCAATTTGTGTCTATTTTTGGAATGTAAACGAACATATTTATAAGCTGCATTTATCCTTTACTAAAGATCATAATATCCAGACAGACTGTATAATCTCCAGATGTACTTTACCAAACATATGCCACCATAATAACATACTCAATAGCTACGACACTGTAGGTATACGCCATGATGCGACTCAAGAGTTAATCCAATTAACTTATCCCAACGTGAATTTATTTCCCACGGCATATTTCATAACAGTAAACATGTCTCTGTGTTATCCACCTATCAGATGGAATGTTAGACGTATACCACTTAACCAGTACAATATTGAAACCTAATTATTACCACTTTCCATGTCAGCAAGTTTTGCCATCTCGACGAACCTCGCGTACCAAAAAAAAATAAACATTAGATTTGAGTTATTATATTACTCATTATCATGTATTCAAGTTATTATCGATGTTCATGATATAGTGAAGCTTTGCGTCTGAACAAAATTGTCACATATATCTATGTATGCGTTGGATGATCAAGCTATCTACTGAGCGTCAATGCCAAACTTTTGCCTCCTATTTACTTAATTGTGTTATGTTTATAGGAAATTTCGCTCTTCATCAGTCCCGAACTCCTGGCAGCGGTAATTGCTCAACGTAAATATCGATTTTAAATATCGATTGAGCGATGGAGCTCAAATTGGAACAGAAATAAATCCTAGTCCATTGATTTAACCCTCAACATACTGATATATTTACCACAATTTTGCACGTGAAATTCGTCACATGCCCCGAAATCAGGCTTATTCCGACATCCAGAACACCAAGAGATACTAAGACATATATGAATTCCATACCCTATTCAGACTACTCAGGTATGGCAGAGTCTGTCAAGGCAAATGCATGAATGTCGCCATTACTATCAATGATGTGTTATGCAACATGCGATCAACACGGACCTTTTACATGTGTAGAAAAGACACAGGCATAAATGAGGCATAAATGACATGAATGTACAGTGTGAATATGAAGTCCGAAATGAATAATTCAGCAAAACTTCTTAGTTTTAGTTTACGACGGGTGCTACAGTTGGGGAAAGGAAATACTCACTTTTCACTCACTCGAGGGACATTTTATTCCCATCAAAACTCCCCGATTTTCCCTGCCACTACACATTAAGGTTGGATAATGCGGAAATGCTTCATGTTTGGCATTGTTTGGCTATTGGGGCTCGTGAGACGGAAAACACGCACCTCGTTCCGGTTTGCTGTGTCACAGTGAGCCCTGACACCATTAAATATGATAACCAAGCTTCTGTATTTTTGCCCATTAAGCACACTGGCCAAACAATAATAGTCGTTGCCCATTTTGCCAATTGCAGAACAAAAATTGTGCGCTATGAACAAATGAGAGAGGAGTCGTGAGATTCCGCAATTGCTTTGTGCCAATATTGCACACTTAAGAGTACTGTATGCTGCTTCATCTTCATACAAGCAGAATCATAATATACCAACAAAAGTTCAATTTTCAGCCGAGAATACCAAATGGGTTTACATGAGGGCATGGGTTGAAACTTAGCTTTTCAGGTGTAAAAGTTTCGACCAAATCATGTGGCTCAGACAGGGGAAACTAGCCACTAATCTTAGATGAGTTGTAAATTAAAACCATGATTTCGGATGATTCTTGTAATTTGCATGATGTTGTTTTCCACTCATATTTTGAATACTATATTTTGTATGCTTTCGCAATATGCTATCAAAATGATGAGGAGGGAAAATAACTGACAAATTTCTGGAAATTAATCCAGTTTAAGTTCCATATATAATATGTGATCACATACATTTTGCTCTGAGACCCTTCTGTAGCCACAGTAAGTCACATTTTCGCCCACTTAGAGTGTTCATTAATTTTTTAGCATTTGTGCCATTCTTTGATGTATCAGCTACATGTTGTGAAGCGCTTTTCGGGCCAAACCGCCTGTGTAATCACCGTTCAAAAAGCCACTTGAACCAATTTCCCCAGGGAAACCCCAAATACACTTTAGGATTATGTTCTATGCCTCAACAACATGACTGTGAACAATATATGTACTTAATATGAGAAGAGAACCATACAGAAATTAACATCTGACCAGATCATCATATTCATCTCACATCTTATATATCTCGAAATTCATATGAAAAGTGATCCACACATGGACCTCAGAAACCTTCGGAAACACTTACGTGAGAGACGATAAAATACAGCCATAGCTGTCGGAATGCATACGAGAGAACTACAGAAACCTATTTACTGAATAGAAAACTTCTACAACCGGATATGATATAGTAAGATATAATCCATTAGAATAATAGCATCGGAATAATAATCAAGCATTCGTTATTCGAGGTCATGACAAGAGCCGAACATGGATGATGTAGAAGAGGGAATGCTTTTGCACAGAGCGCTTTATTGACCCCACTAGGATTTCATCAGGCTCCATTTCCCTCCAGCAGATGCGTTTGCACACTGCAAACGAACTGCTCGTCATTTGGGTGCACAGGCTCTGCATAGGAAGGTATGAAATGCATTTGATTTATCCTCCCATCTAGGTGAGCAATTTATGAAAAGAAGATTTTAGCGGAAATGTTTGCCCATATGGAGGGAAAGTGTTCATAACATTCGCCTTTGTTTATTATGGTTTGGTATAAATCGAGGAACGCTGATGACGTCAAGTACCACAAATGATTGTTTTCATGACTTTTGCAATGTGACGATATATATTCCAATGACATTGATTCATATGGTTTTACGGAAAGCAACTAAAGTTCCGAAACTCAACGTGTATCTATGACCAAGGCAGTGAATGACATTTTGCAGGTACCATGTGGAGTGCCATATAGACGTGGAATCAATACCCAGTATTAAGTATTCCGAGCAAACAAAACAGGGTCCGTTATCCAATCTCATAGTCCGGGGAGAGAAATTCATATCAGGCATACGGAGTGAGAGAAAACAAAAATGACAGGGAAACTCATGAACCTCCAAAAACGGCCATTAGGAGGTGAAATGTGTGTTTGTGAAAATTTTGAAAGATTATGGGAATTAGTTGCTGATTGGTATTCACATTTCTGGAAAACCATAGCATCTGAATAGTGTTGGTAACATTTGAAATTTTACAGTTTTATCAGATAATCAAAGGAAGCATCAAAAGACATTATTTCTGAAAGATACTGTTCATTTAATTGACTCCTTTTCCAGTTTCTACAGTTGCAGGGCATGTAAAGTCATGGTAAATTTCTGAAGAGATGAGCGTGGGTGTCAATATATTGTGCAGCAACACATCACGATCTGAGACGTCTATTGCAAGTGTTTGCATATGACATAATGAACAATGCATCACATGGCAGACCTTTCATTTCATTAGGATTGCCTTACAAGGGAATCTTCATTGCACAATTGTAATGAGCTACCAATTCCACATATCTATGGTACATGTGTTCTGGGACCACATAATTTTGCGTCTGTGTAAGCCACTCCTGAACCAGACTAGCCAATGAAATGAGATGTCTCAGGCTCTAATGATATTCAAAGGTGAAATAACGCTACACGTGTCACAAATAACTCTTGTGGTAATTAACTGGTCTTTCTGTTTGGTCATTAGACTAATAACTTGCAAATACTGATTTCACAACCAGATGTAACGAAGCTATTAAGAAAGCTTCAAAATTCCTGTCGTATCCGATTACCAATACTGAAATTCATGCAAACAGAGGAGATAGAGCTAATAAAGTAAACATTCAAGAGAGATAAGGCCTGGTGTTTCAATCCATATCCATTGTGAAATTAATATAGCTTGCTCAGAATTCTCGCACATTACATTGAGTGCGACCAAGATTATGAATGATGGAAAATACCGCTCTCGAAACTGACACGTATAAAATTGATAGTTAAACGTCATAAATAAACTTGCCGCAATGAAACCCATAGGCTACATATATTATACAATTTCTTAATTTGGAATAATGCACGTCCTCTGCAGAGTTAAACTATCGGACCATTGATCGGGAGTTCACTAGTTCTAATTCCACCTAGGAATTCTAATTGACACTCGAAAAAATACTACATTCATTGACAAATATGGTAATATCTTAATCAGGGTTAATAGTCGTTTTTCTGGGCTCCAAAAACCATGCCAGGCAGGAGTTTATAATCAGTGTAATTGGGCTACCGGTACGGAAAAGCCATGGTCCCTATAGATATTAGTGAATCCTGGTATATATTGGAGACAAGCACATTAAATTCGAAACTTTTAATAGGACCAATAATTTCCAACTGACTAACATTATCCGGAAATTAAATACCATACATTCATTGCTACTGCAGCAGTATCGTGTACATGAATTCATTACAATTCAATTGAATGAATATCATCCACGGTAGATCTAATGGACGCACTGAATGTCAACCATGTTACATCATAGAAACCACACTGCGTGATGAACCTGCAACCAACACGCCAATTGAGTTCTCTGGTGCCTGTAATGTCGTACTATTATGGTCGTTTACCTCAGACTTCATACCGGTAGATGGCATTTTGCTAAAAGCGGATTTGAATCCTAAATGACGAAACTATTTACCCGCTTCACCGTCACATCACATCTGTATACCTGTATCTGTATGTAATCCACATTGTCAGATGCGTAGGTGGAGCAAACAACTAAAAAGACCGCATTTCTGTGTAATGTCTATTACATTAAGCCCATAGCTATTGCCTCTGCAGCAATTTTTACAAGCTGTCTCTATTTGCTGGGTCCTGACACGCTATCCACACACGCTATCCCCAAAGGTAGTAACTGAGATGGTTAGGGTGGTCCTTCTTTGTCAACTTTTTGTTCTCAACACTCTCACCCTACCAATGTGTTGGAATGGTTAATGTAACATACTAGACAAAATTACAGGAAAATGCATGGATGTTAGCTCAAGCTCAAGGGCTTCCAAATTTGGCCTGTTTGATCATATTTCGCGGATTTTGGGGCATTACGAGAGCACACTTTTTTTGGTTTGATTGTCACTCCTGACTCCATTTCGGGACTACCATTGAACCATTCATTGTGCATTATACTGTAATACAAAAATATAGATATTTTACTGCAGTGTTGTGGATTTGGATCGGACTCGTTTTCCACTGCGCTGACCTTGAATGATAAGGTCCATGTAGGATACTACCTGGGCTATAAATGGGGGCCCACAAAATATGAGTATGAGTTAATGTAAATAGAGGATAGATGCTGAATTTGTTCTTCATGTAGGTTTTTTTTTATTTCTATGTTGCCAAGATCGTAATTTGGTTGTTTGTCTGTGACATGAGGTTCATACCAATAGTATGAACAATGGCACATCTTAATTATTATACATTTCTTTACATTTATTCTTGTTCAAGATATTTTTCCCATACATTGTTTAAATTGCCAGTAGTCCGCTTTTCCTTGGTGATTTCTTTGGTGGAGAATCTAATATATATCGTTTTGGTGATTTCTTTGGTGAAGAATCTAATATATATCATTTACCAGTGCATAATTGTGTTAGGAGAGGACATCTACCAGCTGTTGGGAGTCCCGAAGTTGGCTACCGGTGAAGTGGCAAGAAGATGGTCACGTGAAAGCAATGTGCTCCGACACCACCTCCACAAACACGTTTCAAATAAGCGATGTTTGTATTTTGTTCGCGAACTTGATTTCCACTGTTTTTGGTTATCCTGCATAAGAATATTTCCAATCAATATTCTCACAGGGTTACATATATTACTTAATTCGCCAATAGCGTGTCAGAATAATTCACTGAAGAAGGCAAATAACGTATTCTTTCAAATAAATATTGTATTATTATATCACATATTTGTCTTTGAGACCCTTCTATAGCTGTTAGCCAAATTTCTGACCATCTGAAGTGTTCATTAATTTTTAGTGTTCATTTGTGCCATTCTTTGATGTGCAAGTTACATGTTTGAAGCATTTACAGACCAAACCACCTGTGTAACCGTCGTTCAAAGAGCCACTTGAACCGATTTTCGGTAGGAAACGCCATACGAAAACACGCCGTACGAAAACACGACTACGAACAATATAGGCGGTTACACACCGAAGCCGCGCGACCGTTTTACGGAACCGTTTTGTGCTGTCCGTTTTTTAACGCCGCCCAAGCTATGATAGAACTCAGCTTTCCAAAGGGGAGTGTGCACACATGTTCCGTTCTAGCGCGCAGCTTTCTAAAAAATAGGACAGTGTTCTAATTTTTACGCCTTACGTCCGAAACGCCAGCGCATGATATGAGTGAAAAATGCATTTAGAGGTTGAAATATCGCTATATGTTCCATAAATTGTCCACATATATGCAGAGACAACTGCCTGGTCTGTCCCTTTATTGTTACCTTTGTGGACTTCAACTGCATGCACAATGTCAAGCAAAGGTAATGGCCAAATTACTTAAGAGTCTTCATAATATTATTTGTTGCTCTTTTTTGATATGTCATGTATAAATAGAGTTGTGTTTAGGGTTTCTCACAGCTATTGCTGAATCCTATGTAATTTGCTAATAATTGCATTATTATTCTGGAATACAATGACTGCCAAAAGTGGTCGCTCGGCCATCTTGGATCTTATTTTCGTGACAAATGAAGGCTACCGCAACGCCTCATTTCATTGTACATGGAAATTCACACAAATGTCTCTATTTCATACACCATGACACGACGGGCGGTAACACGTACAGTACTTCACGGTTGCAAATAGGCCTATGTAGGTATATATTTTGTGGTAAACAATTACAAACAATGTAAAAATCACATTAAACTTCGTCAAATTGCTCTTCAGAAATGCGAAAATAGTTCTAGTATTTGTCCGGGTATTCTTCCAGTTCCCGTACCAGCCTATATTCAGGTGATTAAGTGGATGGATTCAAAGGACTTATATCAGGATGCACAGACCCCAAAATTGGTGTCTTTTTGTAACTCTATTGGCCGTCTCATCATTTTTTATCAGATATTTCTTCCAATAGTATATGACCGCGTGTTGAAATTGCAGGTGGAGGACGTACATATTTTTTACGGACATGATTAAGTGCTAAAAACAAACGCCAGTACTCGGTGTGTACAGGAAAAACGGTACCGTTCCTAAACTGACACGGCCGTCAAGAAACGTTAACGTCGCCGTAAACGGACGCGCGGCTTCGGTGTGTAACCGCCTTATCTGTCTTAACTGCAAGTTCAAATTAGCTCGTTTAGGTCCCATTTATACAGCATCTAATGCACACTATTTTTCCCGACTTTGCGGGAGTGAAGATCTTACAGAAATTAGAATCTTACCAAATCAGTCAATTTATCTCATCGTCAAGACTTTTTAAAGTGATTCACCCAAGGATCTCAAAAAATTTAGAATTATGCTTATTCAGGCCTCGTGAATTTCGATCAATTTGTTCACATCATTGCAATCGATTCGTTCACATCATTGAAGTCGCTCTGTTCACATTGTTCATTTCGGTATGTTCAAATTTCAATGCAGGTCATCATGGCGCATGTTTTAGGGTAGTTCAACTCCACGTGAACATCATTGAATATACATGATTGTTCTATACCGAAGCCTTCTAAAATATAATGTTTTAAAATTATGATTGAGTACAGTGTTATGTATAACATATCTATGGACATGTGTGCTCACATATTGAAGTTTTCCCACCATTGATTAAACTCTTTCATATTGACCTTCACGAGCTGAACCAAGAACAAAGAACCAATTAGAAGTGCACTAATTAACGAAGACAGGAAATGACTGGTCGTCAACAAAAATCCATGTCCAAGCTTGACACAAAGGAAGACTCACTCTGCCCAGTGACCAATTTATGAAGCGGCCAAACGATGTATCGTGAAGAACATATAAAAGAATGTGGATCACAACAGCCATTGGTTTGTAGACAACACTATCCCCAAACATTGGCGGCAAAATTCATGGTTTGAACAGAAGCTATTTGTTTTGAGTATATTTTCCCTGTTTTCCCATATTTTCTCTTGGCTAGGCCACATACCTGGCATATACCTGGCATAAACAAAACAAATCTTGCAACACCAAAAAAAACACCAACACTCCGTACCAAAGGAGATTTACCACACATTATAAGACCACGACGGCTGAAACGATCTCCCATAGACACAAGGCATTTTGACATGACATCTTAAGGGTTATCATGTCTATCTCGAATAATACCAGTCATATTCCTCAGCAGTCCACAATAAACAACTACCGCTCACATTGCAAATATTGGTGATCAGAGTGTTGACAGTTGACAAAATTATCAAATGCATTCCAAAGTTATCATATCCCTGATTAATTACTACTGTATTTGAGGTAAATCATCGAATACATTAGTGTTGCTTCTATTGCTAATGTCACTCATGTCAGATACGCTCCGATACAGTCAGAGCTGTCGGAATTCATACCAGAGAAATACAGAAACACATTTGCTGAATAAAAAGTTCAGAATCAGATATAGAATAGCGAGAGATAATCCTCTAGAATAACGGCATCGGAGGAATTATCATGCATTTTTTATACGAGGTCATGACGAGTGAGAGAGAGAGAGAGAGAGAGAGAAAGCTGAAAATGGATGATGAAGAAAGAGTAAATGTGTTTGTTCAAGGCTCTTTATTGACTCCACCAGGATTTCATCAGGCTTAACTTCCCTCCACCAGATGAGTTTGCACACTGCAAACGAGCTGCTCATCATACTGGGCGCTGAAGTCGTGCATATGAAGGTATTGAATGCTTTAGATTTCCCGTCCCATCAACGTAACTGAATAATACAATCAAGTTTCCAGTGGGACTATTTGCCATATTCAGGAAAGCTATGTATAATTACCAGAGCTTCGGTCTGGGTGTTTGCATGAATATTTGCAATGTGATGATATATATTCCATATAAATTATGTAATTTATATGGTGGGATGGAAAGCAACCATAGCAAACGTTTATGCCAGCTGAAATATGCTAAATTAATGATAATATGTTGGGACATACATATATCTGATTCATAGTTTTGAGAGTTCATGAAGATAAAAAATATGTTCTTCCCAGACTATCTGGCTGGGCATCAGTATGGGGGCTGATTCAGTCTAAGAAAATACTACCGTCATCAATTCCAGGCGTGCATATGACATAATGAACAAGGCATTACACAGTAGACGTTTCGCCTTTTTCGTAGCTCGTCTTACAACGATTGCATCACAGAGGGGAATCGTATTGCAATGGGCATTCAATCTCGCACATATCTCGGACATTGTGTTATGGGATCACTTGAGCTTACATTTGTATATGCCACTTCCGAAACACACTAGCCAAAGAAATTAAATATCTCAGGCTCTAATGATGTTCAAAGGCGAAATAGACCTATACATGTCATGAATAACTGACAAGTAATTAACTGGGTGTCAGGTCTACAAGTCTATTTATTGACTAACTAAACGACATGCACATACTGCTTTTACAACCTGATTCAATACGAAAAGCTCCCCAAGCTCCCGTCATATACGATTACTAATACTAAAATTCATGAAAACAAAGGCAATTAACTGATGAAAATGGAGAAATTAATGAGCACCTCCAAAGTGGAGTTGATGAGGTGAACATTCAAGAGAGATAAGATTTGTCGTTTCAATCCGAGTCCATTGAGTGGACCGTATTATCGCCCATTATACAAACGTTGCAAATAAATATGCCACAATGAAACCCATAAGCTGCATGTATTGTACGAGTTCTTACTTTGGAATGATACACACCCTCTGCAGAGTTAAAATACTGGACCGTTGATCGGAGATTCACTAATTCTAATTCCACCCAAGCTAGTTAAGGATTCCAATGAACACTCGAACAAATACTGCATTCATTCAAAATATATGGTACAATCTTTATTTGGGTCAATACTCCTGGACATTCCGAGCTCCAAGAACCATGCCAGGAAGGAATTCACAATAGAGTGTGATTGGGCTACAGAAAAACCATGGAACATATACTAGTAGTGAACCATGGTATATACTGGAGGCAAGCATATTAAAATGTAAAATTCTGAACTTTAAAAGGACCAATAATTTCCAACTTACTAACATTATCCGGAAATTAAATACCATACATTCATTGCAGTATCGTATGCATGAATTCATTACAATCCACTTGACTGAATGTCACCCACGGTAGATCTAATGGATGCACTCAATGCCACGTGTATTACATCATGGAATTCACACTGCTTGATGAACCTGCCACCAACACGCCAACAGCTGAGACATTGTGTGCTTGTGATGTTTTAACTATCATGGTCATTTACCTCAGACTTCATACCGGCAAATATGACATTGTGCTGAAGGTGGATTTGACTCCTAAATGGCACATCATTACCCCGTTTCACCTTTATGTTAAGTGATTACATTCTTCGAATTAATAGGTGGAAAGGTATGCCTACCCTTCACTAAAGCTACCCTTCACTCCTATGCATAAATGTTCAGTAAAAATAAGCTACCTCTCATATTCAAAACATCCCAACATACCTGGATAAAAATGACGGTTGAAATATAGACCAATCTCGCCAAATGTTTATGTCGGTATAACCATGAGGATAGACTGAACGTCAACGAATATCCCTCCAAATGCTTCGTTCGAGACATGACAACGCGAAGGTTTATCATTCTGTCCCTGTTGACTTAGATATGGCTATAATTCACATTATCAGAAGCGTAGGTGGAGCAAACAACTCAGAAGACCGCACTCCAATATAATGTCTGCGTGTCACGTTAAACCCATAGCTACTGCCTCTGTAGTAATCGTGCAAGTTATCTCTATTTGCTGGGGTCCTGGCACGCTATCCGCACACGCTATTCACACGGTAGTAACTGAGCTGGCCCCTGGTTTTCGAGAGTGGGATACAGCAGACGTGACGTGAAGGGGCGCTACGTGGTTTTGAGGCCAATCATGTGCCATAGTTTGGTTGGAGTCAATAGACGCTGAGATATAGCTGTGGCTGTGTTGATGCCAACCAGTCGGTATCGTTCTGATCAGCTGCCCTTGTTTTCGGTTGCAGAAATTGTGCTGCAAATGTTAAACTACAGAAATGGGGAACACTTCGAAGCGGCACATCAGAGATCCATGATTGAATCAAATTTATCGTCATTGAAACAGCGTCATGGTGTGTCACTGTGTAAAACGAAAATCCAATTTCCAGCCCAGATTATCAAATGGGCTTACATGGAAGTGATACAACTTCAAATAGTTTGACACATGCAGGTGATAAAAGTGGATGTCATTCCAAATTGAATTTAACAGCGGGGACTGGCCAAAATTCCTTTCGGGTTTGCTGCAAAGTTGTTTTGTTTCTTTGCATGCTATTGTTTCTGTTTACATACTAAATGATTTGGTGACGAAATTATCACTGAAGACCGATGGTTATTTGATTGCAAGCTCAAACAAGCTAAATTCACGAAGTTTGTAGTGAACATCCGTCCGTATGGGGCATTTTTGTGCAGTGACTTTGATATCATTGGAGTATTACTAAAAATACATGTGAACATTATATTGGATCTCAGAAAAAGAACTCGCCTTCAATTGGTTCGAATGGTTGAACCTCCTGTGTATGGTCTAGAGGGTACTGCACAATCTCAATTATGCACCAAAATAAAGTGCGCTAATAATAACAAATTATGCTAACAATAACAAATATAATATTATGAAGCAAACACCATACTGACATCAGAAACTATCGGGAACATTGATTCTGCCAATTCAGGCCTCTGATCATATTGTCGAAATGGCTTTAGAATAGTTCACTTATGTGAACTATTCCAAATAATTCAAAAAGTTGTATTTTACGTTAGTTATTGGAATCATCAAAATTTGGCTGTGTTGGTGGTAATAGATTGATACTTACATTCCCATCCTGGTTTTCTGTGGTATAATCGTACTTCTATCGCAGGGCCACCAGGACGTTCCTGGACTGTTCATCAGTTATATATCTTCGGATATTTGCTAGCTAATCGGTACATATCATATTTTACCAACACATTATGTGGCCGCAATCATGGTCAACTGTGAAAATGTTGTGCATATCCTGTCACATGGATTTGCAAGTCCACATGTGCAAATTTTCCCACAATCGACCTCGCTATTCCATTTCGACCCTTGTGAGTTGTACCTAGAACAAATAACCAATTAGACAACAGTGCACAATTAACGACGAGAAAAAGTCAATGATGCTCCATTATCAATCAGAAGAAGTTTTATTCCAAGGTGATGAGTGCAGAGAGAATAAATTGTAAATGTAGATGCAAACAGTCAATGATGTGCTGTGTAATATTATCCCCAGCTTGGTCAATCACAATCCATTGTAACTGAGCAGGATGAAGGAATGTGAAAATTTGTCCATTACCTTCTAACTGAGCCTGGTGAATCACAATCGCGATAATGTATATTTAACAGTGTGTCCCTGTAGCCCCATGACCTGCCATTGATGGCTTCAGAACATTGGAAAAAAAAACTGGCCAAATGAGTCAAATTCGACAGGGACAGTAATCAGCAGTTAACTTTAGGAGAAATGATTGGCCAACTGGGCCATATTTTTAGGAAAATAATAGAAAAAAGGAAGAAAATCGCGTAGCCGCATCACTATTTCATGTACTTTAATAACCAGTACCATAATAGGCCTACTTTTTGCCTAATTATGGAAACGTTGCTGATTCGAATCATTTCTGTAACATTGTTTTTGAACTTTTGTATCGTTGAAATGATCACCCTCCAAGTACATGTCTAGTCCATATACCTGGCGAGCCGGTTGAAGCTCACAATACTTGAAAAATCTAATCAGTTTCATTTCAGCAATATATTTATGGTTGTGGTTTCAATCACACGACATGATCACGTTATGTCCAGAGACTATGAGATCATGCAAACTTGGTATAGCGAAGAAAGTGAATGTTGGTTTGAAAGATTAAAAATATCAATAATTGTACAAAGCCCCAAAGGAGATTGAAGACACATATGAAGAAAACGATGAAGGAAATCTCCTATTGAATGAACGCAGATCTATAATGTTTTAATCTGCCTCCATACCGATTATCACGTGTATCTTGATTGATTCCAGGCACATTCCCTAGCTGCCCAACTACCGCTTACATTGTAACTATTCATGCTTAGTATGTTGACAATTGACAAATATCACGTGCAACGGTAAAGGTATTTGACCACTGAATGAGTACTGGCATTTCGAGTGGAGTATTTATCAAGCACACAATCGCAGTTGCTAATGTTACTGTCGCTCATACGATCAATTACAGACAAGTCAGTCCAAATGTGAATCGAAAATAGTTGAAGAATTCCACAATTAAATATGACAAAAAACAATAGACAATCCACTAGACAATTCGTATTTCGCGGTGGAGGCTCTTATTTTGCACCCACCAGTCGAGGTATATATGTCATATGAGAAGAAATGCGTTTGCTCAAGGCTCCTCATTGACTCCTTGACACGTTTTAACGTCACTATGCCTCATCTACCTCGATCAGATGAGTTTGCTCACTGCAAACAAACTGCTCATCATATTCGAGGCTAAGTCCTGGATTTGTTGAGACCCATTAATATAAGCTTTTGCTTGTTTGGGGATCCTTAAATAAAGTTTATATAAAAAAAAAAAGTCCTGGATTTGAAGGTATGAACGGGATTCGATCAATATTCCCATCAACGTAATTGAATTATATAGTCAAGTTTTTAATGGGATTACTTGCCCATGTGGAGGGAAAATTTACATAAGATTCGTTTTTGTCAACCGATATTTGATCTAACGTCAATAACCTCAAAACCTGCATGTTTGCACACCAATTTGCAATGGGATGAGATATATACATACTCTAGACACATACCTCAAATTGTGTGATGGGATAGTGAATGAGAGCAAATATGGGGACGAATGTTCGGTTACTTTATTCACCTTATCACCAAATGCGAAAGACATTTCCAACAACCTAGATGGATCAATATATTCATGTATCGTTGAGGATATCTTAACATAATTCTCTTTAGAGAATCGATCTACACATGTAGCCGAAAGTGTCATGAGGTTAGTTTTGTATTTCAAAATTAATCCAATTGGTTGTTGGGCAGTTGTACACACATGTCACCAAGTTTAAAATAGAAACGACTTCATGTATATTCTACACACTGTCTCCCCTTGATAGCACCAACATGTGTTTGGATATGAATATCCAAAATGGTTCCTTTTGGGTTCTATATTTGCCCCAGCAATACATTGTGATATTGGTGGTTATAGATTGTTACATATAAGATAACTTTCCACCTCAGATTGTTTCGCTTTTCTTCATCTTCTATCACAACAATTACAATCAAAAACATCCAGCGCAGGTGTCCGATGTATCATAGAATATCGTGTTACAAACATCGCCTAATGAAATCCGCAATCTAGCAACATCGTACCAGTGCATCTGCATCTAATGCATCATAGAATACATGTATCATGTACAGTCATTGCCGCGAGAGAGGGAATCTTCAGTCCGCCGTCTAGCAATATCATACCAGTGCAAGTCATTTAATACAACACCGGTAATTACGGGATGGTGTAAATCGAAGTGGAGCGATCCTGCATCTCACGGTAATGATCTACCTACCAGACATATGTCGGTGACACTCAGTACTGAATCAGCTTGCAATGTATGTCCCTCTTCAGAAAACAAAGATCAGGCAGTGACACAAAATACGGTATGTATATATAGGAGAGACTAGATACACAGATGACATGATTATTTTTTGCCGTGAGTAATTGAGTTTTTGTCAGGTATGTGTGGTTAATTAATCAGGTGAGTGACGCGTAAATATTGACTCTATAACCAGAGAAATAAATGCGAGAACAACACCCGAACACCTGTCTATCTGTCATGAAACCAAGTGTAATACTGTAAAGCATAGAATGTGATATGCATGTACAGTACGATTGAAGGCTATTGCACCAGTATCGAGTGTGTGACTTGTTATAATTCACTTGAGTAGATATCAACCACAGTAGGTCTGATGGATGCATTTAATGCCACGTGTTTGACGTATGTGCCACTAAACGCCCACCATGAGTCGTTACCTCCAGACAGACAATAACCAGCAAAAGACACAATGTGCTAATGCATGTTTCACCTTACCATATATTATGTGCCATACACATTCATAGCGTTAAAGTTGGAAAACATACATAATTGATATATCATCTCAAAATTGGTTTGGAAAACAAAGCAAAATTATAAGTTAAGCTATTAACAAAAGTACCAAGGGAATTTATGCTTAGAGAAATATCTATCTCAGGGAATGAGTTTTAAACATCAAATAGCATTAGGCCACTCCTGTTTATTTTTTTGTTTCTCGTCCTTTGGAGAATCAAAAGCTAGGAGGGAGGGCGGAAAAAACAAACAGACCCTCAAATAAAAAACGATATACCGTGCAATGATTCTCTGAATGCAAACGATGCTTGGGTGGGGGACCTATGCCTTTGAGCATCTGAAAATATATCATAGTTTCATATTGAATCTTAGAAACTTATTTGTGGTAAGAATTGTTAATTTGAAATGTTAGTCTGTTCAGAACTCTGGATACATCTTGTATACACACAAGCCAGTCCGATAAGTTTTGCTGCGATACCAATATGGGTAAGCTTTACAGAGATTGGCGGAATTTTGTGTGTCAAAATCACTCTTATTTCCATAATATTACATATTTATCTTGTTTGTTTTTTCTCACAATTTCGCTAAAAGCTAGGCGCGCGGGGACGAGAAACAGAAATTTAAACAGGATTGGCCTTAACAGTTTTTTTTCTTCAAATCATCATTAGCAATAGAAGAAAATAAATATTCAAATATAACAAGGAATGATTGCTTCTGTCAACATTGTCGTAAATATCTATGTTATAGAAGACGAACTTCATTTTTTATTGATATACGTCCATTGTATGAGCAGTTAAGGCAAACGATCCTTCAAGATTATATTTCCAACACTCATCATTCAAATGCAAACTTTATCTATTTTATGTCCTGTAAAAAAAACTGATTGCATTAATAAGCTGGTAGCCTTTGTATACGATGGTTTGAATATTTGAACATGGATGCAGTGTTTACAAAAGTAAATTTCTAAAATGCACTACGTATTGAACATTTCTTTTCAGCACAGAACTGGAAAATGTTGTAAGAAATGCACATAGGCCTGATTGGCCTTTCGTGGAATGAAGTACATTCTTGGGACATAATATAATACATGTACCTATCCCATCCTGCAGGTAAATTTTGCCATAGACATATATTTTGCGCATTAGTCTGAAAACGGAGTGGCTCTAATTTCAGAACTGCCAACATACCTGCATGAAAATGACGCAAGAAATGTAGACCGATTTTGTGAAATATCCATATCTGTATATCGATGAGAATAGAGACAACGTCAATAAAAAGGCTTTCGAATACAGTGTCTGAGACATGACCCCTTCAAGGTTTATCCCGACGTCACATTCAGCTTGTCCCAATTGCCTGGAATATGCTTGTAATGTTCCACATTCTCAGAGCTCACGTGGCACAAACAACTCCAGACACAGTATCATCCTTATGATACCGTTAGTCGCCTGTCACTTTGAGCCCACGGCAATTGCCTCTGTAGAAATCGTTACAAGTTGTCTCTATTTTCTCGGTCTTGGCACGCTATCCACAAGGTAGTAACTGAGCTAGCCCCTGATTCACAAAAGCGGGAGGCAGTAGCGGACACTCCAAGGGGTGCGTGTCTTGAGGGCAGGAAGTGGCGTAGTTGAAGTTTCTATTTGATACCGAGGCCATGGAAGGTTAGTGTTGTGACGTTTGGTAATGACTTGTTTTCGGTGTGGCCCAAAAAACCTGGTTTCTCTGATCGTATAGACTTTATGTAACTCCCGCTCGTTGTGATTCGAGAGCCGTCACTAAATTGGTGTCCCCCAACGCTGGTGTATCATCACTCCGTAGCTCACCGGCTTCACTTAGGCAAGAAGCAACTCAGATGTAAATAAATTGAAGATTTATATACATCAAATCAACTTACAATTGTATGGCTGGTCACCCACGTGACGTACAAATATGAAGTTCAGACATGGAGCACTGTATGATCACATTTCAAAAATAAATAGTGCACGAGGGCACAACTAAAAAGAGTTCTTAGCCGGCGGCGTCTCTCTGTCCCTTCCCGTTGAAGTTTCCCGTCCCGCTTAGTCGAATGGTTTCTCCAGGTAGTCGGTCTAAATCCCGGTTGACTCTAAGGCCCTGAAGAAGGAGTCGTCCGCACGGAGTTCGTCGAGTCCCTTGGCTGTGGCGGTGACGATCTCCCCACGGTCGATGTCGCTGTTGCAGTGCTCTCAGAGCGGCCGTCCGCTCTCCCTTATATAGCCAGGGTGGCTGCGCGCGCATCTTCGTCCGCGAACGTATCTTCCGCACTCTTCTCCACGTGGTGAAGACTGCGTCCGCGAACGGTTCTTCCGCGGAGGCTCCTCTTCCGCGAACGGTGCTTCCGCGACTGATGCTTCCGCTGATGATGCTTCCGCAATCGTGCTTCCGCGAACGGTTCTTCCGCGAACGATGCTTCCGCTGATGATGCTTCCGCAATCGTGCTTCCGCGAACGGTTCTTCCGCGAACGATGCTTCCGCTGATGATGCTTCCGCAATCGTGCTTCCGCGAACGGTTCTTCCGCGAACGGTGTCTTCGCAAGTGGACTTTGTAGATCACGTGACCGTTCCTAACGAACGTTTCAGCGCGGCAGTTGCATGGTTTTGTTACAACTCCACCCTTTCTGGAGATCAACGTCCCCGTTGATCCTTTCTCTCTCTTCTTTTCTCTTCTTCCTCCTTCTTCGTCTTTTCCTGCCTGTCTGATGTTTACAGGGCTCTCTCCCTCCACTTCACTGGCGATCCACCTCGCTTTCGGACGTCTCCGCCAGCCTGTCCCGAGTGTCTGTGTACGCTCGGAGCTGTTCCCGGAGCAGCTTGGTCTCTCGGACGTGGGCTCGCAGCTCCTTCCGGTGGCTCTTCTCTCGTTGAGAGGCCTCCCCTCGCAGCTGCAGCACCTCGGCCTCGAGCTGTCTCTGCTCCTCCTTGGCTTGGAGCCGAGCCTCCGCTTGGGTGAGGTGGCGTCGTCCCATGGCTATCGTGGATGCCAGGTCCTCCAGGGCCTTCTCTCCGGCAGTGACCGCTCTGCCCAGGCCCTCCACATACGGTCGCAGTTGGTCCTCCTCCTCCGGAACGGGCTTGAGGTACCAACTCAGGTCTAGGGGCTTGTAGGTAGGGGCCGAGTCTCTGGGAACGGGGGGTCCGTCGTCCTCGGGGGTGGGGGCCTCCGGGGATTCCGCCTCTCTCCGCTCCTGCTGAGACTCCGGTTCCTCTTCGCTATTCGGGGGGTCGTCCTCGGGGTCTGGGGCGTCCTCTGACCTGGGGGCGTCCTCCCGGGGGCTTGACGGCGTGGAGCTGGTCGTCCCGCTGGCCGCAAAGCTGACAGTCTTCAGCTCAGGGGCAGACACAGTAGTCGGACCATCTCGGGGGTCGGACACGGGCGTGTCGGTCGTCGTCCTCCTCCGTCCTGGCTTGAGGGTGTTGCCGCTGGCATGCGACGTCTCATGCCGGTCTCTGTCAGCTCGGCGGGCGAATCGCTGGCTGCACATCTTGCAGAGGTGCCGCCCCTCCTTCTGCGTGTGTTTGGTCGCCACGTGTCGGCTAAAGTTGGATGCCGTCACGTGGATCCGGCAGGGGCTGCACCAGCGTCGCCCTCTCTCGGTGGACAACTTCCGGGCAGGGGACCGTCGACCTCCTCGGGGCTCCTCACGACGCTCCCGGCTCCTCGAGCGCTCCCGCTTCCGGTCAGGCTTGTCTATCTTGGTAGGTGGGTCGCTCATCTTGTCGACTTCAAGGGGCAGAAAGTCAGCCAAGTCGAAATCTGGAACGTCCCCGAAATCTTCGTCTGCAAATGCGGGTATCTCAATGATCTGCAGAGTTGGTGTGTTCATGGTTGAAGTGATGACGGAATCGTAGGCCGGCCTGCTTATATAGAAAAGGCGCGGACCAGGGATCTGGGGGAAAAAGCATTGTCGTGGAACGAAATAACGTTTTTCGCTTGCTTCCGCGAACGGTTCTTCCGCGAACGCTGCTTCCGCGAACGTGCTTCCGCGAACGGTACTTCCGCGAACGCTGCTTCCGCGAACGCTGCTTCCGCGAACGGTTCTTCCGCGAACGCTCCCGTCATCGTTTACATCGTTTGGACTGCATTCCCGCTGTTTTCCACTCGTCCCTCGTCATCACTGGGGGTCCGGACTGGGGTCACATCGTCCGGATTGGGTATCCAGGCGTCGGTTTCAGGGGTGAACCAGCACCTTTTTATATTGTCAATGTGGACATCTTTAATCTTGCCACCGGGTCGATCTTGTATGGACACCATCCATCCGAGATGAGACTTCACAACGAGATAAGGTCCCGTCCACCCTAGTCCTAGTTTTGGTCTAGCCTTTGGAGGGTACCAATACATCACCCAGGTGCCCACCGGAAAATGTCGAGCGGCTGATTTTATGTCATGATGGCGCTTTTGTCGCACCGTAGCCGTCTTCAGGCACTCTCGGGCAGTCTCGTGAGCTTGTATGGTGGCTTCCTTCACCCATTCGACGTATTCGGACGCACACTCGGGGACTGGTCCTCCCAAATCGTCCGGTTTCGTCCGGTACCTCAGGTCCAATGGGGTGGTTGCCTCCCGTCCCATCATCATTCGAAATGGTGTACACCCGGTGCTTTCGTGTACTGAGGTTCTATAAGTCGCCATCACGTAGGGCAGATGGTCGTCCCAGTCGTCATGGTTCTCGTCCACGACCACGGCCAGAAGGTTCAGCAGGGTCCGGTTGAATCGCTCGACCATCCCGTCTGATTTGGCGTGATAAGGGGTCGTCCGAGTCTTCTCCCCTCCTAGGATCTTGATCATCTCAAGGAAAAGCTTACTCTCGAACTCTCGTCCCTGGTCGGTGTGTATCTTGGCTGGCATTCCCAGGCGGCACACGAACTCAGTCACAAAGACGTCCGCCACCGTCTGAGCCTCATGGTTGGGTAGAGCGTAGGCCTCAGTCCACTTGGTGAAATAATCACCCACGACCAGTATATACCGGTTCCCAGAATTGGTGATCGTTCCAGGCTCCAAAATGTCCATGGCCACCCTTTCTAGCCGATCGCCTACCGGTAGATTTCCCATGGGGTGGTACTTGGGCCCCGGTCGCGGCTTTCTCCCACTACACTTCAGGCACTCCCGGCACCAACGCTCCACGTCCTTCGTCATACCCGGCCAGTACATTCTCGCTTTTAGTCGGTGGACTGTTTTGGTGATTCCCTGGTGGCTCATCAGCTTGCCGGTGTGGACCTCCTTCATGACGGCGCGTCTCAGGACCTGTGGAACGACCAGTTGATGGATTGGTGCGTTCTGGCAAGCCGCTTGGTACCGCCGGTACAGAAGCCCATCACGTAGCTCCAGCTGGTCCCACTGTTGCCACAGAGTCTTCATTTGCTGACTTTTTGTTCTGACTTCGGGCCATGCAGGTCTCTCAGTGAAAATATTCTTCCACCCGAGGATGCCTCCAACTTCAGGGTCGGCTCGTTGAAGGGTCACTAGGTCCTCCTGGGAATAACCATTCAGGACCTGGGCCTCCGGGGCTCCCTCCATCGGATTCCGGCGTCCTCCCGTAGCCATAGCCCGCGTGACAGCTAGCATTTGTTTGTCTGGATCTCGGAGCACAGGGTTGGGGCATGGGTCCAGGAAGGGCTCCTCTCGGCAGCGCATCCACACGTCGGCCGTCGCGCCGATCGCTGCTCCGGCCACAACCTCCGGTCCCAAACCATGCAGTGCGAGGAGCATCATCAGGAGAAACCAAACCCAGGCAGAGGGGCGGAGCTGATGCAGGGTTCTGCAGACGCTCCTGGCTCCTTCCTCCGTCTGTGGGGGGCTCCGGTCAGGCAGGCATTCCTCGGTCGGCTGGGTAGTCGTCCTCGGGTCCTCCTGGCAGCGCACCTCCCAGATCTGGAATATCCCGACTCCATCTCCGCAATAGTAGTCCTCCGTCCAGGGCTCCACAGGGACCTCCCGCAAGATGTTAACTTGAGGTCCTCCGGGGCTCCATCCTTCTCCGCTGATCGGTGGAAGCAGATCCTCGTCAGAGAGGTCCTCCAGGGGTAGGGGACACTCCTCCTGAGTCGGACAGGCCTCCTCTTCTCCTTCGGGTCTTGTGGTGTGGCGAGGGGCGGGACAATCCGGTCTCCGGCACTGTCGGCATCTGGACATCCCGTCTGCATTCCCGTGTTGTACTCCCGGTCGGACCTCACACCTGAAGGCGTAGCTGGCGATGCGAGCTGCCCATCTAGCGATCATTCCTTCCGCATCCCGAAAGTTCAGTAGCCACTTGAGAGAGGCGTGGTCGGTTCGTAGTAAGAACGCTCTCCCCCACAAGAAATGTCTGAAATGGTGTATCATACTGACGACGGCCAGGAGCTCCCGCTTGGTGGTGCAGTAATTCCGCTGGGTGTCCCTCAGGGTTCTGGAAGCATAGGCGATCACCCGCTCTCGTCCGTCCTGCACTTGGGATAAGACGCCTCCCACTCCGTAGCCGCTAGCATCAGTATCTAAAATAAATTCTTGGTCCATGTCAGGGTACACCAGCAGGGGGTGCTCGGTCAGGGGTTGACGCAGCGCCTCGAACGCCTGCTGATGAGCCTCGCTCCAATGGTAGTTGACTTCCTTCTTTAACAGGTGGTTGAGGGGTCCCGCTCGGGTGGCAAAGTCAGGGATGAATCTGCGGTAGTACCCCACGAACCCAAGGAAGCTCCTTAGTTCTGTCAAGGTGGTCGGAGGAACCATTTTTGTTACAGCTTCGACCTTGGCAGGGTCGCACTGGATGCCTCGGTCGGACACGACATGGCCCAGGAAGTTGACCTGTTGTCGAAACAGCTCACACTTGGCGGGTTTCAGCTTCAGCCCGGCAGCCTGCAGTCTCCGGAACACGTCCTCGAGGTTGTCCACGGCTTCTTGGAAAGTCTTTCCAAGACAGACGACATCGTCCAAATAAATTAGACAACGCTTCCATTGGAGTCCCCTCAGTGCCAGCTCCATTAGACGTTCAAAAGTAGCCGGGGCCGTCGCCAATCCAAACGGCATCACTTTAAATTGATAGAGTCCACTACGGGTAGTGAACGCCGTCTTCTCCTTGTCCCTGTCGTCCATCTCAACCTGCCAGTAACCACTAGCCAAGTCTAGCGTCGAAAAATATCGTCCTCCTGACAAGGTATCAAAACTCTCGTCGACTCGAGGCAGGGGGTACGCATCCTTCCGGGTGACATCATTTAGACGGCGGTAGTCGACGCAAAATCTCAGTGCACCATCCTTCTTTTTCACTAGCACGATGGGAGACGACCATGGACTGTCACTTGGCTCCACAACGTCAGCTTTCAACATCTTGTCGACCTCGTCCTCGATCAGCTCTTGTTGGTAGTACGGGGCTCTCCTCAGAGGCTGCTTGATCGGGGGGTGATCTCCCGTGTCGATGACGTGTTTCGCCAGGGACGTCCGGCCCAACCTCCCATCTGGTCCCATAAAGACCTGCTGGTGGCGTCGAAGGAGATCGCTGACGACCTCCACCTCCTTTTCCGTCAAGTTCGGATGCATTCCCTCCAGGAGCGGTTCTAAATGCTCCGGGCACTCTGGTGTCTTCGTCGACGATTCTGCGTGCATGGCGTGCACTCTGGTTTCGGGCTGCTCAGGCGTCCGGTTCCGCCACTTGGTGGAGTTTGGTGTAAGGGGCTCATGCTCCCTCCCGCTCTCCTCCCGGTACCACTGTTCCCTTTTAGGTTCATTCTGGGTTGTTTTCCCTCCATCGGGACGAAATCCCAGGTCGATCACGGCCTCTATTCCGTGAAGCTCGGCTAGGATGGTCCCCATCAGCACAGTGCAAGCTCCAGCGCCGGCGTTCAGAAGTACCACCGGTACCAGGCGTCCTCGGGGTCGTACCAGGGCTCGTCCCACTACGAGGGGGTCGTCCTCCAACGGCTCTCTTGCGGACTGCACGAGGCCGGCCTTCGGAACTCCTCCCTCACTTCCTGTCAGCTTGAGGTCCACCATCATCTCTGAAAAGGGTGGCAAGACGACCGTCTCCTCCGTCACCAGTGTGTAGACGGCGTCCTCGTGGCCCGCGCTCATCACTACGGTAGTGTCGCCCACCTGCCACTCGCCCTTACGCAGATCCAGCTGTCCCCCAATCTGTTGAAGTACATCAAGCCCCAACACTCCCGGGATCCCTAGTTTGGCTACCAGTACATCTGCCGACACGAGTCGTGTGCCCAGTAGAAGTTGAACTGTCATCTCTCCTTGAACCTGTAAGTAGTCTCCGGTTGCTGCCCGTAACCTTATTCTCGTCTGCCTTATCATTGCTTTATGTTCGTCATCCATTTGGTCGAAGAGACACTCGTCCAGAACGGTGGAAGAGGCACCCGTGTCCACCAACATACGAGTCGCCTTCCCCATAACGTGGCACGCCGCATACCACGCCAATGTGCCTCGGGCACCGGCTGACAGCGACACCACCTGGCCATTTCTGTCAATCTTAAGAGAGCTGCCACTCTCCTCAGGGACGCCGCCCTGGATAAGTACTGAGTCGTCCACCCACAGTGATGCACCACCCTGGTCCTCTCTGTCAGTCTTAAGGGAATCACTCCCCTCGGAACCGCCGCTCCGGATAAGTAATGAGTCGTCCACCAGCAATAGCTGCTGCGCTGGCCCCTTGGTCATTCCGCTCCACCGGCCCTCCGTCTCCTCTTTCACGGCCGCTTGTGGTTCAGTTGCATAGGGGGGTCCCTGCTGTTTCGCAGCCTCCAGCCTCAAGGTTGTAACCTGTTGGTTCTCCTTGCTGCTAGCAGAAACCTCGTTGATGTCTCCGTGGGTCCCCAGACGCTCCACGGCTCCATCGGTCTGCATTTCGTCGACGTCTCCGCGGGTCATTAGACGCTCCACGGCTCCATCGGTCTGCATTTCCTTGACGTCTCCGCGGGGCATTAGACGCTCCACGGCTCCATCGGTTTGCTGTACATTGGCACTCCCGTCTGTGTTGACAGGCTTGCCCTCCAAATAGTCGAGAATTCGATCCTCGAGCTCCTCCTGCGCCCATCCAGTTACTTCGGATGCACACCGGAAAAACCTATTAAAAATCTGTGAAACTAAAAATTCCCCCCTGGCAATGTGTTCTTCACGTCTTCGTCGAGCTTCTCGCCTGTGAAGCCGTGCACACACCTGCCAATGGCCCATACGGTTGGGGGCTGGTATGAGCCCTACTGGTTTTCCGACACCTCGTCTGTCAAACTGTTCCGCTCACCAATCTCCTCGATTAGTCGACTCAAGCGCTCCTCCTTGGTCCGAGGTGGCGGCCGATCTGGACACTGGTACTTCCGATGACCCGGCTTCCCACAGTACCAACAGTCATCTGGTCCCGGCCTAGCGCTTGGTCCCTTGTTCTCAGCAGTGGCGGCCCTCGGCTTGATGGATAGCACCTGCTCACACAGCTCGATTAGTCGATCCAGCTTCCTGTCTTGGCTCTCAAAGAGCCCCTTGAAGTAGGGAAGTCTGGGTAGACCCGCTACGTTCGGCTGGTTGCTCTGCTGCCCACTGGTGGTAATCTCGCCTCCCTGCTGGTTCTTCAACAGCTGTAGGACCCGTCCTAGAGCTGGCTCGGAGTCCTCCGACTCTATGGACATCACCGGCTTCCCAGGCTTGGGTTTGACACATTCGTACTGGGTCACGAACGCTATGGCCTCCTCCATGGTCTTCATCTTCCTCATGAGCGCCATCACCTTCATGTCCCCATCTGGATGGCCCTTCCAGAAGTGGTCTAAGGCGATAGCCTCCTGAGCTGCGGAGTTCAGATCCGGATAACCACGGCCGGCCAGTCGCTGCAACTCATAGCCGTACTGCTGGGGTGTCTCTGCCTTCCTGCGGGTTCTCTGTCCCAAGGTCGCCTTGTAGGACTCCTCCTGACAGTCAGGGTCGAATCGTAGGGTCAGCTTGTCGGTCAGAACGTCGATGTCCCTCCGGTCTGCAGGACTCAGGCTGGTCAGCATTCGTCGCGCCTCTCCTGTCAAGCTCCCGGCTAAGTAGACGCCCTGTTCCCGCTTGCTCCATCCGTTGACCTCTGCGATGACGTCAAAGTGGGCCCGGTACACCGGCCACTCTATGGAAGTCCCATCGAACTTGTCAGGGGTCAGCATCTTCCGGTTCCTTCTGCCGTTCTGATTCCAGGCTGTGCTGTCCTCGGACGACGAGTCCTCCTGCCTCCGTCTCGGCCTAGGGCTTCGTCGGTGCAGCGGCGGTCCCCGCCTCGGTGGTCTCCTCCCCCGTCCTGGGTAACCATGGCTGCTGTCGGTCCCTCCATCAGATGAAGGCCCCTCATCGCCCGATGATGAGAAAGGGTGCTGTCTCCGGCCTCCCTGGGTGACTGAAATAGAAGCTGGATTTCTCCAGGAGGCTGGCTGTCTCGGTTGTCGACTGGGTGAAGACCTCCCTCTTCCGCGAACGCTGTCTTCCGCGAACCCTCCGCGAACACTGTCTTCCGCGAACCTTCCGCGAACGGACTCTTCCGCCAACAGCTCCCGAAGAAGTTCTTCCGCGAACAGGCCTCTTCCGCGAACGCCGTCTTCCGCGAGTCTTCCGCGAACGGGCTCGTCCGCCAAGATGTCTCGGAGACGTCCCTCCACAAAAGATGCACGTCCGCGAACGCCATCCTCCGCGAGTCTTCCGCGAACCGGCTCATCCGCGAATGGTCTTCCCCGTCTATTCTGAAAAACTGGAAAGGAAGATTGGTCGCCTGGATCACTCCTTTCGTCGAGCCGCCGTCTGGGTGAAGACTCCTCTCTTCCGCGAACACTCTCTTCCGCGAGTCGTCCTCGTCCGCGAACGTGGTCGTCCGCGAAGGGCCCTCCCCGGTCACAAGCGTCCTCGTCACCAAAGACTCCCCCTCGCCCACGAGCCCGTTCATCCACGAAGGATCCCCGGCTGCAAGCGTCCCTGTCGCCGAAGAATGCCTCTCGTCCGCGAATGTTCTCTTCCGCGAAAAGTCCTCTCCCTCTCGAGCTGCTCTCTTGGGTCGGAGCCCAAGTAACCCGTCCTCCAGTCACTCCCGTTTGTCGACTCGTCACACCCGACCGCTGCCCTGTTGCACCAGACTGCTGCTCTGTTGCACCAGACTGCTGCTGGGACTGGTCCCAAAGCCGTCTCAATGCTGCATTCTCTGGAGGTGCCACACTTGGACTCTGCTCCGGTAGCTGTAGCCGATCCCTCCTCGCCCAGATTTCGCCGTCCTCCCCGTCCAGATTGACGTACTCCGGTCCCAGCACTCGTCGGAACTCGGGGCCCCTCCTAACGCTCTCAAGGTAGGTTGACCTCTCCCTGTCTCGATCGTGCTGCCACCCAGAGTCGTGTCTGAAAAGAAAACGGTTGTCGGGTGTCTGGCTCCGGGGTCTCTGTTGACTAGTCGACTGGCCCATGGAAGGTCTCGACCTCCCTGGTTGCTCCTCACTCGTCGAAACGTCCCGTCTACCCCTGGCTGTGAAGCTGCTCTTCCGCGAACGGTCGTCTTCCGCGAACGTTGTCTTCCGCGAACGGTCGTCGGCCTCTTCCGCCAAGGTCGTCTTCCGCGAACGGTTGTCGTCCGCGAACGTCTTCCGCGAACGGTCGTCTTCCGCGAACGTCTTCCGCGAACGGTCGTCTCCCTCTTCCGCAAAGGTCGGCTTCCGCGAACCGCTGTCTTCCTCGTCCGCAAGTGAGGCCGTCCGCGAAGAGTCTTCCTCTTCACCTCCTGTCTTCCCTGGGGCAGTTTCGTCGTTTTCGCCGGACATGAGTGATGCTGAGGTTCGTTCCCTGGCAGTAGACCCTCGGGGATCCTGGTCACGTGCGCCAAGTTGTGACGTTTGGTAATGACTTGTTTTCGGTGTGGCCCAAAAAACCTGGTTTCTCTGATCGTATAGACTTTATGTAACTCCCGCTCGTTGTGATTCGAGAGCCGTCACTAAATTGGTGTCCCCCAACGCTGGTGTATCATCACTCCGTAGCTCACCGGCTTCACTTAGGCAAGAAGCAACTCAGATGTAAATAAATTGAAGATTTATATACATCAAATCAACTTACAATTGTATGGCTGGTCACCCACGTGACGTACAAATATGAAGTTCAGACATGGAGCACTGTATGATCACATTTCAAAAATAAATAGTGCACGAGGGCACAACTAAAAAGAGTTCTTAGCCGGCGGCGTCTCTCTGTCCCTTCCCGTTGAAGTTTCCCGTCCCGCTTAGTCGAATGGTTTCTCCAGGTAGTCGGTCTAAATCCCGGTTGACTCTAAGGCCCTGAAGAAGGAGTCGTCCGCACGGAGTTCGTCGAGTCCCTTGGCTGTGGCGGTGACGATCTCCCCACGGTCGATGTCGCTGTTGCAGTGCTCTCAGAGCGGCCGTCCGCTCTCCCTTATATAGCCAGGGTGGCTGCGCGCGCATCTTCGTCCGCGAACGTATCTTCCGCACTCTTCTCCACGTGGTGAAGACTGCGTCCGCGAACGGTTCTTCCGCGGAGGCTCCTCTTCCGCGAACGGTGCTTCCGCGACTGATGCTTCCGCTGATGATGCTTCCGCAATCGTGCTTCCGCGAACGGTTCTTCCGCGAACGATGCTTCCGCTGATGATGCTTCCGCAATCGTGCTTCCGCGAACGGTTCTTCCGCGAACGATGCTTCCGCTGATGATGCTTCCGCAATCGTGCTTCCGCGAACGGTTCTTCCGCGAACGGTGTCTTCGCAAGTGGACTTTGTAGATCACGTGACCGTTCCTAACGAACGTTTCAGCGCGGCAGTTGCATGGTTTTGTTACAGTGTTATCAAGTTCGGGAATATGTTCTGGCCAGTAGCGGTCCTCAGGCTCTCAACGGGCCATGATGATATCAATAATGAACAACTGATCCTGATTGAAACCTTCAATATAAATTATATACATTGTGTCAAAATACCTGGTTGTGAAAATTGTGAAAATTTTTGAAAGATATCATAACACGCCACCTATTATTTGTGATTTAATCATTATATCAGCTCTTCCCACCACGCTGTCAGTGTACATGTACAGTCCAGATGCACGTTGTGTTGCTGACAGTATATATACAAGATGGCAATTTGTCCAGTTAATAGTATACCAATAACAGTTTGGTAATGATACGAAATCCAAGAGCAACATTCTTTTAGAATCGAAACTAACACCAACCGAATATTTGAATCCAGAGTTTAAGAAAAAATCGTTGACTATATTTGTTGACTCCAATGATAAAAAAATATGACACTGAGGTATTTCTCTTCATAGTCATTTTCCTTTCAGGAGAATCTTTCAAAATATTATGAAAAACAAACAATCCACAGCTGCGTGGGCAATGTTCTGAACAATTATCTGAAATACTAGAGTTGAACTTCCCCTGAGAAAAGGGTTAGTCTGGCCATATTCTTTCCCAGTGGATCAGGGCAGGAGGTTGGTGTGACAGTTTGAACACATAAACAGCAGGCTTAAGTATGGTCTGTGAGATCAATGACGAACGTGTATACATCGATAAAGATACAGGTAATACATAAATTGTACCAGTATATATAATAATCTGGTTTCAGCTCACATGTGGTTATCCCTTGTACTGGTTTATCAGTGCAAGTCACTTGATATCGTATTATGAATATAATTAAATGTGAATTGCTTGCATTGCAGGGCAAACAAATATACTTTTCATTTCTGATCGAATCACTTGCACTTCTTTAGGCAATGATTCTCAGGTGTTGGCGGAAAAAGTACGTTTTTCTCGTTGACCTAAAAATAATAGCCTGCGTTCCCACACAGAATTAATTACCTGTGGTTCCAATAAACTTGCAACCTTCATAATAGACCAGTATTGAAACAATACACAATCAGATTCAAAGCATAATAATTGATCAGGTGACTTCACATTTTGATTACTGCTAACGGATTCCAATTAAAGGTGCAGGAAATCAAACCCATGTATTCACTGTAGCGAAAAATTAGACCCAAGAATCTATTTTTACTCCTAAATTCGGTGTCCCAGCAAGCTGCATCCAAGGTAAAAATCTTGCAAATATGACCAGGAGCATTCCACAAATATATCATATACATTCATACATAAAACGTTTAGTATATCTAACGCTACCGAAATATTTTCCATCCAATATTGTACTTGAGTAATACACACACTTGCTGAATATGTGCTTATATGTACATCTGTGTAATGAGAAGAATAACAACTTGACGTTGCACTGATTATATTTTACTGATGACACCATTGACACACCATATTTATCACACGTGAATATTTCATTCATTTACATGTAACTGTCAAAAGGGAACAAACAACAGTATATGTACTCTGTATATTAACAGTGTAGCGCTTGTGATAATGCAAAAATATAAATTTGCAGGTGTGACAAGAAAAGAGCATGTGCTGGTAAACTCCAATTGAAACTCGTGTTCCTGCAGGTACAACTTGCCTAAGATTCCAGTCAACTTGTAAACACCAACTTACCTGAATAAAAATGATAGATGAAAGGTACACCAATATCGTCAAATATCCGCACTGGTATATCCAGGGAAATGTGGTCAAATCCAACAAAACTCCAGATTGCCTATTTGGAGACATGATATCTCTCTCCAGATATTTCACAAAGAAGTCGTCTTGAATTGCACATTTCTAAATTGACATGGGAGCGTTAGTTTCACAATTTCAGATGTGTGGGAAGAACGGAGCATGACAATCCATCCACACTTTGGGAGATTGACGTCCGTAGATCTCCCATTGTACCCCTGTTGTCACTTGCATCCACTGCAGCCTAACAGCACAACTGCCGCTGAGACACTGAGCTGGCCACCAATTTAACATGGGCGCGGTATGGCAGCGCCCGGCCACGGGGAAATGTTGCATTCATTGAGGGCAGGGGACCACAATCTTAGGGGTATTTGCGGCGACTGGCTTCCTGTGAATATGGGTGGAGCTAACTGGGGTGTTCTCGCGTTCGCCTGAGTCATGCGGTACGAAATACACATACCAAATTAATCCCTAAATATAACATTTCATTGCAATGAAATACACATGAGAATGGGTCTTAAATTGCTAATTATTGTACTGCATTTCTACGAAAAAATAGAAGGGCCACAGAAGTTTATTTATTTTCTGAAGTTTCCTACTTAGTAAATCCATGAAGTAGAGATGTTGAGTCATTATTATTGAGTTATCCAGTCAGAAATTTAAAAAAGAAATGGATGGCCCTCCTACGCTTCCATACATTTCAAAAATGAGACTTGCATAAGAATATCATGCTAGTCTTTGGAACCGTTGTCCACAGCCTGTAGCTTTTGCAGTTGAACGTTCGTGGTTCAGAGCATGGTTCAGAGGTCTTTTGGTTACTTTGTTTCATATACATCGTCCCATTATATTAACCTAACCGTGACTAGAAATAACACCCCTCTCGTCTTGACAGAGAGATTACAATTAAATTGAAGTATATCGCATAAACTAGCACTATAATATGGTCTGTGAATGCGGACAGATATTGAACCAATAAATCAGTGATCAAAATTCAAAAGTAGTGGAGGCCAGCAAAGCTATGGCCTACGCCATAATTTCATAAACGGTACTGAGCAATACAGTAAATATAATTTGTGCAGGATTCTGAAAAGAATATTGAGGCGTTTACTCAGCGTTTCGCACCTTCCTGAATAAATATGAAAGATGTAATATAGACCAGTCTGGTGCTTATATCCATGATATATTCATTGGAATACGGTTGAAGTTAACAAATCTGAGTCTACCTTCAGAAATATGATTCCTAGAACGAAGTGATTAGTCGTTAGAAACTGCACATTCCTAATTGAAATGTGATCAGGGTGGTTCACATTCTCACCTGCGAGGCAAAGTAAACAGCTCATTCACAGAGTGCATGACTCGTTGATGCATCGCCGATGCATTTGTCATCACAGTCGCAACACACATTGCTATCGACGACAGAGCAAATAGGGACTCCGTCCGGTCCGATGATTTAAACTGGCAGGGCAACGCAGCAGGCAAGAAGATGCTCCCGGTCCATGTACATATTTCCACCGTGTGAATGTTGGAGGATGTTGCTCATTTGTGCATCAGTTGTCAGATTCTCGTGAGGTTTGTGGGGATCAAAACACGGAAATTGTCTCATCATTTGTTTTTTCATCAACAAAATCCCATGATGTTTCAGGTATTAGATTGATACAAGACATACTATGTAATGGTTAGGATGTATGAATTCACATTGTAAAACTGAACTCCCATATGAATAACATTGGTTTGGTTTAGTGTTTCTGAATTTATCTTCATGAGTTTTAACATTGTTAGATTTTTGTAATTTATAATAATAATACTGATAATCCACTATTGAGTAGAAATAATGGCATAGCGCATACAAGAAAAAAACAGGAGCTACTGCATACTACGCGTATATCATGCAGTTTTGAGCGAGTGAATGTGCTAATGGCAAAATCCCATATTGGTGAGTTCGTTACATGCAAACTGTAATTTTCCTGAACATAGTATCGAATCAGATCAATTATCTGGACCTACCGTTTTGTCACAGAATAATTTTTGCTATTTACTTTACTTTTATCGCACAAAAAACAGTCAATTCAGAAAAGTAGCGAGGTCTAGGAAAACAATAAGGTTTCACAAAACTACGGTGGCTTACGGTGGCTCGTATTTTGTAAAAAATATTTAATAATTTTATACACTTATTTTAATATTGTATATGTGTATTTAATCATTTATCACGCATATTAAATATTAAATGTGCATTCCGAGTCTCACAATCGGGGTAGTTTATGTATGCATACATAATATTAAATATGCGGAATAAATGAAAAAATACGCATATAAAATGTGTGCGTAGAAAATATTAAATACTCGTGATAAATGATTAAATGTGCGCAAAAAATATTAAGTGTGCGCAAAAATTATTAAATATGCATAAAATATATATTTCATACACGTTAGAAATGATTGAATATACGTAAAAAAAATTATGAAATATGCGCAAAAGTAATGGTAAATATGTGTAATAAATAACCATTAAATACGCATTGCGAATATTTCAAACTTTCTTTTTAAGAAATAAAAAAAGCAATGTCCTATACGAGCCACCGTACAAAACCATTCTTTGGAAAGAATTTCACTACTCGCCGAGAACTGACTGAACTCAGTATACATGAACAATTTCTACATGTATATCGTGTCTTTTGGTGTGAGAAATGACAGGTGTGATGAGCCGACCATTTTACCAAGATACACTCCTTCTAGAAGCGCTCAAAGCAATTTCAACAGATTTGTGAGATATTCATCATTTAGAAAATCAATGGCGGTTAATCACACTTGGTGCATCCATTGGAGTGTTAGATTAAAGCAATGTCCTTGAGCTGTACATTAATACTGTCCTCATCATAAGGCTTTTACCAGTCCAATCAATATGTTGGTTATTTCACATCCCTTCATACTTCTTAGATAGTATTGCATGGCTCAATATAAAATCCAATACAATAACAGAATTATTGTATTGTATTGCATTAATCAATTGAATTTCACGCATATTTTTGTCCGTGTTTTCAAAATCATTAAAATTTTGTGTTTTCCGGAAGAGACTCAGCTATATTACTAAGTATGGGTAGAACAAACGTGACCAGCTGTTTACTATATTTGACAAACGTCTGGACTAAGGTACTTCAATCAATTTCCCCCATGGGAAATAGATGAATATTGCCCTAATGCGTGGATGCAGAAGAGTTATGTGACATTTCGAACATACACACACACCAGGGTTAATTATAGTGTCTGTACACACGCCAGGTTTGAACGTGATTGATTTCAGTGACAAGAACAAACAAATCATGTGTGGAAACCAAAATCCCCGTGTGTTGGGAAAATGTCGTTCAATCTGTCATTGTAGAAGTCATAAACCAGCGATGAACGACCGCTCAATTTCAGACATTGTGTAGTTTAATCGTGCTTCATTCACGCAAGATGTGTCCCTTGGGGCATGATATACACCTGGTGGTAAAATAATTCACAACACGGTGACATCTGGAAGAAATGTCGATTGTGAATGCAATGATGACTGTCATGTATTATTTACCTTGGCAACTCAGACACACTGAATGATGTATTCGTGGCTGTCATTTTGATCTGTAATGAATAATATCTTACCAATTTTACACTCTTTGACCTCACAGTGAGTCACTTTCCCAAACTTATTTTTTTACCCTAAACTCAGTAGCCTTTTGGTTTGCGATTGGGTGCTTGTCACGTATCTAGTCCATGGGGTTTGTTTCGGATTTCCAAACTAGTTTCATATGCAGTTGGGCAGTTGTATGCTAATTCCATCAGTTGTACGGTGGAGGCAGCTGCGTTTAACACACTCTCTGCCCCTGATGACACCAGTATGTATTCGCATAAGCTAATTGGTTGGGCTTTGTATCTGCTGTGAAATTTAATATTTTACGTTTGCTATTTGCATCGTCGGAGTTTGGTTGTGTTGATGGTAAAAGATTGATACTCACATATCTGCCAATCGTTGCTAAAATGTTTTATTATTACTTTATATCATTTGTTTTGCATTTACGTTATTCACACTGTCAGACTGTATCGTGTACAAATGACAGGTTGCTTATCATTCCTATTTTGTGTATTTATATGTTCATATTTAGTTTTACTCCTGCCAATCTAAAAAAATATTACTTATACAAATAGATACAATAGCAGTAACATGGCTCAGCAAACAGTTGCTTCAGTTTGAGAAATAAGAGGATACAACCCCAACAAGGTACATGTACCTCTTGTTCGGCAGAGATGGCAACAATTGCATAGACGTCATGTTTTTAACAGCCATGTGTTTTTTGTCCATGGAGCATTCAGTGTTATGTCCTGAACAAATTGTAAATAAATTACAGAAACAAATAGGAGATAAATATCAATGCGAAGGGACAATACCACTAAACCATAATGAATCGATGGGAAATGTACGAGAAGATACAGATGTGGTTTGAACATTGATTGTTGTAATCAATCTGGAAACAATTTAGAAGATTAATAACGATAATGGTCTGCCAGGAGCGACTTGTCTGGGAGCTGTGTATGTGGGATTTAGTGGCAATAGTCACACTTGGTTCATCACTTCAACCAGAGTTCGATACGAAGGATTAGAGTAACTAATATCTTATTGCACTAAACCTCCTTTGATTATGCAGTTGCAAGATGTTTTTTATTTGGTTTTCACACACGCCGTCGAATATATATTCAGTCGCGCCACCGCATCAGCATACAACTAGTAATCACATTTTTCCATAGATTTTTTGACATGGGTCCCTTAAATTGTTTACAAAAGTAATATACATTTGCGAATGTGCTTTTTCAACTATAAATTGTCAATATATACTCTGATTTTTCTAACTTGTTTACACCGGTTTTTGTCGATATTTTTGCGATGCTAAATGTAATCATTCTATAACTTGGCATACTTAACCTGGGAGTGAAACGGCAATTTTCTAGCAAATTGCAGACTTCTATCGCAAACATTAGGAAGTTGGCAATCTACTCCAATGTGAAATTTCAGCCCAAAACGGGATCTCGAGAATCTGAGCCTATTCGAAAACTCGGTCCTGTTTACATCCATCAGGATACGAAGTATTATCGTAATCTCGGAACGGAAGACACAGTGGGCGTGTATTCCACACAAACATGTTGTAGGCATTGACTCTGATCACACCAAAAGAACAGTTTATATTATTTTCAAAACATGTTCTGCCGAATATGTAATTTTTCTTTGATATATACCTTTATTCGTTGTCAGACACCACTTTAATCATATTTCCCTGGAGTGTCTGTTGGATTACTGTTGTTGAATGGATGGTGACAATGGCTTTGTGTAACGTGTGAACATATATGTAATATTCGATTCGTTTTTTGTGTTTGCAAGTTCACAGAGAGTACGTTGTGTTTCCAGACAGCCACGTGAACAATAGCCAGAATACATGACGTCAGTCTTACAATCACGACCAACCTGTACTTGTCCTCATCGTTAGTTATTATTTTCAAACTTGCAATTGACTTCCAGAATTCATTGAGTTCATATGTTCTTTAACAATTTGGTTGTCACAATTCTACTCGCTGCATTGTTTAGTTCAATGCACAGATCAGGCCTACAAGTTTTGTCGCCAATATCCATCAATTAATATCGGATGCTCTCCGAATGAACAAAAACGAAACAAAGGCGGTAATGGATGAATGTTCAAGGCGAAGATGTTTAACTCTAGACTCGAAATTATGCTGAAATAGCATTTTGTTTTCATTATGTCCACTTTGGAGCTATACAGAACTATGCACTGAAACATATACTTTTGAATAACACGAATTAATGTAAAGTGAGTGTGGTTCAGTTACTAGTTATATCAGTCCCTACTGCTCGTTTCCCAACATCACTTCAACCAACCTATGCATCAATCACACGTCCCATAGATAACAACGTGCTTGAAACGCAATATCCCTAGTGACCTTATCATATGCTACTCTAACGACGGGTATTAAAGTTGGAATCAATTTTAAAATCAGCCAAATTTAGCATTCTTGTTTGTCACGCAAACTTGAAACTACATCTCGAGAGAGTCAGGAATATATAGAAAATATGCACAGTTCGACAACAGATACTCAGAAAATTGCCGTTAATCGTGCATGAAAACAGTGGATAGAGAATGATCGGCCTGCCTACATTGCCGGTTGCCACAGTATCTACACAAATACCAATGACGTCACGAGACTGTGTGTAGAAATCGCTCGCAAGGCGGGCCGCTTTGAGGAAAATAATGATTTGAATCGCGATTTGGCAACTCTATATAGGCACGTAATACACATTTTCAGACCCATATTTGTACGATATCTTATTCTATATACAAAATAAAGCTACCGCAGAATGAATAAATTTTGACAATTCTAAAAGTGATTATAACTTTAATAGTCCATTGGCAGTGCACTACGACCAGTCTCGATTTCCAGAGGGCAATGATAGCCGCAGTCAATGACGGGATTACTTGTGAATGGCTCTCTGTGAAGAAAAAGAAATCGTTCCTGAAGAAAACGTTGATTGCTGTTGCTTAATAACACATGTTATCATTTCACTGGGGCGTTTTAACAGGGCGTAGTACAAAGAATGAAAGAGAGCTTATTCACAGCTTGTAGATGATGTAGGCATTTTCCTTCTCGTTCATGATGCAGAGGAAGCTCGTTGAACATTGCATAGTGGAAGAAAGGCTAACGACAGCAATGTAGATACTGAAACATAGACAAGAAAATAGTCGATGCAAAGATTATACAAAACTCAATGGGTATAGAAAACTTAGTGAGTAGTAGATCGGATTGTTTGGTGTTTGGTATCATACTTGTCATGTCAATGCACAATATCAATCAATGTAAACGACAAAAATGACACAATTCCACAGAACACAATTTATGCCATGTACGTGCATCCGATAGTTTATTGATGAAGCAAGTATCAATATTTTTTTTAAAATGCAATAAGTACCTGTACTTGTTCCCTGAAACCAAAGTACTAATATCAACAAACAAGTATGAGAAGATACCACACTTCTCACGACATAAAATATATTTTGTGCAAATCAAATGTGCACAGTGCAACAAATTGACAAACAACAGAGAATGATGGATTTGTCTTGCCAATATAAGGATGCTTGATTCATCAAGCTATCGTCAATATGGGAGTCAGAGGTCAGTCAGAGATGAGACAATATCAACTGCCTTTCTTCATACGAATCACATTGTGGTCAAATTCAGCATGTCCATTTATACTGAATTGTACCGCTGCAATGAATTCATGACATTCCATCATCAGGCCAACTGCCTTCAATCAACAGTTCAGTTCCGTGTAAGAAACCTCCACACGACTCAGACACGAATAATAATGTGCACGTTGTCGTTCGTGCTATATCCTTCTAACGCTCTGCTGTCAGCTCTGTAAACACGAAGGGCATCTCGCAATCCACTCCAGATGGCAAGGTTGACAACGAATTATCGATATAAATCAGGAAACCATGCATGAGCTATCACAATGAAGAGTGGGCCACTAACATGAGAGAAGTACAGAAGAGAATACATGATTTGGCTATGATTTTGTTTAGAATTGTTGACTGGTACCACAAGTGGGGCCGGAATGCTCACACTTTCTGAATCACCTCTTCATAGCTACATGGGGGGGGGGGGGGGGTCGTGAAATTCCTCAAATTTCCTCGATTTTACCTGACCCTGGGATTTGACACTGATTTTGTGTTCTCGGAATACTATTGGTTCGATGTGTATTTCAACTCGATACTTTATGGTATGATGAGTGATAAATAGAACATTATAATCATGACAGGACTTTCGTCTTCCGTTCACCACCTACTTTTCAGAAACTCTATCAGATATCAGTAATATGTTGGTACAACAATATCGATAATTTTAACCATTAACTATTGGTATTCAGTAGAAGATATGAAGTCGCAACGAATCAAACCTTTCAACTCAAGACGATATATAAACTATTGCTGCAATCTTTTTCCTCAAGTTTTGTTTCCTCAAAGTATAAGTTTGATAGCTAGATTCATCAATTAGCACTGAACCCTCCTCAAATGGAGAAACATCTAGGTCTCGTTTTGTTTTTAAAGGCGAAGACGTTTACTTTTGCGACATTGATGGATTGTGTTTTTTTTACATATTCATGCTCCGGACCAATAGAAAACACTTCTTATTGATATTGATTTGTATTAACTGAATATACGACTAAATTGAAACTAAAACATTTACTTTTGAAAGCCAATATAATAAAGTAACTTGTCTTTTTTATCGTAAGGTTTGATCATGTGTTTACCATCATCAATCCATCTACCTCATGCATCAATCTACAGGCTTACAACACGTATCCAACCTCAATAGCCCGGCCCTATAATACCCCAGGTGACCCTAGATTATCACGGCATCCTATGAGAAATTTATGGCACTAATGGCGGGATTAATATTTCATTGCCTGGGCAATACATCTAACCACGACGTCCAGAGGGCAGTGTAACTTGATAGCAAGAGTGCATGATGGGATTGGTGATGGATGACTCAGTATGACGAAATAATGCATTCCTAGAGAAAAACGTTGATGCTCATCAATACTGGTTATCATTAAGTACAAAGAATTAGGAATACGTGTAGGTCATTTGCAGTCTACGACCTTGGCTTTCCTTTGGAAGAAGTTTGTAATATTGCTAAATAAACCGCGAATACAAATGGGCATGTAGGCACCCTCACGTCCAAAACGTATCATCACATGACTCATATCAAGCTAATAATTGTTTGAATTTGTGTAGAAGTCACTTTTATTCATCGTTAAACTCCCTGACATCCATTGATATTTGTATAAACAACGCTCATGAAATGTTGATGATATTGATATAGAGATTTGACATAGTGCCTCGTCGGAAGATGGGCAAACGTGCACAACACTGTCACCGATGTTGATAAAACTCGAGTCAAGCCCACAGATCATTTTAATATTTCTGGAATAAACCTCCCATCATAAAATTCTTGTGCATTTATATCAACATTATGATCGTGTTATGCATGAAACATAATATTTCAACCGACTAAATAAATCCATAACAGTCATAAGTCGTGATTTTGTTAGGAGCACGGGGATCATTACACACACAATGTTCATGAATTTCCCATGTGTTTGAACACCTTCCCCCATGTAATCTCTCTTACGTTGTCATGTAATACGCTAATAAATCTTGCCAAGGCATTAGTTTTGTATTGTGCATTAGAGTAGGCTACAAATATTTCTCAGACTTCACGGCTTTTAGCACAATCGACCTTGGTGTCAATTTATAATGGTAAACATTCCCTTGACATTTTTGGTGTATTCTGCATAAGATCAACACTCTCAAATCTATTATAGCAGCCAAGGCTTTCAGCACATATATTTTGCTTATATTATCAAACAGATGCGACCTAATATCAGTTCATAACGTCGTCAGAGTAGCGAGTTTCAGCCACGACAAATTCAGGACAGCAGATCCGATTTGTACATTACAACCAGGAAACATCATCACAAAACTTCGCCATTCTGTATAGTGTGACAAGTTAGTTTGGCCTGAACCGTTAGTCATTTTGAAAAAGCAGAGTGGGGTTGAGACATTGTCTACTGCCTTCATTCAAACTAATCAAACTGTGGTCAATCCCAGATATCCACGTATAAAACTAAGATCATTAAAACCGTGAAACCTTACCATTGCTCCATTTGCCCTTAATCAAAGCCAATCACTGGGATAATAAATCGCCTGACTACTGATGCATACACCACATTACATCAGACATGAAAAATTGATGTGATCAGTTCTGAGTATCGACCTCTACCAGGCTAAGTCAGCAATGTTGACATCGGGAACAAAGGGTATTAAGCACCCTGTCGGTCAATCTATCGCGCCTTGATGTTCTGATTCCAGTTTGACAAATATGAACCGAAAAATTACACTATTCCAGATGGTCATGTTGACAGATAATGTTCAAAAGAGTCCAAAGGGGAGAATGTAATCACAGCGAGGACTAAGCCATTGCATGTTTAAACAGCATGCAATTTACTCTATTATCTCCAGTTAGTGAGTAACATGAACAACGTGACATTTTTCTGCAGTCACTACCCACTCGAAAGCAATGTGCCGGTACCTGCACTGTTGTGTTATGACATTTTCATTTATAATTTTGACAGCTTACTTCTAGAATTCATCAAGTCCATATATTTTTTTTTTCAAATTACTTAGGTGCCACGAATCCATCCGTTTCTCTCCAAATAGTATAAATACAATTGGTGTGCTCCAAAGAATGCAAGGTTGATTGTCAAAATCCATCAATTAATAATGATTGCTCCACAAGTGGTCACTTAAAGAAACTCTTGGTCTTGGATACGTGTTTAAAATGGGGGAAGACATTCACCTATTAGTAATCTTGCAATGGATGGATGTTAATGGTTGAATGTTGATGGATGAATAAATGCTGATGGATGGATACTGATATATCATTTTGATTTTATTTGTCTGTTTCACATCATTTATTTGTACATGTATTATAACATTATAATTTTGGGGATGATGTAATTATGAGTAACTGGAATGTAAAATAAGTATGGTTGTGCTATATCAGATGACTGACTTGATTTTTTTCCATTGTCCAACTATTCTATACATCAATCTACGTGTTTGGAACACATATCCAGCTGCATGCTGAATCGGCCGTACCTTAATCCCGTAGTTTCCCAAATTATCACGGCATGCTATGGAAAATTTATGGCACTGATGGTGGCATTTATATTTTATTGCCCTTGTGATATGTCTAACCAGGACGTCCAGAGGGCAATAGTCCTTGATGACCAAGGTGCATTACGGGATTAAATAGATGACTCAGTTTGACGAAATGATGCGTTCCTGCAGAAAAAAAGTTGATGGGTCATTGATACATGTTATCAATGTGTCCGAAGAGTTGGGAGTGTACGAAGAATTATTTTGAGAAAATGACCGTCGAATTTCAAAATCAAGCGTTTTTTCGTATAAAAGGCCGTCATTTTGAAAAAAAAAAACCTCAAAATACTTCAGTTTTGAATTATTTACAGACACTTGTGCAAATTTAGAAGAATTTTTATGGTAAAGTTATGACGACGATGACGACCTTTGGTCCGGTAACCTGAAAAAAATAATATATTCTTGCCAATAGCTCTGAATAGCTGTGAATGAAATCTTTTTGAAAGTGGAAAACTAACTTTAACACATTATCTGCTTTTTAAAATGCTTTGAATTACCAAGATGCGGTTCACCAAACACAGCATATATCTTGAATCGACGTTGTTTAGTGCGAAAGTTTGTTTAGAAAACAATTGAACTATGGTGGAAAAAAGCAATTTTCAAAAACAGAAAACTTGATTGGAATTTAATTATATAATGATGTGATGCATTACTATAATTATGTGATATATTGGAAATAATTCGACCAACAGATCAGGTGTATTGCTGGTACAATGGGGAAACAACCAACAGAAAATTATACTGTGTTATTGTCCTGGGGACAATTTCTTTGATAAATCGTTCATATGGCGGTCTCGAAGCACGCAATATATACCCCATGAACTTACAAAATCAACAAACAAATCGAATATAAAAGGGAAAATAGTTGTCTTTTTATATTAGGTTAAACACATTAGCCTTATTTTGTAACGAACTTGTTTGGATAAAATATTAGTTTGCACTCACATAAACTCTTGATTTATCCACAGCTATTGCTTCACAATGCAATGTCATTAAAAAAACATGACACCATATTCTTCCCAAGACATGATAAGACCATATATATATACGTACTTTCTATGATGAAACAGTAACAAGGTAATGAGCTATACTCGATTTACACCATATTAGCTGTTTCTTGAAAATGTCTTGTCAAAAGTGCCATCCTGTGGAGTGTCAATTTCGATTCATGTGTGAAAAAATGCCAACAGAACATCAGGAAAGGAAAGGTTGAAACCATAAGAGATTGTACAAATGTTTTATTTTTCCTGGGGTGGAACAACTAGATTTTATTTATTGGCAAATAAGTGATTGAAGAACGTGTATGAACTCAAAGAATTCCAAAAGTAACATAAAAAAATATTAGAAAACGGACTGAATAGGTATATGGTGACAAGTATTTTCTCCATATTTTGTTTTCACGTATGAAATCGTTAACAGAGAAAACTTCAACAGTTCCTCACGAATAACAGAATGTAAATGGAAAATATGAACAATAGTATCATGGCTCAGTTGGATTCGCTGTCCTAAATCTGTCATGGCTGTAGTTTGCTACTTTGACATCGTTATGAACAAATAATAAAGGTCGCATATGTTTGATAATATAGAAAATACGAACCTGCCTTCAAATGTGGTAACGCCATAAACACTCCAATGTATGCAGCTATAATATTTTTAGTTTTTATGTTATGTAGAAAAGAGGCACCAACAATGCCAGTGAAAATTTGCTGCACGTGATAACACGACGATGTGAGGTGATAATCCACATGCCATTATCAAAATCTCGTCTAATGGCTATTATGGGATGTAATCTAATGAGATATTATGTCCAGTCGCAGACTACGATCATAATAGTGATATAAAAGCACCAGTATTTTATGACGGACGGTTTGATTATAAAATATTAAAATCATCTGTGAGCTTGTCTCGAGTTTTATCTTTGTCACGTTTGTCCGACAAGGGACCAATTAAGAACATGTATTTCTATGTCAATACCATCAATATTTCATGAGCAAATGTGAATGCATAAATATGGCTATGGGTATCAAAGAGCGAAGTTGCCAGGGAGTCTGACACTGGTTTAGGCGAGATCACACAGGTCCAAATATGTCAACAATGCTCCGTGGATGGATGTCATTTATTGGCCAGGGCTGGGCTGGGAAGGAATACCTATAGTTATCATATATCAAACGAAAATACGTTCTTATCGTCAAGTGATAATGTCTAAGCATGAAAATGGACGGGAAGTAAAGAATACCAAAAGACCATGTGGGTGCTGCATGATTTTTAATCTAATACTAGTTATCCGGTGAAGATATGAAATTGTCAGATTGTTCCTGATTCTCCCGTCCACCTGCGAATATATTTCGATGAGTAGATCAATAACCCTTCCAAGCTAAAACTAAACATCATGCCCATCGCCTTTGAGCAAATCAAATTATGGACATTGCTACCAGGATAGGTCAATAAAACGTCACTCTGGCGAGATCTGGCGGGATGTGGGGGATGAGAGATCAGGGTAGTGTCCAGATTTCCATGTAGTTAATTCTCAATCAGGACATAGACAGAAATCAACAATTCTCACCTTGGACACACATGCAGATGTGCTTGTTTGCCTTAGAGAATGACAAATCTTACGATTGTACCACTGTTATCTAGGAGTGAATGCGTTTTGTGGGATATCACTGCAGTCAGATTTCTCACCTTTTCAACTGAATATTATATTTGTATTAGTTATTTAATAATATTTTCGTTTTAGAAGTGAGGTACAATATATGGATATCCACGCTTCGGTTCCAACATGCCATTTGTATTTGATAATTCATGTAGCAATGTTACATGTCTCCCTCTCCAAAAAGAAACCTAGGTCAGAAACGTCACGTATGATGAACTGTCCCCAGCATACAAGCTGCGAATGAGCTCCCACGTATTCCTAATTCTTTGTACACAAGGATAACATGTATCAATGAGCAACGTTCATCAACTTTTTTTTCTCCAGGAACGCATTATTTCGTCATACTGAGTCATCCATCATCAATCCCGTCATGCACTCTTGCTATCAAGTTACATTGCCCTCTGGACGTCGTGGTTAGATGTATCGCCCAGGCAATGAAATATTAATGCCCGCCATTAGTGCCATAAATTTCTCATAGGGTGCCGTGATAATCTAGGGTCACTAGGGGTATTATAGGGCCGGGCTATTGAGGCTGGATACGTGTTGTAAGCTTGTAGATAGATGCATGAGGTATGTGCATTGATGATGGTAAACACAAAGTTTAGTTTCCATTTAGTCGTATTTTCAATGAATACAAATGAATGAAAAATATTTTCTATAGGTCGGGATGAGGGGCATGTGAAAGACATGACCCATCAATGTAGTAAATGTAGTCAAAACCTACAGAAAACGTCTTCGCTTTTAAAACAGCTACCGGAATCAAGATGCCTTTCCCACATTTGGAACAATTAGTGCTAATTGAATCTGACTATCGAATTTGTACTCTGAGCAACAAGATTGAAGCAACAGTTTATATATCGTCTTGGCTTGAAAGGCTTGATTCGTTCAAATCATTATCGACAACTCATTACTAGTGACTCCTCATTGTGATAACATTTCATTCATAGAATCGTGATCTATATGGACAATCCCTTGTCAACGTTGCCATCTGGAGTGGAATGTGAACAGCGCTTCTTGTTTGCAAAGCTGACAGCAGAGCTTCAAGAGGATATTTCATGAACGACAATGTACACATTACCATTTGTGTCAGAGTCGTGTGGAGGTTCCATACTCAGAACTGATCATATCTGCCTTCATAGCTTGGGTGATAGAGTTTATGCTCCAATGGACATGTGATTTATCCCCTACATGAATAACGTTGATTAAAGGCAATTGACCTGAAAATGAAATATGATAGATTCATTGCAGTGATACAATTCAGTACGCATGGACTTGGTGAAATTGAACACAACGGGATTTATAGGAATAAAGGAAGTTGATAATGTCTCATTTCTAAATCAACCACCATGTTGACGATATTCCGATGGATTAACCACCATTCTAGGGACAATACATAATTCGTTGATATTCTGATTTCACAGAGCAATTCCAAGTACTTAGTGCAAATTTGTTTAGAGTGTTGATAGTTGCTTCATCACTAAACTGTAGAATGCACGTACAGAAATTGGGCTCTGTGGGATCGTGGTATTATTGTTGTTGTTGTTTTTTCATTGATTGATATTGTGCGTATATATCTATACCAATTGAGTTTTTATCATTATGTATAGAGTATTTTCTTGTCTATGTGTCAGTATCTACATTAAACCGGTACCCATATTCCACCATGCCATGTTTAACGAGAATCATTTGCATCAAGAACACGAAAGAACAGGAAATTTGCCACCTCAAATAATTGCCCACATCATCTAGAAGCTGTGAAGTGGCTCTCATTTATTCCCTGTACAACGCCCTGTTATACGCCCCAGTGAAATAGTAACACATGTCATTAAACAAAGCTAATCTACGCTTTCTCCAGGCACGATTTTTTTCCTTCATACAGAACCATCCATCGTTAATCCCGTCATGCGCACTTCGGCTATGATCATTGCCTTCAGCAATTATGTTTATTACACTGTCGATAAAAAATTAATACACATCATATCATATGCTGTTGTAATAATCTGCGGTCACTAGGGGCAAGCCGTTCCAATTCAAACACGTTGTTGTGTAGAGGATACCATTGATGCATGGGTTCGTTGAACTGATGGTGGTAAGCGAGCAGTCAGGACTGTAATAATACGTAACTGAACCAAAGTCACTTTACTTTTGTACTATTCGCAAGCATTTGTTTCAATATAGAGTTCTTTACAGCTCCAAAATAGATTGTTCAATACAAAATGACCCCATCAACATAAATGCAAGTCTACCGGTAAACGTCTTCGCCTCTAGCATTCACCCAAGACCCCAACGCTACAATCGTGACAACTAAGACATTGGAGAAATATAGAATTCCAAAAGTATATTCCTGTAAAAATATATATGTTGGTAGTGACTGAAAAAATGAAGTTATGCACTCATGCAGTTTATGTCATGGTACATAGAAAATGAACCGCCTACTAAAAGATGCACTGAGTAACCCCAGTTGCAATTACCTTCTCCATTATTTGCACCTCTAAGAAGCACGTTAACGAGCTTTGTTTCCACGCATGCGCAACAAAAACCGATAAACACAATATGTCCTCGCGTTGTTCATGGAAAATATATGAACAATCCGGGAATATTGACGGCAGAGGAAAACACACGACACCATGTTATTTGCTTTAAATGTGTATATGTATGTGAATAATCAAGATGCATTTACCTAAAGCAGCAGTTATCATATACATGTACTTCAAGTTTGTTCAATGTAAAACTTTGTTGGAAAGAAAACACGACTTGGAATAAGATGGACAGTAAAATCCACTTGCAAAGCAGAAAACTTGGTTGTGAAATATTTAATTTAATATGTAATGTATCAAATATAATTCCACCAGATGAAAGCTTTGAAATCCTGCACTCATTCTTATCAACTAGCTGGTAACATAGGACAGTAATAATAACAACATAAAGTTATTAAAAGAATTATTTTTCTGGGGGAAATTTTGTTTGCAATTGTTCTCGTTGCAGTCTGTAAATACACTCCATGAACTTACAAACACAACAAACAAATCTAATATAGAAGAAATTATATGCGTTATAGCTGGTTAGAATTCATTGACCTTTTTGGTAATGATTTTGCGGAATTTTGTTATTAGTTTGCAAATTTTTGGTCCATATATATACAGAATATCGAGGCATGGAAAATGTATATCATTGTCAAAGGTCATATTCTCTCAAAGAAAATTATCATAAAGAAACAACAAATGACTCAAGTAATGGTCTATTCTAGATTCACACTTGATTGGTTCATGTTATTGGTTATTGGTTCAAGATATTGGACTCGGCCACCTAGAGAACTGCCACAGAAAAGAGATAATTCAAAATTATCTGCTACTCGAAAATGACATCGGATTCATTCGTGAACTCTTGGCCTGTATTGATGACACCTTGCCGATGTCTTGGATGTATTGTTCACTTCAGTTTGTATGTGAATCTGGCAGCAGAGCATCACGAGTGTACAGCTTGAACGATGAGAACACAAACATATCGGCTTGTCACAGCCTAGGTGATATCGTCTCTAGTCCAATAGACTGCAGATTTTAATTTCGACATGATTGAAGTCCATTGAAGATGATTGGCCAGATGATAATATGACACTGGATTCATTGCAAATATATAATCCAGTTTTCATCAGGGACAGAGAGTGTGTGAAATGTAGTTGTTATTACAAATGTTATTGAAACAAACGCCATAGAATAGATACATGTAAATGGCAAGTACATAAGTACCAAATCACAAGCCAAAAAGTTTTGTCATTGTGGAGTTTTAGCTCTTCAAAGCATCGCTATGACAATAGCATCCATATTCCATAAGCGATTTTTTTTAAATGCATAAATGCATACGGATATCAAAGAGCATTTAGGTGATATCACATTGGTCGTCTTACAGGTTACAGGTTACATACCTCGGTAGATGTATGTTAATTATTGGTGAACTGCCATTAAGAGGAAAAACAAACAGCAAATTCCTCATGTATCATAAAAAATATATGTATAGGGAATCTGGTTTTATTGATCGAGGTAGGCCCCATGTGTCAACAGGTAGGTAGCAATGTGTGTCAGCTTTCGACTCGATTTTATCGAATACTTATTAATCAGCGATGATCTTGATTCGTCTTCATATCCCTCATCAAGTGCTAATGTCTTACATACATATATGTGAACATAACAATTGATAACAAGCTCAATAAATAGCGCTGTCAAATCAAAAGCAAAGACGTCTATGACTAATGTTATATTTTGTGGCATTGTACGTGTTACCTGATTCTCTGTGGTTGTCCGTGCTTGATATCAAGCAATTGCCGTCACATTGCAATACCAATGTGCATATATTCAGTCAATTATAGTATGGTGAAATTTCGACTTGATTTACTGAGGTGAGGTACGACAAGCTGATATTCACAAGCCCTTTACACCGGCACAAATCTTTCTAGCTGGGCATAACGCTTCTTAGCATGGCATAAACCTTTATAGCGGGGCGCAACCCTTTATAACAGGTTACAAACCTTTTCAGCATGGCACAATAGCAGGTAGCAGGGTTTTTACCCTACTAAAAACGTTTGTGCCCCGCTAGAAACTAGTTTCATAAATGAAAATAATTTTTTACTGACCATGAAACTGATTTCAAAAGTACTCTCAACTCAGGCATGAATAATAGCAGCATTAGGCCGCCGTACACCATGGCTAAGTTATTGCCATGGCTATGAAATATAATTGCCCACTCAGTGCTAAAAATCGTCAATAGGAGGTCACTAAGGTTATCAGAGGTCCGGGTGATTTAACATGCAGCTGGACGCGATCTACGGACAGGGATTGCCGGGAACGGACTCATGATGGTAAACAATCAATAAGCCAACAAAAGATGTTAATATAAGCTCATGCTTGTTCATCAATTGTTTTTTAAAGGCGTCAGGCGCGCCCCCAGGATTTGAAAAACTGGAAGCACAAAGGACCAATGCGATTGGGACAGGATATGTTGGCGTGGGGTCTGATTTTGTCGTCTGAACCATATGTTTTGTCCACAACATATTTCAAATAAGAAGTCGGTCAAGGAAAAAACTTCATAGTATATGGCAACACAGTTCGACAGTGTTGAAATTTTTGTATAGATATAACCGTTGTAGATTAGCATTGTAGATAGATTGTTGTAAAGCCCTGGTTACCACAATATTTGCCATAATAAAATAATTTAGCTTTAATGATATACACCAGAACCTTGGCAACCTTATCAATATTTAAGAACGTAAACAGGAAATTATGTCAGATCCTTTATTATCGGTTCACTGATCAAAATTAAATGATTTGATGATGTGATTATTGAGTTTTCATCATCAGGGTTCATAAACAAGAGCTTTTCTGGTGTGCTGTTACAATAAACAATCTCTCGAGTTATTATCCACTTATTTCATTATTTGATGACAGAACCACGGTTATTTCCAGAAAGCTTACCAGTTTTCACCATCTCATTAATCCAATCAGAAGAGCTCTCTATAATAAATATATTTACCATAATTTATTTCTCAAAAATTTACTGGAAGCAAGTGCTTCCAGTGCTTCTATCTGCGGGCGCGCCTGAAACGCGTGTTGTGTTTGTAATTCGTTGTATCAGGAGACTTTGACTGACTGTTTACCATCCTCAGTCTATCCACCACATGCATCAATCCACGTGCTTAGACCACGTATCCTGTTGCATGTAACATCGCCCAGACCTATAATACCCCCAAGTGACCCTAGATTATCACTCCATCTTATGACAGATTAATGGCGGGCATTAATATTCTATTGCCCGGGTGATGCGCCTAATTACGTCGTCCAAAGGGCAATGAGACCCGAAGTGCATGACGGGATTGATGATGGATGACACTGTGTGAAAGAATAATTCGTTTCTAGAGAAAATGTTGATTGGTGTTGTTCTTCGATGCGCGATATCATTTTACCGGAGCGTTGAATGTGTGCACGAAGAATCATGAATATGCTTGGAGCCCATTGGCATTGTGAATGTATGTGATGTGGGTCAGTTTACCAAGATTAGGTGATTTGAAACGGCATTTTTCTGACCTTGGCTTTTCGTCGGGACTGAATCATAGACATGAGAATTTCATCGCACAAAGATAATAATCATATGAATCGATACAGATATTTTACATCAATGATCCTAAAGTCATCATAAGGTCAATCACTGGAAATCAGATAGAATTGGCATAAAATCCATAACACAATACATGCCCAAAAAACTCATCTATCATCGATATCCTTTTCCATAATAGTAGAGCAATAGTAAGATTTGTTAACCTCCAATACTGCCGAGCACATTTCCATGTATGTCCCACAATTAGTGTTTCCATGTGTGAAATGTGTTGTTTTCTGCCCCGTTTTAGCTGATAAATATAACAACAGAGAAATGTTGACACTACCCTGATCCCTTGGCTCGTGACATCCCGTCAGATCTCGCTATAGTAACGATTTATTGGCAGTGCCTTGGAGCAAGGCCCATAATTTGATTACTTCAAGGCGATAGCCTGATATTCGGCAGGGTTATTGATCTACTAATCGATACCAGTTTGTTGAAATATATATTCGCAGATGGACAGTAGAATTGTCAACAAACTGACAAATTCACTTGTTAAGTGATATTAGATTGAATAAATACTGAAGCGTTCACATTAATCTTCAAGATATTATAACTCAACAACCGCTAACAGGTTGTGCGATATATGGGAAATTTAGTTATGTTGTTTCCAGCGTATCCCTGGCCAATAATTGACATCCATCTGTTGACGCAACATGACCTATGTGATCTCGCCTAAATCATGGCCAGACTCTATAGTAACCTCACTCTTTGATGTCCACATTCATGCATTTGAGTTTGCTCATTAAATAATGATGGTATCGACATAGAGATACTTTGAAATGGTCCCTCTTCAGAAGATGGGCAAAACTGACGCTGATAAAGCTCGAAACAAGCCCACAGATCATATTAATATTTCATGATCAAACCTCACACCATAATCACTGGTGCTTTTATATCAATACTGTGCTCGTGGTCTGCGAGGGGCAGGCATACTATCTCAACATATTAGGCCCAGAGGAGACGTGATTTTGATAAGAGCATGTGGATCATTACACACAACATTCATGAATTTCCCATGTGTTTGGAAATGACTCCCTTATAATCTTTCTCAGAGTGTCTTCTAACACGCTAGTAAATCTTTCACTGGCATTGTTGATGAGCTTTGTATGAGATAAGCACTCTAAAGTTAGCCCAAGGTCTAAGAAAGGTTACCGGAAAATGTGTTTTATATTTCAGATATTAGCCATTTTGTCCCCTGACATAGAAATTGAGGTCAAAGTTCAAATTCAAGGTCACGAGAATATTCAGCACATACCACTTCGTGTCCATAATTGATTCCTAAATTGTGAAGTCGGTAATTATTGAGATAATAGATATTAGCCATTTTGTGCTCTGACCTTGAAAATGAGGCGAAACGTAGAATTCAATGTCATTAAGATATTCATCATACATGTACATCATTTCCTATATGTACACACAATTTATTCCCAAGCTGTAAAGTTGATAATAAGCGTGATAATAGCCATTTTGTGCTCTCACCTTGAAAATAAGGCCAAAGGTCAAGTTCAAAGTCATGAGAATATTCAGCATATATCATGTTATATCCACAATTGATTCCATAAGCTGGATAGTCGATTATAAGTGAGATATTTTCTGTCATGTGACCATGAAATTTCATGGTTATGAAAATATCCAGCATATATCACTTCCGATATGTCCACAATTGATTCCTAAGCTGTAAAGTCGATAATGAGCGAGATATTAGCCATTTTGTGCTCTGATCTTAAAAAAGAGGTCAAAGGTCAAATTCAAGGTCACGAAAATATCCAGCATATTATGTCCACAATTGATTTTTAAGCTGTAGAGTCGATAATAAGCTATATATGATCAATTTTGTCATGTGACCTTGAAAAAGAGGTCAAAGGACAAATTCAAGGTCACGAGAATATCCAGCATATATCACTTCCTACAAGTCCACACTAGATTCTTAAGCTTTAAAGTCGATAATAAGCGATATATTAGCCATGTTGTGCTCTGACCTCCCAAATGAGGTCAAGGCGACATTCAAAGTCACGAGAATTTCCAGCATATATCACTTCAAATATGTCCACAATTGATTACTAAGCTGCAAAGTCCATAATGAGCGAGATAACAGTTTTCTCATGTGACCTTGAAAATGAGGTAAACGGTCAAGTTCAAGATCATCAAATATTCGGCATATATCATTTCCTATATGTGCACAATTGATTCCTAATCTCTAATCTCAATATTAGGCGAGATATTAGCCATAATGTGTCCATTATAAAGCATAGGAGAATTTAACATGGGATAGTCGCATTTGGGCCTTCAAGGGCAACGAAACTTACATCACAGAGGTACATATGAGGAGTTATGCACCAATAAGAAAAAAAGTTACTGAACGGATTTTGAGAAAACGACCGTCAAAGCCCAAAATTGGCCATTTTTCGTCAAAAATGGCCGCCGTTTTGAATAAGATGCAGAAATAAATAAACTAAAAAAAATCCTCTCTCTTGAAATATTTTTAGGCATTGTTGTGCAAAATTTCAGAAATATTCGATCGTAAACTTTAAAGATGAAAATGTAGACGGAAGACGAAAGACGCAACGATAAGGCAATAGTTTATCAGACCTAAAAATTATTATTTATTCGATGCTTTTAGCACATTTGGAAGCATGTTGTCATTCTGTCTATGTATATCATCAAACATGTATGACCCTGGTGTATTAGTAAACTACAGGCATAATGCATAATTTAGTTTACTAACAGGCCTGATCCAAAATTTTCTTTGAATGTGCTGCGTGAATTTTGTTTCCTTTCCAATTTGCATTCTAGTATTCCTACTTTGACATCATTAATTCTCAATAATATGTGTGTCGATATGTTGTGCTATCCACAGAAATAAAAAATATAGCATAAGGGCTAAGCCGTAAACATAATAACGTTTTTAATATGTCGTCTTGACCTTACAAGTTATGCTATATGGCTCCTATTATGAAGGAGGAGACTTTCGGCCTTGGTAGCTCCGCTGTGTAAATCAATTCAAACATTTCATCTGTGATCAAGGTCAAGGTAACCAAAAGGTGTGCAATACGTGACTTCACCAAGAGATGTGTCATATGCGACTATATGCTCATACTGCATCCTCAGGCTGTATCTACAAGCGTTCTGTCTGCAAATGACCTCGAGATTCACCACTCAAGGTCATCTGGGGTAAGGTTTACCTGAACATCCACCATATATGACTTCCTGAATGCTGATGATACAAGCCTAGGCACCAAAGCACCATGTTACAAACTGTCTGCAGCAGCTTATATACATGATCAAATGTTAGACGTGTCATTGATATTGACCACTCAGTTTGTCTCAAAGTTGCATGTATTTTAGGTCAAATTCAAGGTCGTCAATACACGTGTATCCGCATAACTTAGCTCTATCACATTCCTGGAAATGACCTTCAGATTAACCACTTTAAGTAATCCTTCTAATTTACCACTCAAGATCACCTGAGGTCAAGTTCAAGGGTCACCAAAAGACGTGCCATATGACTTAATATGTGTTCATAATCAGAGATGGGGTCTATCTATTACATGCAGTTTATTACTATTATAGTTACATCTGTAATTGACTATTACTATTTCTATTACTCAGAATTTTGAATTATTACTAATACTATTACATTTAACTATATTACTATCCCTAGTAAAAGTTCCTAGTAAAATTGATTTGCCTATAAATGGATCTAAATGAATAATAATGTGATTTGGGCCGAAGAAAAATGTACAAGCCTGCCAAAAATCAAAATGGCCGGTACATGCAGGCCGGCGATCAAGGGCAACCAAGGGCAACCAAGTCCAAAATTGGGCATTTTTCATGGAAAATGGCCACCATCTTGGAAATAACGCGTAAACAAAAATTAGGCCAAGGGCCAAAGATAGGTTACCGGACAATGTTTAATATTTTAGATGTTAGCCACGTCACTGGTTAAATACAAGGTCAAGAGAATATTCAGCATATATAATATTAAGCATATATCATGTCCACAGTTGATTGCTAAGCTGTGAATTCAAAAATCAGAGAGATATTAGCAATTTTGTGCTGTGGCCTTGAAAATGAAGGCAAAGGTCAAGTTCAAGGTCATCAAAATATTCAGTGTATATCATTTTGTCCACAATTGATTCCCAAGCCATACAGTCAATAGAGGAGCAAGATATTAGCCATTTTATCATGTGACCTTGAAAATGAGGTCAAAGGTCAAATTCAAGGTCACGAGAATATTCAGCATATATCATTTTCTATATGTCCACAATTCATTCCTAGTCTCTAATGTCAATATTAAGCGAGATATTAGGCTTAATGTGTCCCATTATAAAGCATAGAAAAATTTAACATGGGAAAGTCACATTTGGGCCGAGTTTGGGCCCAAAATGGCCCACTTCGAGCGATTCAAGGGCAACGAAATTTATACATGTCACAGGGGTACATATGAGGAGTGTTATGCATCAATAAAAAAAAAATTACTGAACAGATTTTGAGAAAACGACCGCCAAAGTTCAAAATTGGCCATTTTTCGACGAAAACGGCCGCCATTTTGAAAAAAATGCGAAAATACCTCCCTCTCGAAATATTTTTAGGCATTTTTGTGCAAAATTTCAGAAAAATTCGATCGTAAACTTTAAAGATAAAATTGTTGACGGACGACGACGACGACGACGACGGACGACGACGACGCCGGACGCATCGCCATGCCAATAGGTTACGGACCATAGGTCCGGTAACCTAAAAACAGCCTCTCCTGGGAATATTTTTAGGCATTTTTATGCAAAATTTCAGAAAGATTTGATCATAAGATCATGAGATAAAAATGTACACATATGAGTGATATGACGGATGCAATGACACGGCAAAAGGTTATTGGACCGAGGGTCCGGTAACCTAATTAGGAAAGAAAGTCATCAGCCACCAAAGTCCGAATAATTTCCTTTCCTACCTCCTGATCAAACGAATCAATAACAAAGAAAATGCACACATTTACTTCGTATTACGTCATGACAAATCATAACGTTCAGAAAACACAATATGATCATTTGCCATCATCATTTTCAATAACAAATCAAAACAAAATTCATATCAAAAGTCATAACTATTTACATGTAAGATGCTAGATCAATTCAGACAAATATACATAGATCTAGTATACAAATCCACATATACTACAAGATTATAATTTCTGACAAAAAAAGAAAAAACAATTCATACAGTCATATTTACGAAATGATTAATGTGACTAGATCCAAAGTGAACTCCACAAAAAATTGAGCGATATCTGCAATATTCTCAAATGTGATGGAACACTGATTAACCACATAATCCCAATGTTACATTTGAAATACTTATTTATAAAAATTAGGCCAAGGGCCGAAGATAGGTTACCGGACAATGTTTAATATTTTAGATGTTAGCCAGGTCACTGGTTGAATTCAAGGTCAAGAGAATATTCAGCATATATAACATTAAGCATATATCATGTCCACAGTTGATTGCTAAGCTGTAAATTCAATAATCAGAGAGATATTAGCAATTTTGTGCTGTGGCCTTGAAAATGAAGGGGCAAAGGTCAAATTCAAGATCATCAAAATATTCAATGTATATCATTTTGTATATCATGTCCACAATTGATTCCCAAGCCATACAGTCAATAGAGGAGCTAGATATGAGCCAGTTTGTCCTTGGACCTTGAAAATGAGGTCAGAGGTCAAATTCAAGGTCACGAGAATATTCAGCATATATCATTTCCTATATGTCTACAATTGATTCCTAAGCTGTAAAATCGATAATAAGTGAGATATTAGCCATTTTGTCCTGTGACCTTGAAAATGAGGTCAAAGGTCAAATTCAAGGTCATGACAATAATCTGCATATATCATTTCCTATATGTTCATAATTGATTGCTAAGCTGTAAAGTCGATAACAAGCAAGATATTAGCCATTTTGTCCTGTGACCTTGAAAATGAGTTCGAAGGTCAAATTCAAGGTCATCAGAATATTCAGCATATATCATTTCCTATATGTCCACAATTGATTCCTAAGCTGTAGAGTCGATAATAAGTGAGATATAAGCCATTTTGTGCTCTGACCTTGAAACTGAGGTCAGAGGTCAAATTCAAGGTCATGAGAATATTCAGCATATATTATTTCCTATATGTCCACAATTGATTCCTAAGCTGTAGAGTCGATAATAAGCGAGATATAAGCCATTTTGTGCTCTGACCTTGAAACTGAGGTCAGAGGTCAAATTCAAGGTCACGAGAATATTCAGCATATATCATTTCCTATATGTCCACAATTGATTCCTAGTCTCTAATCTCAATATCAAGTGAGATATTAGGCATAATGTGTCCCATTATAAAGCATAGGAGAATTTAACATGGAAAAGTCCCATTTGGGCCGAGTTTGGGCCAAAATGGCCCACTTCGAGCGATTCAAGCGCAACGAAATTTATAGACATCATAGAAGTACATATGAGGAGTCTTATGTATCAAAAAGAAAAAAAGTTACTGAACAGATTTTGAGAAAATGGCCGCCAAAGTCCAAAATCAGGCCTTTTTCGTCGAAAACGGCCGCCATTTTGAAGAAAAAGCGAAAATCAAAAAACTAAAAAATACCTCCTTCTTGAATTATTTTTAAGTATTTTTCTGCAAAATTTCAGAAAAATTTGCCCGTAAACAAAAAAGATAAAAATGTGGACGACGACGACGACGACGGACGACGACGGACGACGGACGCAACGCCATGCCAATAGGTTATCGGACCATAGGTCCGGTAACCTAAAAATTGCACTTCATGTAAACAAGGATGATACGTTTGGAATGCTACTTACACATTATATGCACAGTGCAAAAAGATGAAAATATCACATAAACATGGAAATCTACCAGAACAAATTTGTGTGCAAGTAATTTGTGAAATACGTGAACATGGTAATGGGGTTCCTGTTTGCCACCAGGATCGCCACCATGTAATTCAGGTATAGATAAACCATAGAAACAGTCTACTGTGCCAAATACATACAAAAACGTAATAGTGTTTCATTAAATTTATGTCATGTTTGTTTTTGCATAATGCAGACAATGGACATGACGTTTTGTGTACTTCTTGGGCATAATAGACTGTTTTAGAGCCCCAAAACACATGGCATCAGCAGGTACCCCATTGTTGCAATTCTTTGTCTATGTATGTCTCAATCCGAACATATCAATAAATAAACTTACATGCAGATCTGCATGTAGACATGCGTCTTATCTAGTGTCTTATTATGCTTGTAGCTCAGGTGAGAGTATTGCGCATAATTTTTAAAAACACACAATACACATGTACATGCATTTGTTCCACACCAAAACTGCAATGAGAAATCACAAACAAATTATTGTCATTTTTCAGCAAACTGATTCATGAAAGATTCTCAACCTGGCAAACTGCTATATAAAACACCTAGAATCCACAAAATAAAATGTGGCGGTGAACAAACCAATTGAGACAATATTTCTGTATAAAACATATTTGTGTATGAAACATTCATGTAAAAATCCAAAATATTTTAGCAAGACAACATAATGCCATATATATGTTGATGTAGATATAAATTTCACTCATCACCACTTTTGAAATCTACAGGTATTAACGATGACATGGAACTGTGGTCGATTATCATGGATATTTATACATGATATGATCATTTATTTTTTTAAAATCTAAAATATATGTAAATACCACTTACATTATTCAATGTCAAGTGTACATTTACATTATCAAATACAGTTGGTTTCTGTGGAGTGCCTATTGTCATAATATCTTAAATACATTCCAGTCAACACCATTCCCTGGTGTTTGAATGCACAGAACAGGGAACAGGAAGTTCACGGGCCACCACGGACCAAAAACAGACCTGAGATTGTGCAAGAAACCTTTCCTGTACGACCAATTTCCTTTGTTATACTCATACATGGTAGTTCCAAAAGCTGCCAAACAAAACTGCCAACAAAATATACTCATAGACCCGAGTGCAGAAAATGTACATAAATAACACACAAAAATATTATAAAACAGATCAATCGACATGTAGCGAAACACACATTCAATGGCGGCCACTGGCAATAAATAATGAACGAACGCCATGCTTTCGTCTTGTAAATAAGTCAAAACAATATATTGCTGCATTATGTAGAAACAACAAGCAGATCCAATACCGCAATAAAAACAAAACACCAAATAAAATCGTTGATTTTCAAAGCCAACACACGATCCTGTGAAGAAGCAGTGGTGGTCTCTTCTAAGTATACAGTGTTGACACAGAGGACAATGATGAGCTCTAGGGGGTGTATCTTGGTCACAGTCCAGACACTTCGACCATGTGTGATCTGGGAGATCTCCGACGTTGGACTGATAGTAACTTCGTTTCGTTGCGACTAAGATAAAATTCACTGCGATGTTGAGGACGAAGTAAACTAGTATCAACGTTCTCGTTCGCAATTCCTCGGCATCTGTGTAGACAACGGGCAGTGTCCAAAACATCACCGTGACGAATATCACAGTCGTTACTATGACAGCGTAGCTCACCCCGCAGATACTCATGCAGCGTAAGAGGCTGGGAGTCACTTTTCCTCTCATCTCCGGAGTTTGCAGAACCTGAAGTGGGTCAGATTTCATCCTGTGGATCAGGGAATCCATCATGCATGCTTCAGTCTGGGTGAAAAAAAAAATTAGCCCAAGGGCTAAGATCATCTTCGTGAACTTCAATGTCATCATTAAGTGTGCAGCATATAACCTTGTATTCATGTATGTTCAAAATACAAATACAAGGTCTATCTACAAGTCTTTTGTCTATAAACGAAATTTACACATTTCTTGTTGGACGTGACACTGAGATATATCACTCAATGTCATCTGACGTCAAGTTCAACGTCACCCAAAAAAGCCACATATATATGTGGTATACATGTATGACTTCCATTTCCAGCTTTACCTACAAACATTTTTTGGCTGTAGAGGCCAATTTACACACTCAAGGGGCCTTTTAAGCAATTCAAAGCACTCCATCTTTATACACAATGTCAGGGACCCCAATTAGCATGTTTTATAACAAAAATCTCAAAACTGATCAGATAAATTTGAAGGAAAACGACCAAAAATTAAATTTGGGGCCTATTCAGCCTAAATTTCTAGCCTTTTGAGCAATTCAAGGCACTTTATACACTATATACATATTTATACACATCATGTCAAAAACCCCAATTACTATGTTTTGAAATAAAAATCTCAAAAGTGATCAGACAGTTTTCGATTAAAGACAAACAAGGTGCAAATTTGGGCATTTTTCGACTCAAAAATGGCTGTTTTGACATTTCAAGGTCATCCAAGGTCAAATTCAAGGTCACCACACAAGTCTTCATATATGACTTCCCATTTGAAAGTGCTAATTTCTAAGCTCTATCTTCAAGCATTCTATGAGTACAGTCTAGGCAGCTCCCATTATGAAGGAAAAAAGTGCCGAATTTTTTTCAAAGGGTGAAAAAATTTTTTTTGCCTAGAAATGGCCCAAAATGGATAGTAACGCAATTTGGGGCAAAAAAATTTTTTTTCGTCGACCCGTCAAAAATTCAAAATGGCCGCCACACGGAGACCAGCGATTCAAGGGCAACAAAACTTATACACATCATAAAGGTACATAGAGGGAATCTTCTGAAACGAAAATCTCAAAACTGATCAGACAGTTTTCGAGAAAAGACAGAAAAGCTGCAAATTTGGGGCATTTTTCGACCCAAAAATGGCTATTTTGACCTTTCAAGGTCATCCAAGGTCAAATTCAAGGTCACCACACAAGTCGCCATATATGACTTCCCATTATGAAGGAAAAAAGTGCCGAAAAATTTCTAAGTCCAAAATTTTTTTCAAAGGGTGAAAAAAATTTTTTTGCCTAGAAATGGCCCGAAGTGGATAGTAACGCGATTTGGGGCAAAAAAAATTTTTTTCGCCGACCCGTCAAAAATTCAAAATGGCCGCCACACGGAGACCGGCGATTCAAGGGCAACAAAACTTATACACATCATAAAGGTACATAAGGGGAATCTTCTGAAACGAAAATCTCAAAACTGATCAGACAGTTTTCGAGAAAAGACAGAAAAGCTGCAAATTTGGGCATTTTTCGACCCAAAAATGGCTATTTTGACCTTTCAAGGTCATCCAAGGTCAAATTCAAGGTCACCACACAAGTCGCCATATATGACTTCCCATTTGAAAGTGCCAATATCTAAGCTCTATCTTTAAGCGTTCTATGAGTACAGTCCAGGCAGCTCCCATTATGAAGGAAAAAGGTGCCGAGAATTTTCTAAGTCCAAAATTTTTTTCAAAGGGTGAAAAAATTTTTTTTGCCTAGAAATGGCCCGAAATGGATAGTAACGCGATTTGGGGCAAAAAAAAATTTTTTCGCCGACCCGTCAAAAATTCAAAATGGCCGCCACACGGAGACCGGGGATTCAAGGGCAACAAAACTTATACATATCATAAAGGTACATAAGGGGAATCTTTTGAAACAAAAATCTCAAAACTGATCAGACAGTTTTTGAGAAAATGGTCGCCAAAGTCCAAAATTGGCCATTTTTCGTCAAAAATGGCCGCCATTTTGAGAAAAATGCGAAAATCAAAAACCTAAAAAAAATCCCCTCTTGAAATATTTTTAGGCATTTTTGTGCAAAATTTCAGAAAAATCCGCCTGTAAACTTTAAAGATACAGCTGTGGACGGACGCAACGTGACGGCAATAGGTTATCGGACCATAGGTCCGGTAACCTAAAAATGAACAGCATCACCAATCAGCAGTAGAAATTAGGCCTACACACTATTTGGTGCTTTCCAAGGTCAAACCAGGGAGCCCATATACACTGTAAAGCTCTTACAATTTCACGGACATTAAATTTTGCTATTAAGAAAAAAAACTTGCATAAGTTAATGTCCGCAAAATAATGTCAATTACATTATGTTATATTGGCATATTTGTTGTAGACATCCATTTCGACAAACTAAATGTCCGCGAATGAGTAGGAATGACAAGTCCCTGAAATCAACTGTCTGCGAAAATTAAAGGCTTTACAGTATATATCTATAGGAAATAATAACATGGGCAATTTGTGACCCGATATTTTATAACAGGACGCCAATAATTCATCAAACAATGCTGTTTGAAACACAGGTGAAGTATGAGTAACTATGAAAAACGGAGTAGATCAAGATATAGCCAAATGATACACTCGTAATCTGGTAGGCCTAATCATACTGGATCCGTGACCGTGGCTCAGGCCAGACCCAGGGTAGACAAAGTACGTCTTTCGGTAATACCTGCTGAGGACCGCAGGTCCGAAAGACGAAGTGCCATGCGTGTTGAAAAGTGTACTTCGATGCGAACGAAATCTATTCGCTGTTTGAGAGTTCGAAACTTGGTGAAAACTAACGAAAATTGCAGCTAAACTTACCAAAATGGCAAGCATAATCATTTCAAAGTTGTTATCTGTGTTAAAATCGTTGATTCATTGTGTTTAACAAACATTTTCAATCATTTGAACTAAACCGGCAAAATCAGGCAAGTTTCTCGCTTCGATTCAATGGCGGTTTCACCATTGCCTCGATAAACTCCGTGACACAGAAATATGGTGTAGAATCAAATCGAAACGGACATGTGTTGCGTAATGCTAAACAACATGAACGCATTACTAAGCCAGTTTTGATTTGATTCAACATCGTATAAAACCGCCATTGAATCGAAGCGAGAAACTTGCCAGATTTTGCATCTTCGGTTCAAACGATTCAAGATGTTTGTAAAACATAATAAATCAGCGATTTTAGTGCAGATAACAACTTGTAAATGATTATCCTAGCCATTTTGGTAGGTTTAGCTGTAATTTTCGTTAATTTTCACCATGTTTTGAGGTGTCAAACGGCGAATAGATTTCATTCGCATCGAGGTACACTTTTTATCATGCATGGAACTTCGTCTTTCGGACCTGCGGTCCTCAGCAGGTATTCCCGAAAGACGTACTTTGTCTACAGCTGTAGACCCAGGGCAGTCAGTCTGAGTCTGTGTGGACCAGGTCAGGCGTGAACACATGACACGGAAGCTTCATGAAGTGTTCGTCTTTATTACCTGTTACTGGTGGGTAGGTATATCTGAGTAGCTTCAGACTTCAGTGTTTAATAGTAAAGAATACACAAACGTGTTTGCAAACAACAAGTTTGTTGACAACGCCCATGCTTGTTTTGGAACTTCCGGTCCAAGGAACACCGCATACATTCGTGTGTATTTTTTTTTATATTAAAATACATCAAACGCATTCTTTTTAGTTTAAAAAACTCGAGATCGGAATTTGAAGAGAGCGGTAAAAATGTATATTCGGTGGATAAACGGTGGACATCCTTAACTTTTGGAGTTATACTCTACTGGTATTGTTTTATCCCTGAGGAATATTTGAGAAAGATATCAAGACATTTAACCCGGTTAATACAAATGTTAAGAAGTCTGTCAAAGATATATGTTGCCAAATTAATGCGTGCTTCGAACATGAAGCTGCTAAATATGACCAAAACATCTGTCTTGATCTTTGGGCGAATTCGCTACATTTCCTCCTTTTTACAATCTCGGTCCAAACTCGACTGGAGCATTACATGGCAGTCCAGAAGGAATCACAAAATCAGAACGAAAAAAAGGCCAATCCGTAAGGGTCAGCATAGGAAGGATGGGGATCTACCCCCAGACTTAAACGGGCTACACTCTCTATTTTAGAATTTTTAATAAACCCTAATAAACAAGATAAAATTGAATGAGGTTCTCGTGGGAATGGATGATTACCTGGGAAGTTCATCCACTGGAAGTGATGGTGTGCCAAGTGTTTGGAATCCAATCACCTTTAAATTTAGGAAATTAGAAGACTGGTGATCGAAAGTGATAGAACCTCTAAAAGACACCAGCTGGCACCAGCAGATCCTGAAGGACCTGGACAGGGTTGAGTGACTCCGGAGAGTTGTGCCTGCAGACTAATCCGCGTGAGGTTGGACATTTGAACAATCTTCCATCATAAAAGGATCCACCAGGCCAAATCCACCCCATGGCGCCAAACATCTCCACCATGTCCAATGTTCTCATCCCTCCAGCAAGCCCCGCTCCCCACCTCGACTTGAGAAAGAGCGAATGACCGAGGGTCATCGACGCCCAGCTCCACGCAATCCCGGACCCTATCAGTTTCGTCAATGCAACTCCGTAAGCACATGTACTCAGTTTCAGTGTGAGCTACTACAACTCCTCTTGTGTCTCTGACGGGATGGACGCCTGCCCAGCCTTAGCCTCATCTCGCCCTGCCGCTCTCCCCTTGCGAACAGCCTGCTGATCGCAGTCGACGACTGTGGTCAGGTGGCCCTCTAAGCTGCATCAGCCTCTGGTCTTTAGACAAGCCGACTCATACATGGCATGGTTAGTATGGAAGCCAGAGAGGCGACCAGTAATCGAGCAGGTGGGTGTATTGCTGGCCAAACTCGCCGACGGTCTACCGAGGGGATAGAACCCATGACTGTGGGTACCAATGCAAGGGGGAGCACAAAAATAAAATTGATTGGATGGTCAGAGCGAAGCGAGGCACGAGTGCAGGGACTACCAAGCGGCCGGGGTTCTGAGGCCCACTTAAGGGCCCCAGAAGCCCAATGCTTATTTGTTTTTTGCTGGTGCTTTCTAGCCCTATTCTGGGTACATATTACCCTTGGCGAGGCACAAGCGCAGTGAGTCCCAAGCGGCCGGGGGTCTGGGTCCTGCTTAAGGGCCCCAGAAGCCTAATGCTTTTTTGCGTTTGCTGGTGCTTTCTAGCCCTATTCTGGGTACATATAACCATTGGCGAGTTCGAAGCAGCCGGGGGTCTGGGGCCCGCTTAAGGGCCCCAGAAGCCCAATGCATTTTGCGTTTGATTGTGCATTCTAGCCATATTTTGGGTACATATTACCCTTGGCGAGGCACAAGCGCAGCGAGTCCCAAGCGGCCGGGGGTCTGTGGCCCGCTCAAGGGCCCCAGAAGCCAAACGCTCTTTGGCGTTTGCTGGTGCATTCTAGCCCTATTTTTGGTACATATTACCCTTGGCGAGGCACGAGCGCAGCGAGTCCCAAGCAGCGCTAGGTCTGGGGCCCAGTCAAGGGCCCCAGAAGCCAAGCGCTTTTTGGCTTTTGCTGGTGTATTCTAGCCCTATTTTGGGTACATATTACCCTTGGTGCAGGGAGGGACAGGGGCACAGTCTCTCTAAAGAGGGGGCATAAAGACCTCATTTTGTCTGAAAGGGGGGCACGTGCCCCCTGTGCCCCCCTAGATTCGCTTATGCTATTGAGAATTGTACCCAGGACCCATGGACTCATCTACTTTGGACTGGAGCGGGAATGCATTTTCTGCGCTCACCATATCAGTCACTACCTTTAACATGTTCAACCTGATACCAAAGCTGCTGGCAGTTTTCATAATGCCAGAGCACGAGGATGAAACTTCCCGAACATGAAACAGTGGAACCAATCAATAAATGATAGAATATATTATCTACAGATGAAATTCTACGCTTTGAATCAACACATGGCTTTTGACCTTACCTCTCTGAAATGGTGGCCATTCAACGAGATATGCATAAATTTTGGACTTTGGCAGTTGATTTCTTGAATTGTGTTCGGACAATTTCTGCTCAAAGGCTAAAGTAAATGAATCGGCACCTAGCAGCTGTTTCCCCTGTCGAGGCTGTACTACGTAGTTTTATCTAGTTATATCGAAGATTGACACGTATACATTAGGCCTACATTCATCCACAACCTGTGTATGTTTCTATTCGTATCCGGGGACTTAGTGTTCAACTACATATGTTCATTAAAGATTGTTATTCAACTTCTCATGCATTCAACTTTCTAGCATTACATTCAAATCTTTCCAGACAGTTAGTTAAAGTTTCATTCGAGTAAACTTTCACTCAGGCCCCACATATATTGATGAATAAACAATCTAAATTCTGTTCAAATCAATGTTGGATAGCAAACACATCCACCTGTCACCCAATAAAGCCTTTTACCGTGATGTTTTACACTGACACATCAGGAGTTCGTTGGTTATAGCAAATATGAGTTTTGACAAGGTGCTGTCGACCAGAAAATATCCACCATCATCACTTCGAGTTTTTTTACATTAGAGCGTTGGGGGCGAAGCCCCCAACCCTCTACATGTCTATGTGCTGACTTTTTCATGGAGGTTTCATGCCAAACTATCGACGCCCGTTTTGGCAGGTAAACCTTCAGACACCTACTCCAAATGAGGATTTTCTTCGTCTTTGACATAAAATCTGTCGAATTGATGGCAAACTTTTAATATTCCACAGATGTATAATGCATAAATCGATGTGTTAGGATTGAGAAAATAACGTAAGATCCTCAAATTATCCAAAAACGTCCAAAATGGCGGAGCCGATGGAAATTGACGTTCCCAGAATGCAAAGCAAATTTTACCGCAATGACGCGTATTATGGAACACACAATTTTCTGTGCAGCAATACGTGCATGCATACATCATCTTGCGTGTGACATTCTCTGGCGCTATGATGAAGTAAACACGATGATACGTCTGCGACGCCACGGCTAAATTTACCGTAATTTGACGTATTGTATCACATGACAATTAAGGTGTTCCATGCGGGGATGCGAATTTTTTATTTTAAACTGGCCTTTCAATTCGCCCAGTAGGCATATGTATCATGATATCAAATGCAGATATTTCTCATGGTTTTCAATATTTTTTTTTATTTTTTTTTTTTAAATGAAATACCATTTTAGTAGGCGTAGATCTATCTGTTACATTGAGTTCAAAATAAATTTTTACTTATTAGGAATATGAATGAAGTAGGCCTATGTTTTTCATCATGATATACTGTCGTGGTGCTGATGATGTGCTCGAGCTCTAATGTCGTCCCCCGCAGTTAGCTGCATTTTCTTGTTACCGCTTTTATATCGAAGAGGCGACGACGCGATACCATGCGGTGAGTTTTGGTTGGTTTTGACCTGTCGGACGAATCCACAATGACGGAGTGAAAATGCGGTAAATGTCAGGATTCATTCGAGGTTTTTGTTGTTTATCGTGCTTTAGCTTATCCCTCGTACTGTTAGGTTTGTTGCAATCTTGATGAAGCAACATTCTGTCAGAAATTCTTTGTTGTTTTCGTGTATTGTACTTGTTTTTGAGGGGCGAAGATTTTGAATATCTGCAAAGGACATGTCATTCACTCATTGGTCCTCAATGGGCAGGTGGACTGGATTTGGCTTGGCCTTCATAACGAAAAGTTTAGGAGGTGTCGTCGTTTTCCATACAAGGTGGAACGTAGTTCATGCTCCGAACTTGAGATTATCCCACATTCGAAGCATGAACTAGGTGAAACGGTCATATGAAATACTAAGCCTAGGTCCTCCTTGCATTGTATCAGTCCAGTATCAGTCAAGGATACATTTACTAGTTGATCCTATCCTGTATACATGTAGGCCTACAACACTACATGCAATGCTGATTTGTTGGACTCAAGCATTAATTGCAAAATAAGAAGTTCGATAATCGAGCAGGAATTGAAATTTTTATAGAATTTTTGTTTTTACTTTTTTAACATGCAAAGGTGTACTCAACAATTATTCTAAAATACAAAATTGTGATGTTATCAGCACAGCACTGAAAATATATCGATGCGATAATGGCGACAAATTAGCTCTAGAAATGACTATCGGGCTTCAGGGCTCATGAAGGGAATACTGGGTAAGGTACCAAATGAACATATAACATATAAGAGAGTCATTTCTAGGGCTACGACAAATGATGACATCTCTACTCAAGTACTCAAGTGATAGTTAAGGCATTTCGGCAGAAATGCCTTTATGGTTTTAGCAGAATTTTTTTTTTTTTTTTTTTTTTTTTTTTTTTTTTTCTTCTTCCGCCACTTTTGGTTTCCGGACGATAACTTTAGATTGCCTTGACGGATCCTTGTCAAATTTTCACCGCAAGTCAGAAATGATATGAGGAAGAACCCTATTCTTTTTGAGCCGGATCGGAGGTCCGTGAGGATGAAATCAAGGCTAATTTTAAGACTTGGTTTCCGGACGATAACTGGAAAAATATTTATGCAATAGTTGCAGAACTCTGCATGGAGGTTCATATGCCACCAGGGAAGAACCCTATTGATTTTGGGATCAATCCGTCAAACGACCTTTGACCTAGAGGACAAAATAATTTTTTGCTGATTCATCCTTGAGGCTTCCTGCATATCTCGGAAACCGTGCGTCGTAGAGCGAAACGGACGTTATTTTCGGACTCGTCGCCCTAGACAAACATCTCTAGGGTGTACTTTTTTTTTTGATCCGGCTCCGAGGTCCGTGAGGTCCGTGAGGATGAAATCGAGGAACTTGGTTTCCGGACGATAACTCAAAAAATATTCAGGCAATAGTTGCAGAATTTTGCACGGAGGTTTATATATCACCAGGGAAGAACCCTATTGATTTTGGGATCGATACCTCAAACGACCTTTGACCTAGAGGTCGAAATAATTTTTTGCTGAGTCATCCTTGATTCATCCTGCATATCTCGGAAACGGTGCGTCGTAGAGCGAAACGGACGTTATTTTCGGACTCGTCGCACTAGACAAACATGTCTAAGGGGTATTATGGATGAACTTTGACCTTGACCCGAAATTTTTTTGCCGAGTCGGCATTTTTCGTTTTCGTCGATACCTCGGAAACGGTGCGTCGTAGAGCGAAACGGACGTTATTTTCGGACTCGTCGCACTAGACAAACATGTCTAAGGGGTATTATGGATGAACTTTGACCTTGACCCGAAATTTTTTTGCCGAGTCGGCATTTTTCGTTTTCGTCGATATCTCGGAAACGGTGCGTCGTAGAGCGAAACGGACGTTGTTTTCGGACTCGTCGCACTAGACAAACATGTCTAAGGGGTATTATGGATGAACTTTGACCTTGACCCGAAATTTTTTTGCCGAGTCGGCATTTTTCGTTTTCGTCGATATCTCGGAAACGGTGCGTCGTAGAGCGAAACGGACGTTATTTTCGGACTCGTCGCACTAGACAAACAGGTCTAAGGGGTATTATTGATGAACTTTGACCTTGACCCGAAATTTTTTTGCCGAGTCGGCATTTTTCGTTTTCGTCGTTATCTCGGAAACGGTGCTTCGTAGAGCGAAACGGACGTTATTTTCGGACTTATGCAATAGTTGCAGAACTCTGCATGGAGGTTCATATGCCACCAGGGAAGAACCCTATTGATTTTGGGATCAATCCGTCAAACGACCTTTGACCTAGAGGACAAAATAATTTTTTGCTGATTCATCCTTGAGGCTTCCTGCATATCTCGGAAACCGTGCGTCGTAGAGCGAAACGGACGTTATTTTCGGACTCGTCGCCCTAGACAAACATCTCTAGGGTGTACTTTTTTTTTTGATCCGGCTCCGAGGTCCGTGAGGTCCGTGAGGATGAAATCGAGGAACTTGGTTTCCGGACGATAACTCAAAAAATATTCAGGCAATAGTTGCAGAATTTTGCACGGAGGTTTATATATCACCAGGGAAGAACCCTATTGATTTTGGGATCGATACCTCAAACGACCTTTGACCTAGAGGTCGAAATAATTTTTTGCTGAGTCATCCTTGATTCATCCTGCATATCTCGGAAACGGTGCGTCGTAGAGCGAAACGGACGTTATTTTCGGACTCGTCGCACTAGACAAACATGTCTAAGGGGTATTATGGATGAACTTTGACCTTGACCCGAAATTTTTTTGCCGAGTCGGCATTTTTCGTTTTCGTCGATACCTCGGAAACGGTGCGTCGTAGAGCGAAACGGACGTTATTTTCGGACTCGTCGCACTAGACAAACATGTCTAAGGGGTATTATGGATGAACTTTGACCTTGACCCGAAATTTTTTTGCCGAGTCGGCATTTTTCGTTTTCGTCGATATCTCGGAAACGGTGCGTCGTAGAGCGAAACGGACGTTGTTTTCGGACTCGTCGCACTAGACAAACATGTCTAAGGGGTATTATGGATGAACTTTGACCTTGACCCGAAATTTTTTTGCCGAGTCGGCATTTTTCGTTTTCGTCGATATCTCGGAAACGGTGCGTCGTAGAGCGAAACGGACGTTATTTTCGGACTCGTCGCACTAGACAAACAGGTCTAAGGGGTATTATTGATGAACTTTGACCTTGACCCGAAATTTTTTTGCCGAGTCGGCATTTTTCGTTTTCGTCGTTATCTCGGAAACGGTGCTTCGTAGAGCGAAACGGACGTTATTTTCGGACTCGTCGCACTAGACAAACATGTCTAAGGGGTATTATGGATGAACTTTGACCTTGACCCGAAATTTTTTTGCCGAGTCGGCATTTTTCGTTTTCGTCGATATCTCGGAAACGGTGCGTCGTAGAGCGAAACGGACGTTATTTTCGGACTCGTCGCACTAGACAAACATGTCTAAGGGGTATTATGGATGAACTTTGACCTTGACTCGAAATTTTTTTGCCGAGTCAGCATTTTTCGTTTTCGTCGATATCTCGGAAACGGTGCGTCGTAGAGCGAAACGGACGTTATTTTCGGACTCGTCGCACTAGACAAACATGTCTAAGGGGAATTATTGATGAACTTTGACCTTGACCCGAAATTTTTTTGCCGAGTCGGCATTTTTCGTTTTCGTCGATATCTCGGAAACGGTGCGTCGTAGAGCGAAACGGACGTTACTTTCGGACTCGTCGCCCTAGACAAACATGTCTAAGGGGTATTATGGATTAACTTTGACCTTGACCCGAAATTTTTTTGCCGAGTCGGCAGTTTTTGTTTTCGTCGATATCTCGGAAACGGTGCATCGTAGAGCGAAACGGATGGTATTTTCGGACTCGTCGCCCTAGACAAACATGTCTAGCGGGTATTATGGATGAACTTTGACCTTGACCCGAAATTTGTCGACATTTTTCATTTTCGTCGATATCTAGTATTATAAATTATTCATCACACCGAAATGCCTCCAAGGCATCTTTAGGCCTTGTTTGAATTAATATTCATGTATATTTTATTATAATATTATTCTAATTTTATTTCATTATACAAGACCAACTTGTTCAATGAGACAGTATATTTCACTGGTCAGCATTTTTTCCTGATATTTTTTTTAATTATAATTTCAGATCTTTTCTGTACTGTTGAGACTCTGTCATCACCATGGAAGGTTTGTGTTCCTTGAAATATTCTATTTTATTGAAAAAAATTATATTGTACAGATACCAGATACTATTTACTATATACATGATAATATACTGGTACTATTAACATTAAATTACAATGTGCGCAATTCAAATGGTCTGGAAAATTTTTTTTTTCTAGAGATTTATTCGATGTGATTTATTCTAGAGACCTTGTTAATATATTGTTAAATCAATATTGTCATGTTCAATGTTTATCTATTTACATGATTTAGAATGTGACATATGTGGGGAGGACCATCCGACTCAGACATGTCCAACCCTCGGCACTGATGTTGTGGATATCAGACCCATCTCCAGGTGACTCGACTCATCAGATTCATATCTGTGTCATTAAATACAAAGTTGTAGATATGTAGCATTATAACGTGTTAGGGCTGCAAGAGTAGTGACACCACAGTTATGGTGCTGCAGTGCGGGCGGATTTATAAGACATTCGGTGACACTACAGTAATGGGGTATACCTCCTTATCGTGGGACGTGGGGTCGCTGAACTTTTATACAGATATTCGCTGTCCATCGAACTGTATGTAAGTTATTCCATGATCTAACTTTATTTGATCATCGTGTACTCATCATAACTCACAATATACTTTGGAATATATCTAACCATCAAAGCAAGGGCCCAAAATTGATGAATATTTAATATATATTGTGTGTCATCATGCTAGGTTTGAGCCTTCTCCTGGGAGTTATATTCTTGGGTACAATACAGAGCTTCCATCAGTCATCACTCATCAGCAATACATGTACCTCATGTTCACTGATTTCAGGGCTCGTGCTACGATACCATATTTCGTGAGAGTTCTCGACCTTCAAGATGGTAATGTTGAGATCGTCGCAGATCAGAATCTATCTGCTAAACTTAACCTGGGAACATTCGAAGCTGTCAAAACCACGAAAGCCATGGATATTCCCGGCTCCTTCAAACTTCTGGTTTGTATCTCTTCTGGATAGTTCTTTCACTGTACATGCGTGTGGATAAACAGAACCTTCTACAGAAAAACATAAATGCATGTGCCCACTGCCCATAGCTAAAACATGCGTATTGTCCATGAAGTATACTGTACATGAACACGTAGGTCTACATGACATGTAAATAGCATTTAATCTAATTTAGAGTTACATGCAGGAATACATAACAAGAGCTCTCTTTGTATTCTCCTGATGGAATGAAATCTTCTCTCAAGTTTACATGTATTCATGCTGTATTTTGCTTTTCAGATTTATCTCAAAGACGATACACAACCAGTTTGGCTGGAAACAGACAATGAGGATAGGTGCAATTGGATGTGTTTGGTTTCCACGGCAACTACTGCCGAGGAACAGAATGTCATGGCCTTACAGGTCGGCATGGAGATTATTTACATGACAACACGAGAAATTGTCAAGGGAGAGGCGCTGAAGGTTTGGTACGCTCCACACTATGCAAGGAAAATCTGGAGAACTACGGAAACTCCACCGTTTGAACATCTAGAAAGTAAGTGGAAAAAACACAAATTACTGTAAATTAATTTAAAATACATTTCTGTGTGATTTCAATGTGATGTTTAACCCAGATATATTCTAGAATTTGCTGTGCTTTTGCAGCCCAGCTTCAGCTCTCCAAGAAAAACACCGTGATGTTTCATCCATACTCCTCGCCACCAAAAGAACAGAAAAGATCGACTCGAAAGCCAAAAGGTTGGATTATTATGTCTGAACATTGTGTCGTTTGGATGGCATCTTAAATCAAATCTATAGACTATAATTTGCTCATTGCTGCTGCTAATGCTGCACCATACTAATGAACTGTTTTGTGTCTCATGTGACAGTTTTCGTGCATGCTGAACAATGAAACATTTTCAGCTCAACTCAACATAAACATAGTTCAAAATTAATGGATGTTCGTGTATCAAATTGTATCACAAACTCAGCAGAGAAATGTACATAATAGCCCTGGAGGAAATGTAAATATTTACTTTCCCCCACACAGGAATCACTGGCACAAAAGCAGAGTCTGTAGGGATCTTCCCATGCACGGATGGAGGCTGTGGTCTGGTTTTCCCTGATGAGCAATCGCTTGTAGAACATCAGGAGAAACATGCCACTCCGACGGAAAATACCGCTGAGGGTTTCGTCCTTGTTCCTGTTGAGGGAACTCCAGCCGACCTGCCCGAACTTCTCGGTGGAGTCCAAGATAGCGACAACCTGATGGATGTGGAAACCGCAAAGGACATCATTCGAGGTGCGGTGGCTTCTATAAGCACCATGCATCCTCCAAGGAATATGTTCGTGCGACACAAGACATCGGACAGCAGCGGCATACACAAGTGTGTCCACTGCAAAGCGACTTTCAGCAGTCTCACAGAACTTGCAGAACATGTCAAAAAGGACATCATGAATGAGGCCAAAAGTAATGGAGGCACGAAGAAACGAGGCCGTCCGTTTGCTTATGATAAAATTGTTGATACTTCAAACGAGGTTTCACGAGGATCTAGACGATCTGGTAGATTAAGAGCACAAGGGAGACCTAAGAAGCTTGATCCCAATTTTGTGTATGAGGGGGTGAAAAAGATAGACCAGTCAAGGAATACCAAGAGAGCTTCTAAAATGGTTGAAGTCCTGAGCATCGCTGATTCTGATTCGGAAACAGATAAAACGGATGCTGATATGGAGGATTCGAAGGAAACTTTCAGACTGAGCTCAGCACTACAAGTACAAGAGGCAAATACACGTACATATGAGAAAGATAAATGTGAAACTGATGCAACCATAACAGCAAAAGTTGACTGTACCATGCAAAATCGAGAGATTCCCAGCACTTCAGCAGAAACTACTCCAACATCTGTCGAGATTTCATCGACCAGCTGCCAAAATGGCAAAGACATTAACATGAGTGAATGTCCTGTGCAGAGTGACGCAATACAAGCTACTCATCCACCATCTGAGGCTACTGTTGTAGCAGCTGATGATGATGTTTTGGAAACCAAAGTGGCAAATACTGCACAGTCCATTCCAGTGAATATTAAAGGAGGAATGGCTACTCTTCTCCAAAAGGCTCTGCCAGTGACGAAAGCTGAAATCGCAACCCCCAAACTGAGTCCAAAGAAGCAAGGTGCCTCCCAAGGTCAAGTTGAAGTCATTTCCACTAAAGATAAGCTTGTCACCGTGCAGCCTGCGACTTTTGATCCCAAGTCCAAAGTTCCCTCGATCATGAACCTGGATGACATGGATGTCATCACTGGAGAGCCACTGAGGGGAGATGCAAAGCCAAAAGAGAAAGTGTCTAAGGTCATTCGGACTGGATCCTCCACAGGAGAAGCTCTTCTGGATCAGTCGAACGAGACGTACACTTGTAAAACATGTGGGGAGCGAAGGAGGTTCAAAGGTATGTCAGAACTTGAGCAACACCTCTTCACCCATGTTGGTGTCAATAAGTGTAAGAAATGTGGGAAAATGTTCAACGAGGGCTCATCTCACAAATGTGGCAGTCCAAATGGAAAATCACCGATGGAGAACGATGGTATCTTGGTGGAGGAAATGGAAGAAAAAACACAAATTACGGAAGATGGAGAAATCGAGGGAAAAGGTTCCAAAGGCTTTGAGTGCAAAATTTGTGGGCGGGAGTTCTCGAAGTCAAAGTATTTACAAGCACATGAGCTTCGTCATAACTCCTCCACGTATTGTGGGACGTGTGGCAAAGTATTCACGTCAGCAATTCAGAAAAGACGACATCATTGTGCAAAGTCAGATGAGGACATCAAAGAGTTCTTTTGTGAATTCTGCGGAGCAAATTTTACAAGACAAAAATACCTTTTGGCACACATGGCCACCCATACTGAAGAACACAAGTGCCAGAAATGCAACAAAACATTTGCTCGGAAAGAATCGCTGATGATGCACTGGACTAAGTGTATGCCTGAGGAGGTAGCAAATGGGACGCTGAAAGTTTTCTCGTGTCCCCAATGTCCAAAGGTATTCAGCAAAGAGGTGACACTCAAAAATCACCGGAAACTGCATAAGGGTGCTTTCAAGTGCAGTAAATGCCAGCGGTGTTTTGCCACAAAGTTTACTCTCGACAGACACGAAGAAATGTGTGATGATAAAATAATGGGTAACAATCCAGACAAACTCGAATGTTATGAATGTCAGAAAACGTTCAGCACTGCCGTCTACCTCCAGCGTCACATGGCCATCCACACCGGGGCTTTCATGTGTGTTCTCTGCAACACAAACTTCTGTCGGAAGGGTGAACTCCGTAAGCATACACTGGAGTGCTCAGCTAGGACTCAAGTTGAAAATCTAGGCCAGATCTCATGTACTGTCTGCAATGAGACCTTCACGGATGTTCATGCTTTCCGTGTGCACTACGAAAGTCATACACACCCCTACAAGTGTGAAAACTGCGAGAAGCTCTTTGTACGAGGCAGTGCCCTCAAGGCACATGAGAAAAAGTGCAAGCCCATCGACAAGACGCAAATTATATCCTGCAATATTTGCAAGAGGAACTTTGCTAGTAATATCCTACTAATGAGGCATAAAGTCGTTCACGAGATCAAGAAATACAAATGCAATGCCTGTGGGAAGTCATTCCGTCGTATTGACTTCCTCAACAATCACATGTGCGTCAACGAAGTTGGCGAAAGTGTTCGAGTGAAACGCAATGTAAAAAAGGACGAAGTTGCACCTGATGACCCCTGGATCTGTCCGATCTGTGGGAAAACTTACGCCACAAACAGTAACCTCAACAAGCACATGTTACTCCACGGGGAGAAAAAAGAAGAATGTCACATCTGCAAGAAGAAATTTCATTTGAAAGTCGGACTCAAAGACCACATGAAATTCGTTCATACGGATGAACTCAAAGTATCGTGTGAAGTTTGTGGAAAGAAAATGAAAAGTCGTAATTCACTCTACGGACACATGCTTCTCTACCATTCAAATACCGACACTCTCTACTCCTGCGAATGTGGGAAATCATTTCGACTGAAAGGCAACTTGCAGAAGCATCGACTGACCCACTCGAACCTGAAGATTTACAACTGCAAGTTCTGCGAGCAGAAGTTCAAATTTCCTGAACAGCTTCGACGCCACGAGCTGTGGCACACGACGGGCCCGCGGTACTACTGTGACCTCTGTGATAAAGGCTACGTCATGGAGTTTGAGATCAAGAAACATCTGAACACCGTCCACGGGGGTCTGACGTACATCTGTAGTTACTGCAAGATGGACTGCCATTACTTTCACTCGATGAAGCGCCACCTACAACGGAGACACTTCGACATCGCAGACTGGCAGACGGATCCGAATGAGTTCATTCGAAAACTTGCGACTAGAACCAAGCTGATTGCAACCAAAGAAGCGGATGGAACTCTCACCAAACCTGTAAGTTTTGGTACTGCACAGTGTTGCCGGTGGAGATTTAGGTTGAAACCACAGTCCTTTCCTACACATACGTGAATTATATTGTGTTATACATGTAATTGTATAAATCAAGCAGATATTCAGATAACTTCATAGATATCAGGCAAAAATTTGTTGTGTATGATTCATTCAATACAAATTTATACTGGAAAATGAATCACTTACAAATCAGAATTCATCTTGTATCAATGTTTGATATAAAGTACTGAAACTCTCTTGCAGTTGGAGGAGGGCACGTACATGGTGGAGCGCAGCAAGAAAGAGTTCTTCCGTTGCGGTCACTGTCAGGAGACATACAAGTCCCGAGAAGAGTACAACATGCATCTCGTAATGGTCCACACGACGGCCCGGCGTTACTGCTGCTGCTACTGCTATACCACCTTCAAAACCGTCGGCTCTATCCTCCAACACCTCGAGATGCAACACGCCGACAACGACTCCTGGAGGACAAACACTGCACATTTCATCCAGAGTCTCGCGGTGAGCACAAGTGACGACATGGAGCTTGCGTCCGTCCAAGACGGCGAAGGGATCCACGGAAGCCTCCTAGCTCAGACTCTCGCGGGAACTCTACCGATGGAAGAGACTGGGTCGGATCTCCTGGGCAGCGAACAGCAGGGTCTCGAGCACATGGATCTACAGGTGATGCTTGTATAAAATTTATGGTAGTTTACTTTACCACACAAAGCTTGCATAGATGAGACATTCCTATGTATACAAGAAGAGACGATAGGCAAAAATGTTTCTTGGGAAAGTAGACAAATTCCAAAATTGAAAACTAACATGTTAGTATTAGATACTTCGCCAGGTTAATAGCTCTTGAGTCACCTAATTCACCCACTTCTGTGATTGACGGACATGACTTCAACATTTATGCCGTAATTCCCGTCTCCAACAGGTTTTGCTGCAAGATGCTGAGACTTTGAAGGAGGAAGACATTAACAACGTTCCTGGCTTCGACAGCACAGAGCCAGTGATCTTGGCAGAAGTCCAGGGGATTTCCGAGGACGGAAATCCCGACGGGACTTCCCAGACGGTGATCATCAAGGCCGACGGGCAAAACATCGGTGTGAACGGAACCCTCTCTGAGGAGCTTGCGCAAGCCTTACAGTCCCTGACAGCACAAGGAGCTCTCGGTGACAAAGGCCCAACTATGATACAGATTGCGGGGCCGAACGAAGGGGGCGAGGAAGTCCAGATGCCGATACAGTTGGTACAAGGAGAGCAACAAGAGGCAATGATCACGGGCAATGAAACCGTCAATGTCGCCATCTTGTAGTAGAGTATTGCAGTGATTAGGTCATTAAAATGAACTTTGCGTTTTACACATTGTCAACTTGGTTGGTCGACGTTTTTGGGGGAAATTTGTTGTCATTCGTTAAGCGTTCTTAACTTAGCAAGGTCAAGTTGCTTCAGTTTCTATAGTATTACTATTATTTTCAAATGAACATTCTGTTCTAACCAACCTGGATTGCATAGATAAATTGTATATAATTAATATCAATGCAGAAATTATTTTGTTCTTTAGATGGTTCTAAAATTGCATGGTTGACTTGACTATTTCATCTTTGTAGAATATAGAACAGGTATCATAGGCCATATTTTCTGAGCTTGGAAATAAAATCAACCATGCCCTGAAATTTGAATACACAAAAATATTTAGTTGGTCGATGAAATCTACCTTTGTCAACATCAAAAACAAACCTTTTCACTTTCTCTTTCTCTGTTCCAATATTCTTAGTTGTTTGCTATGATGCCAAAGATGTGTGCAGAAGTATGACAGAGCAAGAATAAACCTGATTTGTTTCAACTTGATTTTATTTCCTGAGTGATAAAATTTTAGCTACAGTTTTCGGTGTGGTTGTTTTGGGATAGAGTTTATAATTTAGCCACAGGTACCTGGTACTTCACTTGTATACTATTGCACATCACGACAGATATTCATGAATTTGTCCAGTAAAATGAGAGGACTACCGAAAACTTACAATCTAATATTTTACATCAGGGTATATGCTATTGTTGGGAATTATATTAATTCCATTAACAAATACAAAATGTACTGAAAAATTGCAAATATAAGCAAGATAAGTGAAAACATTACAACTCTATGAATAATCTATTGACATTGCTACCAGTAATGGTCATGTAATTGACAATAACAAGCTACTGGTAATACAAGCTACAGACAAAATTTTAGATATTGTGTAGCCAATAATGGGTCCAAATTTAACACATGTCGGTATAGCGATGGCAATTGTCCATATGCATTTTGACAATACATTCATGTACATTAATCTTGATAACGTTTATAACAGGTATTTGATCAACATATATATAAATTTGACAACTTGTCATGATTTTGCAGTGCAATTAACAGACATGATATGTGTAAATGACAAACGTACGTTGTATGTGGAATGTACATTTCATGTACAGAGTAATATATATGTCTTAAATATACATGTACATTGTTTTTGCAACAAAAATACGATAATAGATGAAATTGCAGAAAAAAAAATCGCAACAAAAAAGAAATTTGTCATGGGACGATTATTGTCATGTATCGTAAATTCTAGGATATGCTCATAACTTGTCAAAAGCCTAAAGTCAATCGAGAAAATTAAAAAATCTGAAATGTTTACTAATAGTCAGAAGCATCAACAAAAGCATATCTATATAATAAATATAGCAACATAGAACAAACAATATACAGCAGCATGTCAAATTGTCAATGTAAAAATCTTTTGGCATTCATGGCATTCATCTTTTGATCATAACTCAAACTGTAAGCAAAATATTTGATAATTTTCTTGAGGATCAGAAAACAATTTGGGATATGTCGCGATGTGAACTCATACAAAACTATATCAGTATATTGTAGACATGTGCAAAACTCAACAAACTTGAGATTGACATTGGATATTGATTTACCATTTCAGAAACAAAATTCTGAATTGTAACTAATGTTAAATAACAAACACCACATGTCCAGATATAGCTATACATATCAAATATAAATATCTAACACATTTAAATTGCACAAATATACTGCTCTAGTAATATAAATTGATATAAAGGATGTATTGCCCTCTAAAGTACCTAAACGTATTTGCAATCTCCGATATCACATTTCAATCATCCGTCCACAATCTCGCAGGAATTTTTCGCCCTCGATGTTGCTGCTCAGTCTCTCTTTTGCCTCCCGATGAAAGTGTTCATGGAGTCGTTGATGCCCGTAACGTTGGCAATATATGTGTAACAGTTGGCCGGGATCATCCTGCAGATTGATTCACCAAAATTAAAACTAAATGGTACAGTGATCAGATGGTAAAGCTATTATTTATAAAGGCAAGGAGAAGAGGTAATGACATTGTACAATGATTTTGTACATTTCAAGATGTACAATTTTTTTCTTCAACTCGTCTTTTAAGTGAGCGAATGATAAACACTTGTCTGTTCATAATTGTTATTTCCCCGACAATAGCTTATCACCACAAAATTTTGAAAAAATTCTAGTTTAAACCCAATGTCACAACCACACTTGTCTGTTAGCTTATACTTCGAAACTGAAAAGCTAAAACTACTACTACTTACTGTTTGAGAGCAATCGTGAAGTATAACAGCCTAGGCATAACAAGGATCTGCTGATTCGTCAGAATTGCTTCCATGATCTTGTCCACCGCATAATCAGGGTCGAGAATCGGCAGCAGGAAGGGATACCTGCAGTAAAGAACCGTCTTAAGGCCACTTATTATTTGCACCTTTTGTCAGTTTTACTGGTGTTTGTAAGGTTTTTTCATCATAAACCAGTGTTATGTACTAAAATCCCCAAGTTAATAATCTTCCTTCTCATCATTGTTGTACAAAAAAGTTATATACGAAAATTAATTTACGGAACCATGGTTTCACATAAAAAACATACAGTGGAGATTACTGTGAATTACTTGCACAAAATTTACTTCACGAGTTTATTTTTTTATATGAGCCGCAAAAATGAATCTCACATAAAAAAATGTAGTTTATCCTCATCAATTGATATCGAAAGCATAAAATGATCTAAAGAATGGAATTGACAGTATTTGTAGTCGAAAATTTCTCAATTAACGTTACATAAAAATGCACATACTTTGACTCGACGCCATCAAACATCCCCGTGTTGATGAAAAATGGGCACACGACAGTCGTGTTGACACCATCCTTCCCAAGTGACTGGAGCTCATTTCTCAACGATTCGTCGAATCCCACAGCTGCAAACTTACTGGCGCAGTAGTCACAGAGACCTGGTAAAACAGCAAAACGTTCTCATACTTGTAGATGTCACATTATGGTAAACATGAAGCAACTTTCGGTTCTGAATTTTTTTCCTAAATGCTGGCAAGGATGTACCGATACATGTCATGGGAAACTTGCACCAAATTTCATCATCTTGAATATGTGGAGTACAATATTTTTTTGTCTTGGCCTCGATTTCTTCAAAGAGGATATGATTGAACTAGGTTTTGTTTTTATTTTGTTTTTGTTTTTTAATGGCAACTGACAAGTTATATTTGTTTTGGTGAACTGACCTGTCACTCCGTTGAAACCGGCTCCGCTTGCGATACTTACAACGTGTCCCTTGTTCTTCTTCATCATGAAGGGCAGGAACGCTTTCACGGTCTACGACAAAGTTAAACAAGAAAGTGCTTTAGCAATGACGAGATTGGACACTGTTGTAAATTCCTGATTTTATACATGCTTATTTGTTTGTAAAGGTACAGGAACATGTAAATATGCTTTGTGAAACCAAGTTACCAGCATATATAGTTTCATTGGTCGCCGCATCATCGGTGGCCTTAATCAAACACAAAGTTACTTCAACTTCCGGTGCCGCTTAGTACAGTGCATTTTTTTCCACCTGCCGCTCAGGCTCAGCGCACAAGCACAATTTCATCCAATTTCAACTGACTGACAATCTCACAGCAAGAATTTTGGCCAATGCATTTGTTTCATATGGCAACCACTTTTACTACTCTCGATCATTCCATTTCAAATACTCATTTTCAATGATTTCCTGTTGCCAAAACTCCTTAAGGAAAGAGAGTAGCCGCATACAACTCTAAGATTTAAACCCACCCAGTAGTGTGCCATGATGTTGACGTCCATGGTTTTCTGGATCATATGATCCGGCGACTGCAAGAACTTCCGTCCTGTCACGATCCCGGCATTGTTCACCAGAATGTCCACATTGCCGACCTCTTTCTTCACCTGATCAGATAGGAAAACAATTCTTTACTTGAAATGATTCACTTTGATCTTATCATATTTTGTACACAGGTTACAATTTACAAAGTTACAATTGAGCAAAAAGTCCATTTTTCAGTTCATATATATATATATTATTAATTCTGCGCAAATGTTCAAATTTCCATTTTATTCCCAAGTTATCACCTGGTTATCATTGGTTTCAATAGCTGATAGTTTTCCAGCCATCTGACATCGAACCAAAACCAAGACGAAGCTATATAACTGATGTTTTTCAAGCATAGCAACTTACAAAATCCGCGGTCCTGTAGATCTCGTCTCGACTGCTCAAGTCGACTGTGAAGGGAAATGCCTGAACCCCGTTCTCCCGAACCATCTGAGCTGTTTGCTCGTTGCTTTCTTGGTTAACATCCCAGGCTATGATGTTGGCCCCAAGCTTTGCGAAGCGTAGACACATCAGCCGACCAAGGCCGCTACCTGAAGGAAAGCATATACATTTGAACTTTGAATATTTTTTTTTACCTTTTTTATTTGTACAAACTAGCCGTCCCAGTCTTTTCGAAATTCTGTATTGAACTAAAGTCAAGTTCATCCATCAGTGAAACACGCTTTTTGGTCATAGTTTTGTTTTGGATAATCGGATCAACTTTGTGTGTTTCTTTTTGTGGATCAAAATTTTGTGTTTCTCAATTGGATATCATGCCGTTTCATCATGCATATCATGCATAAATGCAATGTACTTATGATAAATCAATAAATACAGCCTATCAATATTTATTTTTAAAGCATTAAAATTGTTCAGCAAATAATTGTTCAGGCATCACCTACGAACTAAACTGTTGATGACTGGACAATTATTTAATAAAAGAAGTTGATATTCATCCTTTATTTGAGCATGTTAACTACGAGCCATCCGTCCTAAATTCGCCGCATTCCCAAATTCGCCAACGTGGATTTATGGCCTTGTAACATAAATAATACTAACAAGTTCGATCGTCAACCGAGACTCTGATATTCAATCTTTGTTCCAGTAATTTATTTTCCACAAAACGAGCTTCTAAGTTCTGTTATTATCGAGTTGGCGAATTTTGGGATGCGGCGAATTTAGGACGGATGGCTCGTAGCGGTGCGCCTTTAGCACTATTCACGGGCAGAGCCCTATCCAACCACAGGCTAAAATGTTTCAATGTAAGATTTGGCGCCAAAAGTCCCAAAAGGGGATATTTCCCGGATTATGACATCACACCCATCATCAGCTGATTGGATGATGCTCCCTGATTGGCTGAGTGGCAGCTTTGTAGCATGTAAAAACTGCACCATGATGACAATGTAAACAAACAGCTGTCAAGTGACAAAGTATGGAATTAACTTAAAATTGAGGGACATAAATCGTTGGAAACAACTGAGAGGGGAAGAAAATGAAACACAGTGTGTATTTCATGCATTCAAAACATGTTTTGTTCTGAAATAAGTTCACAAATCCTGACCCACTGTGACAGGGTGTCAGGCGGAAACCGTTGCCAACTCAGGAAGGGACTAGCACTTAACTCTGTTATTGGGCTGAACTAGTGCGCCTTCAAGTTGACCACAATGAAACGTTCCATTGAATTTACCTATCCCTTGCCACAGTGTTAAGAGATAGCATGCTGTCACACACTGAAACGTTCCATTGAATTTACCTATCCCTTGCCACAGTGTTGAGAGATAGCATGCTGTCAAATCGCCAATTTTCAAAGTGTGATAAAGCTACTTCAAATTTCTTCTCAATGGATGTGATATTTTTTTATCGTTCCCTGAGGGGATTTTCTTTGCTTTGGCAGTGATTACAGATGGTTCCTCAGTGCTGTTGAGCCGGCCGCGAGGAAGTTTCTTCATTCAATGGGGAGGATAGGAAACGTTTCATTGTGTGTCAAATCGCCAATTTTCAAAGTGTGATAAAGCTACTTCAAATTTCTTCTCAATGGATGTGATATTTTTTTATTGTTCCCTGAGGGGATTTTCTTTGCTTTGGCAGTGATTACAGATGGTTCCTCAGTGCTGTTGAGCCGGCCACGAGGAAGTTTCTTCATTCAATGGGGAGGATAGGAAACGTTTCATTGTGTTGACATGATCCATTTCTCCTTTGTTCCTCCTGTTCCCGCAGTAGGCCTACATAATACATTCCATTCTTTTCTTTAACAGTTAAACCTACGAGTGCGGGTATCCCCCACTACACCCCCCCCCCCCCCCTAAATCCGCGCCTAACTCACCGGCTCCAGTGACAAGCACCGTTTGACCTTTGACATTTTTCTTTGGCAACAAGGCAGCTGGAATAAACGCTCGAATTGAACCGTAAATGCTGTACAATATGAGGACGACAAGCATCCATATTAGCTCCAATGCGGGATGCATTGTTGGTTGTTTCGGGTTCACACGCAGGCTTGGCAAATTTCTTCGCAGAAGCGAGCACTTCTTCTGGAACTTTGAAGCCGTGCGAAAGTCCAGAAGTGACAACTGGATGTAAGCGACACCTGGCGAATGCAGGTGCGCGCGAGACGTTTACAATCGCCAGGTGGCAGCAATCAACTTCGGTGACGGGGGGGGGGGGGGATGCAGTGGAGCACGGGGGTTCCCTCCAGTCGGATTTTTCTGAAATTCTACACAAAGTTGCCTGAAAGTATTTCGGAAGAGTGGTATTTTTAGGCTGCTTTTTAAAAAAAAAAAAATTATTTCGCTTTTTTCCAAAATGGTGGCCAATTTTTTACGAAAGATGATAATTTTTTTACTTTGGCGGTCATTAATTTTTCTCAAAAGCCCTGTGTATCCAGTTTTGAGATGTTCGTTTCATAAGATTGCCCTCATGTACCTTCATTACATGTATAAGTTTCGTTCTAGGCAAAAAAAAAAACAGGCGATTTGGTTTTGTTTTGTTTTTTTAAATGTAAAATTTGCATTTTATCTTTTCTGAAAAAACTCTGATCAGTTTCCAGATTTTTCTCTCAGAACATGCCAATTGGAATACTCGATGTTGCATTAAGGTGATTTGCTCCTTTTGGACCCTAGCAGAGGGGCTAAAATTTGAAATTCGTTTGATGATTATCAGATATTTAAACAATCATCAATATGATATTGTGCACTCGAAAACAGAAAATTCTGATCAAATATTCTCTTTAGTGTGGAATTATGGGTAATTTCACCCCTAAAATACCAGCAAAATGGGTAATTTTTGGCCATTTTCACTAAAATCAATATTTAATGAAAACCTGAAATAGAATTTGCTAAATTTTTGCTTGTTTATTAACGAACCTATATGCATGTTTTTGATGGAAAAAAAATATGGGGGTCACCATGCTATTTTCTCTGTTATAGTTTGTCATATTTGTGAATGTCGATGAATTTTGTCGAAATTTCAGCAAATTTAGGTAATAATTTCTGTTTTGGGTTCATATGGATGCCTGTAGAGGAAAAATTAGCATGGTGACCCACATATATTTTTCTATCAAAAACATGCACATCGATTCGTTGATAAACAAACAAAATTTCAGAAATATCTATTCACAGGATTTCGTTATATATTGATTATAGTGAAAATGGCCCAAAATGACCCGTTTTCCTAGTATTTTTGGGGTAAAATTACCCATAATTCCACACTGAACAAAATATTTCATCCGAATTTTCTGTTTTGGAATGCACAATATCCTATTGATGATTGTTTAAAGTCTGAAAATCATCAGATGAACTTCAAAATTTAGCCCCTCTGCTTGGGTCCAAAGGGAGCGAACCACCTTAATTGAAATATTAAATTCCTCAATATTCCCAGACACATAAGCCTGAAAGGCCCAAAGTGGCGGGATACATGTACATTTATGCACAAATTGATGCCTTGGGCCAAACGCTTGTATGTACACGTAGACATCAGGCTTGTATAGGAAGTCTCATATGAATCAGTTTTTTGATGACCTAAGGTGATCTTGAGTGGTAATGTCGAGATTACTTTTGAAATGTAAATTGAATGATGCAGACAGAATCCTTGTGAATGAAGGGTTTGTACGTATTATGAGCAGGCAGCGACATTAGGGTTTTTTCTTGGTGACCTTGAATTTGACCTCAGTGAATTTGATATGTCAAATCGGCAATTTTACTAAAAAAAACAGTCTGTTTCATCAGAAGTGATGAAACAGACTGTTTACAACAGTCCATATTACTCCGGTAACCTTTCTTAGCACTTGGGCTTCTAATATGTTCTAAAATCAGCATATATGTTGTAGGTTAAATGACACTTGGCAATACCTCGACATACATATCAGTTGATCCTCGGTTCATCATTAGTTGCGCAATTTGCCATAATCAAATGAAATATGGCTGAACTTACCTCATCATTATTTGCGCAACTTGATTTCTCGATTACAATTCAATTCAAGCGAATATTTGGATCGATAGGTCACAATATGCTCGCCTCCTATCGCGGCGAGGGCAATATTAAGTCCCTGAATTAGATAGTACACAGTTTGGTTTGCGCTGATTTCATTCGCACGTAACATGACATCGTGCTTTTTAGCTTACCGGCCCTTTGGGCCGATAAGCTATTGTCGTGGTATTTCGTCCGTCGTCCGTCCGGGTCTGTAACTATTTTTTGACATGACGAATTTCCCCATAAATTTGTCAGAACATACCTATGGCCAGTATCTAGAGACGTTTTTTAATTTTTTGATTGAATCGTTTTTGCCTATTTGGCGGCCATTTTTGACGAAAAATGGCCAATTTTAGACTTTGGAGGCCATTTTCTCAAAAACTGTCTGATCAGTTTTGAGATTTTTGTTTCAAAACATTCCTCTCATGTACCTTTATGACGTGTATAAGTTTCGTTGCCCTTGAATCGCCGGTCTGCTTGTGGCGGCCATTTTGATTTTTTGACGGGTCGGCGAAAAAAAATTTGTTTGTCCCAAATCAAGTAACTATTCGTTTTGAGCCATTTCCAGCAAAAAAAAATTATTTTTTTTTGGCCATTGAAAAATTTTTTGGACTTGGAAAATTTCACTCAATTTTTTTTCATAATGGGAGCTGTGCAGAGTAAAGTCATAGAACACTTGAAGATAGAGCCTAAGTATTGGCACATTCAAATGGGAAATCATATATTGCGGTTTGAGTGATGACCTTGAATTTGACCTTCAATGGCCTTGGAAGCTCAAAACGACCTTTTTTGTCGAAAAATGGCCAATTTTGGATTTTTGATGGCCATTTTCTCAAAAACTGTCTGATCAGTTTTGAGATTTTTGTTTTAAAACATTCCCCTCATGTACCTCTATGATGTGTATGAGTTTCGTTGCCCTTGAATTGCCGGTCTGCGTGTGGCGGCCATTTTGATTTTTCGACGGGTCGGCAAAAATGGGAGCTGTGCGGAGTAAACTCATAGAAGACTTCAAAATAGAGCCTAAGTATTGGCACATTCAAATGGGAAATCATATATTGCAGTTTGAGTGATGACTTTGAATTTGACCTTCAATGACCTTGAAAGATCAAAAACGATGAATTTTGTCTTTGGTGGCCATTTTGTCAAAATCTATTCAAACAGTTTTTAGGTTACCTGACCTATGGTCCGATAACCTATTGGCATGGCGTGTCGTCCGTCGTCGTCCGTCGTCGTCCACACTTTTATCTTTTTTGTTTACAGGCGAATTCTTCTGAAATTTTGCACAAAAATACTTAAAAATAATTCAAGAAGGAGGTATTTTTTAGTTTTTTTATTTTCGCATTTTTTTCAAAATGGCGGCCGTTTTCGACGAAAAATGCCTGATTTTGGACTTTGGTTGCCATTTTCTCAAAATCTGTTCAGTAACTTTTTTTCTTTTTGATACATAACACTCCTGATATGTACTCCTATGATGACTATAAATTTCGTTGCGCTTGAATCGCTCGAAGTGGACCATTTTGGCCCAAACTCGGCCCAAATGGGACTTTCCCATGTTAAATTCTCCTATGCTTTATAATGGGACACATTATGCCTAATATCTCACTTAATATTGAGATTAGAGACTAGGAATCAATTGTGGACATATAGGAAATGATATATGCTGAATATTCTCGTGACCTTGAATTTGACCTCTGACCTCAGTTTCAAGGTCAGAGCACAAAATGGCTGATATCTCGCTTATTATCGACTCTACAGCTTAGGAATCAATTGTGGACATATAGGAAATGATATATGCTGAATATTCTGATGACCTTGAATTTGACCTTTGACCCCATTTTCAAGGTCATAGGACAAAATGACTAATATCTCGCTTGTTATCGACTTTACAGCTTAGGAATCAGTTATCAACATATAAGAAATGATATATGCAGATTATTGTCATGACCTTGAATTTGACCTTTGACCTCATTTTCAAGGTCACAGGACAAAATGGCTAATATCTCACTTATTATCGACTCTACAGCTTAGGAATCAATTGTGGACATATAGGAAATGATATATGCTGAATATTCTGATGATCTTGAATTTGACCTTTGACGGCATTTCCAAGGTCATAGGACAAAATGGCTAATATCTCGCTTGTTATCGACTTCACAGCTTAGGAATCAGTTATGAACATATAGGAAATGATATATGCAGATTATTGTCATGACCTTGAATTTGACCTTTCACCTCATTTTCAAGGTCACAGGACAAAATGGCTAATATCTCACTTATTATCGATTTTACAGCTTAGGAATCAATTGTGGACATGTAGGAAATGATATATGCTGAATATTCTCAGACCTTGAATTTGACCTCTGACCTCATTCTCAAGGTCCAAGGACAAACTGGCTCATATCTTGCTCCTCTATTGACTGTATGGCTTGGGAATCAATTGTGGACATGATATAGAAAATGATATACACTGAATATTTTGATGACCTTGAATTTGACCTTTGCCCCTTCATTTTCAAGGCCACAGCACAAAATTGCTAATATCTCGCTGATTATTGAATTTACAGCTTAGCAATCAACTGTGGACATGATATATGCTGAATGTTATATATGCTGAATATTCTCTTGACCTTGAATTCAACCAGTGACCTGGCTAACATCTAAAATATTAAACATTGTCCGGTAACCTATCTTTGGCCCTTGGCCTAATTTTTCTCAAAATAATGTATATGATTCTCTTTATCTACCTTTGTGATGTGTTATTTGATTTCGTATTATAGTCCATGCAGAAAATGTGTTTCCGGCAACATTCACGAACATGTTTTGACATTTAGAGTTCAAGATCAGTGTAACAATTTATATGTTGGAAAATCAATACTCTGCGTTTCTCGTGATTGCCGGTAAGCTACAGCACCCTTGGTGCTATGTGTTTAGCTTACCGGCCCTTTGGGCCGATAAGCTACTATCGTAGTTTTTTGTCCGTCGTCCGTCCGGGTCTGTAACTTTTTTTTGGCATGATGAATTTCCCCATAAATTTGTCAGAACATACCTTAGGCCAATATCTAAAACGTTCTTTTAATTTATTTGGTTGAATCGTTTTTGCCGATTTGGCGGCCATTTTTGACGAAAAATTGCCAATTTTGGACTTTGGTGGCCATTTTCTCAAAAACTGTCTGATCAGTTTTGAGATTTTTGTTTCAAAACATTCCTCTCATGTACCTCTATGACATTTTTAAGTTTCGTTGCCCTTGAATCGCCGGTCTGCGTGTGGCGGCCATTTTGATTTTTTGACGGGTCGGCGAAAAAAAAAATTTTGTCCCAAATCAAGTCACTATTCGTTTTGAGGCCATTTCCGGCAAAAAATTTTTTGGGACTTGGAAAATTTCACCCAATTTTTCCTTCATAATGGGAGCTATGCAGAGTAAATCAAGTCACTATTCGTTTTGAGCCATTTCCGGCAGAAATTTTTTTGGGACTTAGAAAATTTCACCCAATTTTTCCTTCATAATGGGAGCTATACAGAGTAATCTCATAGAACACTTCAAGATAGAGCCTAAGTATTGGCACATTCAAATGGGAAATCATATATTGCGGTTTGTTTGTTAACTTTGGATTTGACCTTCAATGACCTTGAAAGGTCAAAACGACCTTTTTTGTCGAAAAAACAATAAATTTTGCCTTTGGTGGTCATTTTCTCGAAAACTATTCAGACAGTTCTCCTCAAAATCATGTATAAGATTCTCCTTATGTACCTCTGTGATGTGTATAAATTTTGTTGCCTTTGAAATGACGGTCTGCGTGGGGCAGCCATTTTGATCTTTTGACAAGTCGGAGGAAAAAAAAAATTTTGTCCCAAATCGAGTCACTATTCGTTTTGAGCCATTTCCAGCAAAAAAAAAAATTTTTTTTTTGGTCATTGAAAATTGTTTTGGACTGAAAATTTCACCCAAGTTTTCCTTCATAATGGGAGCTATGCAGAGTAATCTCATAGAACACTTCAAGATAGGGCCTAAGTATTGGCACATTCAAATGGGAAATAATATGTTGCGGTTTGAGTGGTGACCTTAAATTTGACCTTCAATGACCTTGAAAGGTCAAAACGACCTTTTTTGTCGAAAAAACAATGAATTTTGCCTTTGGTGGTCATTTTCTCGAAATCTATTCAGACAGTTTTCCTCAAAATCATGTATAAGATTATCCTTATGTACCTCTGTGATGTGTATAAGTTTTGTTGCCTTTGAATCGACTGTCTGTGAAAATTTGTCATTAACGAAAAAAATCTTTCAAGATGTAACTTGATTTCGTATTGACGTCCATACAGAACAATTTACGATCTATCAACATTTACGACATGTTTTAACATATACTAGTAGATTTTAATATGAGTGTAACAATTTATATGTATTCAGCATTCCACGCAATTCACATGATTGCCGGTAAGCTACAGCACCCTTGGTGCTATGTTTTTGGTGTTGGATTTATCTCACGTTGATTGTCAGTGCTTTTCCTCTGTGATAAATCTGTACGTTATCTTAATTTATGACAATCCCAGTTTGATTACGTTTAAATATCGGAGTTTGAATGTCCTTCATTTTCGCTCATTACCTTACTCACTCCTCATTCCACTTCATATACAAGGTTACATGCCAAAATGTAGCCGTAGACCGAACTGGCTTGCTGTGTCTCATCTTGTCAAAGAGTGTGATAGCAAAAAAAGGGCTCGACTCCTACAAAAATGCGTGACTGAGCAATTCTAAGTTGAGAAAATCGGGGTGACCACAAAGCTAGAGGACGCTCCCTCCTCTGCCGGCGGAGTTTCTAAGGACACTGGTCAAATTCAAGGTCACGAGAATATTCAGCATATATATCATTTCATACACGCATGCACAATTGATTCCTAAGCTGTAAAGTCGATACTTGAGCGAGATATTAGCCATTTTACGCTCCGATCTTGGAAATAAGTGCGGTCAAGTTCAAGGTCATGAGAATATTCAGCATATATAATTTCCTATATGTGCACAATTGATTCCTAAGCCGTAAAGTCCATAATAAGTGAGATATTAGCCATTTTGTGTCCTGATCTTGAAAATAAGGTCAAAGGTCAAGTTCGACATTGTGAGATTATTCAGCATATAAGATTTCATATATGTCCACAGTTGATTTCTGAGCTGTAAAGTCGGAAAAAAACGATATACTAGCCATTCTGTTCTCTGACCTTGAAAATGAGGTCAAAAGTTCAAGGTCACGGAAATATTCAGCATATATCCTCTCCTATTTGTTCACTGTGGATTCCTGAGCTGTACATTTATAAAGAACTTTGTGGCCCTATTCGCTCACGAAAGTAATTCCATATACTACATGTATGTGAACCTTCTGAATTCCAGTTAACATAAATGTATACCAGGATATTACATTGAATTTAAGTGGTGCCTCTCCGGCGAAATCATCCCTGGATCCGCCCCTGCCCATCAAGTTCGCAGGTCAAAAAATTGGACGTCATATGACGTAAATTTCGGTAAGGGTGTGCCCATAGCCTCTCGTTTACTTGGAGTACTATTTGCAACGCAACTTATCACAAGTTTGCAGAAGAGAAAGCAATACTGCTGAAAATAACCTTCGTGCAACGCAAATAGATAAGTCATGATAAAAACCCGTCCTTGAGAATTTTATTCGCGATTTTTTTATCTTACTAAATACAGAGGTGAATTGAGTCCCAGTGTGTCATATAAAAACTACAGTTTGATGGATCCATCTCAAGTCAGAAAACAAAAATTGATGCAATGTTTAAATGCCTGGTAGATACCGCTAGATCTGTGGTACCAAGAAGTCTATTGCCGAGGAAGGATGTGAAAGGGCTAAATGTTTTGATCACCGGAGCAGGTATATTATTATCCTTTTAGTGTTCGAACTAGGTATTAAACACAAGTATGCCATGAAGATTATACAGATCCAAAGAATGATTCATATGGACCAGGCTTCGATGAAATGTGGATGAAAAAAATGTTGATGCAAATATGATTTTGTACATATTTTATTGTGTCCTAATAATTGTATAGGGAGCGGCTTAGGCCGTTTGATGTGCTTGCGGTTTGCCGAACTTGGCAGCAACATAATTCTATGGGGTCACAACGAAGAGAATACTGAGGAAACTGCGGAACAGATCCGCGAGCGCGGCGGCAACGCCTTTCCATACACTGTTGATCTAAGCAGCCGAAAACAAATCTATGAAGCGGCCGAGAAAGCAAGTCAAATTATCAACACCTATATTCTAAATCTGAATAATTATTCTACTATCCTATTATTCGTTTTTATTCATCAATGGCCTTCAGATCGATACATTTTATAGGATTCATTAAATAGTGTCTTTAGAAACCCCTCAAACACTCCTCAGAAATTTCGAATAACGAGGTAAAAATGAACAAATGTGTTGTGATAATAAGGTAACAATGCATAGTGATGCATAACAATGCATAGTGATAACAGTTTTGTGGGGAAAAAAGTAAATCAAGTCATTGAAACTGATTCTATGTGTGCCTTAGCTTAACTTCATGATAAACTGAATATTTAATATTCGATATAAAGGTCAAGAAAGAAATAGGGAACGTGGATATCCTTGTGAACAATGCTGGCATTGTGACAGGCCGAAAATTTATTGACTCTCCCGATGCTTTGATCGAAAAAACTATGGAAGTCAACATCATGGCGCACTTTTGGGTAAGTTTGTTCACATTTGTATGATTTTTACACTTTCTTTTTACTACTAGTAATAATAATCAGATTTATTTAACGACGGCTCGTGATGATAGGCAATTCTGCTTGTCTCACACATCCCCCGTCGAATGAAAATTTAGAATTTAGAAAGCACATTTGATGGAAAAACCTCTGCGTTCAATGCCAGAATGAAAACTCCACCAAGGCTACTTTGTGCCGGTGGCGGGATTCGAACCCACATCACCTAAAATACCGCCTCTGAATACATTTGTAAATGGTGTACAAATTACAAGGGTTGCAGTAAACGGGTCTGTGTTTAGTTATTTTTTTTCATTGTAATATTTTTGCAGACCGTGAAATCGTTTCTGCCAGAAATGCTGGAGAGAAACCAAGGTCATATCGTCAATATAGCAAGTGTGGCGGGACTGAATGGTGTTACAGGTGATGAAATACATTCTTTTTTAAACACATTCTTGTCACTAGTTTTTCATTGTACATTCAGTGATTACAGATATATATGTATATGTATATATATGTTGCAATTTCTTGCAGGATTATGCGATTACTGCGCCAGCAAGTTTGCAGCGGTAGGGTTCGATGAGTCCTTAAGAAATGAACTCCAATCTCTAGGCAAAGATGGCGTGAGAACTACCGTAGTGTGTCCTTTATACATCAACACTGGAATGTTTGATGGCGCCAGATTGAAGTAGGCGAATTTCCAGAACTGTTTTGACTAGCTTCGAATTTTTTGTTCCGATCTGTCCTAATTTGCACTGGAAACTAGTTCCCCCTCCCTCCCCCCGCCCCACTACTCACTAACCAGATCCGCGCCTGATAAAAAGACCTTATATTTCATGGTAACATCCACAAAAAAACAAAAACACACATTGTCGTTTGGATTGTTTCCATAATTACCAAATATACAACTCTAATAATACTTGCATATCATCGATTACTGGTAACAATTTTTTTGAGAAAAAAATAGTCTGTGTATACGTATATATATTGATTGAAAAATCATTTTTTCCAGATGTGACTTGCTTTTTCCAAATATGGAGCCTGATTATGCCGTCGACCAGATCATGCAATCTATCCTCACAAACCAGCAGATCCTCCTGATGCCAAGAGTTTTGTATTCCGTTATTGCATTGAAGCAGTAAGGACCATTTTGTCTTTATTCTCCAAAAACTGAAAACCCCAAATACTAGTGACCTAATTTTGTCTCATATCTCTCTCTCTCTCTGATTTGAATTCCTCTGTCGAGAGTCGAAAAACTGGTACCAAAATTATTGATATTCAAGGTAAATATTTCATCATGCACAAACTAGATGGTCTCGATTTCACATTCACAATGTAACTTTGCCATTCCCCAGCATACTGCCCGTGAGCCTGTACACCTATGTTGCTAACTTGCTCGGGGTGAACGACTCTATGAGCCAGTTTGTTGGACGAGCCAAGGAAGACCAACTGCAGAGAAAGTTGATACAAGATTCTAGAACTTTTAACTGAACATCAATCAACTACATTTATCTGCTGTTTTTGAATATTTGAACAATAAACTTTGATGTACAACACATTCACACCGTCTCTAGTAAGTTCTTTAGAATATTGAATACATGTTTTTTGAAAATTTATTCTTTTTCCATTCGTCCCTTCACTCTCATTATACCATGCTACATGGATAAGCTACCAATTGTAAATGCTTGCATATAGCCTACAAAATGTAGGTCAATACCATATTGGACCTAACAGTAGCACGGCAAGCCAAAGCAAGACCTCCTGCAGCAGCGTGCATGAAAATGAGGTCAAACTTGGGGTCGAATTTAAGAAAATCACTGGATAATATACCTATAGCCTTCAATACCCTTTATTATGATTCGAATAGCATAAATATGTGGATTGGAACACAAGATTTTATTAGAAAGACATGGAGAGATTTACAAGGTTACGAAAATCAAATATTTTGGGGGAAAGGAGGGGGGCGCTCTGCTATTGGGCATGTGCCACTATTAGGACCAATACGGTATATGTTACATGCAGCACCAACCACATGATACAGTGACATACTCCCAGTCTCTCACAAGTATTTCATTCAGGATCGCTCTGGGTGAGTTACTAGACACTAGACCCCTGCCACATACATGTATAGCTCCGCCAGCAGAATATACAATATTACTGTGTTTCCACATCAATCTCTCAGCTGTTCCATGACAGTAGGTAGATACTATCACTTTTCTCTAAGACGCCGGATGAAAATCACTTCATCGCGATTCTGGATGCCATAGCTGGGAAAGAGAAATGGATAACTTGGAAATTATGAATGCAGCCAAATTTTGGAGATAATGGCTAGCAAATATTGCAAATTGATAATTACACTTACTCCTTTATTTTTTTGTTGTCATCTGATAACTTTTGACCTTGAAAATATAACCAGTATGACTTCCAAATGTAACGCCTGCAGCGAAAAGAAATACCGTAATAGTATTAGTACAATGCAAGAGTAGTCAAGATTGATGCTGTAAAGATGTTGAACAATTTCACCAATATGTATATGAATATAAACAGAATATCTGCATGAATATTGAAAACCTGCAAACATATGCACAAAAATTTTACCAGCTAAGGTGCAGTGGTCCATCTTCCCTGAACATCTTTCGCTGGATGTGTCCTTTGATTGCCTTCTTGAGGTCTAGGACTGTGCCGTTCTGTACCACAACTACAGCTGGAGATAAAAGGCATGCATATTAATCGATAATAGATAGATTTTCTGCAGCTGAAACTCAGAGTTAACTGACACACATCTTTGAAAATATGCGATGCTGCCTGCAATAATAACTCTCATATTATGAGAGTTCAGTTGAAGTTATGATAAGTAAAGAATTTGGAGCAATACAGTCTGTATTATCAAGCAAACCTGAATGTAGTCTTGTATTCTTAGAGTAGGATATCGGATAGGATAGGATAATGTTTATCCTTCTTCATAACCCCAAAATAATAATCAAATTCAAAGTCAAATTTAACAATATTCCCCCCAGAAAAAAAAAGGTTTACATCATTCTTCAAACTGATGTCCACTGCATACAAGATATTCCATAACAAGATGGTCAATTCAGGCCAAAGCGGAAGAATGAATGAAGGAAAAGAATAGTAATTTTTTGAATGGAAAGAGTCTATCACTGTGGAAATACAATACCACCATTACTCTGCTAGGCTCAATTTCCCTCAGTTTTTAGCCTGAGTTGGCTATCTTGCTATGGTATATCTTTGATACAACTGTGAAATAACTCGTACGAAGCACGGTGTCATCCGCTCTCCTGACGTTTACAATAATTGCGCCTCCATGTTCCAGCGATATTAGGGAGTTGACTTCCTCCAGAGTGATGGCTGTGGGGAGATCATTCAGCAGTGGATCTCGCTGAAACAATTGATATGACAGTGTGACACAGTGGTCCCCCTCGAATACGACCTACACATACCCTCCTCCCACGAAAATGAGGCTTTATTTGAGGGGTTTCATCTACTTGTTAAACTGATCCTCACACTACTGATAAATGTCTTCATAGACGAGGAAGTCTTTACTGAATGTTGTCTTTTCTGAGAAGGACCACTGTAGCATCAAATCCAACAGAAAGTAATTGAGTGATCATAAGAGTGTGGCTGCATTTTTGCCAGTACTCCATTTCCGAAAAACGAACATGTAAAGGCTCACAACATTTCTATATACATGTAGGAACACTTGGAGAGCTAGAACATGTTACGTGATACTTGATGCATGTATGTGTAACGTCAAGACAACAGCATTAAGTATTCAGGTTGCAACCAAGAATATCTATACCAGAATAAGTTCCATAAGTCCATCCTGGAAAGCATCAAGAGCTGATTTGTGTGACAGTATCTTTGGCCCCTCAGTTAGCTCCCCAAGACTCTCTTCATCTGAATCGTTGTCATCATCATTGGACTTTTCAGAGTCAACCGACCTCTTGCGCTTGAGTGAATCACTCTCCTGTTTGATCGCTGCCTGTGGGCTCACTTGTTGAGGGAGCTGCTGCTTGGGTGATTGTGGCTCTTCCTTGATTCGAACCATATTTGGATTGAACACAGGGTCTTCCATCTTGAAACTGAATTCCAAAAGAATTATGTTTAATTAATATACCAGTTGAATCCCATGATCTAACAACTTAAGTCTCAGTTAATTCCCCCATGGTAATAGAATGATATTTGAACGGAGTGTCAATTAATGAATTATTACACAAAAATTTTTTCATCTGAATTTATCACCTTAATTCTTTTCACGAACTCATTATCATCATTGACTGTGCTGGAAACAGGTGTTCAATCTGAAGTTTCAATGTAGAGTAGAAGTTTTCTTATCATTGTTTTATCATGCTTGTACATTCACAATTCGTCCATGTCCAGCAATCGATACCATGTGGTTACAATTTGATTGTATATTTTACCATTTATTTTCGTGTAGGTTACCATGAAGTGTCGACCATGTTTACGTGGGCGATAATAAAAGACATCGCGGCTTAATGCTATGATTTTCAAGAACTGGCTTGTTTTATTCCTTCAAATCGTACACGCATTGAATATAAAATTAAGGGAATTCATGGAAAGCCTTACATCAGGTTTATTCCATGGCGGACTCGATTATGTACAGCCCTATTCCCATCGCCCACTTCCAGACTTCAGAATTCGTAGGATTCTCGAGAGTGGCGGATCTATTCAAATGGGCATCGATGGAGCGGATCTCACTAAACGATTTTTAGGGAGATTCAATAAATATGCAGGCAATGAATATAAAAAGCATTCTTTTATGCAAATCCCAATAACCCTAAATTTTATTGAGTGTGGTGGTTCATTGGAAACTGTTTGTGGATGAATGAACATTGTTTTTTACTCGCGACTGCTCTGCGCATATTGAAAAATTGACCTATATCCGCCCCTCGCCGAATGGGCTATCTATGTTTGACCGCCGTACCTGCAGTGATGTAGCCTATGTTAGCCAAGTGTGTCGAAGTAACTGAAAAATGTATTTCTGCTTTAATTAGTGAGCAGGAGGCCGTGGAGATGGATCTTTTAGATTGTTTTTGGTGGTCATCACAGTATCACATTTATGTTGAACACTATGTACAATATGGATAACTGAGGCCTATTATTATCATGAGTTGGTGGGGAAATTAGGGGATTATCACTGTTTCTTGTCTAACCTAGTATATTGCACATCTGACGTGACGAGTCATGTATGATTATCTTCATGTCAACAAGATTATCTGCCCGCGGGCTAATAACTTGATGATTAAAATCGCTCGTTTTCCATATACTAGTAGAATGGAAAACTGAAACATATTCATTGAATGAAATCCAACGAATAACTAGACGTCAAGGCCTAAAGATGCCTTGGAGGCATTTCGGTGTTAGGACTAATTCGTAATATTTAAAACATGTTTGCCACGGGCTCTATGACACAACGTTTGCTAGATATTGACGAAATAGAAAAATGTCGACTCAGCGAAAAAAATTTCGGGTCAAGATCAAAGTTCATCCATCATACCCCCCCCCCCCCCAGGCATGTTTGTTCAGGTCGACGAGTCCGAAAATAACGTCCATTTCGCTCTACGACGCACCGTTTCCGAGATATCGACGAAAGCGAAAAATGCCAACTCGGCAAATAAATTTCGGGTCAAGGTCAAAGTTCATTCAAAATACCCCCTTAGACATGTTAGTTCATTCAAAATACCCCCCTTAGACATGTTTGTCTAGGAGGACGAGTCCGAAAAAAACGTCCGTTTCGCTCTACGACGCACCGTTTCCGAGATATCGACGAAACAAAAAAATGCCGACTCGAAAAAAAAAATTCGGATCAAGGACAAAGTTCATCCCCTTAGACATGTTTGTCTATGGCGGCGAGTTCAAAAATAATGTCCATTTCGCTCTACGACGCACCGTTTCCGAGATATCGCCGAAAACGAAAAATGCTGACTCCGCAAAAAAATTCGGGTCAAGATCAAAGTTCATCCATAATACCCATTAGACATGTTTGTCTAGGGCGACGAGTCCGAAAATAACGTCCGTTTCGCTCTACGACGCACCGTTTCCGAGATATCGACGAAAACGAAAAATGCCTACTCGGCAAAAAAATTTCGGGTCAAGGTCAAAGTTCATCCATAAATAGAGGATCTTAAATGAGTGCCCATTTGATATCAAATTTATTAAACGAGCCAAAGAACTTCTGCTTTTTGCGAGCCTTGGCGAGCAAAAATGAAAGTTCTTGGCGAGTTTAATAAATTTGATATCAAATGGGAACGAATTTGAGATTCTGTTTATCACATGAAACGTCTTGTGGCCATTTAACTGAATTTTTACCGAATTTACATCGGATTTTGCAGTGGTTTTGCACTTGATTTGGCTCCGTGCAAGGCCACGTATTTACGTTATTTTACCATGGTTACGTTATGCGATATTACATGTGTTGAATATGAAATTTATGCAATGGGTTTATGCCACTGGAAAACAGCATTGCATGTGATAATACCCCTTAGACATGTTTGCCGCTCCACAACAAACATGTCTAAGACATTTCTTAGACATGTTTGTCTAAGGCGACGAGTCCGAAAATAACGTCCGTTTCGCTCTACGACGTACCGTTTCCGAGATATGCAGGAAGCCTCAAGGATGAGTCAGCAAAAAGTTATTTCGACCTCTAGGTCAAAGGTCGTTTGACGGATCAATCCCATCAGGGACAGGGTTCTTCCCTGGTGGTATATAAACCTCCATGCAAAGTTCTGCAACTATTGCCTGAATATTTTTCGAGTTATCGTCCGGAAACCAAGTCTCATAATCGGCCTTGATTTCATCCTCATGGACCTCGGAGTCGGATCAAAATAAAAAAAAAACCCATAGACATGTTTGTCTAGGGTGACGAGTCCAAAAATAATGTCCGTTTTGCTCTACGACGCACCGTTTCTGAAATATGCAGGAAGCCTCAAGGATGAATAGGGTTCTTCCCTGGTGGCATATGAACCTCCATGCAGAGTTCTGCATCTATTGCCTGAATATTTTCCGAGTTATCGTCCGGAAACCAAAAACCTTGATTTCATCCTCACGGACCTCACGGACCTCGGAGCCGGCTCAAAAAGAATAGGGTTCTTCCACATATCATTTCTGATTAGTGGTGAAAATTTGACAAGGATCCATCAAGGCAATCTAAAGTTATCGTCCGGAAACCAAACGGCGGAAGAAGAAAAAAAAAAAATATTCTGCTAAAACCATAAAGGCATTTCTGCCGAAATGCCTTAATAATACCAATACTATGCTTTTGTTTCTGCGTCATAGGCTACATCATTTTTGATGATGTATAATGACTCCGTTCTGGACCACGTACTGTAGGCCGTGTGGGGCCGCTAATCATATGTCGGGCCACTATACCAATATATAATGCCCTATTTATAAAATCATGTTATTGTTATAATGTATCATGTGGTATGGGCCGTTTGATCCATATTCATAGTTACATTGCAGTATGTAGGCCTACGTCGGGCTTTATATACATTCCAAAATCGTGAATTTAATAACAGGCATCTATATGGGGCATTGAGACTATTCAAGTCCCTTCTTGGATGAATTGAAGCATGTAACTATAGGAGGTCACCCTACAATTCTATGAATCGAAGCCCTTTCTATTGCTGGGATCCACGAAGAACCATTTCGGGATTAAAATCCTCCAAGTCGGGCCTCAAATGATCTCTGCTGAATCAGACATTCAAATTTTCATGTTTTTTTTTCAGTAATCCTCTCACATTGTCAAATATTTCAAGATGTACATGGTCCATATTTCTCCATTCCACAGTTCTACAGTCCATCCTTGTCTGGGGGTGGTGGAGACTCACGGCGATGTCCTCGTTGACGTGGCTGGAGGAGTTCCGTGCTCCCAGGCTGATTGTGTGGCTTGAGTCGAGCTAGAGCACGAGGTGTCCTCGACCTGGCAACTGGTGTCTGAGGCCGAGGCAGTGACTGGACAGGCAAAGCCTCTCTTGGCAGGCAGGGCTCCGCGGACACTGGCGAAGGAACAGTATCCTCAGAGATGGGTGAGGGACGGAATTGGGATCCGATCTATCCATGATCCAGGTGAAGATGAACGTGGTGACGTTACAGGGAGCACGGAGTTCTCCTGGGCAGAGGGCTTCGGACTGTGGCAGGTGGAAGGCTGCTGCACCAAGGTTGGTGGGGGCAACAGAGGCTTGCTCTCAGGACCAGCCTTCGTCCCAGTGCCTCCAGTGTGGGAGGTATTGAAAGGCGTGAACTTCCGAAGGTGCTGTCCATTTCTTATGGTCACCCTGCCAGAGCCATCGACACGGACAGCATACTGATGGAACTGACGGACTTCTACCACTCTCCCAGTGCGTTCCCATCTCCGAGGGTGGTTGCCCACCAAGTTCTGCAGATAGACATAGTCACCGACCTGTAGAGGTGGGAGTCTCTGTGTGTGCTCATTCCACTTCTCATGTTCACGAGAGTGACGACGGGCAAGGGCAAACTCACGGTGGGACATCAACTGTGTCCAAGTTTCATGAGGGGAGTACCTACCGAATGGGATGGGTATGGCATCACGGATTGGCCTGCCGAACAGGATCAGAGCTGGTGAGGCTCTAGTCTCAGGGTCAATGGAGTTTCTGTACATCAGCAATGCTCGCTGAAACTTGTCAACATCGAGTGAGCCTGAAGGGCTGATGTTATCCATCAACATCCGCTTCACTGTCTTGACACCAAGCTCTGCCCTGCAGTTGGCATGCGGGTTTGCTACTGAAGTGATCATGTGCTTGACACCCCAGTTCTTCAGGAAGTGTTGGGTTGCGGCTGCAGAGAACTAGGGTCCGCCATCAGATGTCAACTCTTCTGGTATACCAAAGGTAACAAAAGTCTCATGCAGTCTCTTGATCAGGCCAGCTGCTCCAGATTCAGACCTGAAGACCATGGGCCAGTTAGAGTAACGGTCCACAATAACCACATAGTCATTGTTCTTGTAAGTGAAGTAATCACTGCACACCATCTGGAAGGGATAGTCTGGGGGCTTGACATCCGATGGAGGCTGCATAGGGTTAGATTTCGCAATCTGGTGGCAATGAGAGCAGCGATCCCTCACACGAATAATGTCGATGGTAATGTCAGGCCAATGAACAGAGTCCATAGCCCGCGCCTGCATGGCACCGACACCTTGATGAGCTGCATGTAGGGCCTCCAGGACAGCTGGTCGAAGTGGGGATGGAATGACAATTCTGTGGCCCAGCAGAACAACACCGTCGATAACACACAGACTTGAGGCATGGCTATGGAATGGACGCAGCTCATACGGGAGAGCCTTGGCCTCAGCTGGGAAACCAACCTCCACTTGGTGAATAAGGCTGAGGAATGTTTCATCTGATGCTGTAGCCTCACGAACCATGTCCCATGTGACAACTTTGGATATGGAGTCCAAAGTGCTACTCGCACCCGCAAGCGTGGAGATGTCGTTGGCAATGTCCATGTCCCTGTCGTGCTGGCTGAGGCTAGCGAGAGTGTCATGGCACATCAGGGTAGTATGTTCCGGCTCGGATATCTCTAGGGGCTCTCCGGGCAGTTGGAGATGTTCTGGCTGGCCGACGGGATTCCGAGATGCAGCATCAGGGCCCAGATTCTTACGTCCTGGCACATGGATGATTGTGAATCTGTACGGCAAGGTCTTTTCCTTGAGATTGAGCAGGCGCCTGTTGTGTATGTCAGTGAGCGATCGGCTATTTAGAACTTGTACGAGTGGCTTGTGGTCAGTGGCAATAATCAAATCTGTGCAGCCCAGTACGTAGTAGCGTGTTTGATGGAATGCATAGGCAACAGCCAAAGCTTCACCTTCGACTGGAGCATACCGACTCTCTGTGGGGTGGGTAAACCTGCTGCCAACCAGACATAGTTTCCATCCATTCCGACAGCAGACAGGGGTATGGGTCTCGCATTGGCAGTACTTCTGCATCATGAAGAACCCAATGCCATCAACAGACCAGAGTCACCAAGCAGGTGACTCTGGTGGGATCAAATAGGCGAACACCCTCCTTCATTTCATTGACAATGATCTGTTTGGACTGGTGGAACAACCGATCAAGCTCCTCAGTCCAGATGAACCTGGTTGACGGCTTGAGTAAGGATCGGAATGGCTTCATCTGCTGAGTCATGGCGAAGGCATATGCTCCCTGGTTGATTAGTCCGAACCAGGCCCTGGCACCAGTGATATCTGTTGGTGTGGGGAAGTTCATGATGGCATCCAAGAACTTTGCGCTGGGTCGGATGTTTGTTGGAGTGATACACATCCCTGCAAACTCAACAGTGTTCTGAGTGAACTGGAATTTCTTGGGATTCAGAGTGATCCCGTTCCGTGCACACAAATCAAGCCACTTACATGCCTGAAGGAAAGCCCCCTCGATGGACTCTGACCACATGCAAGTGTCATCCACACACTTGACCTTGTTCGGGAAGTTGGCGATTATGGCATCGAAACGCTGGTTGTAAGCATCACCACTGGCCAAGAAGCCCTGCGGAGCCACCTTGTACCTGTACCATCCCCACGGTGTGATGAACGTAGTGACGTGCCGGTCCTCCTCCCGAATGGGCACTGAGTGGTAGCCATTCCAGGCATCCGTGACTGTCTTCCTCATGCCCTGAGGAACACGATCGGCGAGGTGGAATGGGCTTTGAACATGATGAGTCTGGCGGACTGAATGCCGATTCTGTGGTTGCAGGTCCACCGTGTGTCTTGGGGAGCCATCAGCCTTGCTTGTCACGACCATACGTGAACACCAGGTCGTGGGTGTGTTGGGACTGACACGCTCCAGAACCCCAATGCGCACATCCCTCTCAAGGTCAGCATAGACTTTGTCCTGCCAGTGGATGGGGACCAGTGCGGGTTTGTGGACGGCTATGGGAATGGCGCTGGGGTCGACATGGAGATGTAGAGGGTCACCCTTCATCAATGGAAGGGGTTGGTGCTCACATTACATTGAAAGTGGTTGAGTGTCAAGCAGCCACTCCTTGAGGGACGCAACATTTTCCTCTGTGCCTTCAAGTCCAAGGGGTAATTTTGTGGGCATGGGAGGTGGCTCCTTGCTGCGTCTGGGGCAGGAACAGATGCTCTCTTCTCCGAAGAAGCAGTACTTGTCTGGTTTGTCTGAGGCATAGTGACTGGGAAGCCTGGAGTGATGATCCCAAGATCGGTGAGGGCTTCTCTACATAGGAAGGCTTTCTCCATCCTATCAGATACATAGCAGAGCAGTTTTGTTGATCTTGTGTGGACGGAAGCATCACTGATGGTCACATTGACAGCGACACCGCCAATGACTCCAAGGTCCTCCCAGATTGCTCCGTGCATGACCAGTTTCACCGGGATTAGGTCCTGTTTCCTGATCCCCATCATGCAAGCAGATTTCAACGGTATGATGGAGCTATGGCACCCTGTGTCTGCCACCATCGGCAGTGTGACTGATGCAAGCTGGCTGGTGTTCTCTATGGGATGGCCGAATGAGGCATGATCATGTGGTTGCAGTGTCATGGTGACTGTGACGACAGGGTGTGGTTTAGAGGGCCTTGCTACCCATTCTCCATCAAAAATATGGTGCTCAATGCCTGTTGACTTGTTGGATCTGTCCTCTGCAGATGTGCACAACTGATCAAACACAACACTGTTCTGAACTGATGGGGCTTCTTGGGTTGCACTCACCGAGGCATTTGACTTTGCAGTGTTCTTGTGAGAGCTGTTCTGGGTGCACACACGGGAGGTCTTGTCACGATGACCCCATTCACCGCAAGCACCACACTTGCTGCATGATGTGGTGGAATGACCTCTAACAGCACATTTAGCACGCTTGAATGTCCAGGCCTCGCAGTGCTTGGATCGTGCCCTCCAGTCATTCCTCTGCCCATGAGACGGGCCACCACATGCCCAGCACTTTGCTCCAGAGGAAGGCACTGGTTTTGAAGCATTACTTGTGGCACTAGCAGAGATTCCGACGGCACCTTGTGTCATCTTGCCCTGTTCCTTCTGGGCGATGAAGGAGACAGTCTCCTCCAGTGTCCGATCAGTTTTGGGATCACCCAACAAGTCAGACAAGATCTCTGGATCAGCGATTCCTCTCACCAAGTTGTCCTTGATTATCTCATTACTGAAGTCAAGCTCATGTGTGCACCCTGGTTCCTGACACTTTTGTACATATTGACAAAGGGAAGCCTGACCTCGGAGACTGGCCAGGAAAGTGTGAATGCTTGTTCCAGGTGACTGGGTCATTCTATTCAGTTTCATGCCATGGACAAGGGTGCTTTCATCTTTTACAGCCAGCCTTTTGATGGCACCCAGAAGCTCAGCCTCAGTCATGTTAGCGACATCTCCACGGATGTCTCTCATGACATCTGTACGAAGATCTGCGTCGCAGCAGTAAAACATGGCAGTTGGGAGCATGGTATTATTGATGCCCATGCCGACTTTGTACATATTCCATTGTCTCTTGAAAGCTGACCGCTGCTCTGGATCACAGCCTGACGCGACTGTTGGGGGATCCAATTTGAGCTTCTGTGGCGTGGGTTGAGCAGGGGTTGGATGGGCAGTGCGGTCATGCATCTGGAGGGCTGCAGTTAAGGCTGCTGCGAATGCGGCATCCAGATCCTGGGACTGCCATTGACACCCTGTCACTGGACACTGTAACTGTGGCATCGTACTTGGTTAGTCTGTAATTTTCTACTTGGGGACTTGGGACTTGTTTTTTATTGTAGCCGTCATAGATGAATATTGAACATCTTCCTTTCAATAGTCTTTATTTCAAAGGATGACTGCTACCTGCAATGCATCAATATACACCACATCAATGACATAGTATGATTAGTATCTGTTTATTCACGTTTATATTCCTACGTTTTGAGGGTAGGTCAGCCCAGTGTCCTTGCAGTTTGATCAATCGCCCCTTAACCTGGGGATTTATCTGAGTCGATATCGAGAGGTATTCACCCAGAAGAACAAAGCCAAAGTGTTCGCCAACTTCTCCAACTTGATGATCTTGGATGACCACGAAATCCGAGACGACATTGGAATCTCCAACCAGGATTCTGATCCTGAAAGTCGCGAGTTTTTTGTGGGATCCAGAGGTGCTCAGTCGTGTCAACTCGCTCACCAGCGAGTACTACCAGATACAGCTGGGGCCACTCAAGATCATCATGACTGACTCCCGACTTCCGAAGTCCCTCTACAAACCGCGTAGACAGCCTGGAAATCAGAGCTTCTACGGCTGGGAGCAGGGGAACGCCATCATGCAGAGCTTGGTCCCAGACGGCTTTACTAGGATGTGTCTCCCAGTGTTCACTATGCCTCTGCTGTTTCTCAAGAAGAAAATCATCCAACTTGCACAAAGCTTGAAGGTGAATGCAGCCAGTGAAATCTGGCAGATGATCCAGAACAAACATTCAACAGAAATTGCTCCAATTCTCGACGCCATCGACCATTTCAAGCAGGTCATGGGTCCAAAAGGAGACGTCCTACTTCTAGCCGGGGATGTTCACATTGGAGGCTTCACGGATATCTCCAAGAAACGACAAGATGGAACTGAACAACTAATCTGTTATCAAGTCGTGTCCAGTGCCATTCGTAACATAAACACGAGTCTCATACAGTTTGAAAGCATCAAGTTCCTTTTGAATTTCGTTGAGACGTACAGAGACTATCATTACAAACACTATGACTGGACTAGGGAGAATAACTTCGCACTCATCAACATAAATTTCCAGGACCCTGAGAAACTGGTGTACTGTGTGCAGCTGGTTGACACTAAGAAGACTGAAGTTTGACTGTCAACGGACCCACATTGGGGCCAGCTGTCAAGAAGTCACTGTGACATTTTGTAACATGGACAGTAGATTCAATTCTACAACGCTATTATTTCTGCTATGTAGTCACAAATATTTAGTTACATCTTTTCTTATCCTATATTTTTTTTATTTTTAGTTAGATAATTCGTTTTCACAATTAACAGCCATATCCTATGCCATAACATACATGTATTTACAAAAATCATATATATGTATTAATTAATTATGTATTAACAAATCTCTGTTTTGTTGGACACAGACAGAAACGATTTATTTGACCATGAATACTTTTGAAACTCTTGCAGACGTGTCTCTGTTTATTATTTATGGTTGAACATGTCTGCTTCAGAACTATTATGTGACTTTATGTTCACGCTATTAATGACTGTGAAGGCATCCACAGCAATTCACTTGAGTTTTCATAATAATAATAATAATTTATTTTCTATAGCGTAAATCCACAGAGTGCTCTAAAACGCTTTATGTGATGACATAGGATATTATGATTACATGGGATAGTATGATTAGACATTAAAATATTCATTGAACAAGTGTGCCTTGATTTGAGACTTGAAAAGTTCTAAATTGGGAGCAGTTCTTATACTATGAGGAAGACTATTCCAGAGGCGTGGCCCTGCAACACTGAAGGCACAGGTCTGAACAGCTGATGACCTTGTGAAGGGGATTTGGAGCAAGGACTGGTCACCGGAACGTAGTCCTCTAGCTGGCTCATATCTGTGGAGGAGTTCATGAAGGTACACCGGGGACTGATTGTTCACTGTCTTGTACACCAGAGTGAGGATCTTGAATTTGACCCTCTGCTCGACTGGCAGCCAGTGGAGGGATTTGAGCACCGGTGTAATGTGGTCCCTCCTCCCAGTTCCCGTGATCAGCCTTGCTGCAACATTCTGGACACGTTGTAACTTGTTAATCAGCACAGAAGGAGCCCCGCACAGGAGAGAGTTACAATAGTCCAGCTTCGTTGTAATGAACGCATGGACTATGCGTTCAAGTGATGGACGGTCCAGGTTCCTCTTGATCTTGAAAATGTTGTGAACATGGGCATAGGCAGATTGACAGACAGCTTGCACGTGCGCCTGCATGGACGTTGTGGAGTCCATCACGACACCAATGTTTCGAGCGCGGGAAGATGGAGCAACATGATGATCACCGATGTGGATGGACGGAGGTACTCTGGTGTGTGCAGATGACTTGGAAGAGATCATGAGAAACTCAGTCTTGTCACTGTTCATCTTTAGTTGGTGTTCTATCATCCACTGTTGTACAGATGCAATACATTTCTCGATTTCGACAACAGCACAGTCAATTTCCTTGGGCTTGCATGTAAACCAGATCTGGGTGTCGTCTGCGTACAGGTGGTAACTTGTGTTTAGCTGTCGTAGGAGCTGTCCTAGAGATGCCGTGTAGATAGTAAAGAGGACCGGTCCTAAGACCGATCCCTGAGGCACCCCACAGTCCAAGGACATGGGATCAGACCTTGCCCCTTGGATTTGGATAGTCTGCTGGCGACTTTCCAGGTAGGACACGAACCACTGCAGCATGGTGCCGCCGATACCAAGATGCTGAAGTGTGCTGGCAAGGAGCTGATGACTGACCGTGTCAAAAGCGGCCGATAAGTCCAAAAGGATGAGTAGAACTACTTTCTGCTGGGCCACAGCACACACAATGTCATTCCGGACACGGACAAGTGCAGTCTCAGTACTATGTCCCTGTCTGTATGCGGACTGGCAAGGTTCGAGTAGGTTGTGATCCTCCAGGTATGTGCTGAGTTGTGAGACTACAACCTTTTCAAGGACCTTGGAGACAAATGCCAAATTTGATACTGGGCGGAAATACTTCAGTATGTTGACATCGAGCGATGGTTTTTTTAACAGTGGTGTGACAAGTGCTTCCTTGTAACATGAAGGGAACACGCCACTCAGAAGAGATGCATTGACAATTGCTGTGATCACTGGTCCCACTTGATCCAGGACTGACTTCACCATTGACGTCGGCATCGGATCGAGGTCACAGGTCTTGCTTGCCATCGATGTTACTGTTTTTGTAAGTGAGCCCGTCGTGATTGCTTCAAAACTTGATATTATACTTGTGGATGGTAGGGATATAAGATCTTCTGTGCCTGACTGTCGTTGGATGGTATTTCTGATGTTGACGACTTTCTCCACGAAGAACTCCCCGAACAGTGTACATAGTTCCAGTGGAGACTTGTTTGCTGGGAGGTCTTGGGTCTTCTTTTTGCCCAGCAGAGTGTTGACCACGGAAAACAAGCGTTTGGTGTCGCCCTGATTCTCATCAATGACAGCCTTGTAGTGCGCCTGTTTTGCAAGGTCAATGAGTCTGTTCACTATGTCCCTTTTGGCCATATACATCTCTCTATGGACGGTAAGACCTGTCTTTCGCCAGAGCCTCTCGACCTGTCTCCGATGCTGTTTTGCTTCCCGTATGTTGCTGTCGTACCAATCAGCCTCAGGTCTGACTGTGATGTTCTTGGTTTTGAGTGGTGCTAGAGTGTCAATTACTTTCCTCAGTTCTGTGTCGTACAGTAGTGTGAGTTCATCCAAAGACAGATCTGACAAGTTGGATGAACACAAAGCAGAATTCTCAATCGCTGACATCAGCATTTCACCCGTGATGGCCTTGTACCTCCTGTAGGAGACTTGGCGTGTTGGGTGTGGAGGTTTCTTCAGGGTCAGATGAGTAAACACTGGGAAATGGTCGGGAAAACCATGGTCGGCAGGACTTGTGTCCAGTACAAGCATGTCGTGCGACCTGCTAAGCACTAAGTCCAGCGTGTGACCAAGTCTGTGGGTGCTGTTGTTGACGTGCTGTGTCAGGCCGTAGTAGCCGATGAGATCAACAAAAGCAGCTGCTTCTTTGTTTCCGAGGTCGTTCACATGGTAATTGAAGTCCCCGACAATTAGCAGCTTTCCCGGACAGGTGATCAGCTGGTCTAAGTAGTCAGCGAACTCTGTCAGGAACTGTTGATGGCTTGTCTTATTTGCTCTGGATGGCGGTGGTCGATACACAATCGCCAGCCGGAGTGACTGTGTAGCACTGATAGCACACTCCAGAAGTTCAAAAGATCTATGGTCAGGTAGAGATTTTGATAAAACATTGACGGCGAGACTTGATCGATGAATGAGTGCAGTACCCCCTCCTCGACCTTGTCTGGGGTTGTGTCTGATGTTGTAGCCCTTGGGAAGCAAGGCAGCAATGACGGCGTTGTCTTTGTCAGTGCCCGAAAGCCAGGTTTCTGTCAATGCAAATAAATCCAATTCTTGGTCGATTATGAAGTCATGCAAACTGGTGCTTTTGTTGCAGACTGACCACGGATTCAAAAAGCAGATACATAGCTTGCTCTTGCTGGTTCGTGAATTGTCATTAGGACTGTTTGTGAGTGATTCATGGACGAGTGACACAATATTCCTATGTTTCACAACGGCAGCATCTCCAATTTGTTTCTCAATGCCTGGGTGAAGATGTGCTAATCGAGGGGTGTTGTGGAATTGTGGCCGGTTATCCACTATTACCTGTGTAGGTTTGTTTACCCTCTTGCCTGCTTTTCTGCCTCTTCGCGTTGGTCTATAGAATTCTCTGGGAATGCACCGTGGCAGAACTGGGTCAGTAATCCACTTTACATGGTCCTTTAGGCAGGCCGTAGCCCTCACCCCAATGTTCAGCAGTACCTGCCTTGAATAGCCAATGGCCGTCATGGTTGATTGACCACATTAAATAGTAGACTTAGGTAGAATTGACAAAGTTCTTATGTGAAATGATCCATATATCCAAATGAAGAATCACAAATATTATTTCCAAAAGAGTCTATGTAGTTCTATTGGCATACTGTGTAAAAATTGCCGCTGGGAGATGCTGATTTAAAGCATACTTCGTGGTCTTTTGGAGAGCTGTTTTTGTATTGGTGCTGCCACTTCAGCAGCGCACACAATCTTTTTTCATATGCAGTCTATTCTTCAAAGTTTTGTAAAGAAGGAATCACTATTTCAACTGGACAACTACACACATTTATTCTTCATGTTCTCTCTATACAGCCATATAACTACCAGGATAAATACAGTTTAAACAAATGTATGACAAAATACAAGCAATGCATTACATTTATATGATTATGTATTGACGAAATGATGAAATTGACTGAAATGTTCACAATAAATTTTCTCAAAAGATTAAAGAAAATTGTATAAATCCAGCTATTTTTGAAGATATCGTGGACTATTGAGGAATGTGATAGGAATTGCCTGAACACCTTGAATGAATCGATGTCCATGTTTGAAACAACTGCTCGAAATGCAACACAAGACAAATATTTCTCAAACTTATGCAGTGACAACTTGACAAGTGTTTTTACACGTATAACAAACACAGGCTTTTGATGCCTACTGCAAGAATTACAATATTATCATTCTCACGAATTTATTTGCCAATACAAAACCCAATTTAGACTAGTCCTCATGATTTAAATATATGTACATGTACTGAATATCGATATTTCCAGAGCAAAAATCCTGCCAAAAAATCTTACTCCTCCAAACCAAACACAGACACTTACTATTGTCATCCAACAATTATTAAATCCATGACTTGCACATCAAATATTTGTACACATATTACTCATAACCCCTTATAAATTTCAATTTTTCCTAGCCGCGCTGAATGCCCGTCTGTTTAAGCTGCAGAAGAATGGATCGCATGCGGGAGATGTCCTTGTTTGTCCGCGACGCTTTCGGGTTGAAGTCACAAAGACGGCAGATTCGCTCCCACTCGTGCCCTGGAAGTGTTTCGTCGCGCTCCTGGATAAATGCGTCCTCTCCCTCCCTGCAAATGTCAGATTTTCAGTAAATAATCGATGAAAACAAGCATTTGATGAACACCTAATTGTGTTAAATTATCTTACAATACAAATTATGCAGTAACACTGGATCTGCAGAATTAGATACTGTATATAATAATTAGGCAGCGACATGAAACCCTAAACGTCAATCTCCACAAATCTTCCTCAGGTACAAAACTGCAAAACTCTCCAAAGCAAATGAGTTAACATCAGTAACACATTGACAAGAAGCTGATTAGCTCAAGCGACCTGTTAGTTTTCTTGGTTTTCTCAAACTGTTCCGCGCGGTGTTTGTACCAATCCTCCAGCTCTTTTGTAGCGGCTTCTCGCCACTCAGCATTTTTCTTCTCTGACTCGATGTCTGTAGACAGATACACAATTCAGGCATTTAATCACAATAGTTGTACATCAGGGCGCCATTTCACAAAGGATCTAAGTCTACTTCGGCCGACTAAGTTTTGCATTTAGTACGCTAGCTACCGGTTGTAGGCTAAATCCTAACTTAGTCAGCTAAATTAAGATTCTTTATGAAATAGGACCCAGACTAATTTTTTTAAGTGCACCATCACAGTGCCGAAACCGACTATGGTAACGCGCATTACCATAATCAATAATGGCGACAGGCACTTGTGGTTCGAATTTGATCGTGAATTTATATGCATACAACGTGTATAAATCGAGGGGATCTTCGAAATATACCGAAATCGATACATGTAGATTATGTGCAATGGGTCACTTGGTGACATTTTAGTGTAAACGGAGGGTTGACAATTGTGTCCTGACTAGGGTAACGCGAATGTCAGACTATGGTAATGTGATTTGTAGGAAATTCAATGACTATGGTAATGCGATGGGTCTTTCGTACACAAAACAATTATATTGTCAACATAACAATGATTTGAGGGGTAGAGTATGTGTTGAAAACTCTCGAATCATCTGTTATTCTATCGCATATCCATGTCAAAAAACATCTGCGATGTTATTACTGTACACAGGTCAGCAACTCCATAAAAGTTATTATTTCAGAACTATGATACACATGATGAGAAACGTCAATTTTACGATTAAAAGCAGGGTCTGGCACGAAGCAAAATTTGTATTTTTTTTACAAATCTGTGCACTTCCCCATCAAATTGTCAGAAATATTGAGGAATTTCAAAAACGGGAGATAATGAATGTTTGATTTAAGCTGCTGTCAGTCGCAGCGACTCTGTTGCAAGCCAGTCGCATGCAATCTGGTCGCCGCGACCGTCACTGGTCCGACTGGGTTGGAGTCGCATGCACATGTAAATTGATGATATTTGAGAGCGATTCGTAAAGAATCCGTAGGCCGCCAGGTGTTTTTGGCGTGTAAACATGGATCACAATTAATGTAGGCTAAATCATACAACAGAAGTTACAGAAGGAGTGTGTGGGTCATTCCTGTGGCACCGTTCATCTTGTTTTCTATCTAGGCATTTAATTTTATCAAGAACAAACCGTGTGAAAAAGGGAAATAATTGTGTTGTGATGGATTTTTTTGTCTGGGTATAAAATACCAAAACCGGTATGTCAGCACTCACTGTGGGACCAAACTCTGGGCCTTTGAGACTTTGGTCCCACAGTCCCAATTATACTGCAAATATCTTACTATGTTACTCCATGATCTACTTTTTAAGCACTACATGTGAATGTCATTTTATCCGTCTATCACATGATATCTCTGATCAATATACTGTGCAGTACGAGGAGTAGGGAACCTAGTTTGAGGCAACTTTCTTTCAAATGATGTGCGAGGGGCAAGAAGTGTCCCATTTTATTAAAATATGTCAATATGTATATGTTTTTTCCCTATTGTCCGAGGCTCCCTAATTGTCCTGAATTGTTTCTGTATTCAGGGCTGCAGTGACGTCGGAAAGTGACAGTGTTTTCATATTTACATGTATTGGAACATTGTCCGCAAACTGTCTTCACTCCATCTCGATCTTGTTGTCATCAAATTACCGAGTATCTGTTTGTACCCGGGACTATAGGCTTATTCTCATCATTGCAATTGGCTTTAATTACATGCGACCCAGTGGTTCTATATCTCACGGTGTCAGCATGGGTTTCAGCACGGTACTACATCCAGTATGTGCAGTTTTAAAAACAAAATTGCACTGTAACACGAAAAAGACATATATACCCTGTAGTATATAATGCGAATATCGTATAAATTACTGTTCAATTCTTGTGTTATATATATTATTTGCAGTGAAGTGGTGAAAGCATTACCATAGTCGACACTGTGCGTTACCATAGTCAATGTAGCCATGGACTCGGGCGTTACCATAGTCAGCCACGATTTTCAATTGCTGATATCTCGTAGAAAAAGCCTATTTTTTATAACTCTTCTGGTTAATTATGTGTAGCACAATCAACTTTATATCACAGACTTCTGAATGCTTCAAAATAGCCTCTCAATTAAGTTGTTAAGCTCGATCAAATTCGAACCACAAATACCGGTCGCCATTTTTGACTATGGTAATGCGCGCTACCATAGTCGGTTTCGGCACTGTGACCATGACATCGATTGGTTCGAGCTACTATAGTATTACAAGCAACCTCAGCTGTAAATGAAGTATCAGTTTATTGCAGAACAATTACTCCAAGTGACTGAATACAACATTTATAAGCCTTCAACGAAGATTTTCGTGAAACAAGTACACACCCTTTTTAGCAAGTCGCTCAATCTGGTTTTCCCTCCAGATACGGATTTTCTCCGGTTCCTGTCGCTGAACGTCTACTGATTTTATCGCCGTGTAGGGGTCTGACGAATCCCTCTGCTGCTGCATCCACGGGATTTTGTGTAAGATGGAAACTCACATGTTAAATTGCTTGGTATATTGCATAAAGTATGCATGGCATTTCAATGGATTGTTTCCAATTAGGACTCACTATCATTGCCAGATAGACACTGACAAACAACCTATATACATCACAAGGCGTCATATACCATGTATACAGCAATGTTCACACCACCAAATAACTAGAAATTTATCATGCTCTTTGATAGCTAAACAAATAATGAAACATGTACATGTAAATGCAATGGTCATGCTTAAAATCAAAGGTAAACATTAACAAAAGCTAAATACATGAATGTGTCTGTAATATTAGACATGCTTGAACCAAACCCATGTGACCAAACACCATTCTTTCTAGCCAAACTTGTTTGAACTGCATGAAATAATTTCAAATCCTTCTTGTTTCGATCATTCAACTCGCAGCTCTAATATAAAATGTATCTAGACATATTTCGAGTTGCCATGGTTACACATCACATGGGAATGTATACACAGTTTGTTCAAGACAAGCTATCTTACATCAAAACCAGCGTCACTTTCAGTCTGTTGCATGTCATCGGTGCCACCGAGGGGGTCAAACATCCCCGCGTCTGTGCCATCAGTCGTGGTGCCCTAGGTACAAATAATAACATGTGCTCCCAAATATCCACATGACAGAGCCAGCTTTTACAGAAAGTGATTTATCCAAGATGGGGGAAAAACGTTTTCTAGTATGAGTGTCCGGATGAGCTTTGAATGAAAGTGTGTTTTTAAAGGAAGCTCTGACGAGTAGAGGATTTGGTGCCCATATAAACACAGTGTCCACACAACTAATAAATGAAAACCATTCAAATGTAACTGATAAAATAGATTTAGATACAGTATACATGCAAAAAAGTATAGTCTTAGGGTTTTTTTAGGAGATTGGACAGTGAACAAAAAAGTTGGTCCATCCTGCTCATGATTCTCTAAATATCGAAAGTTGTACAGTAAAGAAATTGAGGAACTTTACACGAAAGTTTTAAACAAACTAAACACAACTGTACTAGCCAATTACTAGTAAGCCAAAGAGAAAACTACTGGTGAGCCATCTATTCAAAATTTGCCGCAACCCTGAATTTTCCAAAAGGATTTTCAGGTCATGTCATCATGATCATGTAGTTTATTTTAATCATTGCTTATTTGGCTACGTGTGTGATGATGCGGGCGATTTGTGATTGGTTAAAAAAAGGCTGTAATTGGTTCAAAACTGGTCACAACATCACGCCACATGGATAGCATGGTGCTGATCGGTACTGCCAGTATTCGGCTATGGCAGCACTTTGTCCTTATTCTACTCCAATATCATCTATCAAAGGGTTAATCATTTCTGTCATGATCCTGCACTTGACGAAATTTGGGAGAGGCAAATGTGGAATCAATGTCTTGTACACTTAACATTATCCTGTAACTAACCGGAAATTCTGAAAACTGACTCACTTGTAAATAAAACAAAAATAAAAGTACCATGCTCAAACAAACGAAAGCTTGTAATATTCTCTTGTGATACTGGGTTTAAAAAAATCCCAAGTGAAGTGAGCCCAGGCTAGGGCTGCCATGTTCAAATATACAAAAACACAAAGACAAAGTTTTATGATTATAATTACCTCTGCAGCGAAGGCTCCAGCTCCAAAGTCTGAAACAGAATGAAATGCCACAAGATATTCCTTTTTTCTTCTCTTTTTGCATTTTAAGTGGTTACAGTGTGTGTGGTAGCAATGTCATAACGTATGTACCCGGATAAAGATTTACAAACTACTGTAAAATGACTAATTTTGGTTGACGATTTATTTGGCGGCCCCAAAATAAAAATAAACCCCCAAAATAAATCGTTCGCCAAATTAACTAGATATATGTTAAGAAATATAAATGGTCTTGGAACCGCCAAATTAAATCTCCGCCAAATAACCTGGGATCACAACCGCCAAAGTAACTGTAAAAATCGTATTTGACTGTCTGTACCCAGAATAAAACGCCTCACAGTCACCTAGGCACAGCATCATATACCTTAGACAAAGTACGTTTTTCGGGAATACCTGCTGAGGACCGCAGGTCCGAAAGACGAAGTGCCATGCATGTTAAAAAGTGTACCTCGATGCGAAAGAAATCTATTCGCCGTTTGACAGCTCAAAACATGGTGAAAACTGACGAAAATTCCAGCTAAACATACCAAAATGGCTAGGATAATCATTTATAAGTTATTATCTGCACTAAAATCGCTGATTTATTATGTTTTACAAACATCTTGAATCGTTTGAACCAAAGATGCGAAATCTGGCAACTTTCTCGCTTCGATTCAATGGCGGTTTTATACGATGTTGAATCAAATCGAAACTGGCTTAGTGTTGCGTACATGTTGTTTAGCATTACGCAACCCGTGTCCGTTTCGATTTGATTCTACACCATATTTCTGTGTCACGGAGTTTATCGAGGCAATGGTGAAACCGCCATTGAATCGAAGCGAGAAACTTGCCGGATTTTGCTGGTTTAGTTCAATCGATTGAAAATGTTTGTAAAACACAATGAATCAACAATTTTAACACAGATAACAACTTTGAAATGATTATGCTTGCCATTTTGGTAAGTTTAGCTGTAATTTCCGTTAGTTTTCACCAAGTTTTGAGCCGTCAAACAGCGAATAGATTTCGTTCGCATGGAGGTACACTTTTTATCATGCATGGCACTTCGTCTTTCGGACCTGCGGTCCTCAGCAGGTAGCCCCGAAAGACGTACTTTGTCTACATATACCTGTACAGACTAACATGATAAATCGTATAGAAAATAAATTTGAGTCTATCTAATTAAATTACTAGAATAGATCTGTCTAGTAAGTTATTTACTATTTATCATTTACAAAAGTTAAAATCATGATCTAGCCTATAAGACAGTGTAAAAACAATAGCCATCTGTCACTGACTGTGAAGCAATAGCCCTGAAAACAAGGCAAAAGCAGGGTGTATTTTAAGATTTTTTTTTTTCGTTCACCCTGCTTGCCTTGAACTGATGCATTTGAGAATCCACGGAGAAAATGACGAAACACCCCCGGTCACTTCAACTCGACAATTCATGCAGAAATACACATTTCACGCATACATCGCTTGTTTTTTTTATGCACGGGTCCTTATACTACATCACCAGCCAGTTTATGTTGAGAAATATCCAAGTTTATTCATGAATACGAAGATTTTATCCAGTTTTCTGCAAATCTGCCAGCGGTCGGATTTTCGAGCCGCTCGTATGCCACCAAAATGGTCATGTGACCTGTCATGTGACGCGTCATTCGCTATATTTCATCATGGACGGTTTCTTTATAATTCCAGATACCACAACCCGAAACTGGTACAGGTGTGTACCATCTGTTTAAACACTGTTAAACGTTGTCACAATTACGGTAAATGTTGTTACAATTAAAGGAACGCAACTAAAACTTCATTTGTTTGTGACAAAATATTTTCGTTATTTTGAAATCCACCGCTTCTAGAAAATAACCAGGAATGATTTACCACTCGCGCGACTCGGCGTCACATGACAGGTCACATGACAATTTTGGTGGCATACGAGCGGCTCGAAAATCCGACCGCTGGCAGATTTGCAGAAAACTGGATAAAATCTTCGTATTCATGAATAAACTTGGATATTTCTCAACATAAACTGGCCGGTGATGTAGTATAAGGACCCGTGCATAAAAAAAACAAGCGATGTATGCATGAAATGTGTATTTCTGCATGAATTGTCGAGTTGAAGTGACCGAGGGTGTTTCGTCATTTTCTCCGTGGATTCTCAAATGCATCAGTTCAAGGCAAGCAGGGTGAACGAAAAAAAAAAATCTTAAAATACACCCTGCTTTTGCCTTGTTTTCAGGGCTAGTGAAGCAAGCGTCACTCTGTCACTGTCAGTTGACTCACCACCGCCAGCGGGCTGTTCTGCCGGCTCTGCCGCCGTGAATTCATCCCCCTCCAACGCTGCCAAATCGTCCTGTTCGCGCGCTAAAAACGCGGCTGCTGGATCTTCCTCGGTTTGTGGGGCATCTGCGCTCTCAAAGTTCGTGAAATCTGCCATTTTCGAACAGAATTTGACAAAAATGTTGATGACAAGTAAAAGTGGGAGGAAAATGAACCGGAAATGGTGGACGTCCTTGACCTTCGTGACGTCAACCGATATTTATATTACCATACTTTCACGAATTTAGGACACCAATATTTACAGCTGACTTCTGCATGTTGCATTTCATAGCAAGAAGTGATTGGTGATGAAAATTCGTGCACAATAGGCGTGTTTTCAGGTATGTTGAGTAATGCGATTTCAATAATCTTTTCGAAAGCTGGAAAAATCCATTCATTTTGTATTCAAGAAGTTCATAAAGGTATATTGTAACGTTTGGCACTGAGGCACGGTCATGGCACGCGCCGGACCTATCCGTCGGATATGTCCGGTCCGATACATAACATCAGACAATATATCATCATGGTTATGTAGACTGGTGTCACGGCCGGTCGAGCCCGAGAGGGCCTCTCTGATGGTTCACCATGGGGATAGATCCAGGATAGCCCAACGGTCTGCCACAGCCTGTACGCACCATGCCAGGTCGAGTGTACCAATCTATGGGCTTGTGAACATTCGAATCAAAGTATCCCCCTCCTGGGCGGCTGGGCCCCTGATTTGAATACCCCCTGGGGTCCTAGGACCCTCCTAGCCAGTCAAAGAGGACATGGAGCACATGGATGTGCCAACCATCGACCCTCGCCTTGACGGTTCTGAGATAACTAAAATCAAGTCGGTCTGCCAGCTATGTAGCTGCCAGCGCATGAGACCGAGGGTGTGACGTCACAGTCCATAGAAACAGTGCAGTGGATTGGTGAAAGACAATACGTCACCAGGGTGATATACGAAATTCGAAAGTGAAGCAGCCAAAGCAGTATGGTGTATGGAGAGGGCCAAACTCCTATCGCAATCTTTGGGCAAAAGCGCCACAAGTAGTTACATGGGACGCTCTGATAATAAGGGCATATTGGTATTCGTTACCTTGGAAATGACTAGATCTATTTGATGAAAACAGATTACTTTTTGGTGTTCCATATCACATTTCAAATTTTTGTATGAAACTTGCAAAATCATTAAAAAGAACACAAGTAATCATAGTTCATGAAGCAAGCACAATACGCATTATTATCAGTAACGAGGGCGTTACCTATAGGATATTGCTCATTTGGTCAAGCAACAAAACACTGTATTTGAGAACAGACAAATAGTGCCGGGCCGACAATGAGAAAGTGGCGGTCCGACAACCGTTGTCGGCTCGCCACTTTAATCACGTGACTTTGTTTACTTTCCTCTAGCAGATCAACGGCGAACGCATGAAACAAAATATTGTTATAAAGTAGAATATTTCGCTACGTTTTATGTTAAATTTTATGTTATATTCAAAACAAACATGTTTTGACTATATACGTCAAACATGTTTTGAATCTTTCGAATCGCATCTGGACGAAGCGCTGGACGCATTGGAACAAATAGCCAAACCAGCGGCAAAGGTCAAGGTAACATATTCAGGCATGAACATGTAGTGTGACTGGAACTGAATGACCAAGCGCAAGTCTCCAGCCCAGTCATTTCTATTTGATACAATTTCATTCCGATGTGCATTCACTGTTTTGACGATATTACAACTGATAATAATAGTAATAACATTATGTTGTCGGTCGTCATAGAGTTTTGAAGTCCCTTCTTTGGTGGTTGTCGGCCCGCGATATCATTGATGGCCCTCGCCAAGGCTCGGGCCTTCAAGGATATGTAGGGCCGGCAACCACCAAAGGCGGGCCTCCGAAACTCTATGACGCCCTCCAAAATAACGTTATTGTTATATTGTAGCCAAAAAGGTAATTTCGATTCAGCCAGTACATATTGTGTTGCACTATGGTGGCACAAGTAGTGACATCACAGTTATTACTGTATAATACTCAAATACAGTGTTATATATCCATTTACCTTGAGGTTATTGATCTTTACATTGGTGCAGTACCTTTCAAACCAATGATGATGGTTCTTCTCAGCATCGGTCCTGGGGAAAAATCCCAGTGTTGACCCACATGTATATAAGATAATGTTGTAACCTACTGTAAAGTTCGGCGACCCCACAATAAATGCTACAGTGCTTCCCTCGATCCGAGAGAACTCATCCCCAAGATCAGCTCTAATCCCACTCTTCAGCCACATCATCCTGGTCAAGTTAGTCTCCGGCTTGGATGCCCCAGACAGGTGTGCTATAACTGTCTGCGAGCAGGGACCAGAAACCCGATATTTACATGCGATGTAGTCAACAGTGTTGGCCAACCCAGGACCAACCTCAGGGCACACCGCAGTGGTTCCAAAGTGATAGCACCAGTGTATAGAGTTCTGCGACCCCACGATAGAAGAGGTATACCCCATTACTGGAGTGTCACAGAATGTCTTATGAATCCGCCAGCATCTGTGCAGCATAACCGTGTTTTTGCTGCTCGTGTAACAGCACCACATCAAAATGCTACACTGATGAGGCGAATATATGCCCTTATACCAGTAAAGGAATTTTGACTCGAATTTTGCTCCATACTTTAGCAGTTTTACGTTCTAAGCAAACGTTTCCTTGGAGAAGCTGTCTATTCATCGAACACTCACACTGTAAACCATGTTAGGATGATTCCCTCGCTCTCATGAGGCTGCTAGACAAATTTCTGGCAATCTGAATGGCAACTCTAGGGCGACACGCGCATGGGACATGCGGTCCCAGTTGCTTTCAAGCTAAGCAGCGAATGGACCCTGGGCCATTCTCAAAACTATGAAAGCATGGGGCTACAGCCATCAGAGAGCTCAGAGCTCAGCGATTAAGACCTCTCGGAAGCCGTGCAGAGGACAACCAAGTTTGCTGAACCTCGCTGCCTCCGAAGTTGCAGAGGAGAGTTGTGTCAGATACACTGTTGAGGAGCTTGCATCCAGTATGAACTGCTGACACATACTGGACTAGAAGGAACAGCTGACAAGAGACCAGAGTGTATGGATGTAAGGATGTAAGTGCCACGCAATGAATACCAACTGGCAGTAGTGGGACCGACTGGAAATGAGTGACGTGGACTGGCAGTTGGAGTTCCTTCTACAGCTTACATGTATACCTTATGCTGCATGGAAAACAGTCTCGAAGGAAGTCCTCAACTGGTGTCTCGGAGGACATCAAAGAGTCAGGTAAAACTCTCTGGTACTGGTATGAAATGTGGAAGGAAATGGAGATTTTTGAGCCTGTCCAAGATACATGTACAATGCATGGTAGCCTCGACCCGGTGCCTTGCATCCGCCCATGGACACAACATTGTTAAAATATCATCCCAAGACAATTTCGTTGTATATGATGGAGATCAGTCTAATCTTGAAGAGGAGACAGCGGTACATACTCGTCATCACGGACTGCTTCACTCTTGGGATGGAGGCCTATGCGAAGCCAGACATCGAGCCTGACAGTAGTTGACGTCTACATTACAGAGTTTTTTTCGCAGATTGGGAGCTCTGGCCCGTATCTTTTCAGATATGGGTCATAAATTTGAGTCCGCCATTTTCCGGGTGTTATCAATGATCTTGGGCACTGTTCTTGGGCACTGATCTCACCCACTGTCAAATGACAAGGTGGAGTGGTTAAATACCTCGCTCCCCAAAATGTTGTGCTCGGTTATCAACTGGAACGACTGGTTGCCATTAATGATGTCTGCCTACCGGGCCTCCGTATATGACGTTAAGAAGTGCATGACAAATCAGATGACCGGGGGGAATATTTTGAGTCGATACGGAGGGGATGGTGTAGGCCCCATCTGCATGCCCTCAGGAGTAGGTAGAGTGGGTACTTGAGATGACTGCCACCACTCACGAGTATGCCTGTACACATATGTGGCGGTCACGATATGGTAGCAGATAAAACATGATTTCGAGGTGGCACACAGTCAGTTCCTGTTTGAAACGTGGTTACTATTTTGGTATCCCCTGAAGGCTCGATCTCATCAACACTCAACTCGACTGGATGGCTACCAATGGACATGCTGCAGGGGCAGATCCAGGAAATCTGATTTTGCATTTTGGTGATTTCTGGAGACTTTTTTAGGGACTATTGGATGTCCAATTCGTGTGCTAATAATCAAGGGCGGGTATACAGGTTTCTTGGTTCCAGGGTGTGGGTGGCATCACAATATTACCATTCAGTTGCGCAGTAGCTATCAAATATAAATATCTGAGCCGATCCATGATTGTGGTTAGGCAAAAGTTGAATTAAATTGAATAACAGTCATAGACATACTCCAGATTTATATTTTATTTATCCTAGCTCTTTACTTCGGATATTATTTCTATATTATCTAGATAACATAATCTATTTTCTCTCTCTCTCTCCCCTCTCTCTTTCCCTGTACCCCCGCTGGATCCGCCACTGCACTGCGAGATGTCCATATCGACCACACCAAGAAGTGCTCTGACGCCCTGGAAGAGGCTCCATGTGTTCGCGTTGCTGGTGAAGACCCTGTAGAACCCTCAGACACTGCAGATCCACTGGACCCTGAAGAGGATAAGGAGGAGAATGCAGCTCGGAAGAATCAGGAGAATGTGTCTGAAATGCCGGTGTGAAGGATGGGTCAGACTCGAAAGGACCTGATGTGTAGTCTGATGCAGAGCCACCCAGACAGAGCTGGAGGGCACCACGGAGGTTGGTACTGTGTCAACATTGAGCCAACGCCAGTAATGGCCTTGGCAGGTGTCCCCTCTGCTCTCAGGGATGTGGCCTTACATGCAGCGACTCCGAGGCTTCTGGCATGGCGCGTTGACTTCTCTACCTGGAACTACAAGTGTATACTCACGATGCTGTATGCTGGTTAAAAAAGTAAAACATCAGGGACTCAGGGTGTAGATAGCCGTTTTCGATGCTGCGGAAAATGTTCTGTGGCTATGAAGAAATGTCTTTGCAGGTGCGGAGTAAGGCCTTTACAAATGTGAAGTATCCACCTCCACAGAAGTGGAGCAAGGATCGTCTATAATAGGATGTCTAACTCTGCTCAATGTGGACGTAAAAAACGTGATTACGTAAAATGACTAAATTTCATTTGAGCGTGTCAAAACGGTGACAGGTGCTCGAAATTGAGTTTTTCATACTGCCTATCACTTCACTCATAGTGAGAACATACAGAATCGGGCCCTGGGATTGAGCTCAGTGATCTGGGAGGGCACGCGTGTGGGATGGAGCCTCATTGTCATCCACAGTTTGTCTCTCTTCCCGCTCGCGAAAATATTTTTGATGTGGTCCAAGCACGTGCATGTCTGTATGCGTGTTTTTGAGCATATCCACGTCAATAATTTGAAAAGTTACCATTCCACCTTTCAAAAATTTAGGATAGAGAAGCATTATCCATTGCCTCGTAAATATCCCGTTTCCATGGAAATCCGATGAAAACTGTCGGTATGAGAACCATTCTAATATCATTGCAATACTCGACTTTCATTAAATTTGGAGGTAAATGTTCTGTCTCATAACTCTGAAATGAATGTATCTTTCACCTGAAAAATACCACCAGAGTTACATCAGAACTCTTTTATGTGGGTTTTTTTTAATGTGGCGCCAATTTTATTGTCACCATGAGTGGGTCGGTTCTACAGGCGTTTTCGGTGGCAATAAAATGGCATTCCAGGACTTTGAACGGTTGCCATGGCAACAAAAATCAACCGATTTCCATGGAAACTAAATATTTTCAAGCCGAGAGGTTATTCATCCCATTCCTCAAATTTAAAGACGACTGGATTAAACCCGTTCGAGTTACAGCCTTCGATTCACACACAAACATATAAACGGACACTCACAAATCCCGACCCCAATACCACATCAACGGTAACGCGAATGCTGAATATTGTTGAAGAAATTTAGGCCGTATCCCCCACTCAATGCAATCACCTATTATTTATTTCAATATATGATTCACAACTCTGCTCATGTCCAATACAAATCGATGTGCCCATTCTGATTTTTAGTGACCGGCACCGTTTCAACACGCTCAAATCAGAATGGACCATTTCACAGGGACTCCCGCCAAATATTTCGGAAGTCTGAAAACGTAAACATTTTTGGACCAATCAGAAGCGAGGGGCTTTGAATCAATTTCAACCGTTTTGTGCATAACTTCAAACGATAGATGTGCACATATGTGCACATATATACCAACAAAATGTGACATTTTGCAGATACATTTGTGTTTGTATAATATATTTAGGCCATACGAGTCGAGGCAAAGGCTTACTTTATCTAAATGCGATGTAGTCTATTCTCAACGGTCTTTTTTGCATATAACCATATCGCGTGACTGCTTGAGCGTGCACGCGGCCAAGCGCGCGGATGCTGCTTGAGACAACTTTGGAATCTCGTGTGTGGTTTTACGCTGCCATGGAAGCTCGTATTCTGCCCTCAGTAGCCATTGGTCTGTTTGAACTACGGAAATTACCGATATGCCAGATATTCATGAGGTCCGAGTGGGCTCTGTGAAATGGTCCATTACGTCATATATTACGATGCTAAGTCTCGTTCGTCTTATGTCGTCGAATAACGTAAATGGGTACGTAATCTAGTACTTCCGGGTCCAAACAATGCCACGTGGTCATCTTTGCCGGATTTCCGTGGGTTCAGAAGCACCGCAGAGAAAGATGATTTGGAATAGAATAATAAACCTTTTTCATGTTCCACAAAATGGCTCTCCGTTACATATTTGTGTTGAATATAGCACGATAGATATGATTTGAATGACTCAAATTGCATCTTATTTACATAGTGTTTTAAATATAGTGTGATTTTCGCCCCTTAAATTGCTGATGATTAAATTGTATTGGTGATGTTATGATATAAATGGTGCCAAAAATACACGACAACACATGCGGCCCACGAAAATGTTGATGAATAGTATACTACTACAGTTTGTCACAATTAATATCACCTTTAGCTACCTTTTCTCTATAAAAGATACTGTGTCTAAAATATACAAACACAGCATATTCACGCTCTGTATTGAGCAGGAAATATTCGATGAAACTCTAAATAGACCAGCTCATGCCAACTAGTATCGGTTGAAATTTTTGGAGTGGGTTTCTTGTGTATTTCCGATAAATTGCTTTTATCTAGTGTAAAACCGCGTGTATCCAAATTACATGATTGGGCCGAAAATTTGGCGGGAAATTCGAATGGTCCCAAAATTACGAAATAACGCAAAATAACGTGACGTTTCAAATCTCGCTTACAGACCCTATTATAAATAGAAGATCCTTGAGTGGAGAATCAACCTCCGCGGTGTGGAGACAAACATGAACGTTGGGACATAAAAATGTAAAATGATGAAAATTGACAATTGTTGTCGACGCAAATACCTGGAATTGGGGGAGAAAAACTGGCAGGAGCCTAAAAAAGACTGGCTCCACAGTCGAAGTTTGCATTCCAGTCAAGATGGCAGAGAAGGAGGAGTACATCCTACATGTTCAGATGGCCGACGTCCATGGCTTGAGGGACGAAAATGACCCGGGTATGATTCTGTGGCCATGAGAAGCTATGAATTTATGTGCGAAAGGCAGGGATACGACTGCAGCATGCTGCGGTATACAGACATCCAGTGCCACCTCCTGGTGCACGAGATGTGAGGACGAGAGCAGCAGCGAAGTTTTATGGAATGGCGTCAGAGACGAATGGGCTTCGGGAGAGAGGGAGAAGGTGTCAAGCAGAAGCCAGAAGGAGGTAAAGAAGTTGAATTTCGAGCATCCCCCACAGGCGAAGAGGCAGCCCAGGAAACGGTCCATGACAACTCCCGAGTGTGACCTCGGCTGGGTCGACAAGTGTTGGTGCCGAGTTGTAACGGCAGCAGAGGTGGCGGACTCGCAACGCGACCTCGACGTGTCCGATGCTACGAGCACTGGTGAAGGGAGGAGCAAGCGACAAGGATCCAAGTTTTTATGATATCCTCCGCAGTTATGAAGAGATCAATCCCGACCTTTTTACATGAACAATGCCCAATGCCGGATGCTGGACCAGTCCCCGACAATGTGAGAGTGAAAAGGAGGCAGCGTCCATTGGGATCTGCAATGACTTTCATCCCAGAAGATGGTACATGATATGTTGAATGTAGACAGGATCTAAACATAGATCCCGTGTAACTCTATGACTATTGTCGATAAACCTCTTCACTGTGTAAGTGGATTGCATTTTATATTAATTTTGTAAGTATATTCGCTCGTCGGATTTGATAATAAAACTGATGTTTCTGAATTCATGCCTTCAGCGGTCTTCTTTTCTCAGAGAAATACTATGAAATTGCGGACGTCTCCAAAATGAATTGTCTCTAGCATTCAGGCACAAAAATAAAAGGTACTGTCGAGAAAAAACAGAAGAAGTCAACACATCGAGATAACACTAAATCGCTGCAATAAACAAGGGCTAAGAAAAGTTACTGAGGACATTTGTATAGTGTTTAGTCACAACTGTTTTTTTTTTCACCAAAATTGACGTTTTGACCTTTCAAGGTCAAATCCAAGGTCACCACTGAAATCACTTTATATGTGACTTCCAATTCGAATATGCCAATATTTAGGCTCTTATCTTGAAGTATTCTAGGAGTTTAATCCACACAGCTCCCATTATGAAGAGAAAAATGGAAGAAATTTTTCTCAATGCAGATAGTAACATAATTTCGGACATTTTTTTTTTCGCTGACCCGTCGTAAAATTTAAATGGCTGCCATTGCAGATTGGTGGTTAAAGAACAACGAAATAATAACATCACAGGGCTATATATGGGAAATATCAATCATCAATCAGAGACAAAGTTGCCGAACAGATTTCGAGAAAATGGCTACCAAACTTCGAAAATCATTGTTTTTTTAAAGGCTGTTTTGACGTTTCAGTGTCAATTGAAGGTCAAATTCAAGGTCATCACTGAAACCACAATATATTTCCCATTATATGAACGAAAAAGTGGAAGACATTTTCCAAGTCTGATAATTATTCAACGGCGAAAATATCTTCTTTTTGGCTGGAAATGGCTCGAAACTTGATTTGGGAAGAGCAAATGTGTTTTCGCCTTCTCGTCAAATAAATCAAAATGGCCGTCACTCGCTGACCAGCAATTCGAGGGCAACAAAGCTAATATACATCACAAAGGGTCATTTTTTAAAAACAAAAATATCAAACTAATAAAATGACCGTCATTTGGAGAGAATGCAGAAATGAAAAAATAATCAAGTATTAAAAACTTCAGAAACATTAAATTTGACCACAAACTTTAATAATAAAAAAAAGACGGACGACGACTGACGACAGAAGACGGACGCAACGCCATGCCAATAGATTCTATAGCTAGGTTATCGGACTAACCTAAATTAAATGTGAGCCCGCCCTAAGATCTATAGGCCTAGGCCTATGAATGAACTTTATATGATTCTTCAAATTTAAGAAACTCCCAAATTAAAATTTCAAGCATATAAAACGTTGGATACAATTTCTGATATTGATGAAGCTAATTAAGAAGCTGTTCAACTCTGATCGATCAAATTATTTATATCCCGGAGATTTAAATAGGCCGGCCTGATTCACATATTTGCTCTGGGCATTTGACAATATGAAAACAAAACATGAAACGCATAAAATCACCTATAGATATGGTAAAAATTTAAATGTTGTAAATATATACATGCCCAAAATGATATCCAGTGATAGGCCCTACGTGTCGACATAGGTTAAATAGAATAGGCTTGGGCCCCATAGATCTAATTGCATGCATGGTAGGTCTAGCCATTGAGGACGAAGGTCTGCCAGGGCCGCCTTCGTCCTTTAAGAGCTAGGTAGGCCTATAGGTCCACCGGTATCAAATCGATTCGAATATTTATCATTTCTTATTTGCGATGGTTAATATTCAATTCAAAGTAGAAAGCAACAACAAAACCAGCTCATGGACAGATAAAGGGCCTCATTGATTTTATCACGTGTATATAGCTGTATATGACTGACAACAACGCAGTTTATTGGGGATTCCCCAATGTGGTTGAATTCATAATTTTCCCGCAATGTGACGTCACGCGCACATGGTCTGAAGTTACCCAATAAGCCTTGCGCTAGCAAAATGACGAATTCCGTGATTGGTTTGGGTTGTTGTGTGGGGTGAGAAATATCCACCATCATCACGGTAAGAATCGTTTAATCCACCATAAATATTATACCAAACTGTAGATAAGATCACAAGCATTCCATTGATATATGACTTGATTATGCTATCCAACGACTAAGCCCCTTTTTCTTGCAATGTTTTGGTGCGACCCCCGCTAGAAAATCGGCTCTCCCGCCAATATGGTGGATCTAAATTATGTCAAAGGGAAATGGCAGCTTCTTTGTCTTGATTGAGTCATGCCGTGTTCTAACATCGGCGTTTCTTGCCATTTTCTGTTCGCAGGAGGCATGCATTAGCGGTGATACGAATGACAACACTGTAAGAAACGGGCAGAAAGCAGTGTCTGCTTGCATCGAAGTTGGAGTGCTCGTCAGATTATGATACCCAACACAAGCGAACAAACACGAGCGATAGCACCAATGTCAGCAATACCAAGGCCTAACCAGCAACCAATGCCAGCACAACAAATGCAAGGAGGTCCGGGCACACAGGGGTCGAACTCGGCACCACCGGGCCCGCAAGGTTCCGGGAATGTCGTGCTTCGATCTCAAGATGACGCGATGGTAGGCTACTTCTTTCAAAGGCCGCAAGCTGACATGTCGCAGCAACAGTTTGTCGGAAAGCAACGGTGGGCAGTGGGGGATGACTCCATGCTGGAGCAGGTGAGGCAGGGTCTCCCGCCCCCTCGCATCACCATGACAACCCTCTACTAGCATCCGACACTCATTCTGTTCGCTGTTCCGTTTGAATTTTGCATTGGATTTAGCACTTGTTTACTCATTGTACCCACATATTTACAATTTAGTTTCTTTGATAAGTTCAGATAATCAAGTTTTACCAACACTCAAATGACTGTCACTCGTTTATACAGTTTGGTTATGTTGTTTTATAACATATTGGTGGCATTGTTTATTTTCTAATACATTTTCGGTCCGCTACACAAATTGCATTTGATTCACATGTAGGTCTACATTTGTTTCAAACAAATTATTCTTGTCGAAATTTGACTATTTCGTCGTGTAGGTCTGATAGGATATTTGTATTTCTGCATGCAACAGTCACTGTACCTAATACACATACCAATACACATCACAATACACAAAATCTATGCAGCCATGGGGTAATGTTGTTTCAATTATATAACTGGTATACCTGGCAATACACATGCCAATACACAAGATCTGTGTATAACTGGTATATGTCTAGCCATTGGGTAATGCTATTCCAATGATAGATAAATAAGACGACAACATTCTGCATGTAAGGCCTGGAATCATGGCTTGCTCCCGTAAATTAAATACGCAATCTGAATTAGTTTGTGGTGCATGTAATTTGCGCATGCATGATTCGACTTTCGAATAATGTGTTGAATGAACCCCACAAACTAGTGTACAGTACCCGGTGACAAATTAGGCACTTTGGGGCTGATATTGTGATATTGAACATGATTGTAATCTTTATTTAACAAATTGCTTAGAATTCTCACAGAGATTTCAGAACACAAATCTATTAAATGCATAGTGGGAATGGTCGTTATTCTGTAGAGGATCTTGCATGACACAAAGAAGAATCTGGACAGCTTTCTCCTTTCAAAACAGCTCTTTGTTCATTGTTTTTTTTTTCTTCCCCCACTGCCACCATTGTTAAGCGTTCTCGTTTATTTACTAAAGTAATTGTTAGAATATTTGATGATCGAGTATTATGCATTTTGAAGTGAATAGCAATTTCTATCCATAACTATTGTTTATAAAATTAATTGACAGTGAAACATATATAATTACCTATAATGTAAAAGAAGGTTTCACATGTATGTATGTATGTGTATTAGTTGAATTGTTATAAGATGTTGCAATATATTTTCACTAGAACTTATTTCTTTTCAGGAGCATGTTTCAGATTTTCCAGTAATTCATAAAAACAAATTGTTTCAAAGTTTCAGCAGAAAATTATCTTTATTTGCATTTTGATTCCAGCATATATATTGTACTTCCTTTTCAGTTTGAGCAAGACCGGTTCCAGCGATGAAGAAAACATTTCATATGTGTATTCTGTTTCCCATGTCGTTTGCTCAGGATTTATAAGTTGTGAAAGAAGTGTAATATTTTGATAAATTTTCTCTAATAAATCAAATACGAGGGGTACTTTTGCAGAGAATGGTAAATGATGTGGAGCGAGAATTCCAGAACCTGAGTTTCGGCGAGAATGGCAGAGAGGTAAAGTACATTCCACTCGTGGATACAGGAAATATCTGATCTTTCACAGTAGTTTTGCAATTAACAATCTGTGTCTGTGGATTAAACCTTGGACCTAGTGTTTTCTTTATCTGTTTTAAATACGAATCTGTGTACGGTAAGTAGTATCCAGTGTCACTGGATACTACTTACCGTGTCAATATTGTGAATACTGTAAAGCCACCAATCATTCACGACCTTTTACTTTCACGAATCCAATGAAATCGCGAAATAGAATGGACGCGAAACATATCTAATGGCAACCCACATTGTCATAACGAATTTGTTCGAGACGTCAAACCGTCAAATTAAATGGCCGCGAACTTATCGCAAAAACGCGAAAATTTGTGGCAGCGAACTTAAAAGGCTTTACAGTATGCAGAATATGAAAGTAATTAGAGTAAATGTGTAATTGGCCTGTATTAAAATGTATTGTCATAAATTTGAATTAAACGAATTTTGATGTAAATCTACCACTGTAACCTGCCACCCTATTGTCACTTTTGTTCTGGGAATGTTTGAAACTGACCCCGACTCTGACATCTTGCAGCAACAGATGCCTAAGAAGATCTGGGAGGATGACAAGGGCGGGGGAGGAGACGCGCAAAAGGCCATGTTCCATGGAGGTCCCTGGGCGACTCGAGAGGATACATGGCCCACAAACACCTCGGGTACGCATCTACTACTAGTAGATGATCTAGTGTAAAGCCACAAATTATTCGCGACCTTTTTTTTTCGCGAATTTTGTGAATCCAATAAATCTCGAAATTAAATGGACGCGAACATGGTCTGATTGCAAAAATGCGAAAATTTGCAGTTATTAGTTACAGCTAAGACAGTAAATTCATAATATATTTTATCTTTTTATAAAAAAAATAATTGTCAATCGGCGATCAAGTCTTATGCTATTATACTATGCTTTGAGTTGAAAAACAGCATGTAATGAAGTGGTATGAAAATATGTGGGGAAACAGATACATGTATCTTTTGTACAATAACTCCTATGTCGTCAAGTTGTCAAATCAAGTGTTTCTTGTCATAGTGTAAATGGATGTAAGTTTTTCCCACCTTTTGTTGCAAGTTTACAATTACATGTACAACAAAATGGCAAAGTGAAGTTGAATACTAAAAGTATTACGTTTGACATATTGACATGACTTCGTCCTTGACCAACACAATACTGTATGTTTGCAGGAGCGTTGGGTGTGAACATGGCAGAGTATGTTCTGGGCGGGTCTCCGGTCGGCAAAGATCTTGTTCATCCAGGACTCAAACGATACGTAAGTAGTTCTGGTGGTAGGTGGTATCAAAGATTTTCTATACCAAGATAGTCCTCAGGCCAAAACGAAGCGAAAAATCCCCCTGGCGGTCAGACTGAGGAATTACTACATTTGCGTTTTTATGACTGACCATCGATGTCCAAAACGTCATTTATGAATGAAAACCGCCGTCACTATTGGAAATACGTCCAACTCTCAGTCTCACTGCCAGGGTCGACACTGTTCAAATTTTCGCATCCGTTTTGGCCTGAGTGGACGATCTTGGTATCTTTGGTGGTATTGAATGTATGTGTGTGCTTGCGGTTGTAGTGTGTAAGCAGGCTTGCCTGTGGATGGGTTTAAAAGGGGTTTCAAATTTGTCTTGTATACCAGAAATTTGGCATTTGGAACTTTGGCCCTGAAAGAACATCGCAACTCGAACCCAAAAATCATTTGCGAAATGAAAATGCACAAAACTGTTCTGACAGAGAAACTTTGTTATTTTGCTATTAGAATTCAGTGTGTGCAAAATGTGCTGATAAATTTGGAGGAGTTATTCTGAAAAAAAAATTCAAACTTATGGCATAGAAAAAACAACTTGAATGCCAATATTTCTGGGTTAGACAGGCACCACATCGGTTGTGTTGCAAAAGCATTGGTAAATTCGGTAGGCCACAGTCAAACTATATATGTGTAGTCATCGCTGGCTAATGATTCACAGATATCATAATGGACCCTTTTCAAAGCTCACATACCTAAACAGTTTTATGTTCACATCATGATAATGAAACAAGTTCTATAGAAGCATTTAATGAAGAATGGAGAAAATAATGTGTATTTAAGATTCAAGTCATACATATATCAGAATTCTTTGTCCAAAATGTTTGATATATATCAGGAAAAATTCAGGAAAGTCCAATTAGAGGACAGATGAAATCAGGTGTTCGAGAAAGCATTTAATTTAAATTAGCGTTATGAGCTTTAGTGCTGAGGTTTTAGGTGGAACAAACAATCAATTGTGGTAAACACGAAGATTTAGACTGCCAGTGTCACTGTGTGTGTTATCTTGTCATACGAACAAATCATTCAGAATGATAAATGTGTAAGCTGGGTGTGAAAGCAAATCAAAATTTTTCCTGCTGTTTTTTCCTGCACTCACCAGGGGTAGAAAATATCTGTTGCTTTCACCAGGTGGCAGCAAAGTATGATGATTCATTTACTAGAGAAATGTGCAAATTTTCCAATAACCCTAAAATGTATGTGAGCAAAGCCCACAGAACGGAGGGTTCATATTGGTAGTAGCAAGATGATTTACTTTTGAATGTAAATTTTGTTATTTGAGCATTGTTTCCATTTTGAATCTTGTGAAATTGATGTAAAACTTGTGTAAATTTGCATCATATATATTCTTCTATTTATGGGCATCTGTCAACAACGACTTTTTCCTTGTGTGAGTTGAGAGTTATGCCAATGCTTTTATTACATGGTTTCTTTCAGTCAAGTAGGCAATATCGAGAATGGACACTCGGTAAATTGTAATAAATTATCTACTTACTGATAAACTCGACCTGAAGGTGAATAATGAGAAAGGCTTAAACAGAGCAATGCTTGTGAAAGTGAACCTTGCTTTAAGAACTGATCTGGCCACCTAAGGTGTATTCCATTTCTCTTGAGGTTGCCTGTTTAATGTTTATACTTTAGTATGGAAATGAAAGTAATTTTTTCCCCTCTGTTGAAGTTATTTCAAGACATGACTAAGCTTGTATTTTGTCTTGGTGAAATGAGTAAATTATAAATTTGCGACAGACAAGTTCAAATTTGAGCATTTTATGCAAAAAAAAATGTCTCCAATATCTGATATGAATTGTGAGAAAAGATAACCTTTGATGAACATGTGTAAATGTCATTTTTATGGTCCTTTATATCAGATCTTCACTTCTAAGGTTCATGTATTGTGTTTTGTCCTGAATAGTACCCCTATCTTGTAACTAACTATTGATGTTTTCGTCAGAAACATATCACTAATTAGTCGATTAGTTGGCCTTTTATATTTATTTTTTCCAGTGATCGGAAGGTATCAGATTAGCAGAATGACCATTTTAATATGGGCAGATATTACTGTAAAAAATTGATTTTGGATAATATGCAGGGTGATTTCCATGGTTGGTCAACAGCAGTAACAGGTGGTTTCTAGCTTTCGACCGAATAAAATTGTTTACATTTATTATACATCCAAAAAATTAAGGCCGAGATTGTAAAATGTGCCTTGAGTGAAATATTAAACACAGAATTTTAAAGCTTGAAACTTTTGTGTATTTTTGAAAAATATGTGGCTATATTCGAACCTATATAGTTGCCAATACTTATGCTGTGATTTTGTCCATGTGTCAAATTTTTGACAGGTAAGCATCGCAGCAGATGTGCCGTTGTTTGGATATTACATGGCGCTATTTTTCTGCCATTTTCCCTTTGCCTTGATTTATTTAGAATTGGAATTGGAAAACAATAATTCACGGTAACAGCAGGTGTCTGGAAATCTACAAAAATAGGCGGTAGACCTAACAGAAGTTAGACCCTGCAATGAACATTTCATTTAGAATTTGTAGCTGGGATGCATTGGAGAGTATTGCATAACCTGACATTATGCTTGATTCAATGCAATATTACAGTAGTAATGCCTCGAATCCATGCAAATATTAAGCAATAACAATGCACAAATTGGTCCCGGTATTTAGATTGCTGCTCAAGACATGGATAGAAATACAATCAGCAGGCCTTTTTTTGTTGCCACAATGTGTTGAGGGGCACCTGCTCAGGCCCGTTCCATGTATAAGGCTTTGTTGATCCAACACTCGGCCGCATTTATCTATATGCTTGATGCGTTTCAATAGGGTTTTAGCATGGACTCCAAGACATACCTCCCCATATTTGTAATTGAAGTCCCCCCCCCCCCCCCTCCAACCCACAACTACTTAAAGCCACTTATAAACCAGAACCCACCCCCAACCCCCAAAAGCAAACACACCCAGAATCAATGTTTCTCAAGATATTCAATTGTCCACAAGAGTCAAGCCTATTCTTGTCTACTGTCACAAAATCTCTTAACCCCCAAAAGCAATAAAACTTCGTTCTGATATATGTATGTTGTGTGCATGTAATAAGTAGTACTTCAGAATGAATAATGTATGCACATACCCTAGTGTAATATACTGAGTGGATGGTACCCCTCAATACTAGAATCCCCCCCCCCCCCCCTTCCTCCTAACCCCCCCAGCCAAAGAAATAGATTAATATCCAAGCTTAGAGACAGCCCGGGCCATAAACTTGAAGACCCAGGGCCGTCACATCATAGTTTATGGATAAATCTGTCAACAAGCGCTCAACAATGAGTACCGTCATAAAGCCTAAAAGAGTACAAACCCCTCCCCCCCCCCACCACCCACCCCTACAAACACACCCTAAAGACCTGCCAAAGTCTCTGTGACCTGACTTGGTGTTAAATGATTATCGTGTTAGCATTTGTGAGACTTCTAGCCATGCAGTCGAGACAGTATTAGGGTATCGTCCGTGGTCGCGTGGTGTTGGTCGTGTTACAAGAAGCTGTCATCCGCTTGAACATCAGGGATTCCAAGCTGGCAAATTTAGACACCTACGAGAAATTTGTGTTTCATTGCAACGGGATTGTGGATATCCGACCAGCTGGTGTTTTATTAACGGCGCTCGAAACAAAAGCCTCGCCGTAATTACATATATTGCCATATGTGTATTGAGAATCGAACATGGTGTGGAGTTAAACATGTAGCAAGCTACCGTCGTTAGAATTGATTTTCACCGATCATCCCCATTGCCACATGGCCACAGTTGGTTCGCTGACTTCGACCTTTGGCATTCTGAGTGGAATACGGCAGAATTTGTCGACAGAAGCACTTCGTTCCCTCCAGTTTTAAATACCAGAGCTGCTCTGCAACATTCGAGTTGGAAAACCGTTCAGTTCATCATTTGCGTTTGTTGCACGTGACAAAGGCTTTTGACACTGTTGGATAGTTTCTCTGTCAGAATCCAGGATTAGAACTAATCTCAAATCTACTACTGTTTGTGGTAAGTGAGGAATTTGTGGTGATATTTCAATGTTTCACTTTAGTTTCAGTCCTTTATAGTGCAAGATTGATTTCATACTGTGCTGTATGCATGCATATCTGGCTTGTTTTCAAGAACAAAATTTTCTCTGGTGTCCATGGGCTTATATCCTGTGGCTATATATGTTGGTACATAGAAACTAATAAGTCGGGAATAAATTAGCTCGACACAAGACCAGCTCTATCACTGTTCAGATTAACTAAAATATTTGTAAGTTTTTGTGTTTGAAAATAAAAGAGTACCTTACAAAGTGCTTTGGTTGGCTAAATGTAGGTGGGTCATAGTACACTGTTTAAAACAAACTCCATCACCTTAAAGTTATGTGTATTTACGTTTTGTGTACTGTAAAAGTTAATGACCCATGTTCATCGCCAGAGGATATGCTCCATGCTGTAATTAGTGACATGGGGTACTCGGTATATATATAGTAGGAGGGGTATGACAGACTATGCTCGGTGTTTAGTATACTGGTTACCAGAAAATTGGAGGGCATGTAAAATGTAATGTACATTATGATTTGTATCTTGAGAGATAGAAAACAAGAAAATTGCAAGTTGTATTTATGGTGTTATCTTTGTAATGGTTCTAAAAATTTAGGCCGGGATTCAATGGCTGCAACTGAATATTTTGCTTGGGGGTTCACCTTATTGAGGCTGCAATTTTGAAAATAAGTTCTATGGTTTCTATAGTCTCTGTACTAGGTAATAGGAATAAATACCTGTATTCTTATGTATGAGTGATATCCTATTATCTTTGCAAATAAGCAGTTGGCCACAATTATTTCCCTGTGAATTGCTCATTGTTGTCTCTGTAATATTTGTCATGAAGGGTTTTTATATATCACTGCATTCATTTACCACTATTTCATGTAATTACACAACTGCTCAAACAAGTATTCAGCGACAGGTTTGTCGTTGGCAGTATGAAGGATCCATTGCATATTTATTGCAGATGCAAATATCAGTCCAGTGTGCCTGTCGATACATGTAGGCATAAGAGTCTATTCCTATGTCCCTTGTCAATAATTTCTTTGTTGTTATCCATAAAAGTTTGATTGTACAAGGCAGGTGGTACAGGGAATAAAAAAGAAACAAATTCCCTTCATTTGCATTTGAAATGGCTGATTTTGTTCAAGGTTGTAGATTTTTAGTGGGGTTTTTTTACAACAGTAAAACAATAGGGATTATCCTGGACAAATCTGATTTAGTTGCCAACATTTAGTGGTTTTGGGGGGAGGTTTGGACGATATTTTTAATTACCACAAAAAAATAAGCTAAAAATGTCCAGGTACATGTAAAAAAATGACTGATGGCTTTCAGAAATAACACAGGAATGTAGCAGTCTTGAACATGCTTCGACGAGTTTAGAGAAGTATTTGAACAAGGTCGTCGAGTTACCGTATACGGTTCCACCTAAACCGGCCCGGCCACTCAAAGTTTCCCTTCGCTCGGCAAACACTCACCCAACCCCATACCTTGGCCCATACACCCCTCAGACATTGCTGTTTGCCCTCGTATTTTGGCTGTGGGACCCACCAAAAATGGGACGGGGACATTTGTGTAGCTTCATTGTTGATCTTTATGACGAGTACCTGCTCGTTTTTCCTTTGCCCCTGATCTTTGAAACTTGCATGTTAAATGGCTCTGCTTTGCTTTCATGTCTGAAGCTTTTTACAAGACATGCTGATGCATTGTTAGATATTCTGTTGCCTCTTTAGGTGAACCAGTTTAGTAGGACGTCAAATCCAAGTTTCCATATGATTTCCCACTTGGCAGTTAATACAAGACACTGATTCTAGGTTGCCTAGCGAATGGTAAGAATGTAGTATAATTCTGGTCATTATTGGGATTATTCTCGTTATGACATGTTGTAAAAGTAGGGAACTTTATGGGGATAGTCCTTGGATTACAATAAACGGGTGCGTATTGCGAAGGGTCATATAAGGAAAATAATGGCAGGGCTTGTGGTGGGATGGGGTGGGGGCAAATGGCCATATGGAAGTTGGGTGCCTTCTATGCCGTGACTTTAGAGGTCAACAGCATAGCTCGAAAAGAAATGCAAGTAGAATTTATATGTAAAAATAAAAAATAAACAAATAAAAAAGGGGTTCAGGGGTTGCTCCCTGAACCCCTCGGACGTGTACTACCAGCAAGTCTCTACCGTTCGATATTATTAGAATTTATATGTAATCGAGAAGCTTCCATCATTGATCTGAAAGTGTTGATTTTTTAGCACAATATCACCTGCGATCTGCTATAGTTCAAGTTCGTAAGCGTGAACCCCCAAAGGTATGTCTTATCTCTTTCTGACCTATCGTAGATCTGGTCGAGGTCTGTCTGTTTGTCCATGGTCGATAAGTGAGCGTGTCATCCAAGGCCCAATATGGCCCCCCCCCCACCTCCCCCCAAAACACACACACTCACACAAGAGCAATTGAGGTCTCGGTGAAATATATGATTATGATATTGGCGAACACCAGATAAATCTTGCTCAAAGCATGAGCTTTGTATGGGTTTATTGGGTAGCCATTAATGTTGGCTTGCAAAGGTAGTTCCGTGGGGGGAGGGGCAGGGCGAAGAAGTTGGTCAAGGGTCAATCAGATAACATGGGCGGTCGTTTTTGGAGGGTAAGGGGGGGGGGGGGGCATCGATCTCAACTTTAACGTTGATCCTATAGTCCGCTTTTGCTGGTGTATGGTCTCGATCTATTTGTGTTCCTATTATGAACACGGGGCAACAAATACACAAAAGTCGAGAGCATGGAAGACCTGGTGTTCCATGCTGTATGCTTGAAAGCGACCTGCCTCCTGAGTGGATCATGTGTACTCGCTTGTTAAGGTATTGGTCGTGAAAACCCTGTTCGTCCGTTTGTCGCCGTCATAAGAATTTTTTTCGTCGTTGGTAGCTGATGGTATCGACCAAAATGGCTGAGTGATTTTGGCCCAGCTCTTCGACTTTCGGTGGATCATGTATGCATTGGGCCGCGTGAAAAAACAAAAGGTTTCGAATGCGTAGTTTCAACGTGGCGACCGGCGAGGCATTGCCTTGAAAACTTATTTTGTGATTGGATCAGTCTGGATATTAATGGATAATATAGGATAATTGAGCGGATACCTTGTGATTATGTCCATGGACGGCGATTCAATGTGGTAGGTTGGTCGGGCCATGTGGCTTCAAGTTGGGGGTTTCCGTTAGATTTTTGTATGGCAAGTATGAAGATGCGTTTTACCTGTTGCGTTGATGATACTTGTGGTTTTATGAACGTAAGGAGTCTAGCTGTGAATATGTATACACGACACTTCCTCAACTCTGTTGTATTCAGACTTTGATGTGTGTCAAAAGATGATAACAGCGTTGGGTCAGGTGATGTCAATGGGTAGTTTTGAAACTTGAAATTTAAGTTGTACAGCCATTACTTTAGCGAAGGCATGTAACGTGTTCAAAATCGTTTTTTGCGGCAATAGATTACTAAACTAATCTCTCAACTCAAGCAACATGTGTATTCAGTTATTGAATTAAGTAGGGCAGCAATTAATTGTATCATTCATCATTTGATAAGCGGCATTGTACAGGGACAGAAATCAGTGTTTGAATGAGGGAATGTCAACAGCTTTGAAGTATTTCATTGTCAAGCGATGAAAAGCTCTAGCCTTTGCCGAATGCTCTTCCAATTTTCCACCTGTTGCTTGAACACTGGCAAGCGTCAAATAACCCTCGGTGCTAGGGCTGGTAGCACAGTTATTGTTGGCATCAAATATATATATATATAGTCATTGCGGGGGGGGGGGGGGGGGGGTGACAAATGTATTCTTTACAGCTGTGATCTGGCGGATGTTCCATGGTATCACTAGGTTTTTGAGGGGTATTCTGGGGGTAGGGGCTGGGTGGGGAGAGGTGGGAAAACGGGGTAGCGAAGTTGGTGGGGGATGGGGTGGTTTGTGTGTGTGTGTGTGGGGGGGGGGGGGTGGAGGGGTACAGGGACAATTTCTCCTGTGCATCAGCTGGTGAAAATGATATTATTGGTGAAGGGTGATCAAGATTTATTGATTTTCTCGGTAACAGGAATATTTTATGGCAAGCATGTGCAGTGCAGCTCACGAGTCTGATCACGTTTTATGGGTGTTTTGAATAGATGATTATTGAAGTTTTGCATTCCAGAAAAAAACAAACTATTCCATGATTATTTATATTAGAAATTGCAGGTATATGTTCATATTGTCACTTTGATGATAGAAATTTTTCATACCATTCTAGAAAGAAACTTGACAAACTATCCCATAAACATTCATATAAAAAAATTGCATTGCATATACATATGAAAATAAAGCTTTGATTTCACAATTCCTACCTTTTTACAGTCATCCATGGAGTATCGAGTTCTTGTATTTTCGGCATGCTTAGCCTTTTCCGCTAAAAAAAGTTTGCAAATCTCGTCATGAAAAAAATTGCAGGAGAGATTTTTCTGCCTGATGCCCCTACGAAAACATTTTTCCATCAAAAACTGGTGATTGCCTTTGACAACAGGTGGCCCTAAGGCAATTTGAATAAAGAAGAATATTGACCCGTGTAGAAAATAATTATACCGATATACAGCTTCAAGCAATTATGTATATGTAGTAACATTGATCCGACATTAAACCGCAGATTTTCTCGCAATTTCACAAAACTGTCAAATTCCTCCAATGTTCATTGTATCGAGCAGATCAATGTCGTTATCCTTGAAATTAGAAATGTAGCCGGAAAAATTCCATTCAAGATATTGTCAACGCAAACTGTTGCCATTCCAGGACTTTAACTATTAATCTGAGGATGGTGACATTTTACAAAAGAGATAGTGTATTGTTTATTGAATTTATTGATTTTCTTTTTAAAATAACACATGGTTGAATGTAAGAATGCTGTTACCATCTTTTAAAGACTATTGATTTTTTGCGAGTTCACAATGGCGGATATAGTAGATGTTAAATGCCTGAAATGAATCGGAGATAAGTATATATGTCACTGGCGACGGACAGATGGAATTTATATATCGATATAGAGTAGGTGTTCACTTTCTGCTTGAGCGGATAAGTTGACATTTCAGCTTTTGTTCGGTTTTGTAATAAAAATGTTTGAAAATGTGAAGACACATTTTGAATGAGATGATACGTTCATTCCAACATGCAAACAAATTTTCACTGAATAATACTTCGTAACTTTCACAGAAAATAGATGCCCATGGCCAATTATGATATTAAGTCTCTGGCCTAACCAGTTCAAGTTTTCCATATATGTAATCCTACTTGTTTCTACCCAACGTGATCGATCATGAAGAAATAGTTGTGCATACAGGCTTGAACCTGCTAGCACTCTTATTGAAACTTCAGTCTTCAGTTGAGCCACTTGTGAATGTTTGGATATTTAAATGAGTGTTTGATAACTCTAAGTAAATTGAAGTATGAATCTTGCAAGTTGCTAATCTGATAAAATCTGATATCCGTGAAAGACAGAAATAAATGAAAGAATAACTTGCATATCACTTTTGGATTATACATGCAATGACTTATTAGCGAATAAAGCTAGAACTTTTTCACAAATTGAATGTGATAAATTCAGTTATATTAGCTTGATGTATAAGAGACGAGAAAGTTTTTGCTTTGCTACTCTCTCAAATATTTTACGACAATGTGCAATGTGTGATACCACGTTTGAGTGTAGTAATACGCAGTTTTTTTCCGTGCTTGGACACATTCACGTGTTGAAGTCATAAGTCGCCCCTTCTATGGCCTCAGACGCTGCCTTATCAGCCTTCTTATAAAGTTCTTGATCTTTGGACATACATATCTATTCATGACGTTGATATCACAAAGGGTTTCTATGTATCATTGTTTACACTAAATCTCACGGTGATAATGATGTTATAAATCATTTCGTGGTATACGTTATATATACGTTAAATTAGGCAGTTTTCATTGAGTTCTTCTTATGTGTGTGTTGGCAAGACGAAAGTGAAATGAAATGAAAGCCACATATTTGGACGAAAAAAAAATCATTGACACCATCAAAACCAGTACATCCAAGAAGCTGAGTCCTAATTTGAAAGTTTAATGATGTCGAATTCATATAAGTAATTAGCTGTCAGCCCCAATTCCATTGATAGTTGATGAAAATTCCTCCAAGCCATAGAAAAAAGTTGTTTCACACTCCACCTTTGGTAGGATTTTATTGATTGTATAACTCAGTAACATGATTAATGTGACAGAATTTAAAATATAAAAAAGCGAAAATGGGAAAAAATCCAAAATTTGCTGATGACTTCCAATGAACATGGCTGCAACTCGTGTGAAAGTACGCCATCCAAATATTGATTTTACAGGCAGTTGATATGAAATTGTATGATGAAAATTATTGATTTCTGTGCAACAGACTTGCAGAATTGATCAAATTTGTGCATGCACCTATTGAAAATGTCTTCTAAAAGGTCACTTCTCTATATATTGTAACCCCATTGGCTGATTTCCATGGCTGTGCTAGTAATGGCTCTCTCCCATGCAGGCAATTGCTAGCTAGCCCAGCAAATGACGATTGTCAAAAAATATTGGAAGGATGGGGTGTAATACCATGTGACACAATTTAAATGCAGATGTTTTGGCATTGACGACTAGTTTTATAAAAGGACATTGAACTTAATGTGTCATTGCAGATGCAGAGGAATCATTCCATGGCACATGTTTGAGCCAGAACTATTTGTTCACTGTTTAGTTCATTTACTGCCTTGAAAACTTTGGAATTGTTCTGGATTTATTGTTGGTGTGTTGAAGAGTGGCGTAGAGAATTACATGTTTAAATGGATTATACTTCGAGCAAATTCTTCACTTACATTTAGAGGATTTGATGTTTGAATTGGGTGACAAATCTTCATGCGACATTTTGGATACAGAAAAGAGTCATTGATCATTTCTCGGGATCAAAAATTGTATCCAGGTCTTCTGTGAAGAACCTATTGGAATATATTTAGCGAGGTATGAAATCGTCTTTTGTGTCTGTGCAATCGTAACAAAATGTATGGAAGATGTTTGTAATTGGGAGCGTGCAATGTTTTAGTGTGTGTGATGAGTTTTAGATTGATATAAGGATGAGTGCTGAAATGTTTGTCATGTACATTACTGCTGCTGGTGCGATACATTTCATTTGTTGATTTTGAATTTTTGTAAAACATACATTTGCATCTAGTAGATTCTCATGAATAACTGAACTATCCCTACGATTGCAAATTACTGAATTTGTTCAAATGCAGCTTTCATGACTTTTAGTCGTGTTTATTCCTGTGTAGCCCCCTGGTGGTGAGGACGTGAAGCAGGTGGCCGGCGTGCCCCACCCTCAGGACAAGCCCAAGGGCCCCCCACCCCCCCAGGCGTACGAGGGCGACCCCGGGCCTGATGCAGAACACCAAGACATCCCTTCTAACAGCATCATACAGAATGGTCTAGAGGATGACAAGGCTTTCAGGTTTGTCAACAATTGCTTTTCGTTCATGGAGGTTTCTGTTTTCAGTTTGATCTATTTGTATTATTGGAAATCTTTAAGCCTTTTCAAATGTTTTAAATCCTGTGTCTTGATTGATCATACAACGAATATCTATAAAACTAAATTTGCGGTTCAACATTCAGCCTCGAAACATTTACAGTCTGAACAGTCTAAGAACAACTCATGAAATAAACATCAAAGTCTTTGAAGTGAAATCAATCGTTAATAACGACAAATATTTTGTGCAATTGACAGTCGGACACCAGGAAGTCGCCAGAATTCGCCAACAGAGGGCGATCTCAACGTACAGACGGGACCGCCACAGTTCGTTGATGCGCAAGGTCGCGCCGTGCCCAAACACGACGATCTCCTACAGGTACATGTAGATCCCTGCAGACTTTACTTGGGATGTCTTAGCTTGGACTACAATGGCCTTTAAACTTCATTCATTTAGGTGTTTTGACTTGGTTCGAAATATTGCTGGAAAACTGATTTAAATGGTTTAGTTCTGCAGTTGTGTTCTGCTCTTTGCAAAAAGTATTGACAGTTTTCTTCGATTATTTTAACATGAAGACTCATCACGCCGTCGTTCTTTCTCTCTCATAGCAAGTTCACCCCCATCAGCAACCTCACCACCATCAACTGCCTCCTCAGCAGCAGCATCAACAACAGCACCAGCCACAACAACAACACCCCCAGCAACAACAACAACACCACCCCCAGGGCCTGAATCTGGACACCCCACAGTTTGAGCCGGTCGCCATCGATCCCTTCCCCGCAGTCGACTACTCCAATCAACTTATGCCGCCCTCAATGGACTCCCCCACCTTCAACCCAGAGTATAACCAACAGGTCTCGTCCAAAGTCTACTTATTACATCGTGCTTCAGTCATATTAGTTAGTGCAGTTTTCGAGTGAAGAGGGCATGAAGTTTCAAGTGGAAAAGTATTAAAGCGAGAATAAATAATGTTGACTTGTCATATTCTTCCGGAGCCAGTAGTAGCTTTGGGAATACGTTTATTTATAATTCTGCTGAATTGCATGTTTTGATTTTGCATGTCAATGCCTGTTTTCGATAGCTTTTACAAAGACAACAACAGCAGCAACAGCAGCCTATTGCAGTGCTGACTCAACAACAGTATGTCGCGGCTCAGCAACAGCAACTGGGTAAGGACAAGGCCATTGCCATGGTGACCTGCTGTTATCCATGACAACGATCAGTATAAGTTGTTTTACTGTGCTATGTGTTGACTTGTTCTGAACATTGGTGCGTTAACGTTCAAAATTAGATCAGGAAAAATCACAAATTAAATATACGGATAGAGACCCATGCATGAAGTTTATTCATCAGTTCATACAGATTTGTTGTTTTTGCCTAAATAGAAGTGTCCGAGCTTTTGTTGATTGGTGTATTCAGCGTGGACAAGCCACAGCGAAAATATTGTTTGTTTGTTGGAAATGTTACTTAGGTGCATGTCATGAAGTTTAGCACAACTTTTCGTTCATTTATTTGGAATCCTGTGTTTCAAAATTCTCCATGATCAATGCAGACAGACTAAAACTTAGATAAGTCCTTTGTGGTGCTCAAGTGGGAAACCAATGAGGTGCGAAAAAAGTTTCTGTTGCTTTTTCATCGACTACAAAATTTGGATTATCTTAAATGAGTTGAAATTTTTTCTCTCCCTTTGGAAGAAAACTTATACGGTACGGTATTTCCCAATTGTACATACGATGTAAGATTCAGACAGCTCTGTGCACAAGTTTATAGACAGTTAAGGGTGCATAGGTTACAGTGAATTGTACAGACATGGTTTAGTTAATAGTAACTGCTCTTTCTCTCTAAAGAACATTGTAAATAGGTGTGGGAATAACCTGGAAGTGACTTCATATGCTTGATGTGTTAAGATTACATCATAGGTTATTACATCAGGCAGTAACATCGATAATATTGTATATATATTGTTGAGCATGACAAGGCATTAACACAGCTGTGAAGTTTAGGTTTTCTATGAGAATATAAAAATTATTTTGTCAGGACGCACTGGGCACTACATGTACATAGCCTTAAGTGTCTGATGATAAAAAAAAATATTAGATCATTAAAATAATGAACAACTGGGTTGAAAATATCGAGAAAACAAATTCAGTAATTGCATGCTAAGCTTTTGATTTTCGTTGTATTTTACAATTTTTTTTTCTGTTTGTTTCTTCTCGTGGAACGTCTTCGTGCGTTTTTATTTTTTTCGTATTTTTTTTTCGTGTCGGTAGGCTTGACGGCTATTGCGCAATCTCCATATGTACTGAACTCACAGGAGCCGTACACTGTTGGTATACCAGTCGCAGCAGGTTAGCATCAACATTTAAATTATTTTCATCAACTGAAACAAAAAGTCTCGGGGGAGGGGAGGGCGGAGAGAAAAATGCTGGCTTATCTTTTGGGAAAATGCATGAAAATTGGGAAGAATTTCTTGACTTGTAGCCGCCAATTTTCGAAAGTGGCAAGAGCAATTTTAATTTGTAGATTGTAAAAACTAAATTCCAGTTAACTTTACTAACAATAATTAAGTGTGTGTTCTATGTGGTGGTGGTGGGGTGATAAATTTGAAAACGTATAAATTTTAATCTATCCTAAAATATAACAAAATAATATAGTTTAGATACTGTACATGTATATTGGGTCAGATTCTCACATCACGTGCTGCATGCATTCAATGTACCACGTTGTCCTGTTGTACATATTAGTCTTTCATTTGCACTGTCTTTTAAATATGCATTGAGGCTTGTAAAAGTAAAGTCCAGCTTTGCCAAGTCCGTAAACCAAAAGCTGTTTTGTACATTCCAATAATTTATCCTAGTCAAGACACTGAAAATCATGAATAAACATTTATTTGAGATTTGAGATGTAAATTACCACATGTACTAGTAATTGTGAATTTTTGGCTTCTATGAATGTACTGTCAACTATGTATCAATTGCACAAATACCAGTATACAAAAACATTTGGCGTCACAACTTAATACCAGGTCCCTCAGAAACCTTGGCATACCCGGTACCTTGACATATTTTACTCTCCATAACCTCAACTCCTTACCTTGTGACCCTTTAACCCTTTACTTCCAGAGCATTCAACCTCCCAGCATTAACCTTTTTTCCCTGGCTTTCTTTCCAGCAGGCCCGGCTGTGGTTCCCCAGTACTATGGAGTGCAGACCCCCTGGGGGATCTACCCAGCTGGTATTCTACAGCAGGGCCAGCCCGGGGCTAACCAGGGCGGCCAGCACACCCCCCAGGCTCTCACTCCCCAACAACAGATGATCAGGGGTCAAGGTCGCCCAGTGACACCACAAAGTGATGGGATTGGGACCTCCACGGGCAGTGCTGTTGGAACACCGAGTAAGTCCGCTCAAAATTGTAGTCCTTTGGTTGATTGAAGTGTAAAAGTCCTGTTTCAGTGGCCTTCGGATGATAGTTATTGTGTGTGTTTCACAATATAAAAATATTGATAAATTTGATCATGTTTTGCCTATGCTTCATCGTGGAATAATATTCGTTTATTTAATGAATGCAGCTCCAATTTGTCCTGATATTCCTAATGTTTCACCCTTGGTAACTCACCCATAGGTGGCACAGCTCCTGGCTACCAGATTTTGACTCCTGCCTACTACGATGCCAATGGACAGTTGGTGATGGGTAATGGGCGAGGTCTAGGGACTCCCGTCCGTCTGGTGTCACCGGCTCCGATACTGGTCAACCCCGGACAGCAAGGTATGGAATATTGTTGAAATGAAACTTTGTTACCTACTGCTCTATAGTTTGAACGCATCTATGTGTTTCGTTTCCATTTCGCTTCGTTATTAATGTCAAAATAATTAAAGCATCAAGAGGTCATTGTACTTTAGTTTTGAATATTGTTTTAGTGTGGTTAGCCTTAGTAGATGCCCCTGCATGCTTGCAAGATTAACCTTCTAGTGATTTAAGTTTTTGTTCGTTTGTGGATCCAGTAATTCGTGTAATTTCCATGTGTCAAATTTAGACCCCATTCTTGGACTTGTGAAGAACCTTTTTGTGGAAATTTTTATTTGTTGCTGTTGCTCACTCCTTTTGTGTTCTTTATATTGTTGGGCTGTCTCTTAATTTGCAGCTGTTCAAGTTTGAATGTCGTGTTTTTCGTGTCAAGGCCAGATCATTGCAAATTTCCTGGTTTTAATTTCTGTCATCAAGTCCTCCTGCAGTGTTGTTTGTTCTGTTCTGTAGACAGGTATATGCTTTTCATGGTCATCGCCTTACAAGAAACTTCGATGGTTGGCATGAAGCATGATTTGTCCATTATCTCTTGTTTCGATATAAGATAGATACAAATGGATTTCCATATTTAAACCTTCTCTAATTGCTTAGAGTTCTGCTGGTTATTCGCTAATATCTGATTTGACACCCACCCGCCACTTCCCCCATCATCCCCTTTCTACCAACCTCTCCCCCCTATAACATAATGGACCAGGCTATAACCCCAACAACAACCTGTACACCCCCGGGACAAACAGTCTCTTCACCCCCGTCAGTAACGCCCTTCAGCAGCAGCCCACATATAACAGTGGTAGCTTGGCAACCTCTGGCACTCCGGGCGCAATTGGCTCAGGTGAGGGCACCTGATATCTCGTCAATTTCTTGATCACTGCGGTTGTTTTGCTGGGTTTCGATTCACGAAATATCTTGGCCACAATTGTTTTGATTTAGAAGGAGATTTGTCCGTTTCTTGCTTTGTGATATTCATGAGTCTGCCCCGGAAATTGATAATTTCTCTTTTAGGAATATTTCTTGAAAGTTATTCCATGATTCCTTCCAAACTATATATAACACACTACTAATCAAACTGTCTCATTATATCTTTCAAGAAAATAACAAGGAATTTATTCCACTCCCTTCTAATCAACAATAATCACTCCCCCCAATTAAACCAGTATTCTTGATCAGTATCATCTATTACTAAGACTATCCTCTTTCTTCGTGACACTCCCACACCGACCCTCCATCGCTCCCGTTCCTCCCACTATCTCTGCTCCCTACACCTCGACCCTCGACCCCCCGCCGGGAAAATAGGCCTAAACTCTCAAAGACGGGATTCTATAGGTTCGGTAGATTACAAGCAGAGACAGCCGCTGCCCCAACTGAACCAGTACTATGGCTCTCTAGGGCAGGCAAGCACGTCTCCCGCCGGACCGATGGGCCTCGTACAGCCGACTGGGCAGAGCATCACGCCACCGCCGTCCCTCTCCGGATCCACGACGAATCTTGCGGTCGCAGGGGACTGGGGTACGTGTCACTTTGTGGGATAATGTATCGTAGCCAGAGTTTTTGCATGAATTCAAGCCGATAGCAAATTGTTTAAATTTATAGAGAATCCATATTGATGAAAGTCAAATTCTCTGCAAAACTGTCACCCTGTCCCTTCTTCAAAAGCATTATTAATTACATTAATAGCATTATTAATTACATTAATATTAAGGTTGATAAGAATATGACAGAACTGATGGTCCCAACAGCTTTCTCGATGCTATATGTGAAACTCCTTTCCTTCAGCAGGTTTCGGCAGTGGCAGACTTTACTCTGCGGCACCTGGGGCCGAGGCCAAATACCGAAACAGCGGCCTCGCAAACAGCAACGGTCTCTTTGGGACATCTCTCTTCACACCCCGACTCTTCCCCGCCAAGAGGTAATATAGACATCATACAACTCTGGCCAATATTTTGTAACCTTTGATGGTATCAGAAAATTCATGTTTTGGTTGAGTTTGCCAAAAAAGCCAAATATGGAGTTGTAATTTGTGTATTCTAGCCTGTTTTCTCATGTGAACCTTTCTTTCTCCAGTGCAAGTTTATCGAAAGAGGTCACTGGTCGGAGTCGACTCTTGGAGGATTTCCGCAACAATCGCATCCCGAACTTACAGCTCAAAGACCTTGTGAATCATGTCGTCGAGTTCTCACAAGATCAACACGGCTCAAGGTCTGTACACTTCCGCACTCACTAGAACAGAAGAGGATTTCATGGGGTAGTTCTCGAGTGTGAACTGGATACAAGCATTTGATATCTGTTAATGGAAAACTGAAAGCTAAACTGAAATAGCTCCTGGAATTTTGTATCCAGTCAATAGAAACCATCAAGTTGATTCCTGATGAACAACAGCAATTAATGGGGAAAAGTTTAGCGCCCTGTCCATTGTAAGACCATTCCATTCCATGATTGTCCATTTGAATATGTATCAAGGGAGGTGAAAATTTATTTTGTTAGCCTGAGAATTTTGGTAAGAAGTGTTCCTTGGGTAGACAAATGATTAGTTCTGTTTCTGTTCTCCTCAGATTTATACAGCAGAAACTGGAGCGTGCTTCGCCTGCCGAGAAGGGGATGGTCTTCAACGAGATCCTGTCAGCCGCTTACAGCCTGATGACAGACGTGTTTGGCAACTACGTGATCCAGAAGTTCTTTGAGTTCGGCACACAGGAACAGAAGCAGACACTAGCTCAGCGAGTGAGGGGACACGTGCTTCACCTTGCGTTACAGATGTATGGCTGCCGAGTCATACAGAAGGCGCTCGAGTCTATACCGTCAGAGATGCAGGTGGGTGCTTGGGTCGTTTCGGCCAATTTTTGATAGTGGAAACTTGGCCAGATTGCTTTTTAATCTCAGAAATGAGATACTATGGCATTGTGTTTACAAATGATGTCTTAATGGATATCATTGAAGAAGGTTAAATTGAAAACTTTCAAGTAATTCCATGTCAAAGAAAACTGCACATCCTGTCATCATTTTGCAGTTAGGGACTACTGTAAAACTACTAATTTTGGCGGACGATTTATTCGGCGGATATGGCGGTTGGGGAAAAACCGCCAAATTAAATCGTCCGCCAAACTAACTAGATATATGTTAGGAAATATAAGTGGTTTTAAAACCGCCAAATTAAATCTCTGCCAAATAACGTGGGCTCAAAACCGCCAAATTTAATAGCCGCCAAAATTAGTCTTTTTACAGTACTAGTGATTTTTGATGCGGTTATGTTTTCGTGATCCAGGTTGAGATCGTGAAGGAACTGGACAATCACGTGTTGAAGTGTGTCAAGGATCAGAATGGGAACCATGTCGTACAGAAATGTATCGAGTGTGTTGATCCGAAACACCTCAACTTCATCATAGACGCCTTCAAGGGACAGGTCTGTATGTCGCTCTACCTGCAGATGTCTCGAGGCAATTGTCTTTCGAAGATTCATGTGTCTGCAAGGTGTAATGGTCTTTTCTGTAAAAGTCAGTTTACCAGAGCTTTGGAGAGAACATTGCTTAGGTCTTGTACATTTATGTGTCCGAGCCTATGTGTCTGCAAGGTGTAATGGTCTTTTGTAAGACATTGCTTAGGTCTAGTACATTTATGTGTCCGAGCCTATGAAATTTATTAAATAGGTAATACAAATCAATCATGATTTGTGAAGAAGCGTTTTAATTCTTTTCATCCATAGGTATCTTCCAATTTCAGTCCAATTTCAAAACACCATGACCTCATTTATATAATTACTATTAATCAGATATTGAAAAAAAATCATTAAACCGATTTTATTGCTACATTTTGCAGGTGTTCACCCTGTCGACCCACCCGTACGGCTGTCGCGTGATCCAGCGAATCCTAGAACACTGTCTCCCAGAGCAGACTAACATGATTCTAGACGAGCTTCATTCGCACACGGAGCGTCTCGTTCAGGATCAGTACGGAAACTACGTGATCCAACACGTATTGGAGCATGGCCGACCGGACGACAAGAGCAAGATTGTGTCGGGACTTCGCGGGAAAGTCCTGCTGCTCAGCCAGCACAAGTTTGCCAGGTATGTGGATGTTTTTCGGAGCTGGCTTGTAACAGATTTTGAATTGTTAAGAATAGTTGAATGGTTGGGAAAGTGGGTAGCAAAAAATATGTAATATTGGCTTTGTTAAAAGGATTTTGGATTAGTTCTTTGTTAGAATGGTTGACATTTATATGAGTTTTGTTAGAAATGCACCATCTATGTATAGATTTTGCTCTCAAAGAATTCTAAACATATTTCTTTCGTCCGCAGCAACGTCGTGGAGAAGTGTGTGTCGTTTTCGTCGCGGGCCGAGAGAGCGATGTTGATAGAAGAAGTCTGCAACATGAATGACGGGTGTGTATTCAGGATTGTAAATCAAGGGTACTTTGTACATGTGTTCAGTGATTTTCGGCCAAAGTAACCAAATTTTAGTCTGTTGAAAACAAACTGTACACAGTCTCTTATCTTGGCTACAAAGTAGTATCTGGTTTTGGTAAAATGATGGCTGTAAAATAGAGTAAATTTGAAACTGGATCCTGGCTTACCTAGAAAATTTTTGCACCGTTCACTAACTGGCTGGGTTCTCAAGAGCTATTATATACATATACTATTAGATTGGTGACTGGGATACTAATGAAAATAATGGTTAAAATTTGTTAAGGTACATTCGATACGAAAGCTTCTAATAGCTGTGATATAGCGGGCTAAATTGTGCAGAGAAAACTGAAATGACAGAATATTCTAGCTGTTCATGCGTGGAAATATGTGAAAGTTTATTAGCACATCATACTTTTAAAGAAGAGCACAATGAATTATGTTGTTGCGTGATGATACATGTACAGATTCTATGTTGTTCAGTGTTTATACAGTGTAAAGTTTTGTGTTTGTAAAGGTGTTTCACTGTGTCCCATCTGCTGCCATTATGTTGTACTGAAATTTTTTTTGCAAATTGTTCACTAACTATTCCCCGTTTGTGTTTATATCTGGCAAAGTAGCATTACGTGCTAATTGTGTACTATATGCTCCTTGCGTGATTCTTAGTTTGTAGGGAACTTGTATCAAAAAGCACCACATTATTGACTGAAAATGGTGTACACACTTGATTTTTTCGTAAGTTAGAGTCTACCTACAAGAGATCTCATTATTTGTTTTGCATTTTCGAAACAATAGTTTGGAATTGCACCCTTAGTGTTGTGATGAAACTTTTGTCCAAAGCTTTGAGAACATTTTTCTTTTGGTGACAACAGTTAAGGTTCCAATATACCCTATACTCAACTCAAGGGTTCAGGCAGTTAGTACTGAAGCTCTGAAAAATGGAAGCAATCAAACTGAAGGCTTCTAGTTAGGTCAAAACAGAAAATTTCTTTATATATGAGTTCAGGAATTTATATCATATTTCTACACCAAATCATTCCAATTGTGTTTCTAAGTTGGTATCCACAAAAAATCTGGTTATCTATCTAACAACGCATGTTTTGAAGTAGTACACAGTGGTTGCTTGGCGACCAGCAGTTTACGGGGTCCCGGTTCCAAGACCAAAAACGCTAACCACCCATCCAGCTGTAGCAGTTAATTGCATGCCGCGCCGTTGATTGCTTTTTCTCCCAACAGGGACGATTCAGGGTCCGAGAACCAGGGCGAGGTCGACCTTGAGAAAGCCTGCCCCTGGCCCTCGGTTGTCACCATGACAACCACCCCCCTTCCCGTACCTGTTGTCTCCACTGTGACCCCTTCTAATAGCGAAATATTTGATATAGACGTCAGGTGAGAGACTGAAACAAACCAGTTGTGGCGGCGAAGACGCAGTCGAGTTTTGTTTTTCGAGATTTTATTGAGAAAACAAAAGAAAATCTTTGAGTGTACTCGTCTTCTGCTAAAACGGAGAAACGAAAAAAAATTGAAACATGGGAGACCAAATTCTTTGGCTTCCAGAGATGTGGAAACTACTGACGATTTGAAGGAAAAATAAGATATGAAGTGTGTTGATGCCGAAACATTTCCGACAGATTGCTGATCTTCAGTAGTTTTCAGTTTGCTCTGAGCTGGGTTTGGTCTTTATGCAAGCGATGTGACTTGACCCAGATTTTTTGAATAAGTAGTATGATGATTTTCTGACTTCTTCGATAGTTCTCTGTAAATAGCTTTTGTACATTCACTCCATACTTGTATAAAACTTGTTATCTTCATATCTGGCATTCAATCGTAGAACATTCGTTGACCATATTTTGTAAAGAATATATTAGAGTCCTTACTTCGCTCAAAAAATACAGATGAACTTCAACCGAATTCCATCAGAATTGTCAGTTCCTTCCATGTTGTTTGATACAAGTACATGTAACATATTATGCAATTTTCAATGGTGTAAACATGTATTGAAGTTCATCTGTATACCTTATATATAGTTTCTTATCCGTGCTGTAAGCTAGGCTTATTTGGTTGGGTAAATGGTCATGTCGCTTGCATTTCATGTACCCTGTACATAACAAACTTGTTTCTAGGATTTTGTAGCGTGGTACATATTTTAGCTTTTGTTTTCTGGGTGATTGGACGAGCAATGAAGTTCTACCAAATGCACACGTTTCTAGCTCTAATTAAGTCTCTAACACCAAAAACTGATACATTACCTAACTGATTAAACCAATGCTAAAATACCTCCGAAGCTTTTGCTGCTCTAGTATCTAAAATTGTAAATTGTAACATTTGCTTTGAAAATATATCTCCATATTGGAAAATAATCAGAACTTTAATAACAGTGCTGCAAAATATATTTTCGACCACGAGCCATTGTTCAGTATTAAAAGAAATATGTGTTTAACTTGGTTTTGTGAGTTTGTGTGTTGTTAGCTCTAATGGTTTTGCTTGACAGTGTGAATTTTATTTTGATATTGAATGAAAATGTTGAATTGCTTCAAAGTTGCTTCCACTAAATGTCACCACATTTCGACAATCATTATGCCTATGTTTTACCTCTACTTTGGGACAATGAATGAAGCTAATGTATTGCTTTCTTCCTCTACTTGCAGCCCACACAGTGCCCTTTACACGATGATGAAGGACCAGTTTGCGAACTACGTTGTGCAGAAGATGATCGACGTCGCAGACGTCCCTCAACGCAAGATGCTCATCACCAAGATCCGACCGCACGTCACAACCCTCCGGAAATTCACCTACGGCAAACACATCCTCGCCAAACTGGAGAAGTTCTACATGAAAAACAACGCGGATCTTGGGCCGATCGGAATGCCGCCAAACGGTGCATTACCATAGAAACCTTGAGGGGATCTATCAAGCCAGCTTGTGTTGCATTTTCGCTGTTATATCGATGTTTCTAGATTATCGGTGTTGTCAGAAGCGTAGAAGTAGTGGGGTGCACCCCCCTGTTTTTGGAGTTTTCACGCATTCACTTACAAAACATAAGGCTGCTATTTTTGTCGTTGATGTTCGTTAATGATTCTTGTGTGGACTTTTCGGAGGGAGGTATTTTACCAAAGTGGTAAAAAGAGTCTACTGATAAACATTATGGAACGCTTGTGTGCGCCCTGAAATATCGAGTGCCATACAGTAGACACGGTGAATCGTGACGTGGTGACTAAAGTATTCCTACGTATCGTATCGAGATCCGAATATCAGAAAACAAGTGCTCCCTCACCGTATCAACACCATAGTTGAGTATTAAATTATTTTCCATTCGAAAATGAAACGCCTACTTTCATTACTGTTGTAGACTTGCGCTTTGTGTTGCTTGATGGTGTTGAAGTATATTTTTCTATGTTTTTTCAGCCACATATGAGTGGAGCGTATTGTACCGTAAGTGTATTCTTAGGTATGGTTAGTTGTCTTCAACAGAGAAAAGTCCTCTTTTGAGTGTTGCATATGTACAAACTTAATGGACATAATTTTGTGCGATGTCATTTGTATAGATGTTTTGGCTGTTGTGAACATTTTAGTTGTGAAAATTTGTACAAGACAGAGCTATAGAAGTGTACATTTTAGCTCAACCAGGCTATAAAAAAGGGCATGTACAAACTATAAAGTGTACAGGAATGACATTGTTATATATTGCACAGGTAGCTTTGGACTACATCATTAAAGTCTGTTATACATTATTGTACAAAGTTGTAAAATTAATTACACAGAACACAAACTTTAAAGCATTTTTGTTCATATATCCCTGTTGTCTCACCCGAGCATTTGTACAAAAAACCTAACCATCCAAGTCCAGATCATACTGTCCATTATGTTATAGACGCATGCAGAAAGTTGAACTTTCATTGTACAATAAACTGGTTTAGATCTCGATGTAGACTTTAGTCAAGGGGGGGAGAGCGTTGGTTTCACACGGCAGTGTTTATATTTTGTAATTCGTCAGACCTGTTTCTCCAGGTTTATACAGTTATATATCCAACATTTGGTTGCTTGTATGCTGTATCTATTGTACATAATCTAAAACATATATTATAACCGATGTTTGATGTAGTTATAGTTTTATCTGCTTTCCTTGTATAAGGATCTATTTTAGACAGGAGCATGGCTTTTTACTAGTTAAGGGCTGTAACACTTTTATATCAAGATGGTATTGTACTAGTGTAATGTAACTGTATAGTTTCTGTACATCTCCTATACCATTGCTGTGCTTGTGGCTTATATACAATCGTATATTCTCACTATCATAGGCCTTGTATGTTGTGTTGTAACATTCCCGGCTATAAATGTTTCCTGACAGTGAACTGTTTGCTATATTGCCTCTGACTTGACTTCTGTCCCGTCTGGGATCAGCTTGTCTGTACATCATTGGCAGAGCTGGTAAAACGAAGCACAAAAAAGGTGTCTCGCAATGAGGATCTACCAAAAAAATACCAGAAAAATAAACTAACAATATTTAAGTATTCAGCGTGTTAGATGAAAGTTTCTTTATTATTTTGCATGCTTATCTTGGTTTGTACGTTTTATTGCACCCAATGAATTAGGTGGGAAAGTGAAAGATCAAATTTCCTGGTTGTATACAATGTGTAAGATATACAGTTGTATATATATTTTCACAATATCCAGGCGTTTTTTCTACGGAATAGTTTTCTTGCCCCGATCATACAAATCAGGCAGCCTTCATTCTTCACATGAAAATAGTATCATCTCACTTTGTTAATGTTTTGTGAATATGTAAATAGACTCTTGCTGCCATGGTTATTGTAATTTTTGTTCAGACATGATAATTCATGTATAAACTATTGGTTTATTCATACCTCTGTACAATAACATTTGCACCGCTCATGTATGTCACACAAATTGTGTTTTGTATTTAACAGGAACCATCTCAAAGATTGTAATTACTCTATAATTTTGGTAAATAGTCGCATTACTATTATTATTCTAGTGTGTTGGATTGGCGCCTCATGGGCTCAGATACTGTACATATATATAGCCACAAAGGATGAACCTGTACATTTTGGCCTTGTGCACCCATGAACTTAACTGAGCATTCCTAAAGGTCCAGAATTTGTAAGTAGTTATGTATAAAGGAAACAAACACAATGAACTGAACACTCGTGAATAAAAATTGTTTATTTTTTCTACGCTGTAAACTATAGTGTGTATAATTTGTTTGTGTAAATTTGAAACACAGCGGAAAGCTGGTTCTGTATAAAGATCATGGTTACCTGTTATATCCACAAACGGTGCTATACCCGGAACGTGTTTTTACGGAATATTAATTTTTGATATACTTCCTGCCTATTTGTAAAAAGATTTACCGTCGAGGAAGAAATAAATTGCTTCAAATTCCGAGAAATTGTATAGGTAGTTTTTTGGTTGTACAAAATGTGAATGCTCACCTGAAAGCACATAATTTCTTCCCTGTCATTTTAGAAATTGTACAGGTTTTTATACACACCAAAAATGCTTACAAAAATTGTGGTGTTCAGTATTATGATTTCAGAGAATATATTTTGTAGATTGTCGTTCCCGTAGTTGTAAGTTGTGTGCACAAATTACAGGCACCTGCTTCAAGTGAGTTACAGATTATTCCAAAATAGTGGGACAACAAAATCAAGATTGTGTGTACAGTATCCATCCCACCTGTGTTGTATTGAAAACTATATACCGAGAGCATGTGAGAAAAAGGAGATAAAAATCCCACCCTATACAAAGGCTAGTTAGTACTATCATAAATCTGTTTATTTTGTGGAGACAGGAGGCCAGACCTATTCCTCGATTGTAGACGGCCGTTTTGCTGACATTTTCAATACTCCACCCAGTTGAAACCTTGCAGATAGCATTTCTCTCACACATTGTCAGATCCAAATTATATCCAGGCACCTTGGACATGTATATAATGTAAATATACAGAAGACGCGATACTGGAATCAATCTGGGAAAATCGTCCATGGAATAAAGAGGCAGCTTATCTTGTACATTAATCATGAATTGCTATATTTGACCAGAATAATCTCATGAATTTGTACCCTATAGTCGTGCTATTCAAATTTGTAAAGACTTGGTATGTTGGGTTTCGCCTGTATTTTAGCAAGCATACACCAGTTTCCCTAACTGATTTTAACAAGGGTAAGATTCAGAAACCTGTGAGAACAGTATGCTTAGAACACAAGTGTTCACTTTTTCCACCCGGCAATTTGTCTAATGTTACCAGTTACGTCGCTAAGTCTACATCTGCAGTTCTCGCAGTAAAAAAAATTGTAATGCAAGTCCTTTTTTGTATGTGTTTGTGCCAAAACAACAATCAATTTTATTCATTTCTCAGATTCTGTAAATTTTACCATTCGCTATAACCTAAGGTACCCCGTTTTTGCCCCCTCAATCTTTGTGGATCGCTCCTAGAAACTGACTCGATTGTTTGTTAACGACTTCCTTGTTTAGGTGGATGTTTGTGATAGCCAAAACCTCTGTTGCTTAAGTCGCTAGTTGTGTGTGTCTTCTGTTGTGGAGTCTCTAAAATCCGGAAGTTGACAACTGTTGGTTTGTTATCAGTTTTGTTTTCCTTTGTTTACCTTTCAATGGACAGTTGCTAATTGTTTGATACAATAGCAATTTACACAGTTGCACACTGGAATCTTATGTAGTTATGTTGGCTAGTATGTGACGATTTGGTGATGGGAATTCAATTTATGTATCATTTATATATATATACACTTTCTTTCGCTATTTCTCCTTGTGAATATTTGCACTAAGTGAAGTGTAAAGTCTTCAACTGGTGTAGATTTTTTTTTTGTAGAATTGGGGTGCATAAATTTGTGAAATAATGTGTAGTATTCGTTTAATCTGTACATGGCTATAAATATGACGATTCTATGTAATTTCTGTAAAACTGTATCAAAATTGTGTTTTGCAGATGAAATAAATTTATGGTAAGATGATAATCAATGGTAAAATTGTGTTGTTTTGCTGGTGAACAATTGTCAATATACAATACACATGTCAATCCAAATTCCATCGTGAATCCTGATACAATAATCACATCTTCATCATATTCAATTGTTTAAGTGCAAAGTGTGCATAAAAAATTATTGTCTGTAAGTTGGTCATTCGATTGGTACCACATGTAAACTTCAGATGTGGAAAAATGCCATTCTATCGAGTAGGACTCATTATATATGACAGCAGTGACACAAATTTTCGAGCAGGAATACAGCAGCAATTTCTTCACAAATATTCAGAAATCATTGCTCGACATGACAAAAATTAGCCCAAGGGCCAAGATAGGTAACCGGACTCTTGATTGTAAACATTGCTGGTGACATATGACCTTGAGATCTGTCTGTTAAAGTCCACTACGATGACCGGATGATGACCGCTCAAGGTCATCTAAGACGAACTTCGAAGCTAACCAGAAAATCCACCCTATGTGTACTGGCGTTATATGATTTCCTGCATGGTCACAAATCAAATCTGGCCGTAGCCGTTTTGAATGTAGAGTCCAATTGACACAATTCAGGTCAGATATGACCTTTGGAATTACCACTGAAAGAACTAATACAAACTTAACCTCATATGACCTCGAGTGGTAAATCCGAAGATCACATCTGATCTGGTATGTGTAAATTGAACTCTGCATACGAAACGGGTGTAGATAGAATTAATCTATTATTTATCTAAAAAAATATTTATCATATGACTTCCCATACATTGATAATACAAACCTAAGTTCTATCTGCAACCATATAGTACGTACAGTGCATGGTCCCCCTCAGACAAGAACCCTTCAATGAAGATCCCCCCCCCCCCACCCTCTGTAGACTTTTTCTTGTGGCGATAGGATGATTTTAACATGCAAATGAACCTCTAATAAGACGCCCCTTAGATGTAAGACTTCAATTTTGTGGCAGTGTGAAATGAAAGTGAAATATTTCTGAATAGATTTCGAGCAAAGCACCAAAAGGTATATTTTTTGCCATTCTGGGCCTTTTGGTTCCTGTTTCTCCATAAAGCCGCACACTGTGAAAAGTCCTAAATGCCAGCCACATGTGAGATTAGAGAGAAAGTTGCTGAATATTTTCCGAGCAAATTGCCGAAGTGCCAATTTTTTCCCCATTCAGCCTTTCGAGCTATTCAAGGCCTACCATTTACATACACAAGGTAAACAGTCCTAGATGCCATCCACGTGTGAAATTAGAGAGAAAGGGCTAATCAAAGGTCAAATTCAAGGGCATCAGAATGTTCGGCATAAATATATAACATTTCATTATGTCCACAATTGATTCCCAAGCTATAAAGTCGATAAGAAGTGAGATTTTAGCCATTTGTCTTGTGACCTTGAAAATTAGGTCAAAGGTCAAATTCAAGGTCACGAGAACATTCAGCATATATATCATTTCCTATATGTCCACAATTGATTCTTAATCCCTGATCTCAATATTAAGTGAGATAGGAATCATATGCCCCATTTTAATTAAAGCACATGATAATCCCATTTGTCCCATTTGGGCCAAGTCCGGGCCAAAATGGCTCACTTTGAGTTATTCAAGGGCAACGAAGCTTATACACATCACAGAAGTACATATGTGGTGTCTTATGTATCAATAAGTAGAATCAATACGATAAAAAAGAAGCTGTTACTGAAGAGATTTTGAGAAAATTACAGTCAAAGTCTAAAATTGGCCGTTTCAGTTTCAGGACGTCGTGATCAGAATGTCCATAAATTTCAAAATATTCCAACTGTAGTTAAACTACTCCTCAGAAATCATCTGGGATACTATCAAATCCCAAAATTTTCTCGGGGGTCTTATGGAGTATCACGAACCCCCAGAGCGGAAGGAATTGCCTCGGTCCCCTGACCCCCCTCGCCCCCCCGCACCCATGGCAAATTCTTGAGTCGCCCCTGTATAAGATGCGACCCTTCATACCTAATTAATATACATTCCCTGGCCCTAGATCCGCCCCTGGATTTAAGGGTTACCAAACTTATACACGTCACAGACATACATAATGGGAATTTTTCAAAACAAAAATCGCAAAACTGAAAAATTTTGGAGAAAATGGCCGTTGAAGTCCTAAATTGTCACATTTTGAAAAGTTTTCAGTGTGAATTTATGACCTTGAGATTTACCAATCAAGGTCATCTGTGTGAACTTCAATCTCACCATGTATGTGTGCGGCATTTGATTTTCTATATGTTCATAATACAAATATATATTTATCTGGATGCAAGCGTTTGGGATGCTCAGGCCAATTTACACATTCCGAGTCAGACATTTGACACTCAAGGTTATCTGAGGTCAATATTAAGTTCAAGGTCATCAAATTTTTCTACGTCCAAAATTTTTTTCAAAGCGAGATACAATTCTTTGCCTAGAAATGGCCCAAAATGGATAGTAATGCGATTTGGGTAGAAACGCTTGGTGGTATAGCGTTACGGGGCGTTACAGGGGGGGGGGTGGGTGGTTGTCAATTTTCCCTTTAAAAAACGCTACGTAATTTTTGAAGGGCCTTAGAGGCTATTTTCAGCTTCCCCCATAATATATCTTCCCCTTATAAACCCTCTGTGTTTGTCCGGACGGACGAACGCAAGGCCATGTCAATCGGTTATCGGACCATACGTTCGGTAACCTAATTAGCCCGAGGGTTAAGAAAGGTTACCGGGGGGGGGGGGGGGGGGAATAGTGTTCAGCCATAACTATTGAGTCCAAAAAATGTACAATAGTAAAAAAAAAGTTTATGGCTCTATAACAGATAGTGACTTGATTTGGGCCATAGTGACTTAATTTTTTGCCGCCCGTCGAAGAAAATCAAAGTGGCCGACAGATGCAGACCCACGATTAAAAAATATTACAACCTACACATATGGTACAACCGTACAAATATAAATTGTTAAATTTCCATTAGATATTTTTGCGTGACGCTAAATGATATCGTCCTATAACATGTCATACTTTACTTGGGAATCAAACGGTAATTTTCTACCGAATATCAGAGTTGATATTCGGTAGAAAATTACCGTTTGATTCCCAAGTAAAGTATGACAAGTTATAGGACGATATCATTTATAGCGTCACGCAAAAATATCTTCATAAACCAGTGTAAACAATCAAGAAAAATCAGTGTAGATCTGTACATCTATACTCAAGTTCAACACAAAACCTCATATGATTTTTGGCGATAACTTCTTTTAGGATGGTCGTATCAATTTGAAATTATATATGCATCCATTTGGCACAAGACCATATTTTTTCACCAAATTTTACACCTCTATCTTGAAAACTGAAAAAAGTTGGCAATCTATCCCAATGTTATATGTTAGGCACTAATCGGATCACAGGAATTCAAGCAAATTTGGGTATTTCATGATCTTTATTCCGCTAAGAAATGTAATATGAGGAAAGTTTTTGATTTAGAAGAATCATGCAGGTGTATTCTAAAAGAATATCATTCTTACAAAGTACTGTGCAGTGTGAACATCGAACAACATGCCAAATTCTGTTCAAACTTGCAAATTTCACGTTTGATGTGAAAGTTAACATTGGAGTAGATTGCCAACTTTTCAAATTTTCAAGATAGAAGTCTGAAATTTGGTGAAAAAATACGGTTTTATGCCAAATGTAAAAAAAACAAAATTTCGAATTGATCCGACCATCCTAAACGAAGTTATCGCCAAAAATCATATGAGGTTTTGTGTTGAACTTGAGTTTAGTCATTTCTGAAAAAAAAAGGTCTTTGTCAGACTGTCATGTGTTCTTACCAATGACATTTTTTTGCGTCATTAGTTCTTACAGAAAGTGTGATCACTGATGATGTGCGCAACGACTATCCACTGTGGTGAAGGAATTCCCCTTGACCTAGTTTTGTTTTACGTCATCAGTCGAGGCATCACATGATTGGCTGACGGAAACGAGGCACATGCCAGGCGGCCATTGTTTCTTACGGAGGACTCGGCAAATTTTCGGGGAAGTTTTGGACTCTTTTCGAGCCTTTATTGGACTATTTCAGACACAGTTTGGTGTCTTGTGAAAGCTTAAGACTTTATAGTTTTCAGTGGGGATTCATTTTGTGTTATTTCACGGATAAAACACTTGAAATTTGGTGATGTCTGGAAGTGTAGACCAGGTCGGTGAACGTTTCCTGCTCAATTCAATATGTCTGCCGTCATGAATTTGCTTGTGTTGTGTATTAGAGTTTCATGTGACGTGTTAATTATTTCGTGCATGAAACAGTTTTCCAATGTGGATATGATGCTATGGTTTATTGAATAACATATTATGTTCTATGTTTCACGCTCCGAATACGGCCTGCAGAGGACGAAAGGCCAGTCGAATCAAGGTATGAAAAAATTGTGATGCCTGACTGGTGTTGGTGGTGCAATTCAAGCCATGTCATATTATCTTAAGACCAAATATTCATGGTCCCCTCTGTTTTGATTTGCGAATTTATCATGCATATCATTAGATCCACCTTTAAATGTTGCAAAGATGAATGATCAGCTTTTGTACATCTCTAGCTTTTACATTTACTTACACATGCAAACATATTCAAATATGAGATGGTTTTACTTGGGGGAAGTCCCATGAGAAACATACGATGGTGGTTTTTGCTTCATTTGTTCCTGTGTGTTTCAAATATATTTTTCTTATTTTGCAGTTTCTAATGGACCTTCGTCGAGAGAAAATGAATTTGATTACATGCAAGCGGCTCATGCATCACAAGTAATTATAAATGTTGCCTTGATGTGTTTAATGTTCTGTATGCTTTCTTATTTGAACAATTTTCCATAAATAAATACTAATCAGTGAGATTTTGTTGTCAGATGCTTGAAGATGTGAAAAAATTAGGTTCTCAAATTATATTCTCATTTCCAGGGATATGGATCAGCGCAAATGAGCAGTCCCAATGTGTCGGACCCTTACTACTATCCCCAGTATATGTTCGCTAACCCCAACCAGAGTGGACTGAACGATGGCACTTCTTGGTCAACTGGAGACCCGATGTCCTTCCTCGGGGGTTACCCAGGACCAGGACAGATGGGAAGTGATTACGTGTCCAGTAACATGTTTGGATTTGACTATAACCAGCCAAACTTCAGTTGGGGGTATTCAGGAATTTCTGGCGGGGACTATAACAACAGTACCTGGGGAACGAGTTCGCAGGTTCGCAAGTCGGACGATCGGGGCGCATACCAGGACAACTACTCCTACATGGCACAGCATGATTACATGAATGGCGAGGTTGGGGATAGAGGTGACAACGGTGTCAAGGCGGTCGAGCATGGGCTCAAGAATATAAACTTGGGTGACCGTCAAGATGGCCGGGACGCACGTCAGACCGGTGCTGGGGGCGCCAGTGGTGGTGGAAGCTCGGGAGGTGGTTCAGGAAGCTCGCAGCAAAGAACTTGGGCTTCCATCGCCAAGCAACCGGCTCGTCCTCAGCCTCAAGTCAAGCCCGTGATTCCTCGTGCACCTGTGCTGCCCAATCGTCATACTAGTAACATGGATATCGGCACATGGGACAACAAGAATAGTGCAAACAGGTCCACAGCACAGCCAGTGCGTCAAGCATGGGGAGCTGCACGGCCAAGCAGGCCAACTGCAGGACCCTACGCTCAAGGAAGCACCGTACCTGCCATGCCCAGTGCCCCAGCCCCTGTCAACAATTCTTCGTCCCCTGCTGGCATCATCAGTGGTCCCAGTCCAAGCAGTGGGCCTGCCAATGGTACCTCAAATAATGTGAACGCTGCCGGTGTGGTCAATGCACACCCAGTGCTAGACAAACTGCGCGCGGCTAACCAGTACAACCCGAAGAACTTCAACTTGAACCCTGAGAATGTGCGATTCTTCATCATCAAAAGCTACTCCGAGGATGACATCCATCGCTCAATCAAGTATGGAATCTGGTGCAGCACTGATCATGGAAACAAGCGACTGGACCAGGCATATCGCGAGCGTGAAGGCAAAGGACCGGTCTACTTGTTGTACAGCGTTAACGGCAGTGGACATTTCTGCGGAATGTCTCAAATGATGTCACCTGTGGACTATAACTCGTCGTCAGGCGTTTGGGCACAGGACAAGTGGAAAGGACAGTTCGAGGTCAAGTGGATCTACGTAAAGGATGTTCCCAACAGTCAGCTGCGCCATATCAGACTGGAAAACAATGAGAATAAGCCTGTTACGAACTCTCGCGACACACAAGAAGTCCCCCCAGAGAAGGGCAAGCAGGTGCTTCGAATTCTTCACCAGTATCGACACACAACCTCCATCTTCGACGACTTCAGCCACTACGAGAAACGCCAGGAGGAAGATATTCAAAAGGTAGTAATTTTTTATTTTATATGTTGTTGAAAATTTCTCCCTGATTCTCACTCAATCGATGCAATTGAATAAATTGAATTTGCTTTTTGCAGGATGAATCTGATCAAGGTCAAGGTCAAGGTCACCGTGGTGAAGGACAGAGAAACAATCGCCGTGGCGATCGTGGTGGTGATCGCGGTGGCGATCGCGGCGGTGATCGTGGCGGTGATCGTGGCAGTGACCGTGGTGGTGATCGTGACCACGGAGACCGAGGAGATCGACGTGACAGGCGTGATCGTGGTGACCGTGGTGATCGCGGTGACCGTGGCGATATGGACCGTGGTGACCATGACCGTCGTAGACCACGAAACCTTCAGCACTGAACGAACCGTTAGTGTCACACGCAGTGCGCGTGTTGCGAGTGGAAAACTGGAGGATCCCTCGCTCGTTTGATCGCAAGCTGGCTGGCAACTGCCATTACTGATGTCGTGTATGTTGTGTATTCCCCCCCTCGTCGTTCTTTGTATTGGAGCGCCAACAAGGATAAGAGTGATTCTCCGATGGAAAATCGGTTCCCGTGTTTATTCATAGGACTACACCACACCGTGTTGTGTAAAATTGCTAACTGAAGAACTTAATGACATAAAAACTGATGAAAAGAGACCTCAATATCTTGAAGACTGAAACAATTTTTATCGTACAATTAGCTTTTATGCCTTGGAGGTAAGGCCATTCAGTTCAGTTGGATGTCTGTGTCAGTTTGTGCTATTGCATTTTGCAAACCGTAGGCCCCTGTAACCGTGCAAGAAACTAAGGAAAAACTGGTTTTTTAAAAAGACTCAACAGCCGAGCATACGCAAACAAACAGTCCTGCTTGAGTGTATGCTTTGATGTGACCATGAAACAAACTGCAAGTAACAGTCTTAATAAATTTACCACTGGGGATGTTTGCATTTGATGTGTGTTTGAAGTTGGTCATAGGTGTGAGCTTTCACCGTTCTGGAGTTCTTTGCAAGTCTGGAAGGCAGAGCAGATGGATCTACATCCAAAACACTGCTCAAACAAACCTTGTCCTCGGAACTCACAAACCAGAGACCACAATACCAAGGAAGTCTTCATCCTTCAATTGGAGAACAGTAGCATTTTGTCATTTTTACCAGTTACTTGGCCAAAATGCAGACACATAAAAGACGTGACGGCAGAATAGCTCCTTCCAGTGAGAAGTTAGAACACATCTAGCTGTGCAAAAACACTTGTATCTACTTGTATCAAGCTCCACAACACCTCTGTGATGGAACAACTTGTCCACCATTTCAATCATGCAATTAGTTCTTGTTAAAGAATCGTTTTTCACAATCTTATGTCCATAATGATTACTTGTGCAGATGTTTCTCTCCCTTGTGTTAAGTTTTTCTCCATATTTTCCCGTTGAATAACTTGTTATTTTGTGTGTACCTTGCGAAATGTGTTTTCTATTGATGCAGTTTAAAAAAAAAGAGAATTGTATGTTCATTATCCCCAATCTCACTGTATGTACTTGCCTGTTTTTGGTTTTTCTCTGAGACAAAGAACGAAGCAACATATGACGACCAGCAATGCCATGTGACCAGCTCTATGCTTTATAGTTGTTTATGCTGTTATATATATATTCACCGAGTAATTACCAAACAATTTATGATAACTTGTAGTTGTATATCCGTAGTCGAGGACAGAATGATGCATCATAGAAATTTGCGATTGGCTGAGTGATTTGACCATTCGGTGAACTGAATTGCTGTAGTAAGTAGATCTATATCTTTTCAACATTTGATGGGATGCCTTGTCTTGGTGTGTTAAATGTTCAACATCTCTTTATACGTATTCGTTTTCATGATAATATTCACGTATATTAATGATTACTTGAAAGACTTGAGTAGGCTGAATTGAAATAAAGTCTAATGATGAAATTGATGTATTTGATGAAATAGTTTGCATTGGGATTATGTTCAATTTTTCACTGTTGTAAAAAGTGTTGATAAATAACAACTGTAGCCAGGAATGTGGATGAGAAATCACCTCCGATGAAGATGCTCTAAAGAAATTGATTCCACGCATGACACGCGATAAATGTTCGCAGGTGAAGGTTTTATTCTATTTTAATTGCAGTGAATCAAAAATCACAGTAATATGCTCGTTGTAAAATGTTACGTGTGAATACTTAAAAGATTATGTACGATCCCTGACATGGTGTATCTAAACGATGGATGTACCAGGTTATGACGAATACCGATGATGCATTGAGATCAATAAAATCTACTTTATTCCTCCTCAACTTGATATTGCATTGATTGGCATGATTTGGGTGTTGATTTCATTTGTTTATATCTTATCCTGCAAGCTGTTGCCACCTTGCATTTCTCACCTACCGGTAGATATAATTTTTTTCAATATTACAAATACCAGAACTGCACTACCAGTATTGAATCTGTTTACTGTGGTAGAAGTTGAAGTAAAATTCTATGCAGAACTTTTTCGTTGAAGGGCACATCACAAAATTGATTCTCGCACGTGCTTTCTTCAGTGGCAGTTGAGAATATTTTGTAGAATACTTGGTAGTAAAACATAATTTCCCCCACCAAACTCCCCCACAACAATAAAATTGTTACAAATTGTATTTTGTTGTTTTTATTTCGATGAAAGAAGGATGAAATAATTTTTTTGCAATAAGTATATTGACGGATGTATGGCGGTGTATCTAGTAAACGGGAAACATTTTTAGGGCATTTTGGTTTTAGCAGAATACGCTTTTTCGTCCGCCGCATAATGACTTGCCTTAAGTTCTAAGTAATAATATTATTAAATAATTTTTTACTTTTGTGCAAAACCACATATGTGTTAGCAACATTTTACCAAACTAACTTTCTGAAGGAGATTCCTCCCTACAATGTATCCACTAGGTGGCAGCATAGAAATACATCCAGATTGAACATGTTCCCTAAGGGGCAACACTACCCATGTATGTTATAAACTGGTCCTCTGAATATCCTCACTTTGATGAGTCAATATCGATCAGACAAAGCTCAAAAACAAAGTCCAAATCGAAAAATTATGCACAGGAAAGTTCAATATCTTGATCAAGTTCCGGAGGGCACAGCTTCACTGTTGGTCGTTCGATGACTGTCCTTGACTCTCACGTCAATGACACGCACAAGTCCGTTTTTGCCTGGATAGACCTTTTTGATGCGGGTCAGTGCCCTCGAGTCGTGTCTGAGGACATTACAAGCAATGTGTCACCGTTTTTCAGTCACCACTTTGTTCTGTCTTCACTTTCTCCTCAGGTTGAGTCTCAGTATCCACTCCCGAAACCATCTTTGCCAAATCTGGCTAATCAACTCTTGGAGGCGCCGCCATCGTCTGCGGGGATTGATACTAGTAGTGTCTTCGCATTTGATTGGTAGTACAAACATCCTACCCATTTGGTCGATGAATGATGAATATTGTCATCATTATCTCGCTTATTATTGATTTTACAGCTTATGAATCAATAGTGAACATATAGGAAATGATATATGATGGATATTCTGGTGACCTTGAATTTGACCTTTGACCTCATGTTCAAGGTCAGAGAACTAAATGGCTAATATCTGGCTTACTATTGACTTTACAGCTTAGTAATCCATAGTGAACATATATGGAATGATATATGCTGAATATTCAGATGATCTTGAATTTCACATTAATATTTTCCAGGTCAGATCACAAAATAGCTAATATCTGGCTTATTATCGACTTTACAGCTTAGGAATCAGTAAAGTGTTTCGTTGCGGTAGGCAGACCACTGAACTGAAGGACTGCAGGGGTGGAGTGGGAGGGGTCTTGAAGTGCCAGGTCATCCATTGATATTTTGTCTTGTGCATGAACGAGTCCTTGTCCAGTGGTTCCAACTCCTTCAGCTCATTGTTACCACCAACAAAGTTAGTACCATTGTCTGAGTACATTTGTTCAGGCATTCCTCGCCAGGAGGACATCCGATAAAAAGCGTTCGGAAATGAGTCCATGTCTAACAAAAACGCCACCGCCATATCCACGGCCCGTGTCGCAAGATAATGTGATGAGACATGTATATCATTTGGCCTGTGTCTTACCCGGGCTCTTTACAAAGTATGGTCCTCCAAAGTCAACAGAGATATTGACAAAGGCTGGGACTGTCATATGTGTTCTCAGTTTCGGAAGGAGAGTCCTGGCATGTTGTGCGGGAGTGACCTTTCATCTCCTGCATACGACGCAGGATTTCTCCGACTTTCCTGATGGTTTCCCGCCCTGATATGATCCAGAACTTGGCCGACATTTTGGATTATGTGAGGTAGTGCATGATGAGAAGCGTAGTGAACTGATATCTTTTGGCAGGATCAGAGGGAAACACATTTCCCATGGAATGGTCAATGAAGATCTTAGTCTGCCACCAGCGCCAGTATGATATAGTCACTGGTATATCAATGTTATATCTCTGATCAACAATCAATCCACTTGACGGAACACAAACACGATTATTCGGATTATGTCAGAACTTTACTCAGCCAAGACTTGTTTACAAAACCGGAGTTACCGTACACCCGCGTAAACGTAAAAATGCAGACTGCAAAATACCAAAGCATAACACACTCACACATACCGAGTGTCAATACCGAGTGGCGTGACTGCCTTCTCTTTTTTTCAGTAACTAAAACCTGATCACATCACAAAGTCTTTATGCCACGCTGGGACCTTTCTCTGTCTTGATGAGTGGCGAGACACCCGATCCGGTACCGGATCATCCTCCACACCAGGGTGACCAATGTGTTGATTGAGAGTGGGCGCTGGAGTGTTTACTGCACTCCAATTGTCACTCTCACTCAAGCTATGTCCTGCCATATCACCTCCTACATGGGCTGGCACAGGCTGTGATATCTCCAATGGAATTGGTGGAAAGCCTTGAGCTGGGACTGGACTGGACTCTTGCATTTCGTCATCAGAAGAACTTTCCATGCTCTTGTGCCAAGTGGGACTCTTGACCTCGAATGTGGGAACCTTGTAGCATTCCGTCTGTTTGACCTTGTATGATGTAGAACGGAGCTGTGAACCAACGAACTTTCGAATGTAACACCACGTTTCATCAAGTGCAACAACGAGGTACCGATTCCGTGCTGACGTCTTGTCACGATCATTATATAGGTACACTATATCACCAACAGTGATCCCTGCAGTAGATGGCCTCCTTCCTGTTGGGCATTTGGAAAGAGTACTCCGGGAATGGTTTCTTAGCCGCTGCTGATGCTGCTTGGTGATCATGTCCATGTCCCCAACAGGTATCTGATCGTTGGTGAATTGGTCACGTTGTGACCACATTTCTCGAGCAGACAGCCCTCGTGTCCGAATCCTTGAATTCAGATTAGCAGTAGCGGTAGCAAGAATACGTGTGGAAACAGGTTGATGGTGTGAATCTACACCAAGCAACAAAACAAGTTCTTTTTCTCCAACAGGGTTCTTGTTCACGTTTTTAAGACGCCCAACTTCGATTTGTAGCTTGTGCTTCTTCAAGAGTTCATCTTGAGTAAGCGACACAAAAGCTGGAGCACCATCGGTGCGAATGATAGCAGAGGGTCCAGCCAATGGACATACCTGTAGGCACATAGCAATGAGGGCATCCCGCAAACATTCCTTGCCTTCATTCTCCACCAGCATAGACATGGTATAGGAAGTGACACACTCTCGAATCACAAGTATTAATTGTCTTGCACGCTTCATGACGTCTGCGGCAAATGAGAAGCCCACAGACTCAGGAGGCTGGTCACTAGTTTGGTCACTAAGGTGCCTGGGGACTTTACGCAGAGACTGACAAAGGTGGCATCCTGAGGTGCAGCGTTGTATACTGCTGTCCAAGTCCAGTGCAAAGGAAAAACGGCCCACACCGGCTTGATTTGGTGTGCAGACGGATGGCCAAGCTGTATGTGGAGAGCTGTCAGTAGGCCATCCAGGACTTGTCTTGGAATGATGATTCGCTCCCGAACTGGGGAGAAAGGCTCAGTCTGGCGCACAACTAACAGTCCATCACCTGCAATAGTGGCGACATTGAGGTACCTCTTTACATCTCGGATATTGGTTAACTTTATGGACGGTCTGGTGCCCTGCTTCAAGTGTGCATGTGTTCGTCTCAAGTCAGCGCATTCAGACTGTGTTGCTAACCACGCTGCTCTGCTTGTGTATGGGAGACGAACTTTTCCTGAGATGATATCCTGGGCTGAAAGCTGTCGTACGACACATTCATATGTACGCTTGATGAATGAACACACTTGACAATTCTCCTCCTCACAATCTGGGGCATGGCGGCTAGCATGATCAGAAGGTAGGTTTGCGACTCCTGCAATGTGGCGCAGGGAAGCCTGATAACGGCTGAGTGTGGACAGGAATGTGGAGACACGTGGACTGGCTGAAAATTCTCCTCTGCAGCGTTTTTCGAAGGCCTGGACACAGGGCTTGCTGTCTGTAAGAACACAAGTGTTGTATTTTGACTGTATGATATATGGACTAAAGTGTTTCACAGCAGCCGCAATGGACAGTGCTTCTATCTCACAAGGAAGCCATGTTGACTGTTGTTTGCGCAGCTTAGCACTGAAGAAGCCTGCCAGACGCAGATGGTCTGGTCGCCTCACATACAAAGTTGCCCCCAAGCCATGAGATTTAATGGCTCCATCAGTGATGATCCAGAGTTGGTCCTGAGGCTGAGGTAGAGTGATTGATCTGTGGTGGCTGAGTGCGAATGCAAATTTTTCTTTCAGAATGTCTGTCCATAGAACTTTGTCATGTGAATCTTTTCCAGCAACTGCCTCCTCCAGGGGACTGAGATATGTTGCACATCCAGGGACCATGCGCGCCAGGACCTTGTAGGCACCAATGAAAGAACGCAGCCCTTTCACCTTTTCCGGATGAGAACATGAGGCCAGAGTGGCGACACGATGTGGGGTGGCCTGTATCGTTCCCATTGACCATTTCCAACCGAGGATTGTGGTGGTTTTGGGGACCACAACAGTCTTAGAGGCCGAGAGACGCAAGCCACTGTGCTCCAGCGCCTCCAGTGTACGTTGCCAGTTGTGGTAAAGCTCATCAGGTGTATTTCCCTCACAGTACAAATCGTCTGCTATTTTGGCAAGACAACCCTCCTGAAGTAAGTCGCCAAGGACTCGACACATCAGTTCCTCTAGTGCAGTCTCAGACCCAGGCATGCCCATGGCACACCTGGTGTACACTCTCACACCTTTGAAAGGTGTTGCAATACCACAATATCGCATTGACTCCTTGGCCAATGGGATCTGGTAAAATGCACTTGTTAGATCAGTGGCAATGATATACTGCCATTGGGCAATCTGTCGAAGGGTGGAATCTACATCGGGTAGCAAAGATGGCTGTGGCTTGCAGTAACGTCCCACATCGGCGAAAGCTGTGACCAGGCGATACGATCCACTGGGTTTCTTGATCAGGAAAGAAGGATTCACATATTCAACGTTGATGTCTATGTCTTCTGGGCGTTTGAAGACTCCAAGTGTCTCCAGTTCATCAAATTTCTCCTGTAGTGCAACGAGTTTGTCCCAGGAATATTGTAGTACTCGTCCTTTTCGTTGGGGTGGTTGCACTGGGCCGATGTTCACCTTTGCCTGGAATGGACCAACTGCACCGTTGTAGCCTCTGAATCTTGGGTCAAACACAGCATCATGATTCTCCACTAGCCTGCGGAACTTGACTTTTTGTTGGGTGGAGAGAATATTGTCAGGGTCAATTGATACAGTGTCTGAGAATTTTTTGTTTGCCATTGCAACACAGCTGATACTCGCTGGCGTGTCAGTGACGTTAGTGGTATCCACAGTATCCTCAGCTCTGACAGTTGAAGTCACCTGACAAAAATGATCGTTCCTTTTCAAAGTGACTGGGTCATCGGACATGTTGGGGATGCGTATTTTACCAGCAACAGGAATGATTACATCTGGCACGGGCCACATGGGGCCATTGGTAGAGTCTGAACAAACTGATGAACAGGTGCGTGGTTCCAGTGCCATCGGTGTGTCTGAAACAGGATAGTCACTGAGCAGATCAAGTTCCAGGTACTCCCCAGGCCATATGGTGGTTTGCTGTTTGGGTGCACGCAGTACCTGTGCTCTGCGGACGTTCATCGGGTTGCTCGCATCAGACACTGACCCGTAAGTGTAGATAGTACCATCACCTAGTATGATCTGACGCCGAGCTGGTCGGATGGCTACATCATTACTTTCCATGAAGGGGGTGCCAGCCAGAATATCTACGTCAAGATTCTCGACCACTAGGGCATCTAGTAGGAAGTCCCGCCCATCTCTGCTCAGGTGAATTTTGGTTTCACCTGCGACATGAAGTGGAGAGGCTCCGTTGGCCTGGTGGGCCGACTGTGTGGTAGCCTTGATGGGGATTCCAAGCTTCTGTGCTGTTGATGAACGAATCATGTTGCCAGTGGCACCACTGTCCACCGTGACACGTACAGTGTGATATTTGTAGAATGTGTCTAGGTAAGGAGACTGACGAACTTGTATACGCAGGGCTAGTGAGGGTTCACCAGACACTTCATCCTCAGGTGCTTCCTCAGTATCACTGACCTCATGTTCGAAGATATCAGTGACTTGACGTGCACGGACCATGAACTTTCGATCTGGTTCAGGTAGGAATGGACACTCACTCAAGTAGTGGACGGTATCAGACCGGGATGCAGCTTTGCACAAAGGACATGACTTGTAACGCTTGTTTTTAGTTTGTACTTTGGGGAACTTCTTGCTTTGGGGCATATTTCGTGACTGTATAAGGCTTGATGTAGCCGTTCGAAGAACACGTGCATCCTCGCCAGCTTGTATCTCACTCACTAGAGAACCAAGTGCCTGACTGATCGCTGGTTTGATGGAAGCTAGAGATCTTGACCTAAGTTCTGTTCCATGTCTTTGTTTCACCAGTTTGGGCAGGCTAGGATTGATCAAACGAAGCCATGTCAACACTATTATGTTCTCAAGTGTCGGGGTCATTTCCTCGTCCTCAGCAATATTTTCTCCTCGGTGTGATATACCCCCACCTTGACGCATCAAATTGTCTTCAATAAATGCAGTGAGACGCTGATAGAGGTCTTCAGGACGTTCATCTGGCTCTTGTTGTATATCGGAGAAATCTTGGAAATGTCCACCAGTAGATTCGAGCCCGTAATGCAGTCTAATAGTTTGCCAAATTTGGGTGATTGATGTGGAGCTTTTGACTATTGTGTTGCGTGATATCACGGGACAGTAGTTGGCGATTTGACCAAGCATAAGCTCCAACATGCTCACTTTCTGTTGAGCAGTTCGTCTTTTAGCAACAGCCACATCTTCACCGTCATCTGTGAATCCATGTAGAGGTTCATTCTTAGTCTTTTTGTTCCACTTGGCGCCCTCGAGTAGAAACGGGGCAAAATTTTCATCAAGAGATAGTGTGTATATCAAATTTTGCCGCCAACCTTCAAAAGAAGTGACTGTCTCGGACTTCGTCAAGCACCATTGCTTTGGTGCACGATGGGTAGCAGCCATGGTTACCTGGTTACTTTATTGTGGCTTAAATGCACGTCAAATGGAACAAGTTCTATTCAGTCAAGAGTATTCAGTCCTGTGCGTATTTGCGTCTGCCAGGTCACTTTAGCCTGATCCGTCAGATGCAGTGAGCGAGCGGCGATTGTCGAACTTCTTGCGTGAGTGAATGAACGCTGCCACCACGCCAGTATGATATAGTCACTGGTATATCAATGTTATATCTCTGATCAACAATCAATCCACTTGACGGAACACAAACACGATTATTCGGATTATGTCAGAACTTTACTCAGCCAAGACTTGTTTACAAAACCGGAGTTACCGTACACCCGCGTAAACGTAAAAATGCAGACTGCAAAATACCAAAGCATAACACACTCACACATATATGTCAATACTGAGTGGCGCAGTCAGATCTCATTGGAGCACACAGACTGGACTTCCTTGGCAGCTCCTTGAGTTGCTCAAGTGAAGGGAGGCCAATCTTGAATTCTGATATTTGGGCTTGTCGAATTGCTCTCTGGGAAGCTGGCAGTTGTCCAAGAAGCTTGTCACTCTGGCCAAAACCCTAACTAGTTTTGTCCAGCTTGAGTAGTTCCTAGAATTGAGGCATCCTTGAAGATAGTCAGCCACCAAGTACTGTTACGATCTCGGACGCCACTTCTGACACCAGTTGTTACGGTCTCAGATGCCACTTCTGACATCGGTTGTTTTGAACCCAGGAACGCTTTGTTCCGAGTTCTTGTTGTGGTTATCGTCTTGTTGTGTGGGACTAGTGGTTAAGTTCTCACTGTTATTTTTCTGACACCAGATGCATTTTACACAGGATGCATCAAACCATTCGTAACGCAGATGAAGAAAACACAAGTTGCAGTTCATCAAATGTTGTATTTTGTAAAGTCCACAAAATGTTCACAAATTATGAATATCATGTATGCACACAATTGAATACATGTATCTTTGTCTATAAAAATCGCTATAAGAATCACCGTAAAATCAACCTAGAATCAACCTAGAATCAACCCCAATTCTTGCTCTCCTCGAGCTTAAATACTTTCCTGAGCCCTAGCACTTGATAACCTTTACGGGGTTTCGCAATACTTGCACTTGATAACCTTTAAAACAGGCTGGATATATATGTACCTGATGACCTCAGTGTCTGGATTGTACTAAGTAACCCCCATGGTTCGCCCCCCATGAACCCATTCTATGCACCCAATGACATATGAGTACCTGTTAACCTACATGTACCCAATGACCCTAACAAAGAGTTATGTACCTGTTAACCTATATGTACCCAATGACCCTAACATAGAATTCCTGATGGCTAGCCATAAAGCAAACATGGAAACTGTACTTAGTGACCTTCAAATAAATGTACCCATATAAACCCTATCATCAGGTACTAGATGAGTCTGACCCACTTACATAAATTTTATCCAGCTTGGTTGGTAGGCTTTTAACTGTCTTACAAATATTATACTGGTGTGTGATGACTGCTTTTTCTCCTAAGCTATTACTATCTAAAATACTATATTGGTTATATGTAGTCTACCTGTGTGCTGAGAACAGCCTACACATATATATGGTACTACTGGGCTAATTATAAACTTCCTAAGCAACACAATTGTCTACAAATTGCTATATATAGACATTTCTATATAACCATCACCACTGATTAACATGATTAACTAATATTCCTTAGTCGCCTAATAATCTCAAAACCATATAAGTAAGCCTAAATACAAGTTAGGTCTAAAATATCTGTACATGATGGTGCAACTGCACTCACTCTGAAAGATAGTGCTGCCACCCAGTGGTCAGTTATGAAAACCTTATGGATCCAGCAGCATGCTTATGCTGCCACCTAGTTGGTATTTCTAACATCCCAGCTCAGAGGTGCCACCTGCTGGGTGGCTTTGGAGTTAGTAACAGCCAGCTGAATTAAAAACCCCACAGTACACCACTTCAGTGCTGACAGTTTTAAGATTTTCGCTTTAGATGTCATCAAGCTTTCTGCCAACAATTCTGTTCTCTGGCCATATTAATCGTGGGTCGTGGATCAAGAAACTTTGTCCATTCCACCACGGACCACCGTTTGGTCAACTCCACACATAATCTTTACAAACTCTGTTTCTCTGTCTCAGCCTGATGATCCGTCAGCTTCAGCTGTGTGTTGACATCTGAATTGTAGTAACTCTGGGTGCTGGCTTCATCCAGGAGAGCATTTACACGGAGTGATCTTAGTCTGTTCCGTGGAATAGCGGGCACTATTCTCAATGATACCTGCTTTAGGGTGTTGGTCTGACTAATGAGTGCTCACTAATGAGGCACCGTGTGGGAGGGGGGGGGGGACCTTGTTTTACTTGGCAACGCTCCAGGACTTTGAGTGCGGAAGTCTGGACAAGGACAGAGTCCATGGGTTCCCTGGCACATTTTGCAGCAGTGTTGTGCGTTTGGTTCCTTCTTCTGTTCTTCTGTGATTACAAAAGTCCATGACTTCTTCGGTATCTTGCCCTTGTCGGTGTTGTCACTGCTATTAGTGTGAGTTTTTGTCAGACTGTGTACTGATTCAGCCGCACTACTTTGAACTCTGCTTCCTGATTGGTGAAGAGCCACAGAGCTTCTACGACTCAATGTACTTGTTCTCGAACATCCAATAATAATACCTGAATACATGTAGCATCCGTTCACTAGTTTTCTTTGGACACTGATGTACAGCGATCCGTTCTCCAGCTCAGCTTGTGAGCTCTTGTTGTCCGGAGTCCTCGAGGTGCACATTATTCAGTCAATAATAAATTTCAAGTATTATATATGTATCCATCTTCATATTAATTCTCACATTGTTATATAGTTTTGTCTCCAAGGCGAAAACCTGAGTTCTTAAGCTCAGCTCAAAATCACATTCACCAAAAGATGCACTAGCACGTGTTAATAACACACATCTAAGTCGTGAGTTTTGTCTCCAAGAAATCATTCATGTCGTGGACATACCCTTGGCATTAAGCATTCAAGTCATTGCAGGTCATTCAATGTCACCAAGCGCAATGTGTAGGTGTACAGAAATTATTCAGTTCAAACTGTTAGTTATTTATTATCAGAAAATGTAATCAGGATGATCCATCTGCTCTTGCATGTAAGGGACACAAGTATGTAGGTGTATTCAAGTAAGTGACCCCAACCCCTGCTGTTCCGGATCCTGGTAAAGATGCCAAGCCCCGCCAGAGGACTGTAATGACAGTCTGTTGTTTATTCAATGTACATGTACATAGGAGGAGTCAGGATCCAATCAATAAACTAATTGCCCTGTGTTCACACATGTTTTGGATTTGACTTCAAACTATACACATCATTGTTGTCTCCAAATCTCCATACACAGAGCCCGGACCGGCTGGCTTTGGCCAGTCCAGCGTGGACAGAATTTAATGCACAGACTTGTAAAGTTTGTGAATACGGAGAAAACCACAAATTTCACACTGGCACTCGGCAACAGATGGAGGGACAGCATCCATCAAGTAAAACGGAGAAGGCCATTCAATATTTTTGATACGGAATGAGCCTATGGATTGTCCGTGTTTGCGATAAAGTTTTACCAGCCAGTACCCGTACATGTATACGAAAGGCTAGCGGATTTTTGTTCTTTAGCCTTAGTGAGAAGACGCAAGACACGACTTTACTTAGGCTTTAATTGAATTTTCAAATTTAAAAAAAAGAAAAAGAAGTCGTATGACCTTAATATAATGCTGTACGAAATAACTCGTTATTCATCGGGTGTTCCTATTACACATGCAGTGATGTGGAAAGAGCCACAGTAATGTAAGACGCGAAATTCAAAGTAAACTGATCGGAGAGCATGGATTCGTCGTTTCATCTCAGTTTTGTAACACTTTCTTCTGCATTTACGGCTGTAGTTGTGTAAGTTTTAATGCAAAAAAACATTGAATGTAAACATGAACGTAAAAGTAAACGCGATGGAGAACGCGATCCAGAATGCGAGGGACGCAATAAGATCGCGAGGGAACGCGATAATATCGCGAGGAAACGCGATCCAGATTGCAAGGGAACGCAATAAGGTCGCCAGGGAACGCGATCCGGAATACCAGGGAAAGCGATTCGGATTGCGAGGGAACGCGATCCAGATTGCGAGGGAATGCGATAATATTGCGAGGGAACGCAATATTATTGCGAGGGAACGCAATAATTTACGAGGGAACGCAATAACGATATGTCAAAAAATATTTCTTTCATGTCCTTTCAGCTGCTCCGTAGTCGTTCCAGATCAATAACACCTTTTCTGCAATAAGGCAATTTTAGGTTACCGGCCCTATGGTCCGATAACCTATGGCACTGCGTTGTCGCCTTTTTTTATTTTCACATTTTTTTTTTCAAAATCGCGGCCATTTTCGACGAAAAACGGCGAATATCTGACTTTGGCGGCCATTTTCTCGAAAACTGTTCAGACAGTTTTGCGATTTTTGTTTCAAAAGACTCCCCTCATGTACCTTTGTGACGTGTATACATGTAAGTTTCGTTGCCCATAAATCACCGGTCTGCGTGTGGTGGTCATTTTGATTTTTTTCACGGGTCTCAAATAAATTCTCATATGCTTTACATCACTTAATATTGAGATTAGAGACTGAAGCAATTGTGGACATATAGGGAATGATATGCCGAATATTTTGATGACCTTGAATTTTTTACCTTTGATCGTATTTTCAAGGTCTGAGCACAAAATGGCTAATATCTCTTTACAGCTCGGCTGTGAACACATAGGAAATGATATATGCTGAATATTGTCATGACCTTGAACTTGGCCTTTGATTCTGTTTACAAGGTCAGAGCACAAAATTTCTAATATCTCGATTATTATCGACTTTGCAGCTTAGGAGTCAATTGTGAGCATACAGGAAATTGTGTATGCTGAATATTGTCATGACCTTGATATTGACATATGACCTCAGTTTCAATATCACAGCACAAAATGACTAATATCTCGTTTATCACCGAATTTACAACAGGACAAATGTCTTGAGGTTATAATTGTGGACATACAGGAAATGATATATGCCGAATGTTGTGATGGCCTTTAATTCAACCTTCGACTTCATTTTCAAGGTCACAGGAAAAAAATGCTAATATCGCTCATTATTGAATTTTCAGCTTAACAATCAATTGTGGACTACGTGCTGAATATTGTGACCTTGAATTTGACCAGTGAGCTCATTTCCACGGTCACGGGCAAATGGCCAATATATACAAAGACAAAACATACATTGTTCGATAACCTTGTTCAGCCATTGGGCTAATTTTGTATTGAGGGTTTTATGAATCATAAGTGATACATTAAATTAAACCTGGTGGATGTCGCCGTTGAAAGAACCACTATCTTTCATGGCTTTATCCATGGGATGGCATTTACTTAAAGTTCAACTAAAGTCAGGATAGGCCTACTTATTGTTTACAGATAATAGAATAAATAAGTAGGTAGAAAAGGAGAGCACAAAATGTCCACAAAAATTGTCATATCCTCAACTGATTGATATATTGACATGCTGTAAAATCTTTTTGAAAGATCAATACCAAATATTTTAAAGAATATTCATGACGTCACATGGGTAAACAAGTTTATTAGGCCAATAAAACTTCTATTTTCAATCAAACATAATGAGAACATGTGCTTTATTTGGCATAATCAGTGTTCATGAACATAAAAGAAGTCTTATGCATCAATTAGAAAAAAACGTTACTTAACAGATTTTGAGAAAAAACGACCGTCCAAAATTGGCCATTTTACGTCAAAAACGACCGATACTTTGAAGAATATTTGAAATAAACCTCCCTGTTGAAATATTTTCAGGCATTTTATTTTACCAAAATTTCGATCGTAAAGAAAGATTCCATCGCAAACTTTGAAGATAAAATGTACATGTAGACGGACGACGGACAGATGACAGATGCAACGCCATGGCAATACGTTATAGGGCCAAAGGGTCGGTAACCTAAAAAACGATTCAGCAAAAAGTCAGATCAAGGTCAAAGTTCACCCAAATTTGAGAAAGACACGGATGAAGTCCCATCAATATTATCAATTGCAAAAGTTAATAGACTAGAAGTTTATACAGGTCTGGTAATTTCAAAATTGTGAAGATCTTGAATATTAGGTCGGTATGAGCACGGTAGGCCTACATGTAATTACTTCTAGATATTTTTCGCGCAGCACGCTTTTAAAGGTTGAATGATCTCAACACTGATTTACTATTTCCCCAAATTATAATACCGTAGTTTAATCTTGAATGAATTAATGCAAAATAAAGAGCTCTAAGAGCTGAATGGGGAGGGGACGCTTGACTTTGTTCAGTACATGAATTTATTTGGAAATAGTGTTTATTAAATATATAGTCTACATGTATTTTCCACGATGAAGTTTCGTCAAACTGTACTCCTAGAAATTTTATTCGTGACCATTACCACAGAGGGCAAGTTGTCTTCCGCTGATTGATATATCAAGTGTCGGAGGGGCATTACAATTAGAACATAAAGTTGGAAACGACATATATGTTTTGGAATGCATGACCGTTAAATATCCATGCATACACGCGCGCGCGTGTAGATTTATCGAGCGGAAAAGTCGATCCATATCGGCGTTTTTTTCCGCAGGCGTGTTATCCATCAGCGGAAACGCTCTAATGGGAATAGTACTATAAAATTGTGTGTGAGCGACTTTTCCGCGGGCGGAAACGCGCGCAGAAACGCTGCAATGGAAAGCGGGCCTAAAACACAATATTAAAGCCTAACTAGAGTGAAAAAATAACTTATTTTAGTTTAGTGTCAATATCAAAGACGGAAGTCTGGGGATCATTTCTGTTTTTACAGAAATGAAATATCTTGAATAGTCACTATTTTACGGAGGTTTGTTTATGACATGTCCTATTGACCTTTCGATGTCATATGCAAATATGCAAATGAGCAATGATGACGTCATATGAGTCACTGAAAGATAATGAGCTCATTGAAACCAGTACTGCACAATATTAAAGAGCATGAAAATAGTTTTTGTTCCACATAATGACTCCATACAGAAAATATTCAAATTTTGAATAAATTTTGTTGGTGTCATGGCAACCAGAGCCGGAATATGGCCCATAGCAACCACGTTGCTATGGAGATTTTGTTGCTAACCACTGATTATTCCACTTTATTAGGACCTCAACTTTTGTTACATTATGATCCTTTGTGAAAATGTTAAAAGAAAGTAACACTTTCACATGTCCTAACAGGTCAATTGTCCATAGCAACCCACCCAACAACTGGTTGCTAAGGGGCGCTAGCTCTGATTGTGTAGCCTTGACAACATGCTGGCATAACAAAAGACTGACTATGCATTACCACAAAACATATCAGTCTCTATAGGATTCTTTATATACATTATAACCCTTGCATAAATGAGGTTTGGATAGCTAATTATAGTACCTGACTCATATGACGTCATGAATATCTAATTATAATAATTAATGAGGTCCTGCAAATTGCTGATAGATTGGAAAAAAGTAATTCACGAAAATAGAAATATCTCAGCTTGTGATTGAGATTTTCAAGTTCTGTAAAAACCAAAATGATCAGGGAAACCATCTCCACGGTATAAGAACATAAAAATTATACACTCTAGTTAGACTTTAAGCTTCTTCCACATCATACCAAGGCAAACCAACGAACCTACGGCTGTAAGTGTTTGACCTGTAGTCATAACATTTGATGTAAGTCTTATTCAGTTAATTTCACAATAAAATGAATACACAATAAATATAATTTTCAAAAAACACGAATACTACCGCAGTTCTTTGCTGTTCGCATTTTACATATTTGCGATTTTCTTATGCTTGTCGCGATATTTTAGCAGTTTGCATTTTACGAGTAAAAAAAAATTGTGATTTGCTTCTGAAAAAAACTAAACAAAACGAAACATGTTGATGTTTTGTCCCACTTGTGCCAATGTTTTGGTTGTAGAAGAAGGTCCAAAGTGTTATAGATTTGCCTGTAATACTTGCCCATATGTACATAATGTCACGAAGAAGGTAAATCGAGAATCAATGGTGTATTCCCTTATTATCGCTCATTTGACAGTCTATTGTGCGGTTTCTAGAAGATTCGTACCCAAGAAGATTCGTACCCTGGAAGATTCGTACCCTGACGAGAAAATTCGTACCCGAGGCCGGGAAGATTGAGTAAGGTGCGGTATTCGACTTTCACCATGGTGATCTAACCCCCCTCATTGGGTAGATAGGCCCCTAGCACCAACTCAAATATACCATAGCTATGAAGCGGATTCAGTGACAAAAATACAGGTCGTATCGTTTTATTCTGGTTTCGTGAGCTGTGTCAGTTCGTAAGCTGTTTTACTTTGAAGTCGCATCGTGCTTATTTTTGAAAAGCCGTATTGTGTTGGGTCATGTTGTCGTGTGATGTGACATTTCGTACGCTGTTTTACTTTGAAGTCGCATCGTGTTGGTTCATGGTTACGTGCTTCATTTTAACATAGGTTCGTGGGCGATGTCATATTTTCGTGAGTTACTTTGACACTGCATGTCGTGGTGCATGTCACTTCGTAAGCGATCTTATCTCGTGGGCTTTGATTTATTATGGAATGTTTTTTGGGTCATAATTCCTATTCCATTTGCATTCATTGCTCTTAGATTTCTCGCTATGTGCTGAGCTCTGCTCCATTGTGCAATATATGTCTGGTCTTTCACGCTTATCGGCTTTATGAATGTTATAATATAATCATGAAAAATGCACTATAAAATGATTTTTTTCTAACTTGTTTACACAAGTTTTTGGCGATATTTTTGCGATGTTAAATGTCATCTTTCTATAATTTGACATACTTCACCTATGAATCACACGGCAATTTTATGCCAAATTTCAGACTTTTATATACAAAATTTAAGAAGTTGGCAATCTACCCCAATGACAAATTTCAGGCCAAAACGGGATCTCGAGAATTTGAGCATATTCGAGGATTTAATCGTGTTTACATCCATCAGAATTCAAATGTTATTGTATCCCCCGAACGAAGTTCGGCGGATACTATGGATTTGTCTTCGTCGCGCCGCCGCGTCCGCGTCCGCAGACACTTTCTTGTGAACGCGCTACAGGTTGCAAATCTTAACCGATTCTAATAATTTTTTATACAGACACATCTTATGGTAAGATCCCGACACCAATCGATTTTGGTTGCCATAGCAACAAAATTGGCCGATTGGCGACACATTTTGTTATCAAATTAGCCTGTTTAACACACATGGCTTGTGAACGCTCTACGGGTGGGAGTTTTCAATGAATGATGATGAAATCGCACAGACTCGAAGAGAAAGGGCCTCACACGAAACCTAGCGTTTTTCAGAATGATCTAATAAATATTAACTAGTTAACGGACTAACTTATTACGACCATTAAAATGCCGACTTGAACATCTGTGATCAATCCAATACCCTGTACTAGGAAAACAAATAGCACTGCATTCTTGTTCAGAATAGAGAACTGATGTTTTTAGTGAAAACAGATCGATATTATCGAATAAGTTAATCTTAATTTTACTAGTTAAGTCTATTATTGACCACAATTAAAATAGTTAAGATGAGAAACATTTATTATTACGCTCAACAAGGTGAAAGTTTTGTCCAGTACAGATTTCATGAGTGTAACCGAATAAGTTAGCCTTATTATTACTAGTTAAGTCTATTATTGACCACAATAAAAATAGTTAAGACAGGAAATATTTATTATTGGGCTCAACAAGGTAAAGGTTCTGTCCAGTAGAGATTTTATGGCTGTAACCAAATAAGTTAACATTATTTTTGCTAGTTAAATCTATCATTGATATCAATAATAATAGTTAAGACGAGAAACATTTATTATTGAGCTCAACAAGGTAAAGATTTTGTCCAGTTGAGATATCTGGGTGTAACTGAATAAGTTAACATTATTTTTACTAAAACATTGATCTGGCTCGAATTTCATCATCTTGAAATGCAGTTTTGGTCAACTTTTACTCTGAATTTCAACTTGAAGCCACGTTTGATACATATTATGAGTCAAAATATAACTTATAGTAAAAAGTTCAATCTGGCTCCAATTTCGTCATCTTGAAATGCAGTTTTGGTCAACTTTTACTTTGAATTTCAACTTGGAAACAAGTTTGTCACATATTATGAGTTGATAATATAACTTATGGTGAAAAGTTCGATCTGGCTCCAATTTCATGATCTTGAAATGCAGTTTTGGTCAATTTTTACTTTTAATTTCAACTTGGAACCAAGTATGTCAAAAATCCTGAGTTGAAATATAATTTTAGGTGAAAAGTTTGATCTGGCTGTGATTTCGTTTTTGTTATCGAACATGTCGAAATGGACATTCATATGCAGTGGTTTCAGTGGTGATCTTGAAATCGCCCTTCAATAACCTTGAAAGATTAATGCAGCAATTTTGGTGGGAAAAAAGAACAGTTGTGGCCCAAGATTTTACATTTCTCTGGTAATCTTTTCTATCCCTTGTTCTAGTTTTTCACACTTATTAGTACATGTAATATATTTGGGGCAAAAGGAATGATAGGGCTACGGGGGATACACCCAAGCGGTCGTAGGCGACTGGAAGCATCTAGTTGTAATTTTGGACCAGAAGACAGAGTGGGGTGTATTCGACACAAACATGTTGATTTCTAACGTTTTTAGCCCTACAAAGACGAGCCCAAGTACAAGATTTTATGAGGACCCAGAAAAAAAATTACACGGCTAAATTTAACATTGGGGTAGATTGCCAACTTTTTCAATTTTCGCGATAGAAGTCTGAAATTTCGCATAAAATTGCTGTTTGACTCCCAGGTGAAGTATACCAAATTATAGAAGGATACCGTTTAGCATCACAAAAATATCAACGAAAAACAATGTAAACGAGTTAGAAAAATTAGAGTATAGGTACCATTCAAATACCGGTAGTATCAAATATTAGATAATTCTACAGCACATGGATTGGATTTATACATGTACGAGTTTGGGATTAATTGTATTTTTTATCAAACAAATTATGTTACGTAGCATGACCCCACTCCAACCCCCCCCCCCCCCTTTACTCCTCTGCAAGTCCTACACCATAAAAACTTGGCCATAGAACCCCACCCCGGATGCAATGTGTCTGACCAATTAGAAGATTTCACACTGATTATGGTACCAATGGGCGCTGCTATTGCTGACGTGTGCGTGATGTGGGTGATTTGCAAATGGGGGCGATGCTGCACGAATTGCAAATTTTCAAATCACGTAGGCCTACCAGTTTAATGGGGCTTGATTTGGAAATGTGCTACGTGTTTTAACAATGGCTAATTATGAACTATTCAGAAATCAATCAGCGCGATTTAATAAAGCATGAATGACCAGCCATATTGCACAATAGAGCAGAGCTCAGCACATAACGGATCTAAGAGCAGTGAATGCAAACGGGATGGGAATTATGACCCAAAGAACGTTCCATTTTCGTTCAAATCAAAGCCCACGAGATAAGATCGCTTACGAACAGAGAGTGTTACAAAGTAGTCCTATCTCTGAGACAGTGTTACGCTGCGGAATTAGTTACGAAGTGACATGCACCACGGGAGATTGGTATTGCTTACGAAACAGTGATCAGTGTCTTAATGACTTACGAGATTGTGACTTAAAGAATGGAAAGATGGCATATTTAGGCCTATATGTACCTCACGACAACTAGATCTATGAAGATATGACATATCCTACGAATTAGTGTCAAAGTGACTCACGAAAAGAGGACATCGCCCACGAACCTATGTTAAAATGAAGCACGTAACCATGAACCAACACGATGCGATTTCAAAGTAAAACAGCGTACGAACGGACACATCACACGAAACCAAACTAAAACGACACGACCTGTATTTTTGTCAGTAAATCCGCTTCATACATAGCTCACTAATGTGCTCATAGCGCACCTTAAACGGAAGATTCGTACCCGTAACAGGGAAGATTCTTACCCAATAAATATTGTTTTATGTTTTGTTTTGTCTATGTGATGGTTCATGATCACTCAAAGTGATATTTTTGCACTATCCCAAATATCAGAACCGGGAATTACAGAAGCAAATTGCAAGCTATATATAGCTGAATTTGAAATACATAGGCCTATGAGTCATCCGTTTGAGGCATTTCCGATACAATCGATTTACAACCAGACAAGTTAAACGAATTTCACAAACAATGAATAAATGTTGAGTTCGGCAAATAATTGAACATTTTATGAAGAATAAATTTAGTGATTCATAGTTAACATATAGTATAGAACTATACTCTCTGGTATAGCTACAGTGTTATTCTAGCAGTCTAGGCTGGTGTGTTTTTATGCGAAGTGACAATGTTATTTTAAGAACCTTAAGAATGTGTGTGAACTAATTGGTGATAACCAATATTCTTGACCGGTGTTCTGTGCAACGAGGCGTGGAGTAGTATATAGCAGCCTACTTACGTTTAATCCGCTCAGGACAAAAGGAGTAGGTTTCCTGTGTCACCGAAGTAATTATACTGGGATGAAGCCACATTTAATTTCTTACGTGTGAGAACTTTTAACTGCTATAAATACGTCCAAGGTATGTGCATTGATCATAATCTTCATTGAACACACTCATATCGACCAACACGAAAATTATCAAAATTATGGATCCTTAGCGCAAATTCTATGTGTGAATAAAGATTGAGATACACGAGTCTACACGTGTTCAGTATAATCATCAGTTTGTGTTAGTATTGATATGTCATCAGAAACCTAGAACAGCCACTCTTGAAAAGATATATTTTAATTTCATATTCATTTACTTAAAGGCACGTAACACATAGGCCTACATATGTCAGTCATGTGCCATTACTTAATACATACATATATCACATGCCATATCAGTGTTAGTATCCATCATTTATTAGAGCTCGTATGGGTACGAATACTCCAGCCCTAGTCAGTTGGTCAAATAGGCCTACTGTTTCCATTGGGTACGAATCTTCCAATTGAACAGGGTACGAATCTTCTCGAGAATGGGTACGAATCTTCCTTTTTGAGCGGGTACGAATCCTCTCGGGTATGAATCTTCCTGTTACCTATTGTGCAACCGAATACGAGCCGTCCGTCCTAAATTCGCTGCATTCCCAAATTCGCCAACAGGGTTTTCAGACCTTGTAATGCAAACGACACCAACCAGTTCTATCATTAATCGAGACTCTGATATTCAATCTTTGTACCAGCGCCGCAGCGGTTTGTTTTCCATAAAACGAGTTTCTCTTTCTGAGCTCTGATAATACTGAGTTGGCGAATTTGGGGTTGCGGCGAATTTAGGACGGATGGTTCGTAGATTTTGCATGAACTGATGAAGTTTATATTCTACCTGGCTACCGGTGCTTCTTGATTGGTCCAACTGTTAGAACTGTTATTTGCAGTTGAGTAGCCGAAAATATCCAAAGCTGAAGGAAGTTGACGATGTTCTTGGAGGTGCCGCGGCTTGGGAAAATGTTGACTCTACTGAAGGTTTGATACCAGACAGTTGATTATTTTTATGTACATTTACATGTTATCTTTATAGTCATGAATTCATGTTCACTTGTTGAGTTCCTCTCATATCCACAGAAACCTGTCCAAAGTGCGGTCATCCCAAAGCCTTCTTCATGCAAATTCAAACAAGATCGGCTGATGAACCAATGACCACATTCTATAAATGTTGTAAAATGGAATGTGGGCATCGCTGGCGGGACTGATGTATTCGCTCGTTAAAATCATCCAGTTCATCCCATTGTTTTACTGCATCAGGCTTGTGATCATTTTCATTACATGATGTACATAACTATCCATCGCCATGTTAGAATATTATGTTGATCAACCTTGTGAATAAATATTGCAAATATGTTGCGATTAAAATCTTCGTTCCAATGTAAGATCGTTTTTTTTTGCTATTTGATATTTCCCACCATCAACACTAAATCAATATCCGAAATATTCTATTATTCTTAATATTATAAGTGTTTGCATGTTGCACTTTCTCAGTGTTCATGGTTTGAATATAAACTTAATATTTCCACCTCTGGGCCACACCCTTTGGAAAGTTGATTGTTCCCTGATTTTTGCTCTGCAAATTATTGAGACATGTCCAAGAAGTATTCATCGAGAACTGTCTTAAAGTGGAATAATCGGTAGTTGAAATTCGTTATCAATCAATTGACTAGCATATATTAGATGATATAGCACAATTGCAACCCCCAAAATGCGCACACACTGCCCTGTATACGAGCCATCCGTCCTAAATTCGCCGCATTCCCAAATTCGCCAACAGCATTTTTGGGCTCTTTTATGTCCTTCAAAACACCCACTAAAATCGTTATTCGATAGTCCAGTATCAGGACTATTTACCATCATTTTGTTTTTCACAAAGACAGCTTCTATGCTTTGCTAATATGCAGTTGGCGAACTTAGGGATGCGGCAAATTTAGGACGGATGGCTCGTAGGAGTTTGAACATACCAAAAAAACGCATGTTGTGAACGAATTGTTTACATCTGTGCTAACATAAACAAAGACATGAACTTCCCTATATTATCACTATATGCAACTGAAAAGAATCAAACTGAATACTTGCGGTTTCATAACTATAATATACCATACATATGCAAGTTTCAAGGCTGTGTATTTTTCTATATTTTGAGCAATATTTGTTACTTTTGCATCATTGCATGGGAGCCGTTCCGTGCGAAACCATTTCAAAAATCTGATTTTCAGTGTCAAATTTGGAAAAAGTTTGTGTGCACGACGGAACTTTTGCACTGTATAGCTGCTCTGTGAACTGCCAGCGATCACTCAACCGGAAAGCCAAAAAACGATTATGCCACTTCAAATATGATACAATGATAGCATTTCAGGAATGAGGATTCCAAATTATATTTTATGCTTGCTTTATCACACATAGCACTAATAACATAGAATGTTCATACTTTGTTCTGTATCATTTTCCTCACATCCACACTAAAAGTCAAATATCTCATCAGTTTCGATTAATTGAAATGCAGTTCGGAAGTTGCCCTGCATCAGATAGAAATCCAGAAAAGTCTCAAATATTTTCACACGATTTATTATTCATCAATATTGCAATTTCACCAAAGGAACAAAGCTGTTCTCATTCAGCACTTACACAAATCTCGTTGCCAATATGACGGACAACTTTTCACACACAGCAAACCAACAACTTCTATGTTACTGGTAATACTGAGCATAAAGATGTTCTTCGTTTGGCATTCAATATCTTCATTTAGTTACAGCTTGCACTGTCTTCTACTATCGCTATTTACATGTTCTTCTAACAAAAAGGCAAATAATATTATCACAACAAGAAAGTGTCAGTATTGTACAATAGGTTAGGAGTTATTTCAAGCAGACTGCGAGTGTTTTTCTTTGTATTGCTGCATTCGTCTCTCCAGCTCTGGTCGGAAGTGTCGAATCAAACCCTGGAAAAAACAAACGACATTCTTGAGAAATTTTATATTCGTATGTATGTATGACAGATTGGCAGTTTCATGAGCTGACAGTGGACAAGTCCTACTTCTTTTATGTTCTCAAATAAGGTATCACCAAAACACTGCCATATTTGAGGCTTTGAATGTTTCAGCAAGCTACTACAATTTACAACAGTGGGGTCCTCAAAGAACATGCTCATGCTCAAACCTGTACCGGTCCTTTTTTCGATATTCACAGATAATCGTTGTGAAATGACCCATATATTTTATACATGTGCATGCGAAGCCCAAAAACACAAATATTACTACAGAACAGTAACCCGTTCCTACCTGTGCCGGCCAGGCTGCTCCGTCCCCTAGAGCACAGATCGTGTGGCCCTCCACCTGTTTGCTGATCTCTTGCAGCATATCAATCTCCTCCGGCCGCGCGTTGCCAGTCACTGTTATATGGGGGTAGTAGCAGAATTTATATTTTAACTGAGAAGACTAACACACCTATAACCAAACACTGAGATCATGACTAAGGTACAATGCTAAGAAGTGTTAAACGTAAATTAAAAAGTCTTCAAAGATCAGTGTCAATGTCGATTATAGACATTTTTTTATTTTTTTTTGCAGCTTACCGAAACGTTGCAAGATCTTATTCATCCAACTGACTCCCTCCCGGCAGGGTGTACACTTGAAAAAGGAAACACATATTAACTTCTCAGAATTATAAGGCTTTCTACATGCAATGTAAACCAAGATAAGGCAAAACAGTTGAAAGCATATCTATTGACACCCACTGAATTAAACAAAATTGTAATGCAAACCTGGCCACAGCTTTCGTGTTTGTAGAAGTGCATCAATCGGGCAATACAGTCCACAATGTCCGCGTCTTTATTCATGACGATCAACGCAGCGGTCCCCAGACCTGTCTGTGCTGCCACCAAGGCATCGAAGTCCATCATAACGTCATCACATACACTGAAACAGATTATTAATGTACATCAACTTACAAGTGCCACGTAAACAGTACGTACAATAATTTGCTTTGTATCACCAAGAAAGATAGGTGGTTAGATGGCTAACAGAAGATATTCATGTGTACCGGTGGAAGGCTTCAACTTGCAACTGCAGGGTCATGATTTCAAAGATTTTTGCACCAGAAAAAATCGTCCAGTACACATTCAAAAGCTATTCAAGAGTGAAAGGAGTAAATTCAAGATGAGTGTTGATTTCCATGATATACTCGTTCGATTTCCGAGGAAGAATTCCTACCTTTTTGGTATGACTGGCGTTGACGAGCCGCCAGGAATGACACCGAGCAGGTTGTCCCAGCCCCCGATGACACCTCCAGCGTGCCTCTCGATGAGATCCTTAAGAGGCAGTGACATTTCCTCCTCGACGGTGCAAGGGTTGTTCACATGGCCGGAGATATTGAAGAGCTTCGTGCCCTGGTTTCGCTGACGTCCAAATGCGTTGAACCAGGAGGCCCCACGGCGGCAGATTGTGGGAGCCACGGCGATTGTCTCAACGTTGTTGACCGTTGTCGGGCAGCCAAACACGCCCACATCGGCCGGGAACGGTGGTTTTAGTCGGGGTTTACCTTGCTTACCCTCTAGTGACTCAATCAGTGCCTACGGGTGAGAATATATAGTACATGCGACTCCTCAATATCTATGAACATTTAAGCGGAAATCACTTTCCACCTGTATAGCGAAACACTCTTTGTCCGATAAATATTGGTCAATCGATGTTAAATACAAATAGCTGTCCTGCAGTTATGATATTTATGGAGTACAGGCACATTGATTTCATGACTCAGTTTCAGACAACTTACAGTTTCCTCGCCACAGATGTATGCCCCGGCACCTCTGTGAAGGTAAATGTCAAAGTCATAGCCCGACCCGCAGCAGTTCTTGCCCAGGTAACCAGCCTCATAGGCCTGTAAGTGGGAAGAGTTATGTTAGAGTCCATGCTTAGTCGAGTATAGGTACAAGGTTGATCACAGTTGGCATTCCAAACAACAAGAATCTTACATTGTTTTCTCAGCTTGTTCCAAATCAGTATTACTTCATAATACATTCATTTTAGTCTGTGGGACAAAATGAAATATTTGTAAAAATGTTGCAATTTTCTGAGCTCATATATATATTACAAGACTGGGTGCGATTTTATTTACCTCCTTGATTGCTATCTGTACATTTGAGGCCTCATTGTAGAACTCTCCTCGGATGTAAATGTAAGCTGCAAGTAGAGGGAAAATTTAATCATATTCATACAAATTGCACATCAAAATCTAAAATGTTCATTGTGATGTTAGCAATGGCTATTTGTACAGTACTGTAAAAGTAAATATTTCATGAGGGTTTGGATTTCTTGAATTTTACAATGCGTGAAAATAAACCTCATAAATATATTGCTAGTATTGATCTGATTTTCCAGTTGGCCTAAATTTTCGAAAAAACCTTTGCGATAAAATCCCCTTTCACATTTTCATGAAACATCCTATCATCGATCATCGACCTGTACCACAGTGACAGTAATAGTACGGATTGCCTCAAACACACACTATGACCTGACATACCTGCTCTGGCCCCCATTGCACTCCCAGCCACGAGGCAGCCCTCGACCAGCTTGTGGGGGTCGTGACGCATGATCTCACGGTCCTTACATGTACCGGGCTCTCCCTCGTCTGCGTTCACCACCAGGTACTTGGGCCTGTGGGTCAGAAGTACAGAGTTACACGATGGACTTGGCACAAAAACATGGTATGAAGTATTGAAAATGCAAGGCATTTCTCGCAACTGATTTTGATATAACGGTACATTGCTTGTAGTTACGTGACTACATTGCTTAATATTCTGGTTGTAAAAAAGATTATGGAAACTAGACGCTTCCGGTCGCCTACGACCGCTTGGGTGTATCCCACGTAACCCTATCATCCCTGTTGCCCCAAATATATCGCTGATGTACATTGTGAGTGTGAAACCTTTCAAGCTTATTGAAGGTTGAATTCAAGATCACCACTAAAATCACTGCATTCGAATTTCCATTTCGACATGTTCGAAAAAAATAACGAAATTACAGCCAGATAAAAATTTTCACCTAAAGCTATATTTCAACTCAGAATATTTGACAAACTTGGTTCCAAGTTGCGAGACGACTAAATTGGAGCCAGATCGAACTTTTCACTATAAGTTATATTTCAACTCATACTATGTGCCAAACTTGGTTCCAAGTTGAAATTCAAAGTAAAAGTTGACCAAAACTACATTTCAAGATGACGAAATTGGAGCCAGATCAACTTTTAACCATAGTTTAAATTTTAATTCATAATATGTGCCAAACTTGGTTTCAAGTTGAAATTCGAAGTAAAAATTGACTTTACTGGTAAAAATAATGTTAACTTATCCGGTTACACCCATGAAATCTCTACTGGACAAAAATTTTAAATTGTTGAGCTCAATAATAAATGTTTTTTGTTTTAACTATTTTTCTTGAGGTCAATAATAGACTTAACTAGTAAAAATGATGTTAACTTATTCGGCTACAGCCATAAAATCTCTACTGCACAGAAGCTTTACCTTGTTGAGCCCAATAATAAATGTTTCTTGTCTTAACTATTTTTATTGTGGTCAATAATAGACTCAACTAGTAAAAATAATGTTAACTTATTCGGTTACACCTGTGAAATCTCTACTGGACAAAACCTTTACCTTGTTGAGCTCAATAATAAATGTTTCTCATCTTAACTATTTTTATTGTGGTCAATAATAGACTTAACTAGTAAAACCAATGTTAACTTATTCAGTAATATTGTTCTTTTTTCACCAAAAACATCAGTTCTGTATTCTGAACAAGAATCCAGTGCAATTTGCTTTCATAGTACAGGTTATTGGAGTGATCACACATGTCAAAGTAGGTATTTTAATTGTCGTAATAAGTTAACCTCTCAAACTTATTAATATTTATTCGATCATTCTGAAAAACAATAGGTTTCGTGTGATGGTCTTTCTCATTGAGCCTGTGCAATTTCATCATGATTCATTGAAAACTCCCACCCGTAGAGCGTTCACAACCCATGTGTGTTAAACAGGCTAATTTGAGCACAAAATGTTATGCCGATCGGCTATTTTGGTTGCTATGGCAACCAAAATCGATAGGTGTCCAGATCTCACCATAAGACATGTCCATATGAAATATTATCAAAATCGGTTCATATTTGCAAGCTGCAGCGCGTTCACAAGAAAGTGTCTGCGGACGCGGCGGCGCGACGATCGTAAATCCATAGTATCCGCCGAACTTTGTTCGGGGGATACAATAAATAGCATCTGTGGTTTGAACATTTTAACTGCTAAAAATACTTAAGTATTATTAGTTTCTTATCAAAATTGCAACTTTATTAATGTGTAAACCAATAAAAATATGGTTAGAATTTAGTCCCGCAGTACTTAATTATCAATATTCTTGAAATAACCTCAACAACTTTTATGTATCATTATCATGCATTTTACCCTGGATAACTGTTGTACAGGGACAAAAGAAAGAAATATTAATGTAACATATAATATGACCAAACATCAACCCATCAGATGACATGTCATGAGATTTTACTCCGATAATGTACCAGAAATCACTAACATACTAAATCCACACAAAATGTATACTGTTCACATTTATACTTCCATATTTACAAAGGACATACCACTTGCCATACAGTACCAGTACTTTACCTGCCATCGTCCGGTTTGTTCATAAAGCTCCACTTCATACCCGTGGGGAACCCAGCACCACCACGACCGCGCAATCCAGAGGTCTTAATCTCATTCTGGATCCACTCGTAACCCTTCAGGATTATCTCTTTCGTCTTGTACCAGTCGCCCTGGAAAGTGCGTTTTCAACAGAAAATATTAATCATTTATGTACTATGATCTCTGCGTCTGAGATTTGGCTGTTTGAAAAAATATTGGCTTAAATGAACACCAGTAAGGACATCTAAATACAACATTTACAAGTCTACCGGTATATACTAATTCAGAAAACATAAGTCAGGATATTTTCTATAATTATGTAACTTATTTCTCTCTGGGATTGTATACCGTATTGGTCCTAATAGTAGCACGGCGAGCCAAAGCAAGACTCCCTGCAGCAGCGCGCGCAAAAATGAGGTCGAACTCGAGGTCAAATTTATGAAAATCACTGAATAATATACCTATAGCCTTCAATCCCCTTTATTAATATTCAAATAACATGAATGTGTGGATTGGAACATTCCAAGATCTTATTAGAAAGATATGAAGTGAATTATAAGGTCACAAAAATTTAACATTTTTGGGCAAAAGAGGGGGGCACTCTACTATCAGGGCACGTGCCACTATTGGGACCAATAAGGTATATGTACTACATTAGAAGTTTTCAAAATCCTTTATTTCAAAAACATTGTAAAGTTGTTGTCGGTCAAACATGATAGTGTTGTACTTGTATAATCATATTTCTAGTTTCTACATAAGAAGATTTGCTGCAATAAACATATTTTTACATCTATAAGAAGATTGTGTAATAAACATATCTACACAAAAGAGGATTTGAAGTACAAACCCGTGAGAGAGCGCCCTTGAGCTTCCAGTCATGACGCCCGTAGAGGTTTGTGAAGATCCTATCCTGATCTTTCAGAGGACCGTACACCTTCTTCTGCGAAGCAAAATAAATCACACATATCAATGATCGAATGGAGTCCACATGCACTTAGACACAGGGTCTATAATTCACACAATTGTACTTAGTTTTCAATTTCCAAGAATTTATTTTTCACAAGTTACCAACCTCTTCAGGAGCTGCTTCTGTTCCGGCATTTCTGACCGCTGCCAAAGTCTGAATCTGGCTGGGTCCTGCAAGACAAGAAATTTCAGATTTCTTAAAATATATCAGGATCAATAAGCATGCTTCGGCATTTACCTTCTTTCGCACAGCAAATTCAATTTATCATACCAAACATTCGAAGGATTGATACAGGGTTGGGCTTTTGCCAGGACATTGGCAATAACTAGTTTAATCCGGTTAAAACCGGATTAAACCGGCAAAAACACTTCTCAACTACTAGTATCCCTGAACAATGAATTGAGAGTATGCACCGGTGGGTATTACTGAAATACATAAGGAGAGATTTTGTAAAACATAATAAATCAGCGATTTTAGTGCAGATAACAACTTATAAATGATTATCCTAGCCACCATTTTGGTAGGTTTAGCTGTAATTTTCATTAGTTTTCACCATGTTTTGAGGTGTCAAACGGCGAATAGATTCCATTCGCATCGAGGTACACTTTTTATCATGCATGGAACTTCATCTTTCGGACCTGCGGTCCTCAGCAGGTATCCCCGAAAGACATACTTTGTCTAGAGCTGTCTCTGACCAAAAGAGTGAGTAGATTTACCATTCCGATTGGCATTCCTGATTTTAAGCCAGTTACAGCAGACACAAAGTACTGACTTTTTTGTAGGAAATACAGTAGAATTCTGACACGGGAGGCATTTCGTCTTCGGGCCTTTGGCCCTCAGGGAAGACGATATTATTTATCTAATTCTGGCCATGTCGATCCAAGTACGACCCTCAATCAAAGTACGTACTTCGACTGTAGTACGCCGTACTTAAATGGAAGTACGCTATGTCCCCATGGTCGTAGGACGATAAAATTATACACACAGTTTAACTTCAATATTGTATAATGTTCAGTGTTGAGCAAGAAAAATGCCACCAAAGAGATCTCCTCAGCAGTAAGTCATTAGATGAGGGTTATGTTGGCCATAACAAGCATGTTTCTTGTTCGTTTTGTTCCAGTTATTACTAACACTTTACTGACACACTGATATTGTCCATGTCAAATGAGTGGAATTCGGCTGTTCAATTATTTCATGGTTCTATATATTTATATGTCATTGACATGATTGATTATGTATGCCACAACACATTAAAATATGATGTATGAAAATGTACCGGTTGAGTCCTAGCTTGGAATTATTAGTGGTTGAGGTTTGTTTTGTATGACAACAAGTTTGTAAGGCTCTTGTCCTTGGAAAGGGCAGATGCATATGTTCTCAATGCTGCTGCATCAAGTTCTCCAAGTTCGGTCACCAAGCGTATCCTCGACAACGGATCTAAGGCCGTTATATCCACTGTATTTAACGTTCCCGAGGCAGAGACCGAAGTAACTGATGACTCCCCCAGACCAAGCGCACCTTCAGGCATGTCCTCGTCACCCTGAATGGCTTCAACGTCCATTGTGTCCTGTTCCGACTCGGACCCATCGCCTCCCAGCTGACGAACGATGTGGTTGATGCAAGCTTCACAAAAGTGTGGTGGTTTTTTTGTGTAATGGACAGTTTCTTTTTTCCCAGCAAGTGTAAGCAATCTGGTCTTCACGTCATTTGAAACCTTGAAAAATGATTCATAGATATACCGTACTTGAACATATATAAATCGTTGATTTTCTTCAGCCGTACTTCGATTGAAGTACAGCATACTTCGATTGAAGTACGTTGGATTTCTGACCAAAAAACGAAAACAGAGGAGGTGACTTTGCCTTCCATTTGATCGCCTATAGTACATAGAATGTATTGCAAATGGAATTATTTTAGATTTACATATATTCAACTACCATTTTGTTATTTACCCTTTGCTGCCCTGTGACCTAAGTTTCCGTAATGGGCAAAATATGAGAGCTGTTTTCTCCTTTGTTTTGAGAGGTCGACTTTTGGCACCTCGTGGCGATTTCCCACAGCCGCTTGCAACATTGTGAATAATTCAGAACTGAAGCATAACGTTCGACGTTCTTAAAATTCATGCCTTCGGGCATAAAGTCGTGCATTTTAAGCATCTAATAACATTATTTCAACACCACCCCCCTTTCATAACATACGTACTTCCTTCCAAGTACGCCTTACTACAAACGAGGTACGTACTACAAACGAAGTACGTACTTTAATCTGCGGTTGCTCTGCGACCTGGTTATGCAACGCGCTCATTGAATTTGAACTGAAGGTCAGATTTGTGACACCAGGCATAGACATTTGAATACACGGATAACTCTGCAATCATACCACGCAAAATAGCATGGACATATTTGCGCATCTATTTTAGCACGAGATAACGTAGAGGAATGCTATATTTACCACAAAATCTCCGAAGAACAGGACTGATCTTCACAACACTCGCCATTTCATTTTTTTTTACATAACCGGATATGGCGATTGGACAAATTCACGAACCGGATAGCGGTGTGTACCAAACGTGAGAACGAGATGGAATGGAACCCGGACGATTGGCGCCCGGTCAAAGTTCAAGAAAAAAGTTGAGCCATGGCTGACAGCATAATTTTTTTTTATGAAAACAGTATGGAACCTCAAAATAAACCTGCACGATAAAGGGAAGTAAGGACCATCAGAAGCAAATGGGAAATATTTTCAAAATACAATGGTAGAGCAATAGAGCAAAAAAGAGGCTGTTTGATTCTCAGGCTATTTATTTTTGACAGATGACAGAGTGAATCTCGTGGATTATTCTAGTTTCTAGAGCATATATATATCTCGATTATTCATGAAGATATTACAGTTTTGGTGTAATTTTGGGCTAACATTTTTGTGTCTAGTTAACTATAATAATGAGTATTCATGATATCACAAGGGTAAAGTAAGTTAATTATGGTAATGAAACGTCTATTTTCAAACACGTACGACGATAATGTCCTTCATTTGGCATGTAAGTTGTTTGACATGATATATAATAAGTGTTCAATTACCAGAATTGGTTGACAAGGTAACCATTCTCGAGATATGTCTCATAGCAACTGTGCTTGCTAGGAGCCCAACGCCATGAATATTAAATTCGTAACCACGTTGCTATGGGCCGTATGTGAAGTATGGTTGCCATGGTTATGAGACACATCTTTAATATGGGTGTGATATATTCTCTATTATCATGTTTATATCCGTATTAATTAATACTATGCAAGGATCATTCAAAGAAAGGCTCTAAAAGTTGCTAATTGAAGCAACCTACTCGTGTGACATCATGAATACTCATTATAATAGCTAATGAGCTTAATAATTGAAGTACAAATATTTTAAAAACTTGACACAAAATTGGTAATATCTCAAGAACGATTAAAGATATTAAGATTTTGTAAAAATTCGCATTTTCTTTCGCACAAAACATGATAACTTGAAATTCATTTTGACTTGAGTTAGACTTCATAGGAAAACCCCGAATACAGTACATGTAATAACATCAACAAAAACTATCGTCGTCAGACGGAGTGATGTGCCGAATGTCATAAAAGAAAAAAAGACACTACATGACAAATAAAATGGGGTACAAATTTTCTTCTTTTTAAAAATTTGTGTGAAAATTGACACACAAATCTAAAACTTGACGTTTCCTTGTTCTGGAAATTATACTTTATAGGAAAACCCCGAATACAGTACATGTAATAACATCAACAAAACTACGTGATGAGAATGTTCATCACGTGAGGAACATCAGCGCGGGAGCCCTTTGCCCGAGCCTTCTGTGGCCGGGTCTGGGGCTTGCTCACGGGCCCCAGAAGTCAGAGCTTTTCTGATGTTCTGTGGTAGCTTCCTAGCTGGCACCTCTCGATTACAAATTCCACACGAACTCACTATGATCACTCTGTTCTCAAACATATTTGGACATTTTTTAGTGGGTGGCACCCCCTTGATTCACCTTTGCTTCTAAATTCATATAATAATCAATTTTTTAATATCGAAAATCTGAATGGACATAGAGGCCTATTATAATTTTTTTTCCAAGAACGTATAACGTAACAGTAGGTCTAAACGAGCGTGAGAGCACCACGTATATTTCGCTTGTGCCAGATACTCTGAGTCGTTTGGCACATTGTTCACAATAGTAGGCCCCTATTCCTATCATTTCATCACAGTGAGCGACCGCTGCAACCCTGCTCGGATGAGCAAAATAACAAACGACAGCAAATTATGATAGTCAGTTTCCATATATTATCATGAATATTGACAAACTACATGTTTACACAATTAAGATGGAGTACCGGATGACCTGGTCAGTTACATTCAGTTCCTATCTCTCTTTGGTGCCATAACTTATAATGCATAATTTGTACATTTTCAGAGTAGCAATCGCAACTGAGCTAGTGCACGTATATAACTGAGCTGATCTTGACAGCACTGCGTTCGAAATAATAAATCACCTATCATCTATGAAACTGTTGTTTCAGTTGTATAGAAGGCAGCGTGCCGAATTGCCATGACGAGAGCATTAATTTTCTCAAATCTGGCTAAATCCTGCTTTTAGTTTCAGCTCTTCCGGCCGCCCATGTCGTCAGTTGGCGTCAAGCGCCTGTTAATCGCATGTCCACCTCGAGCGCCAAATCTCAAAATTGGTCTTATATCAAATTTCCTCCGATATTTGGCATATGGATAGTGGATGATCACACTATTCCTGTTGTTCAATGTTAAATTCATTGAATCGCGCAAAGTGGGTCAACTTTGGCTGTTTTAAATGATGATGGCCACTTCGTAATAACAGTTTAAGGCTAAGTTCTTGAAAAGAGAGCTTGCTTCCGTACTATATGTATCTTGTGTTAGCCTTAAAGATGACCACAGATAACACTGAGTGCTCAGAATCAAAACATACTAGAGGTTAAACATATATGTATATAAAGCTATAAGTGGTGCTTCTTCTGGTCATCTCGCGTTTGACCTCAGGTGACCTCGACTGTTCAAACGCAAGGCCATGGCTACCTGCAGATATGTACATTGGCCATTCGAGACGACCTACACCTACATGAGATAGAGCTTAAGTATGTATTATATGATGTGAGTATACTCATGCGGTGCATCTTTTGACGACCTTGGCCTTGACTTCAGGTGACCTTGAGTTCTAAAATCCAAGATAGTGGTTACATCAACATGTGTAAATCGGCCATTAGATGAAAAAAAAACACTCGTGTTTGGTTTGGTTAGCTCTTGGTAACGCCATTCACGGGAGAGAGTTGAATATAGAGCTTAAACTTGACCTTGAGGTTGACCCCGAGTGACCTTAAGTGCTCAAATTTTAGTGTGGATTTACACGGTATCTAGATGTGTAGATTGAAGAAACTATTGAATACAAAGATTTGTTTTATGAGCTTATGGGAGGTCAAATATACTGCACCCCATGTGATTCAAGTGTCCAAAATCCATGCCCGATAAGCAATGTTCCCCTTGAGCACATCTTGGTAAATGAATTACTCACCTAGAATTAAACCATTCTTTTGTCTAAATATCACAAATCAAAGCAAATTTTATGATGACCTACAAAAAGGTAATGAAAATTGACATGTATTGGAGTGAAAATGAAATGTGTTGCTCGTTGCTGTTTGAATGAAGATTTGAATGAAACGACAGACAACAATAACACTCATTATCATATGGTCTAGATGTACTCAATGTAGACCTATGCTTTTTTTTAAAACGTAATTTATTTGTTGAAGATATTTACACGCATATAAAATGCACAAAGGTAATCTCCTCACACCATTGCTCGACCTATGCTTGACATTCCTGTTTACAAATAACATAATATTGACTCAGTTTCAATATTGTTCATTTGTTTACGTGTTGGAATTTTTCACACTGTGCACATACATAAGTCTATTGAAGTAACAAGTGGCTGGGTAGACTAATGCACTTAAAATACTGGCAAGACACGTGTGTGGAGCGTGGGTTTGTTTACATATGGTTGTCGTATCAAATGGGAGTTGGCCATATGGCGTTCACGGTCTCTGGTCTTGTAGAGTTGTGGACCGGGGTTACCTAAAGCGCTTGATCATAATAAACAAATAATGGTACTCAGTTTGGGCCTACGTGTAAATTATTTCTGTTGACTCCTTCGGGATGGATATTCGCAGTAGCAATTAGATCTATGCATTAGTGCTTAGGCATTTAATTTCATTACTTGGGACATTTAGTTAAGGTTTGTCATTTTTTCCCATTCTGTTTTTAAGTATAAGATTATTACAATACTACCAGCAGAAATACAGAGCTAATATTAAATACCATTAATTAGAAAAAAACTAAGGGAAACGAGGCATCTATGCTGGTCAACGGCTGTCAGCATAGTTGACATTTTACTGCAATTTTCTACCAAAATGACCAAGACGAATCTAACCGGGGTCACATGCTATCCACTGACCTATCACCTCTCATGCAACTAGTAAAACCGAACATTTATTTAACAGGATGTGACTTTCACATGCAGTGCATTCACCTCCTTTTTTATTGTTACCAGTTCAACGACCGCCCAGATGTCGTAACTTCTAATTTACCGCCCTGCTATACGAATTCACATGTGTACGTGTTACCTCCAAGCATCTGTCCATTGGTACACTAAGCTGGGACAGTCGCATTTTCCACAATGCCAGGTAGAAACCTAAACTTTTGATGTGCATTTCCGCTCCTACATCGTCCAGAGCTTTTTTTTTCGTTTTTATAGCTGCTCCTGTTACAATATCAGAAGCTGCATCCTCAATGTAGTATTATATTACACGCAAACCCATTCGTGTACCACTGAAACGCACGATTCAATCCAATGTATTCCATGCATATATGAATTGAAAGATCAACCTTCATTTGCAATCCTTATAGGGAAATCCATCCACTTATTTTTTTCGCGCTGTATTTTTTTCGCGCTGAACTATCAAGTTATGAGTAAGATATCTTGCGATAGTGGAAATATTTTTTTTTCCACCGGTAGTTTTTCCAGCCCGAACACCTGTCGTCTCAAGGAAAAACTGAATGTCTTACTGAATTTAAGGAGCCTAGAGATGTTATCTTTTGTTACGGTAGGGTTATAGGCTGTCATTTGGGCCTTTGCCAGAATTCTGAGATGAACTCAACCTGATACGAAACTATAGTTCATGGAGAAAATTGCATGCAAGAATTACATTTTTTTTGCAATAAAAATGTAAAATAAAACACTTTGTGATATTTAACATGAAGAAAACCACACACGTTGTAAACCATGTCCAATATCTTGTACATTAACACATAGCCATATAATTATGGAATATCACGACAAAATACCCGATTATCCATAGTTGTGTTTATGTTTAAAATAATATGTTCGGACATTGATCAGCAAACAATACCGTCATGTTAATATAAATGAAAGCTTATCCAGACATTCGCAGATCTGCGAGTGACCGCTTGTCAGTGACCAGTTCTGAGATGCACTTAATTATTGTATGGTCAGTGACATCGGTGATTGTAGGCTTACGTTGGAAAAGACATACATGTACATTGCATGATATTAATAATCTATCTACACCGATTTGTCTAACAACAATATAATATGGTTCTCTGTATTTTAGTCTGATTTATATTTTTGTAGGGTCAGTGACAATTGCATGGAAATGTTTATTTCTACGCAAATCAGGTTTAATTTTTATCGATAGGTTATATTGTATAAACAGCTTACGTGACTGCCAGCACGAATCAATTGTAGCGTTTTGTGAGTTTTTCTCCTTTTCAAAAAATGAGAAACCATGACTTTTTAGTGTTCGGGTTTTTTTAAATGTAAAAAAGGGCCTCATTCATCCCACGTTAGAAAAAAATCAGTATACGAGTGTTTTCACGTATTCAATACACATCTGTTCACCAGAGTTGTTATTTGTGTTAGGAAATAATAGGGGCATATCTCGAAGTGACCGTGAACTAAAATTTAATATGTACGCGCTGTCCCGTTGACTTCGACAGATTTCACATCAATTCACACACGCGTAAAACTCAAGGACAAATTTTGTCAATTAGTCTCATGGTTAGACCTACAAATTTGACCAGGCTGACCCCACAAACCATAAACTCCAATCATCCACTGTAAACTCACCAAATCACTTTGGTTTTTTACTGAAAAAGCAATGTATACGAGGGACCGGGCAAAGATCAAACTGACAGCCCGTCTCATTTCCGCTAATTCAATGCTACAATTATCTAGGCCTAGTGTGTTTAGAGAATTACTTTTCAGACAGTTTTTTTGCCATAGGGTTACCATTACATACTAGAACCCAATAGCCGTATATCCACATTTGATCAGCTTTGTCAGAAAGAAAAAAAAAAAACTTTTTTTGTTCGTCGTTGTCAGCTGCATTGGGTGTGTATGAAATTTGATGATGTAACATGTTTTCACCAGTCCGAATAAATACGTTACTCATCGCAACCAATACTGGAAATTTGATTGTTCCTTTTATGACAATTTAACAGTCCGAGGTATATTGCTACATTGTTGTCATGTTAAAGTCGTCATATTCTTTAAAAACGCTAATATTTAATGCGATCAACTGTATAACCAGCGCAAAATTAGGAAAAAATAGTTAGTATCATTATAGATGTGCCATATGTTGCCGTTGGCTGTTTTTGAATCGATGTTTATTGCGCTTGTACAATTCTTTCTTAGAATAAACGATCCATTGTCATAATTCAATGGTCTGACATCAGCATATCTTCATTTAAACACGCGCAATGATACTTTGATAGCTAAAGCACTATGTACGTACCTAATGATAAAATCGTTATGTCAAAATGAAGGAATGTTTGTGTTAATTATAAGTTTGTGTGCTAGTAGCTGCAAACAGAAGCTTGAACACGCAGATTTGTGTTCTATCTGCGATTACAATCTTGATTATAATTTCCAAGACCGATAAAAAATGCGTCGATAAATTTTGGAGCTGTGTGTAGATACAGCAAGATTTCTATGATCTATGATATAGATGGCATGATACATCGCACACAGAGGCAGGATTTTGTCCCCCACCCCCCACCCTTTACTATGTGTAGGGCGCGGGGGGGGGGGGGGGGGGTCGTTGGAGCTTCATCTGACTCACTGTCCATATGGCCCGATGTGAAAAATAGCTTTGGGGGACAGTCACAGTGTTCCAAAACTTCGATGCCGGGGAGCGCCTCTAAAGTTCTGGAAGAGGAGGGCTTCGAGCTATAAAACAAATTGCGACAGGTCCTCGCACACTATGTGCACGCCTGACCGTACCGCAGACGGTGTAGAATGAGAAATCGCACGTGGGCACCTGCTAAGTTTGCTCTGAGGGAACGTGTAACTCAAATGGATAGCTACACAGTTTTGAGTGTTTCTGCATGGGGACGTTACATCATATAGTAGGCTGAAATATATATGCCTACTAGGGAAAAAATCTGTTAAAAAGCCGATTATTATAACAATTGACTGGATTTGGGATTAATAAGCAAACATGCGGAGCGTGGCTTTAATTCGGGAGGAACTGAACAAAAATCGGGCTGGGTCTAAGGACTCCCTTCCCGGCACCCCACGCGGCGACCGACACGTGCTCTCCATAGCAACGGCGACCACGGAAATATCCGACGACGCCGCCGATACATCAGATTCGGAAATGGACCTAACTCCGAAAAGAATCCGACGGTACCTGAGCACGATTAGCGATAGCGACGACGATGAAGACGACGAAAGCAACGCGCTTCTTCTGCTCGAAACGCACTCGCATCACAGCGGAAATGACGTCAGCAGCATCACGATGGCACGCCAGTCGTCGGTCAACCAGTCCGAACGGAGCCAGTCAATCTGCGCGGACAAACTCAGCGCGCAGGAACAGCGCTTCATCGAGCAGATGCGCATCCTGCGCAAGTTTATCCGCGATCGGAACGAGTTGATAGCGGGGCGGGAACGTGGCAGCGACGAGGACGCGAGCCAGTACGTTCCACCGGACGGAGGCTGGGGCTGGGTGATCGTCGTGGCGGCCGCCCTCGTGTTTTTCTTCGCTGGTGGCCTCTCGCGTTGCTTCACGCTCATCTACCTACAGTTCCTCGAGGTGTTCCAAGAAAGCGCGGCTGCGACGTCCGCCACGGCGTCTATATTCGGCGCCGTCAAAATGTGCACAAGTGAGTAGCCTATATATAATAGCATGCATACACCCTGGGTACCTTTGTGAAAAAGCACCTGTCGTGAATGGCGATTTCACTCGTCCCCTAAAGGCCTTTAACGAACCCATCATGTCGGACCTCCTGTCATTTAAGACCATTGTTGGTGGAAATTTATCGAGTGGTCTCCAAACAATCCAGTGTAATGCATATTTCCATAATGAGAGACAAATGTGTTTTTAAATGAAACACCCACGTGGGTCATACGGCAAAACTCCGTGTATGTATGTCAATGTGTGATAGCAGGTTTTAGGCCTAAGACATGACTAAGTAAAAACAAATTTAGTACCGGAAGACCGGTCTTACAAATTCGACGATGCATATATAATTTACACAGAAGAATCCATTTCATTGGCATGTTATATTGCCTTGTTGTTTTCCCTGTTCGCAAAAACAACATAAAATATTATACGATATGCCCTTCCTATACTGGTTCAATTTTGTACCGTGTTAAGTTACGATAACGAACTCGGTGTAACATGTAGAAGGCCAATTAAGCTATAAACTGATTGACTATTTCTCTTTCATTATTTTTTGTAACCAATAAAAAGTGATTCTCTGATGTGCCAGTATCGGTTTCTTTTTGTACAGGTCCAATTGTCAGCATGCTGTGTCACCGGTTCACGAAACGTACTATCGCCGTCTCTGGCGGCATTATCACCGGGGTTGCTATGGTGATGACGTCATACCCCGTATCCATACAATACGTCTACGTCAGTTACGGAGTTATTGCAGGTATGTGCATGACGTAAAACGTGCTAGCTTGTACTAAAGTTATTAGTGTTTTTACACCGTCATATAATTTTTATCGGGTTGAAGTTATTATCATTCGTTTAACTAGTGTGATATTTATCATAAGCAGTCTTTTAGCAGAAATTTTAGCAGAAAATTGTTGCGTTGTATTGCATTTATAAAACGAATTTGCCACCATGCAATAAAGTGGTATACGAAAAGTTTTGCCACTGCTGTGTTCATCTAGGCCAGTATTTATAGATAAGGGTGTTTATTTAATGTTTTGTACATTTGTCTGATATAAACTAGATACGTCCCAATATGCACATGATATTTTCACACAGGAGATAAAAAATAAATACGGGCGACAAGTCTGTTGTAATATTAACACTTTGGCAATCAATTCCATTTAATTTATTCAGTTATTCCGCATTAAATCATGCTATAATTATGCAAAATTATGCAGTCGAAACACAATAAATGGACATGTATGCATGTAATTTAAAGAACAGTTATCATGCTATATCTTGCACAATGCATCGTAACATATATACGACTCAATTACATGTGCAAATTCACATCGGTTTCTCAGCATCACTGCCAGCGAGAGAACAATACTGTTACTGCTTCGAAATTATAGTGTATGAGCCAAGTCGGGTTTTTTTCCAGTTAACTAGTTGTGTATTTTGTTGATTGAAGGACGTGTGTGAACCGTTCATACTCTCTGATCACAGAAACAAATTAAATGTACTCATCTCCATTGACAAAGCTGTGATTTGACCACGCCAATTATTGTCATTATTTTTGTTTTCACGATAGACAAAGTCGTAACTCTGGCTGGCTTCATACAAAACTTCATATTTTGACCTTATTTCATCGTATGATTTCCAGTTCAAACAGGCTTAAACAGGTTTGATGTAATATACAGTGTACGGCAGCTCATGTAATAATTCTAGTTTTATAGGACACTTACAACATGATTTTATTCATGTGATATAATTTTTTTAAAAAATCGAAGTTTGCAATAATATAAAACCTCACCAATTTTCACATTATTGTGACCAGCGCAAAACAAATATAACGTAGCAGTTTTAAAGCAGTTTTTAGGGTGTGAAATAGTGCTACCGGTTCATGTGAGTGGAAGTGTAATTAATTTGAATTTTAAATAACAAAACAAAAATGCAATTGATTCTTGAGCATCAGAACGAATATACCATGATCTCATGCAATTCATAAACTTGAAAGCAAATATTCTCTTTATTTTTTTCAGCATTTGGGATCAACATGGTATTGACACCCTGTTTTGTAGTCCTGGGGGAGTATTTCAAGAAGAAGCGAGCCCGCGCCATGTCCGTGGCCATGCTTGGGGGAAGTCTAGGTGGAATGGTTCTACCCCCACTTGTCAACTACCTGTTCGATTGTTACGGGTATTCTGGAGCCATGCTGATATATTCTGGGCTCATGTTCAACATTTGCATCGCTGGGATGTTATTCCGTCCTGTGAAGTTGATCAGCAGAGCCGAAGTTGAGAAGAAAAAGGAGGAAAAAAGAAGGAAGAAGGCATTGAAACGCGCGGCGAAGTCAAACGGACATTGCGGATCGTCGAATGAGATACACGAAAATGGACGGATAAGTCTACTAGACGAGGAGGAAAACGAAAAAGGTTATCTGGCGTCTGATGAAGAGTGTACTCCGCATCACATGCTCTCCGTCGACAGCATCGGATCATCGGGCAGCTTAAATAAGAGGTCTAGATCAGTCTCAAACATCTCCATCGCGTCCAGTCATAAGTCGAACATACATGTAGACATCGAGGCGAACATCCGAGGAGTTCAGTTTGCTACTCCAGAAGGAGAGGATAAGCCGCATCGCGATTCAGAAAACGAAGAGGAGAAACCGGCGCCTCGTCGGCGACGCGTTTCGTTCCAAGTGTCGACGAATATGATACCAGCCGTCAAATATGACGATGACGACGAAAGTGAAGAGTCTAGTGTCGATGAAAGGCGAGAACCGGGCAAATGCGAGAAAAAGCTGCGACAGTTCCTCAGGTCATTCGGATTTCGACTCTTCAAGAAACCCCGTTTCCTTTTCTATTCATTCCTGATGTTGGCCAGTATTATGAGCTTGAGCATCTCCGGTACATTTCTCTCGGGACTCGTGAGCGACCTTGACCTTGACAAAACACACACGAGCATCATGCTTTCCGTTTCCGCTTTCACGGACGTCCCCAGTAAATTTGCTTCCGGTTTCATTTTCGATTTGAAGAAAATCCGACCCTACCGGTCGCTCCCATTGGCTGGACTTGGCTTCGTCACGGGGGCTTTCGCTCTGGGGATCGGGTTTTCACGGGACTACACTCAACTGTTCATCGTGTTCATCATCTACAACTTCTTTGCGAGCGCCTACCACACCCAGCATGCCACCGTTCTGGCGGACCTGGTTGGGGCGGAGAACCTCTCGGCGGCCATGGGACTCTGTCGACTGTGTCAGGGCATCGGCTTCTGTCTGGGACCCACCATTGGAGGTATGTAGATCGAAGGTTCTGTCACCGGCTTATAGCTAGATGTAGGCCTACACAATGTTCCATTGGATGTTTTGTATTCGCCTTTGGTTTTTCATGATCCACAAATACACGTAGGATGTTCAATGAGTATGTCTAAGATGTGTTGGCCTGGAATAATCATATATAGTGGTAGTCCACATCAATTTTACTTTCATTTGAATGAGTCGAGTCTAACAATGATTTAACATGATGATATTATTGTAGGTTTTCGTTCTGGATAAACGATTCCAGGTTGTAAAACACGTATATCAAAATTCTCAATTAACAATGCTTTTGGGTAGCACATATGTCGTTGGGTTGACACTAATTTATCATACTGGTACGCACCCTATAATACACTATGATTCGAACACCCGTTGTTGTCTCAAATAATCATTCACACATATACTCACCTAAAAATTCGAACATATCTTCTGTGAATGTATGTTGGCCATAGGCCTATTACATGTAGGCCTATGTCAGTAATGACCAGTTATTGGTGTTTTTATATAGGCCTATACTATGATATACACTTATCAATTTGCATGCAATATTATGTTGTCACCATTTTTTTTTATGCTTTGAATATCACATTCATGAAAGTAATATCCGCCAGGGAGGTTGCAAATTGAAAAAAATGCAAAAACAAAATTGTTTTTCGTGAACTATAGACATTTTTTTTATTAACAGTTTTTCTTTTGCTAAACACCCCAGGTCACCTGAAAGACATCACCGGCAGGTACCAGAACGCATACCTGTTCTCCGGATCCGTATTGCTGACGGCTACGTTCGTGTATACGACGGTGGACCAGTGGTTTCTATGGAGAAAGCGACGTATTGAGCGTGCGGCGTACTTCCCCAAGGGCCATTACGCTAGATACCGCTCTGACAGCATCGCCGTCACATGAGCCAATCGGACGCAATTTAGTTACCATTTTTTTTAGTCAATTGGTTCATTTATATGAATATGTTATTGAAATTATTATATGTGATGTACTCTAGTGAGAAAACGTGTTCATATTCCGATGTACATGTATTTAGGTAAGGTTATAAAATGTACACGAGATTATTATTATTTTGTTGTGGAGTTTATACTGAAGAGTTATTTGAATACTCTATACTTTGGTATATTGAATTGTATTGACTTGCAAATGGTGCTTCCATGATGCCGAGCTGTATATATCATAACGTTCGTTCATTTTGCAACTTCATCAATACATTTAGATAACTTACTCATACAAATCATGTATCATCATCTCTCGATGATGTTAAAATTAATTCACCTGCAACAGAGCCAGTATATGTGGTATTTACAACTAAACAGTCCAGTTGGTCAACACCCTACAAATGTATATTCACATATTAATAATGCATTTAGTGTTTATTATAGACGAGAAATATCTTGCAAGACAAGAAGTATAGTTTGTATGTATACAGTAATATTTGTGTGTTCTAGATACAGCAACGTTATGCAACGGTGTTCGTTATAACACATTTTGTTAGTGGACCAGGGACGCTCTGGACACGCCTAGTGTTTATTTAATTTGACTTTATATATATTAGAGATGTAAAAGTGTATTGTTGTATAGACCACGGCGAATAAATAATATATGAACTTTATCTCTTAATATACTTGCAGTTATACGCAAACAATGCTTCAGTAAGTCAATGTGATCTCAGAGGTTGGTATGTCCTCAAAATGTCCTACAAACCCACGCGTTCCCATGCCAATGACCCAAGATGGGAGATAAATGACAGTCAATTCAATATACGACCTATTTCATTCACTGCTCTTATGGTATCATTCGGTCAAGCTATTCTGATTTCAACCTTACATGGATACGCCCTAGTACTAGGATTCAAAAGATGTCGGGACACTTTCGTTCCAAGTTTAGACTACTTTGTGATTCTCGAACCACTATCATATTTAAAATTTTCATGCTAATTTAATACCGATTAAATACATATATAGCTCGTGACCTTCTTCGGGTCAGATAATTGACCGAGATATATCAAAATTTGGTTCACGACATCGACTTGACCCAGAAGTTCTATGCGAACCTTTGCTGTGATTAGCAGAAACCTCAGTTGACCCTCTACTTAAGACAGTCACCTCGGCTCTCATTCATTCGTCGGCCCTTATTCCATACTTTTGATATTATCAAATTCTTACATATGGTTATTATGATAAGCGGTCAGACATTGATTGTATGGAAAGCATATTTTGCAGTATGTATAATGTATACATAGGTGCACCTTTTGCAACATGCTGGAGGGAACTTATTACGTGTAAACCGATTTGTAAATGAACTGATACCCCAGAGGCATACGGGCACTACATACCAATTTCGTCAGTAATTATGCCTGTTTGAATATAGCCAGTAGACGTCAAATGTAGCCTTTTACTGGCGAATTTGTCAAACTGTTTCTGTTGGACCAGGATAAATGGTTTCTAAAATCGAGACTATACATGTATCCGGCTGTAAAGTCACCATTCGAATCTGTTTTGACGCAAATATCATAATCGGATTTATAAATGAGGTGTTTACATGGAGAGCTAACAATATTACGTGGTATATAGGCACGTTTTGACTGGAGAGTCAAATACATAAATCTATTATTTCGTCTACGAGTGAGTTCGTTCATGCTGAGTTGTTCACTTCAAAAGTAAACAAATGTGGGTAATTATTCTACATCGGAATTACGCCAGGTGATTTTCCAGCCCTGAATTTTTACTGAATAGGCCTATTCAAGTCACATGCAGGTTGTCCGATATAATAGGACCACTATTTGGTAAGACTACCGGCCAGGCGTGCCCCTGTACATCTGTGAACACCAGGTAAGTCGATGTATACATTATATCATTTATATTACGTTATCTAAGTTATATTTATCTTATTATCTGTAATCATCATTTTGGGCTACTGATAAACTCATCATTGTCAATGATTATCATAGGGAAACAAGATTGCACAGTAAATTGAACAGGTGCTCCTGAACTCAATCAATCAATCAATCAATCCAAAATGTAACTCAAATATACAAGTAGTACAAGCAAACATGAGATTTGTGGACTGCACTAAAGAAAAATAGTTTCTGTACAAGAGTGGAGCCCATAAATCGAAATGTACTTGCCAAAAAAACGAGAGGCCATAGGCCACACACTTGCCGGAATGGATGTTTGACAGGTTTCAATGATTTTCAAAATTTGACCTTGAAAGTTTGCTCATGTGACTTCATTTTTCTGACCAAGTTCAAGCTATATCATGCATTTAACATATAAGTCTGAGTGTCATGCCTATTCTGAATGATATAATCCAAATTTCATGAGCATACAAAGATTCAAGCAGAAGTCATTACCAAGAATGTGTTTTTTCTGGGATTTGGTTTATTGAAATTTTGAAAACTGACGTTTATGACGTCTTTGTGACGTCACTGAATGTCATAGCGCCTAAAATAAGATGATCTTGACCTTGACCTTTGGCCTTGAGTCACGAAAATTGTGCATTGCCTGTGCATGAAGACATATATTATACCTGTATAATTTCATCAGAATCGAACAAGATTTGTGGACACTATGACCGTTTGAAATTTCGAAAAGTTAACGTTTATGACATCACTGTGACGTCAATAAACGTCACATCTCAAAACTGATGAGAAAGTATTACCAGGGAATAAAGACCTTTCATTTGATATACTACTTGATAGGTTTCAGTTAGTTTTAAAATTTGATCTTGAAGTTTTCCTCATATGACCTTATTTTCCTGACCAAGTTCAAGGTCAATCATGATTTTGACATATATGCCCGATTGCTACACCTCTTCTGAATGATATGGTTCAAATTTCATGAACCTACGGCAATTCAAACGGATGTTATCACCGGAAACGTGTTTTTCTGGGATTTTGACAACCTTGACCTTTGACCTTTGTACTCAATTTCGTAGAGGTCATTGCTGTCAATATGCATATCAAGTTTCAGGAGATTCTATACCGTATTGACGATGTTATGGCCTTTTGAAATTTCGGAAATTTGACGTTTATGACGTCATTGTAACGTCAGTTTACGTCGCAGCGCCGAAAATAAGGTACCATTGGAATCATGGGGCTCAAGACCTTTCAAATGATATACTATTCGATATGGTGCACTGAACTTCGTATTTGACCTTGACTTCGACCTCATACAAACTTCTCAAGGTCAAAATCAAAAGTCAAGGTCAAGGCCACAAAAGATAGAACTCGAGTTTATCTACGATATGCACTTGATTTGAAGTCTCTAGGACAATTAGACCAGAAGTTATGGCCACTTATGTGTTTTTAACATTTTGCGTGACCTTGACCTTTACCTTCGACCTTGAGTCACGAAAATTGTGCATTGCCTGTGCATGAAGACACATATTATACCTGTATAATTTCATCAGAATCGAACAAGATTTGTGGACACTATGACTGTTTGAAATTTTGAAAAAATTAACGTTTATGACGTCACTGTGACGTCAATAAACGTCACACCTCAAAACTGATGAGAAAGTATGTACCAGGGAATCAAGACCTTTCATTTGATATAATACTTGATAGGTTTTAGTCAGTTTGAAAATTTGACCTTGAAGTTCTCCTCATATGACCTTATTTTCCTGACCAAGTTCAAGGTCAATCATGAAATTGACATATACGTCCGATTGTTAAACCTCTTCTGAATGATATGGTTCAAATTTCATGAACTTACGATAATTCAAACAGATGTTATTACCGGAAATGTGTTTTTCTGGGATTTCGATGACCTTGACCTTGACCTTTGACCTTTGTACTCAAATTCGTAGAGGTCATTGCTGTCAAGATGCATATCAAGTTTCAAGAGATTCCATACAGTATTGGAGATGTTATGGCGTATTGAAGTTTCGGAAATTTGACGTTTATGACGTCATTGTGACGTCAGTGTACGTCGCAGCGCCAAAAATAAGGTATCACTGCAATCAGGGGCTCAAGACCTTTCCAACGATATACTACTCGATATGGTGCGCCGACCTTCGTACTTGACCTTGACATTCACCTCATGGCGAACTTCTCAAGGTCAAGGTCAAATGTCAAGGTCAAGGTCACATAAGATAGAACTCGAGTTTATCTACAATATGAACTTGGTTTGAAGTCTCTATCACGAATAGAACCGGAATCATGGCCACTTATATGTTTTCATCCTTTTGCGTGACCTTGACCTTGACCTTGGACCTAGAATCACCAAAAACGTGCAGTCGCGAGCCATCATCCTAGAGAATATGCACACCAAGTTTGGGAAGAATCAAGCAAAAACTGTGGACGCTAGAGGGCGTACAGACAAACACACAAACACACAAACCCACAAACCCACAAACGAGAGGCCATAGGCCACACACTTGCCGGAATGGATGTTTGACAGGTTTCAATGATTTTCAAAATTTGACCTTGAAAGTTTGCTCATGTGACTTCATTTTTCTGACCAAGTTCAAGCTATATCATGCATTTAACATATAAGTCTGAGTGTCATGCCTATTCTGAATGATATAATCCAAATTTCATGAGCATACAAAGATTCAAGCAGAAGTCATTACCAAGAATGTGTTTTTTCTGGGATTTGGTTTATTGAAATTTTGAAAACTGACGTTTATGACGTCTTTGTGACGTCACTGAATGTCATAGCGCCTAAAATAAGATGATCTTGACCTTGACCTTTGGCCTTGAGTCACGAAAATTGTGCATTGCCTGTGCATGAAGACATATATTATACCTGTATAATTTCATCAGAATCGAACAAGATTTGTGGACACTATGACCGTTTGAAATTTCGAAAAGTTAACGTTTATGACATCACTGTGACGTCAATAAACGTCACATCTCAAAACTGATGAGAAAGTATTACCAGGGAATAAAGACCTTTCATTTGATATACTACTTGATAGGTTTCAGTTAGTTTTAAAATTTGACCTTGAAGTTTTCCTCATATGACCTTATTTTCCTGACCAAGTTCAAGGTCAATCATGATTTTGACATATATGCCCGATTGCTACACCTCTTCTGAATGATATGGTTCAAATTTCATGAACCTACGGCAATTCAAACGGATGTTATCACCGGAAACGTGTTTTTCTGGGATTTTGATAACCTTGACCTTTGACCTTTGTACTCAATTTCGTAGAGGTCATTGCTGTCAATATGCATATCAAGTTTCAGGAGATTCTATACCGTATTGACGATGTTATGGCCTTTTGAAATTTCGGAAATTTGACGTTTATGACGTCATTGTAACGTCAGTTTACGTCGCAGCTCCGAAAATAAGGTACCATTGGAATCATGGGCTCAAGACCTTTCAAATGATATACTATTCGATATGGTGCACTGAACTTCGTATTTGACCTTGACTTCGACCTCATACAAACTTCTCAAGGTCAAAATCAAAAGTCAAGGTCAAGGCCACAAAAGATAGAACTCGAGTTTATCTACGATATGCACTTGATTTGAAGTCTCTAGGACAATTAGACCAGAAGTTATGGCCACTTATGTGTTTTTAACATTTTGCGTGACCTTGACCTTTACCTTCGACCTTGAGTCACGAAAATTGTGCATTGCCTGTGCATGAAGACACATATTATACCTGTATAATTTCATCAGAATCGAACAAGATTTGTGGACACTATGACTGTTTGAAATTTTGAAAAAATTAACGTTTATGACGTCACTGTGACGTCAATAAACGTCACACCTCAAAACTGATGAGAAAGTATGTACCAGGGAATCAAGACCTTTCATTTGATATAATACTTGATAGGTTTTAGTCAGTTTGAAAATTTGACCTTGAAGTTCTCCTCATATGACCTTATTTTCCTGACCAAGTTCAAGGTCAATCATGAAATTGACATATACGTCCGATTGTTAAACCTCTTCTGAATGATATGGTTCAAATTTCATGAACTTACGATAATTCAAACAGATGTTATTACCGGAAACGTGTTTTTCTGGGATTTCGATGACCTTGACCTTGACCTTTGACCTTTGTACTCAAATTCGTAGAGGTCATTGCTGTCAAGATGCATATCAAGTTTCAAGAGATTCCATACAGTATTGGAGATGTTATGGCGTATTGAAGTTTCGGAAATTTGACGTTTATGACGTCATTGTGACGTCAGTGTACGTCGCAGCGCCAAAAATAAGGTATCACTGCAATCAGGGGCTCAAGACCTTTCCAACGATGTACTACTCGATATGGTGCGCCGACCTTCGTACTTGACCTTGACATTCACCTCATGGCGAACTTCTCAAGGTCAAGGTCAAATGTCAAGGTCAAGGTCACATAAGATAGAACTCGAGTTTATCTACAATATGGATTTGGTTTGAAGTCTCTATCACGAATAGAACCGGAATCATGGCCACTTATATGTTTTCATCCTTTTGCGTGACCTTGACCTTGACCTTGGACCTAGAATCACCAAAAACGTGCAGTCGCGAGCCATCATCCTAGAGAATATGCACACCAAGTTTGGGAAGAATCAAGCAAAAACTGTGGACGCTAGAGGGCGTACAGACAAACACACAAACACACAAACCCACAAACCCACAAACAAACCAACCGACCAACATACTTGCCGAAATCTTTAGATTCCGGCAAGTAAAAAACATATATGAGCAAAGGCCTGGAACCAGACAGTACTACACATACACCGTAGTATATGTGGGTCACTGTGCGGTCCTAGACACATGGAGATAACTAGATGAAAAACAATAACCCTAGATGGTACTAAAACTATTAAATAAATACAGTATGTACATATCGGACAAAAATAGTGATATGCCTGTTGGTGATAACGAGTGATTGCCATGTGCTACTACGTGTACTGTTTTTCCCTGAAATATCTTTTTATCCTTGAATTGAAGGAATATTTAGAGGGAGCTGTTTTGACATTATCAGGTAGAGATGTCCATAGGATGGGAGCTTGATGCAAGAAAGATCTTAGAACCTTATTTGATTTCCTTTGGGCAATATGTATATCCATATTATGACGAGTGTTATAAGGATGAGGACAATGTCCTGGCTTCTTATACCGACACCAACGTTATGATCTGCGGGAGAGCGAAATATGCAAATTTGACAAATAATGATAGATCACATTTAGCCATAATGGTATTAGTCCACATATCGGCGATACCAGATATCACCAGCTGATACCAGCTATCACCAGTCTGGCACCGTCTAATAAGCGAATACAAATTATAATTCAAGTTCATTTTAAAAATGCCATCCTATCAATTCAAATGTTTTTCTCGAATGAAACAATGACTGCTTATGAAGGAAAAAAATGAAATAAAAAATCATGTTATTGATCATTTGGTCGTAATTATCGATCGGGCAATATTGCACAGGCGCATATAATGATAACACCCTGTCTGACCATGATAACACTTAAGGGGTCAAATTTGCCTTTATGGGGAGTGTTGTTATGGCATATAAATAATAAATACCAGTGATAAATTCACTTGCACACGTGCATCAATATATATAATGGGCTTCCTTTGTCATTATGATGATGTTTGTGCATTTATTTGATGCCCAAATTCGGCATTGACTCACCAGGACATTGTTTTCAGGCGACGTTCCAGAGAATAGTGATGCACATTTTGCCATTTTTCTCGCCGCACATGCAACAACAATAGAACAACCAAACACATCTGCATCGGGTATTATATGAATAAGGCATTAGCTTCATCTCATCTCGCTTTACATCGACAAAAACACATCTACCTCACTACGAGGCTACCGGTGTTATTGGACATAATAACACGTGGGATGATTATAAAAGTATAAATGTGAATTATGTCCCTATCAAACATTATAACTTTTTGTGGGACCTGACCCTTGAAAACCACCCTACTTTAACAGGTTTTTTTCCCCGCTAATTGTTGAATGTAGCATCACATGTGCTTACACTTGCAGATAATATCAGCACGAATTATCTTGTATCAAAACATGTTTTTACGGTCGAGTACATTATTTTTCACCGTGCACACCCCGCCCCCCCCCCCCACTCCCCACACCCACAAGCACTCGAAATACCCCCGGCAATCACCCCGCTATATACACTAGCGAACACCCCATTAACACATCCCAAAAAGTCTACTATCTACAATACAATGGATGGACCTCAGTCAGTGAATGGACTCCTACGAGGCTCGGTGGAATGCCACCAAAACACCGCCGACTGGATGTGAAAACACCCAAGCATTTGACCCATTTAGAAATTATTTCCGTGGCCAGCCAGGCAGACACACCTTGGAATTTATCACAACTATAAAGGATATTTCGAAGCGGAAAGTAACACTTTGCATTCACTATTAACACCGAAACGCTTTGGATATTTAATGAATATTTGTGAGTATTTTGCAGTGGACTCTGCAATTTCGACAAAAAATGACAAAACATTAGATGCACTATTATGTGACGTTTTCTGGGTTATCTGTTTGAACGCTCAGTGAACTTTCTCTTTTTGCAACCGTATCCGTGATAAATATTATTGGAGCTTTATACATGTAGGCCTCATTTATACGAGGATATGCCCAGTTGTTTTTTTCCTTCCATGGTGGAGAAAATGCTTATTGATACATATAATGCAATTATCATGAAGAAAAATATACATCATTTATTTTGCAGAACATCACCGTCAAACGCTGAACACCTTCCAAAAACACGACCATGGGCGCCTCAACATCCAAATCCAAGGGTTCCAAAGAATCCGGACCCAAGAAGTTGGTAGTCTTTGGAGCCACGGGGGCACAGGGCGGATCACTGGTGCGCGCCCTACAGGGTGACAACGAATTTAAAGTCAGGGCCGTGACTAGGAATCCGGAGTCGGATAAGGCGAAAGCATTGGCTGAACAAGGTATGCATTTAGTAATATCTCTTCATGTTGTATTATATGTGCCTGTAAACGATTCCTGTTGATGATTATGTGCCTGAAATTAATGCATGTAGAAATCCATATGCAATTCTGGACCTTCTCCAAGCGAATATAATCATAACAAATATGTATTTAATATATAATATGATAACTAAACCATGTTTGCGCTAGGAGCTTAACTAAGAATAAATGTCGAGATAATTGTCAGAACGTGGTCTTACCCGCGTTCAGAAACAGGTTTCGATGGTTGCATATTCCACGAAAGAATAATGAAAATAGTTGAAGGCACTGGGCGGTGTCTCAGCCCCTGTGAACTCATGCACTCGGGCACAATTGCCTACCTCGGCCAATATGTGTATATTGCGCAGCTATAAACTTGTACATGATTACTTTAATTAAGGAACATACGTACATTCGTTTTTCATTTTATATCTAGCTTTCCTGTAGCAATTTTGGGTAAATTATCAGGTCTAACTACCTAAAAATTGTTCGACCATACTGTCGGCAAACACACTTTATGCTATGCATAGTTATTTCATATTTGTAGGCTACATGCATATTTGTGTCCTGATGTCACCATACACCATATATATCGTGGTAGAATTAATTAACAATGTAGTGTTCACATTAAAAGAACTCTGTCTACCGGAGGTTTTCGTTAGTTCGTCCTCAATTCTCCATTTTGATTTCAGTGTGTGTAGGTGTCTATATGTGGAATTGAGGGAGTCGGGTGCATTCAGAACTCACGGGGCTTACAATACATAGGCAAATAAATATGCCATGAAAAATGCGAGGGTTGTATTGTAATTGAGCGAAGTCTTTGAGAATACAATATACGCTGTACAAAATATATAGACATGTAGGCATAAATGTTCAGAAGTGATAGTTGTTTTGTTCGGAACCACGCAAACGTAAGAGTTAAGAAATATTTGGAGTATCATTTATTCGTCTCGACCACTGAGAAAGTATCTATTTTGAGGACAAATCGTCTTCAATTTGTCATCGTGTTTTGTGATTTATAACAAAAACATTTACTTCAACTCAATGATAGAGTAGGCCACAGTATTTTTGTCGCTCTTAGTGGTGTTTGAAAATCGCGTCTGAACTAAAATAAAACATAAATATCAAAATGCGACCTAGTGGAATTGGTATCTTTTATGTGAGATTTTGTATCAACCATGTTAACTTATGCAGTAAAGCGGCACTGGAAAATATCTCAATTAGCAATCCTTCAGTAATCATACTTAGGCCTCGTCTTGTTACCTTGCTGTCATTCATCGCATCATGAATTTCATTGTGTGTATTGCACATCATTTTTGTATTGTATTGTGTATTGCATTGTGCATTGTTACTTTTTGTATCGGTTGTTTATTGCAGGGGTGGAAGTCGTTGCCGCCGATCTCGACGACACGGACAGCCTGAAGGCGGCCACAGAGGGCGCTCACGGCGTGTACGCCGTGACAAACTACTGGGAATCGTGCGACAAAGAGAAAGAAATACAACAGGTATACATGCTTATGATGTTGAATATGGATGTCTTCTAGTGCAGCCGTGCTTTTCTACATGTATAAGAGATATCACTGCGTTGGATGGGGCCTATTTCATGAAGAATCTTATTAAGATTTAGCCGAGTAAGTCTAAGATTCAGCACGGAATTTAGCAGGCTAAATCCTGGACTCGGTCGACTAAAGTATTTTAGAATTTTTGTGTGTAATTGATGGATTCTTGTGTGCATGCATGTGTTTATTCCAATGTATGAAATGTAAGTCATTATGGCCGACACATATTTTACATATTTATGCATATATTTACATAATATCTACGATATACGTAATACTATGTGAAGATGCATGCATTTATTTGTGACGGTTTACTTTTCTATGTTGCACATATTAATTAGTCTTTTGTCCATTTTGTCCGGTTTTACATTTATAATTTGTTGTGCTTTTATCGTTATTTCTCTGTGTGAATGTGTCTATCTGGAGCGATGTATTGGCATGTGTTAACGGTGCTCAATTTTATTTTCCTTATATGTAGCATTGACACGACACGCGTATGATTATTTTATGGCACCTATATTATCGAGTCGTTTCAAAGCTGCTATTGCCAAATTATTTTCTGAGTTTTGCATGCTTGTGTGTATGACTTCTCGATGCTGCCATGTTTGTATAATTACCTGTCGACGCACTTAGTCATATTGATATCAGTAAATTTGATATTAGATGATTTTCTTTCAACATTGGTATTTTAAAATGAATACCATGACTACGGTATACATACATTTATGTGTATGAATGAATAATTTGTTGCATTTTTTATTGAAATGACATACATAGTATTCAAATGATCCTGCAGTTGAGGACAAATAAAGTTTCATACAGATCATTGTAAATGATGGTGTGTGTAAAAATGTATTATTGAAATGAGTGTGTTCAAATGAACGGAAAATAAATATCGATTAAAACGTTTGTTTTTAATATATCATATGTTAAATGAAAAACGTATAGATGTGAAAATAATCAATTATTCACTCCCCACCTGCATTCTACAACGTAACTGATAATTTTTGACGAATACCGACACGAGTATGAAGAATTGAAGTCTTAAGTTGTACCTGGTATGAGTTTTGAAAGATTTATTCGAAGAGAATGCATGACAAACTGGGAAGAGAGAGAGAGAGAGAGAGAGAGAGAGAAAAGAAAGAAAGCAATGGAAGGCTGGTCATGTTTACATTGTGTATATTGGCTTCAGTCAATGGTGTTAGAAATCAATGGAACCAATTATTCACCCAAAACTCTTTGACAGAACTCCAACTAATACTAGAAATTACCTAATTACTCGATATAATTAATATTATTACCCGACAGGGAAAGAACATTGCGGATGCGTGTAAAGCCAACAACGTCAACCACGTCATATTCAGCTCGTTGGAAAACGTCAAAGAAGCTATTGGCAAAGAGTGTGCTCATTTCGATGCGAAAGCCGAGGTTGAGGAATACATGAAAAGTATAGGTACGTGAGAAAATATACAGATTTATTTAATGGTAACTTTGGGACGAAAAAAGGGCCAAGAACGTGAGAAATTGTTAATTTTTACAAATTGCCTGATTGTTAACTTTCACAAATAGTAATGGCAGAAAAAAAGCCACCAAAGACGATACAATATATTCTTTGACTACCGAAATAATTTAAATCTATAATATATAATACCATACTCTATGAAGTTAACCTGAAGTGACATACATTATATTCACGCCAGGTCTACCATTGACAACTGTCCGATACAGCTTCTACTGTGAGAACTTCCTTACCATGTTGAAACCGCAAAAGGGCGACGATGACGTCTACACGTTAGGTAGGTTCTCCATAACGATGTAATTCAGTGAGGGGAAGCAGAGGCAAGACAGGCCCCAAAATTCAAAGCTGGTCAGCTGCCAAATTAGGGTAGTCAGACATGAAGGCCTACTCACTTTTTTCACTACCTTTTTTCTTTTTTGGAGCGTGTATGGTATATACTTGTCTCAGTAGAGCAATCGATCAGTTATTTCAATCAATCAATCAATCAATCAATCAATCAATCAATCAATCAATCAATCAAGGGATTCCCATGGAGGGCGTTGTCATGGATATCATTCCGGTCGCTGAGACGGGCGAGTGCGTGCGTCAGATCTTCAAGAAAGAGAAGAAGTTCCTGGGCAAAGCCGTGGGGCTCTCGAGTCAAAAGGCCACCATTGCAGAATACGCCGACATTCTCGGGAAACATCTGGAAGGCAAAACATTCAAAGCAGCTGAGGTATGTAACCCGCAGAAAATTGCAAAACTCAAGATATTATTCACAAAACGTATAATGTATCAACATTTGTTTTTCATAAATTGATATTAAAATGTGTACATATTGCGATGTGAGAACTACAAAATATGCTTCAGATTTTGTTCTAAATTTCCACCAATCAGACGACAGCTGAGCAGTATGCCCAGGCTGGTTTTCCGGGCGCCGAGGAAATGGCGGCCATGTTTTCCTACTACCAATCTCTGAAACTGGTTCGTGACGTCAACTTGACCAAATCCCTGAATCCGAACATCTCCGACTTTGATCGGTGGGTTGGAAAGAACAAAGAAACCTTGAGCGCAGCATTGGACTAACTTTTTCATCCTTTTCTATACCGTATACTTTTTTTTGTATTAATTATTGCTCCGTTGGTCCATATTTTCCGAATAAGTTATCGTATGCATGTAAAAATGTCTTGCATATATAATGTTTTCGATGTTGCGAAAAAATGTAGCATCATGAAACTGGTTTGTTGTTTTTGACGTCAGTGTGAATATTATTTTGTCAAACTATTAACACCGGTAAATTTGGATAAGAGCCACCGTACGTTTATACATGTACTGAGTAATATGCGAAAATGCATCTTTAAGCGATGCGATGTGTAGCCTACCATGTTTTTTTCGCGAGATTTCTAATGTATCTCGCACGTATTTCGCATGTATGTTCATAATTATAACGATGTTCAATTTTTAATTTGTAAAGGATTTTTTTATGAATATACTCAGCTCTTTTAATAAAGTATATGTTAAAAGCACCATGCTTGGGTAATGAAATGTTATTTTGTATCATTGTACGTTCTCACATCACTCATTTAATTTACTGGCTTAAATCGATCATAATTGCTTCGAATTTCCTGCCATATGACGATACCACGTATGAATTGGCTAGTCCACAACACAACCCGCGAGATATCTCCAAATGGATACATTTTGACATACATTATCAAATCATGTTCGATAGTTCAAGATGGGTGCCACGAGTGGGTCGAAATTCCGTTAGGGCATAGAAACATATTGGACTTTCACATACACTTGGTCGTAATGATTAAAGCATTATAAACGTGGAACATTTTTGTTTCCATCAAAACAATGCCTTCGTTAGCGATCAGAATTAATTTTTCTATATTAATATGTAATTAAATGCATATTTATCAATCATTCTACCTTATAGCAGCCTTTGGGATATAATTTGGCACATTATCTATCTACCTGTAATAATGTTCAACCCATGTAGTACAAAACATTACTCCATTCACTCACTTTTATCAGCAAAGATCGCCGCCTCTCCTATGGTCATTTCGCGCAAGAGCCGAGATAAGCCACACAAAAAGTGAGAAATACGAAATATTCACTGCGGTAATGCTATGTCACGATTCTCGAGATAATGTTTTAAACGTCTAGTCAATTTCTACACCGTTGCTCATAAGTCATCGTAACGTTACACAATACAGCTTTTTGTTCATCCATTAATTCTGGTGAATTAGAAAGTGGGTTATTTTGCGAAGTCCGTTTTAACGAACATGCGTGACATTGTGTTAGTAGGTATGCATCCCCCATGGGTATTACATGCTAATTTCATGGCAAAAAAGAAGAAGAATAGGGCCTATCTTATAGGCTACTTACTTTGCACACTGTAGCCATGTGGGACTTTTTTTAGGTCCACCGGGACCACAAATTCTGTTATCTTCGAGACGGTAGGCTACAAGTTACAACACATACACACATACTCACTTTCTTGATATTACACGCGGTGTCAAGACAGGAGATATGATTGGATTATGAATGCATATTTCATCATTTCACCTGTAGCGTCGTCTGATCGAGTGATTCGGATGTATTGAGTTAATTGTCTCGCCGGATTAGGAGTCAAAGTTGGGCACCATGGGCACGCTCTGGACCAAAATCAAGGGTTCCACAGGGGGAAACAAAGAAGGAGGAAAAGAGGGTGTCAGTCGCGGCGGAAGCATCAGAGGCTCGAAGAAAAGCAACAAAGGGGGCAGCTCAAAACACCAAAAGAAGAAGGAAAGCATAGGCAGCGACGAAGGCGCAACAGCCGACGTTAAAGACGTTGTAATCAAGGAAAAAATCGTCGAAGACGCGAGCAAAGAATCGGTTAAAAAGGAAGGCGACGAAGGAGCAACGGCTAAAGAAGATAAAGACGATAGCGATAAAGAGGAAGCTACGAAAGAATCGACCAAGGAGGATACGAAACATGAAACAGCGGGAGAAGTCGTCAAGGAGAAAGTTGAGGAAAAAGTGGCGGATCCCAAGCTGATCGCGGTGTTTGGTGCCACAGGACATCAAGGCGGAGCCTTAGTTAGGGCGCTGAAGACGGATCCGTCTTTCAAGATCCGCGCCTTAACTAGGAATCCCGGCTCAGACAAAGCCAAGGCACTTTCAGAACAAGGTAAATACACTTAATCCTTTTGAAAGTTCAAGTGGACAATATTCAGGTTGTTTTGTACCTATTGATAATGTCATATCTTTATGCAGTCGCTCACTGCAATATATAATCTAAAATTCAGTTCTCGGTAGAAAAATATATGTATGGTTTTCAACCAGCTACGGCTCACTTATGTCATTCAAAGTCCTTCATTTCATTCAGCGGTATCGATCTATTTTCGGGGGTAGATAATCATGAGGATGTGCCCGCTCAATGTTATCAATATAATGGCTGGATCACGTACACTTTGCACGTCCGCTTCACGACATGTATCAATGAAGCAGTGTTTATTGAGTTGTTTTTACGATAACATGTACATTGATGTAAGTGATATATAATGATATGCAAAAATATGTAAATTTGACGTGAATATTAATGTTGATAATAGTTTTCAGCAATTTTATCTTAGAAAAACAAATCATACTGTATACAACATGTCATACAATCAAACACCATTGATAATCAAATTTTGTTAAACTGACATATATGTTAAATTGTTAAGCCTTATCTAATGTGTGATAATGAAATATGTAGAGATATGGGATGAGCCATAATATAAACACTTTCTATAAACGCGCCTTAACTAGAAATCCCGGCTCAGACAAAGCCAAGGCACTTTCAGATCAAGGTAAATAAACTTAATCCTTTTGAATTATCAACTATGACTGTTAAAGCAATGTATGCTCAAAAATAATGTTTGTGCCTCAGGCTGTGTCCTAATTACCAAATTCAAGTGGACAATATTTAAAATAGGTTGTTTCGTACCTGTTGATAATGTCATATCGTGTGCAGTCGCTCACTGCAATATATAATCTAAAATTCAGTTCTCGGTAGAAAAATATATGTCTGGTTTTCAATCAGCTACGGCTCAATTATGTCATACAAAGTCCTCCATTCAGCGCGTTCATTCAGCGGTATCGATCTATTTTTGGGGGTTAATCATCTCAAGGATATGCCCACTTAATGTTATCAATGTAACATGATATAATGGTTGGATCCCGTACACTTTGCACGTTCGCTTCACGACATGTATCTACGGAAGCCCATAGGTGACATGCGCGTAAAAAATTTCTATGTCTTTTTCAGCAAAAAGCTAGCACGTTCGAACGTGAAAGCCTTTAACACTATCACGTTCGCACGTGGAAACAGTTAAGGCTATTGCGTTCACACGTGGAAAGTCCGAGATTACCACGTTCACACGTGGAAGCATTTAACGCTTCCACGTTCGCACGTGGAAACTTCAGGAGCTACCACGTTCGCACGTGCAAAGATTTGGGTGTGGTAGCATCAAATGCTTTCACGTGTGAACGTGGTGGCTTTGAAACTTTCTACGTGTGAACGTAGAAACCTAAATCTTTCTACGTGCGAACGTGGAAAGGTAAAAATGCTTGATTATGATTAATAGTCAATAAATCAATCACTGAAATAATACCAAACTATCCAATTGGAGAAGCCGTTCCAGATAACGTTACGAATATACCCCATTCCATGTTTAATAGCTAAATAATTTTGAAAAAAAGAATCATACCAATTTTATTCATGAACATGTTGCACCTGTCTAACAGATAGTGATATAGTAACTTCTCTATAGTTTTTAATTAAGTAGTTTGGTCTGTATTATTAAATATTTAACGTTATAATGGTCGATCATAAAGGACTATTCAACATAGTGTTCAATGTGAATAATGTGACTCTAAACATATTTCCATTTTACTTGAACTTTAAATGCCTAAGACATAAGTCGATTTATAGAGACAACTAACTCGATTTATCGAGATAATAACTGGATAAATCGAGATAACTAACTCGATTTATCGAGATAATAACTCGATATAAATCGAGATAATTAACTCGATTTATCGGGATAATAACTCGATTTATCGAGATAACTAACTCGATTTATCGAGATAATATCTCGATTTATCGAGATAATATCTCGATTTATCGAGATAATAAGTCGATTTATCGAGATGATATCTCGATTTATCGAGATAATAACTCGACAAATTGAATTGAAAAAAAATCATGTGGCCCTAATACACTTCCGTAGATAATAGTTTTTTCAGCAATTTTATCTTTGAAAAACAAATCATGTTGTATACAACATGTCATACAATCAAACACCATTGATAATCGAATTCTGTTAAACTGACATATATGTTAAATTGGTAAGCCTTATCTGGTGTGTGATAATGAAATATGTGGAGATATGGGAAGAGCTATATTATAAACACTCTCTGTTGGTTCAACAGCATACCAAAATGTTCGTTTTATATCAATTAATGAGGTGAGCACGTTTCGTTGAATACCCGTTGCTTCTGCTATTGACGCACATAGTGTGGCTTCGGAAGTTATTGTTTATCTTTACATACCAGCCCGTTGGGTTTAATTACTAGTACCTGTTCGACCATTTACGACCCCCTATATGACCCCCGTGATCAATTTCTTCGTAAAATAGCATTTACACTGTCCGATAGATGTGTGATTGTAATTCGTCCTGACATTTGCCAGGATTGGATGTGGTTGAGGCTGACTTGACCAAACCGGACACTCTGACCACCGCTCTGGACGGGGCGTACGGGGTGTTCGTGGTCACTGATTCCGAGGAGCATACGGATACAGACCAGGAGATACAACAGGTACTGCGGTCTTGTTTTAAGGTCCGATAACCTATTGGCATGGCGTTGCGTCCGTCGTTCGTCCGCCGTCCGTAAACAATTTTATCTTCAAAGTTTACGGTCGAATCTTTCTAAAATTTTGCACAAAAATTCCATGGGGGAATACTCTTCGACTGGGGGAAAACCTGGTTTCGAAGACAAAATACTTTGAACGTGTGTTCTACAGAGCTCGACGTAAATAATTCAGTTATTTAATATAATCTGATGAATATCTTCGTCGGAGGGAGCAATTTTTTCGTCACTATCGCCGATTTACGTGAACATTAGCATGTCGGTTGGATTTGAGAATAAATACATACCTACGGTGTACATTCAGTCAAAAGTCAAACATTTTTGTCCCTACTGTCGAGCCATCGCTCACTTCTCACGCTTATACTTCATGTCTGTGCCTAAATTTCCTTGTTTTGGAGCAGTAAAACTAGCACATTCGTTACGTTCGATTTTCTGACTGCATCTTTACTTCTAACAATCATACACATATATTTTTCGTTGTCCCACAACGAGCCAATTTTTCGGTCGAAAAGTGCGGCAGATTGACCACCGTGGCAATGTGTGAAAGTCGGAATGGGTTCTGAGTTCAACACCACCTCCTTCAACATTGATATTTCAGTGCTTATAACTATTCCGATGGTACTCAAATTCAGAAGACACTTCTCATATGGCATAATATTGTCACCTATTGACCAAAAAACAAATTGTTGTACACTATTGACCAAAAAACTTTACGAATATATGGAATTTTGGGCCAAATAGAAAACGGTGCTGAATTTTATGAACACCTTGCTATTTTTTGATGGGCGTACTCGATCAGTGTTCATACGAACTAGGCTATACGGTACCAATTGCTTTCACGTCGGTATTCGTCCTGCATGGACATCGTATGCATGTATAATATGCGCACGGAATTAAATTGAAAACAGTGCTAGAAATGATTGCGCTATTGACTTCTTTCATCCGGGGAGATCTGGTGCTTTGCACCAGGTATGATTCTTGTTTATGCAATAGACTCCCCTTTTGTACCTTTGTGATGTGTATAAGTTTCGTTGCTCTTGAATCGCCGGTCTCCATGTGGCGGCCATTTTGAATTTTTGACGGATCCGCGGAAATTGCTTTTTTTTGCCCCAAATCGGGTTACTATCCATTTCGGCCCATTTCTAGGCAAAAAAAAAAAGAAATTTTTTTTGGACTTTTCCCCTTCATAATGGGAGCTGCCAGGATTGTACTCATAGAGTGCTTGAAGAAAGGTCAAAACCTCAAAAAGGTCAAAACGGCTTTTGTTTCTGTCGAAAAGCGCTCGATTTTGGACTTTGACGGGACTTGATTCCTGACCTCGGATTGGCCAAAGACCTTATTTTCAAGGTAACCTTGTCCGGTAACCTTCACTGCCCTTGGGCTAACTTTCTTTTTTGGAGGGGGGGGGGGGGGGGGGGGTGAAAGACAATTAGGTATTATGCATTTACAGGGAATTTATTCAATTCAATTTATATCCAATTAACTAATTAAGATTTCAGCTACAAGATCATCCGATTTTCGCATTTCATAAGATTTTTCCCCACTGAATTACGAATTATGAAACAGTCATAATAAGAATTGGCAGGTATATTCAAACCAATTCGTTCCATATACATGTATTCAAACTATTAAATCACTAAAAAGTTACACCCCCTCCGCCTGCGCGTTCTGCTTTCCAGGGAAAGAATGCAGCAGACGCCTGTAAGGCCAAAGGCGTTCAGCACGTTGTCTTCAGCAGCTCGCCGAGTTCGAAGGAGCTTATAGGCGAGCCGTGTGCTTATGTGGAGGCCAAGCCGGTCGTAAACGCTTACATGAAAGAACTAGGTACCTGTCATTTTCACGGAAATAAAGCACATGGTTATTTGTTATAGACTGTCCAAATCCCATAGTTCCCCTGTACATGCAAATGGAACTTGTATTCGAAAAAATGGGGAAAACGTTAATTTTGATAGAGTTACATTCTGGAGAGTAAAAGTAATGAAATGGGGGTGTATGGAAACCACAGCCTTGCTAAAAAAATTATTAATTGCTACATGCATCGATTGACACATTAAAAATAATGCAATTGCGTAACATCTTTATCCATTTAATGGACTCATGCTGTTTGAGGTCATTGTTACTTATAGCTCGTTATCTGTATCCAGGTTTACCTCTGACCAGTGTAGTTTACGGGTTTTATTGCGAGAGCTTATTAACTACGGTAAAACCACAAAAAGGAGAGGACGGTGTTTATTGCTTACGTGAGTATTTAAACGATCAGCGTTTTACCCGTTATCAAAAGAATATTCTCAACTATTCACATGAAAATATTCAATGAATTCAGCTTGAAGTCCTCCTTGGTACATGTATTCAAACAAACCTGTGTTAACGTTTTTTTATGTCAGTTTTGCCGATGGAAGGCAAGCCTTTAGAGATGGTCCCAGTGGATGAGACGGGGGAATGTATCCGCCAGGTCTTCAGGAACAAGGACACTTTCCTCGGTCGCACTCTGTCCTTGGCCAGTGATCGGGCCACTATCGCTGAGTACGCTGACACCCTGACTCGATGTCTGGACGGGCCCAAGTTCAAGGCCACAGAGGTACAAAATAAATACATCATATATATTACTTTATTTCAAGCCTATATCCAATTACAAAAGAGTGCAAAGGTGAGCAAAGCAAATAAGTGCTAACACCACTTTAAAAATTGATGGTCTGTAAATATGTGTATGTGAGCCACCGTAAGGTGTGGAGGTTATGTTGGTTACAGTGTGCATATGAAGGTTCAAATTTTTACCCTGAAGCATATCGCTCATAGAAACCATATATGGAAATTATGTTGCGGTGTATGTATGTAACGGATTCCATGCGAGGCAAAACAAACATTCAAAGGACCAAAATCTGAAATTATTGAGAAAAAAGTAACATATGGAATCATCTTCTGGCTATTAAGCTATGATTCCATGGAAATATCATACCCCGTGATCATTCATTGCTGTAGATCCACATTCACAACTCTTATTCATATTTCACCTTTGTAGATGACCACGAAGCAGTACGCCGAGTTGAAGACACCCCAGGCCGAGGAGATTGCTATCCTGTTCAGGTTCTTGCAGAGCCCCAAGTACAGCCAAGATATATCCCTGACCAAATCACTGCACCCTAACATACCCAACTTCGAGGGATGGGTCAAGAAAAATAAAGATAAAATCCTGTCCGCGCTGGATTAAATAGTCATTCTGTTCAATAATTGCCAATTACCGCTTAGTTTCTTTGAGTTGCCATATGATATTTCATATGGTGCAAATTTGGTTAATATGTATTTGATTTCTGTTTATGTCGTCAATATATTCTAAATGTTTTGCATTGTATGATTCATACTTATTAATATTAATTTGATCTGATGTCATCCCATTGTCATCATGCGACTGGAAAATATCATTGATGGTGGCCAATGATTCTATGAAATTAATTTATTATCATTTACAATGATTAAGAGACATAAATTTCACATATTTACAGTTTAAAAAAACACTCATACATATGTGTGTCTGTATAATGCTAAATAAAACTTTGATGCATCAAACATGATTTTTTCAATTTTTATGAGGGCATAAAAAGTGAAAAAATAAATAACACGCATCAACTTTTACTCTTTCGTGATATAATATCTAAAAGTGGTAAAAACGCATGTGGAATGAATCTAGGGGCAATATAATTGTGTTTTGTGCATAATATTGGCGAATGCTAGATACACCACATGCGTAACTCCGGCATATTACATCGTATTTTGATATATTGAGCAAAACTTACTTATATACATAGACATATAGTCGGTTTATTTTGGTCGAGATTTCACTCATATTTGACACTCAATTTCGACAAAAAGTGTAGCATCTATAATTCTTGCTTGCATGATCAGGCCATTCGTATATACTTTCAAGTTACCCTTACTACAACTATGAAATATTGCCCCCTCTAACCCTTTACATCTATCTTGGTTGTCAAGGTAACTATATTGACCACTGTGTAACTAGTACGCCCGCTGGTTGGCCATTTAGGCGCCGCGTCACAATAGTTTTTGGTAATATATTCTTCCGCAGAAAGGAAATAGTGCCTGCAGCCTAGAAAATAAAAACTGCACACACATGGAGTTTGGTACATGCAACAAGCTGGTTTTACACCATAAAGTGAGAAAAGGTCTGAAACCAGGGGCGAAAAATAGCAAAATTTGGTTGCAAGACAGACACTCTTACTTGCACATTTGTTGCGAGTTGAGAAATGTGAAGACTGGGGAGCCGCGAAAGTGAATTGGTACCCGAGAAGGACTTGTTGAAATCAACTTGAAAAACTAACAGAAACTAGTCGCACATACCGCCGTGGTGTTTGGATATTATTCATACAGCTATTGTCTCGGAGTTTTTGGAATACGATACACTATACATTGGAACACCACGGTTATAACTTGTCGATCAGGATAATACGCGAGAACAGGTGGAGGTCCAAGGCGAGCAATATCAAATATGGGAGCAATCGTTTCGAAAAAGGAGAGTGTGAATTCCAAAGAACCGAAACTGATTGCGGTGTTCGGAGCGACAGGCGGTCAGGGCGGGGCGGTTGTCAGGGCGCTCCAGGGCGACCCTGCCTTCAAAGTCAGGGCTATCACTAGGAACCCAGAGTCGGAGAAAGCTAAGGCACTCGCAGACAGTGGTATGTTTTCCCCAATAACATAATTATGGTATGGCAATATAATATTTTATAAATATATGCATTTTCGATGTCTAATTTTAATATTGGCTTCTGCAATCTTGAATATTTTGTTTTTCCTAGAAATAAATTTTAGTTACTTTCACGAGGAAAATTTATGAGCAAAATGTGATATTATCTTCGAAACGAACGATTATTACTGCGTTAGACATATTGATTTGGCTAAAGCGAATGATGTGTTGAATGATGTGTTCAATATTGGTGATTGAAAACTGACCAAGTCCCATCACGCCCGATATAGTAGATCTCAATTTATCATCTGCATCAATATTCGAAGCAGTGTCATGCGCATAAGAATTACTTAATAATAAAGTGCGTGACAATGGCTGGACGAGTCTACACGGTTTACGTCATCCTTTATAAATACAAAAAAGTGCCTCGGGCTGGTGGCAAAATTAGCTCAATAAACTTATCAGTCTGTGGAATCGAGTTTGCAGTGACCACCATAGGGATGAGGTACCAGAGGGTCACCTCTGTCAGAAAACGGTTTTTATACAGTTATGTAGCATTCTCAGATTACTTCTGATCAGTGAATAAACAGGGTATATGCCCTAAGAAATTACACACCTTAGCCTGCGAGCTTACGCAATGCATGACGTCATGAATTCGCGTATCATTATTATTAGTTTCAACTTTGATGTGCATTATTGTTACTACAAATTGTGTATGAAATAAACAATACACATGACATTGTGCATCTATTGTAGTATTTTATGCTATCTGTCTCCCCAATGAAATGATGACGAAGACGTTAGAAAATCGCGTAACTTGCTAAAGTGCTAAAACAGTGGCTAAAATATACCATTTTGGAGACCTGAAAAAAAAAAAATAGGTGTGTATCAGGTCGGTCGAACAAACGAAAACAAAATGCCGTTTATTATTATGCTTCAAAAGGTGGAACAATGCACAGGTCAAGACAATACAAAACATTCCTGAAGTAAACCGTTGCCTCGAGCATTCAGCAAAAGACAACGTGCAAATATCAAAACTTCGTCAAAGACATCGGTCGATTGTTTTGCCGGACCGGTCGCCGGTGAATAAAGCAATTTTTAGGATTCTTTTGTGGATGAAAAATTAAACCTCAAAAATTTAGAAATACATATTGTGAGCCTTCGCCATTATATATATATATATTTTCAATATTATAGCCAGATAATTGGTGTATTAAATGAAATATGTTTCTACGCACAAAAATTACTATGAACTTCACCTATCACTGGTGTATAATGGAGAGTTCAGACTCACAATACTGTTTCTAAACGTAAATGTATTCTTCCAGCTTCTAATGAAATCTAGGTGTAAAAAATTCCGGAAACTGTGATCGTGAATCATTCAGAATTTTGTGGTCTGTGGTATTGTCTGGATATTTTCTAAATACTTGGGATCGGCAGATACATGTATAATATAACGAAACGTGGGTGTAGAGCAGACAACATTATTTTGATTAATGATCCCATCTTTACTTGCGGTCAAATAATCGGTGACTCACATGAGAACGACACATGTATGTAAAGAAACGGAGTCACAAAAAAATCAACTGTTTTTCTACATTTTGAATAAAAAAATCACATACACACTTTATGACCACACATCTAAATGTTGGAAAAGCAAATTTCTTCCAAAATTGTGATATCAAAGAAACAACAGCACAATTTTCTGGTATTTTCTGGTGGTAGCCAATATTTTACACGGAAATGCAAACTTTCGAATATTATTCTCAGGTTTTTGTCACAATAGTTTACCAGGATATGATTGATGATCATGGAGGAACTCAGGCCTCGCCCCCATAGCGATAAATAACAAAGGGTTGGAGCCCTGCGGCGCATCTGAACATATTTAGCTAGTTATCAAAGCCAGATCGATTTTCCAGATGTATCGATGACAGACGCCCAGAGAAGACTCGTTATTTCTCAGCTTCGCGTCCGAGTCCGTCAGAATTAATGCGTTAAGTCGTAATTGATGAAAAGAAGATGGACGAAAGTAGATGAAAGAGCAAGGTATCTGAACTGAATTATATACCAGCAAGTTGTATTATGTTTCAGTTTCAGCGATTACCTTGGATAACTAACCGGGGTCTGAGTAACTCATACTGCCCCGTAATATTATGTCCACTTCGTGTACTGAACACCTACCGTTTAATCAATCTCGCACCTTTTAATCCTCATAGAAAAACAAGCAGCACATTTTACTTGGCCCCTAACGGTTATCAAACATGGCTTCGAGTAATTTTGTTTACCGATCTACTTTTTTTTTCTTGGGGGAAGACCTCACAATGGACACAATAGAACATGATTGAGAGTCATACAGTGGATAAAATTCATCCAATCCATATATAAACCTCTGTACATCTGGGCAAACGGCACAGTTTGATATGTAATGTTGTAAAATCTCATTGTCTTGAAGTTGAATGAAGCAAACACAAGAATTCATACTCACACGCATCTTGATTTTTTCACGTCTGCCGACATGCAGAACTGGTCACAAGAGCAGTCGGTCGTAATGGTCGTAATAAAGACGTATTGCAAACTACCGTGTCAAAAGCTATAGACATACCCCGAATTATCTAGGTCAGAGGTGTGAGCTACATTCTTTTTCCAAAGAGGTAACTCAGTGAGATTAGGCGAAATCCACCTAGATTTGTTTTAAGTTTATGAATTTTGCAACTGAGTATGTTTTGAAGAGTCGTTCATTTTGAATCGTTTGCACATGAAAAATATATGTTTTATACGTCAAAATTTACCGTAATAGAAATAGGTCATGTATGTAAATTGTATGTATTCATCATGACAAAAAAAAAACACAATTTAGGACACATGAGTCCATTTCACTGAATTTATTTTTGACAGACTTCACCTAGACAAGAAAGTTTTATGAATACAAACACCTACACACTCGCTTAATACATTCACAAACACACACTTGTCTACGACTGATAGACAACATTATGTCAACTATACAATTGTAGCATAGTTGATGACTGTCTCAAGCATGTTTCAATACTACTAGTAGCAAACACTATCCTCTAAAAGATAATATAAATCACAGTGACACAATTGAGCCCACACTTTCTACATACAGGCCTAAATGTGCCTGTCTGACAACCGGGTCGTTTTAAACCCCACACACCTAGGCCTACACACACATACCCACACACACACCTACAATAACCAGTCACCAATGTGTGTTTCGATATTTTTTCCCTTACAATTGACGGACGGTATCTGGTCCACTTTGGCAAGACACAGAGAGTTGTTCTTCACCGTGCTCAAAGATACTACTATTTTCATTTGCTTTACAAGTACGGAAGTTTTTTTACATGATCATATGTACCAGAAATAACGTTTTTAATCATCCAATTAATATAAGACATGCCCACATGGGAGAATGTGAAAAGCATTTGTTTTTCAAAAAAAGTTATCATGAAATTTAGCATAAAATCATAAGTTTTGTTGTTTTAAGTTGAATGTCCAGTTGTTTTACGATGCTGGAAAATAAAAAAAAAATCAAGATGTTTCGAGAGTGCATGGGCATTGAAACTAAGAAGCAAACACTGCAAACTTATATGTTTTTTTATGTTTTCAAATGTTTCAATATTCGCCAAGAAACGGCATTCAGACACAGTTTAGGTTTTACTTTTACTGCCACTAGACTCACTTGACCGTATTTAATGTCCCACATTATACCTTTAGTAAATAGCTTTGAAGAAAATATAAAAGTTTGTAGAGTAAGGTAGTTAAGATGCTGGTGAGTCACAAGCCCTAGCATGTAAATACATGCAAATACAACTGAGATATCATATTGTTTTTATACCAGGGGTCAGCTTCGTCATCGGCAGCGATTCTTGGAAGACATTTACAATAAGCTTGAATAATTCCTTTTTATTAATAACATTGACATTTACAACCGTTTACAATGGAATTCATGTTGAAATTTGAAATACATTTTACTCGAGTTGTTTTGGAGCACGGAGACAACTTTACAGAACACTAAAAGTTCAACACTAAAACGTCACATTGTCCTGTCAAAATGCACATGTCCTCCCAACCTCTGCACAATCAGCACCACGGGTAGTAAGTAATAGGCGGCGGCAGGCCAAGATTCTATTAAAGTCGCCGAAAAAATGTACTCGCACGCGGAAAATATCTCTTTATCATAACGGTCAGGAATGGGTGATGTTGCTAGGGACCAGGCTGGTATCAGATGACTGAGTTGCTTAGGATCCCCCGGTGTAGAGGCAATGACTGTTCTTCAGGGTGGCGTTATGTAATTTTCTAAATGTTTGGGAATGGTGACGTTATGAAAAATTGTTATTGTGCGGCGTTAGCCGTACTATATCTGTTAGTGTAATTTTGACCCCATGGTACTACTGGTGAGGAGCTTGTCCATGCGTGGACTTATTGCTACCGAATTAAGTCAGCGATGACATTATCCATATTTTATGTCATAATCTCAGATTACAACAAAGTTAAGTAGCAAATATTGAACAAAGAAAACACACACCTTGGTCATTTGTGGAAAGTGCAACTAAAACACATTTTGGCAAGAATAATGGACGAGTCGACAAACAAATGCGAGTAACAATCAATTTTCGCATGGACAAGCTCGGCACCAGGATTGGAGGTACTATGGTAGTGTAAGACCATCTACGAGAATTGTTCTCTGTGAGAGGGAAGTATAGAGTTATTACAATACGAGTTCGAGTTACAATACGATTCGAGTTCATTGTTTCATATTGTTATCAAAGCGGACATCTTTGTTGTTATCAAACTAATCAAAAGGCTTCAAGTTGATTTCCAAATATTGAGCAAGGGAAACCCACACCATAGTAGTTTGTGGAAAGTTCAACCAAAACACATTTGGGCAAGAATAATGGGCAACTCAACAAAAGAGCAGGTGAGAATCAATTTACGCATGGACATCAAAATATTCGACAGGTTGTCATAACGTTCAGGTTCACAATTAGAATTTTCATATCACATAGAAACAAGACCCACAATATTTTGTTTGGTTGTTTAACCAAGAAATGGGTTTCGTGTCTACTTATCCTTGATTTTTTTCGTGTTCACTCAGCCTCGAGTACTGGTTCTACTCTCCTTTGTCCCTGTGGCCGCACACGTAACCTCAAGTTCTGCTGTTGTGATGCTTGTACATGTATGTTTCATGATCGTTTGATTACACATCCGCGTGTATCCAATCAAATAGTACTTTAAGAACCTTAGGTTTAATAGAATGCATGTGGGTAGTATTGATGGATTCTCTGAATAGATATTAGTTTTGCAGTATTAATGTTTCACACATTGCAGTTTATGTTGTTTAAGAGAAGTCAATGAGTACGGTGGCTCATTACCGCCAATTACGTTCGTGTATTTCTCACCCCATTTATAATTACCACCTCATAATATTCACCGCGTTTATAATTTCCACCCCGTTCATAATTAACACCTCACAATTATCACCGAGTTTATAATTATGATTTGATCACAATCATTACTAGGTACAGAATTTCAATTGGTGCATTGGGTCTTAGTATGAACACGCTTGGCATTCTGTGTACCATATTGACGCGCAAATAAGGACATGTCCTCATATATATGAGCACTTCCTTATATCCGGACATAAGAACATGTTCTTATATGTGAACTTTCTTCAGAAACTGCCTGTAAAACATCTGACCCACATATAAGGACATTTTGCATGTCGATGATTATAAGTTGTGAAAAATGACGCAACTAGAACACATGTAGCACGTACCACTACGTATACCATGTTCAGCATATTATTCTCGAATATTCTTGTGGTCTTGAAATTAAATTGTATTCATGTTGAATGTATGTGTTATAGACCTACAGGGAATTGTGTGTCACTCAAAGGGACAAAATTAATTGCGCCAATGATTTAATTGGGCCCCAATTCTTCAGTTTATAGTAGTGCATATAGTGTCCTTATATATGAATAAACGGGGTGTTTTATGTCTGGATAAAAGGCCGTCTCCTTATAAGTGAACATGTTTTGAATTTTCAATATATTGTGAAAATGCACAAATCCACATATAAGGCCCTGTCCTTATATGCGCTTCAATGCGGTAGCTATAGAGGCGTTTCCACAAGCATCTTGTTGCTCTGGGGCTGCAGAGGTTCATGAAGTGAGGTCATGATTATGAACGGGGAGGAAATTATAAACGCGGGGATATTTATGAGGTGATAATTGTAGACGGGGTGGAAATTATAAACGGGGTGAAAATTGTGAGGTGACAATTATAGGTGGGATGGATATTATAAACTCGGTGAATTTTGTGAGGTGACAAGTCAAAGTCAAGTCAAGTCAAATTTATTCGACAGTGTACACGCTATTTACATTGAACAATAACAATTTCGAATTTTACAGAAAATGTGTACCACTGTCAGGCCACCACATAGCCAATGGCTGTCTTCCTGTGGCGCCTAGCAGGAAAGAAAAATAGAAAACAAATTATAAGCCTGTCAAAATATATACATGTACCAAGCGTGTAGTCCTCCCAAGAGCAGGTGAGTGTGGCGGGGCGAGGCGGGCGTGAGAAATCAGGTGCTGGCATCGTGATGCTGTGAACGGGTGGGGAACCTATCAATTTCACAGTAATCAATCATCAATTTACGGGTTTAATTTCGACAATCTTTGCAGAAAGTGTTTGTACAAGTTACATGGTCTTTATAATTTGAGATAAAATGTTGCTTAAGACAATTTTTAAAATGTTTCCTGTTTTTTTCTTTGTAATATACCAAAACGTTAGAATATTTGTTCCAAATTCTGGGGAAGTTATGATTCGGTAACTTAGAAGTGACCGTGACGTGTGTCACGACGTTATCTGTAAAGTGCCGTTAAGTGTAAAGTGACTGAACTCGAATCTAAATCGAACTCAAATTAGATTCATGTCAATTGCCCCGCTACCACCAGCACGCCTGTATGCTGTTGATGTACACAATCACATTTCGCGGAAGTTTTATTTGTGGTCAAAATAAAACATCAACTATTAGATCTAGATCTATATATCGTACTGTCGTTAAAATTGTAGTAATCATTTTATGTATCTTATTTTGTTCTCGTGAAACGTTATGACAAATTTATGCCAGCTAGAGCCGAAATTGTAATCTTGACACATTATGACGAGATCAAGCCATAGATCTACCCTGATTTTGCCAACTCGTTAAACACAGTTTTTCGCCGATATTTTTGCGATGCCAAGTGGTATCGTTCTATAACTTGGGATACTTCACGGTTATTCTCTACAGAATTTCATACTTCTATCGCGAAAATTGAAAAAGTTGGCTATTTATCCCTATGTTAATTGGGTATAGCTCCGTCATTTAATTTCTGGGTTTGCACACAATTCAGTGTGTTTGCTCGATTTTGTACAGCTGTAGAGGAACACTCTTTCAAAATCAATATGTTTGTGTAGAATTCACCCAATGTGTCTTCTGCTCCAAAGCTAGAATAATATTTGGAATACTGATGGATGTAAACATGGCCAAATCCTCGAATATGCTCATATTCTCGAGATCCAGTTAGGGCTGAAATTTAACATTGAGGTAGATTGTCAACTTTTTCAATTTTTAGGGTACCGGCCCTATGGATGATAACCTATTGCCATGGCGTTGCGTCCGGCGTCCGTCCGTCGTCGTTGTCGTCCGTCCATATTTTTATCTTTAAAGTTTACGGTCCAATCTTTCTGAAAATTTGAGAAAAGATATCTTGAAATAATTCAAGGGTATTTTTTTATTTTTTTTTCTTTTCAATTTTTTTGTCAAAATGGCAGCTGTTTTCGTCAAAAAACGATCAATTTTGAACTTTTTTGAACTTTAGCGGCCATTTTCTCAAAAACTGTCTGATCGGATTTGAGAATTTTGTTTCGAAAGATTCTCCTTATGTACCTCTGTGATGTGTATAAGTTTGGTTGTCCTTGAATTGCCGGTCTGCGTATGGCGACCATTTTGAATTTTCGACGGGTCAACGGAAAAATTTTTTTTCGGCCCAAATCGCATTACTATCCATTTTGGGCCATTTCTAGACAAACAAAAAATGTTTACCCTTTGAAAAAAAATTTCGGCACTTTTTTCCTTCATAATGGGAGCTGCCAGAACTGTACTCCTAGAACGCTTGAAGATAGAGCTTAGAAATTGGCACTTTCAAATGGGAAGTCATATATGGCGACTTGTATGGTGATCTTGAATTTGACCTTTGATGTCAAAACAGTCATTTTGGAGTAAAAAAAAATGCCCAGATTTGCCTCTACAAATGAAATGCTTGTAGATAGAGCTTAAGTTTGCATTATGAGCATATAGGAAGTCATATATGGAACAACTGATGATGACCTTGAGTGCAAAATGTCCGATGTGAAATGTGTAAATGAGCCACCGAGGCTTAAACACTTGCACATACAGGTGAGGATTGTGTATAAGCTTACAAGAAGTCATGTATTTATAGCACATCTCTTGGAAAACTTGAAGTTGACCTTATATATGACCTTGAAATCCAAATCTCACAACCTTGCCTGACCTAACATGTGTAAAATGGCCTCTACAGACAAAATACTTGTTGATAGAGCTGATATGTTTGTATTATGAACATATATGAAGTCATATGCAGCATACCTAATGGTGATATTGCAGTTCACAAAGATGACCTTGATTGGTAAATCTCAAAGTCATATGTCACTTGCAATGTTTAGAGCCAAAATTGTTCAGTAACCTGTCTTAGCCCTTGGGCTAATTTTTGCAATAGAAGTCTGAAATTTGGTAGGAAGTTGTCGTTTGACCAAGTTATAGAACGATAACATCGTAAAAATATCGTCAAATATAAATAATAAGTTGTGTAATTGAGATCGCGACAGGAGTTTTATTGTTAATACTATTCTTGTTTTAGCCGCTTCATGTTTGAAGCACTGCATTACATGGCAACTCTCTCATCCCTTGTGTCTCGTGCTTGGGGTTATAACACTCCCAAGCCACTTTGTATGTTCGGAGTTGTCTCAGAGCTAGCAAAGCTAGAGGACGACGGGTGAGCTCGGCCAAGAGCTCCACGTCCCTTTCGTCTGGCTAGATGAGGGCCGTGAGGCCCCAGGAACAATTTCAAATCGGGGGCCCAGGAGGGGGACCGTGCTGATTCGGGGCTCGTCCCTGTGATCACCGGTCTCTCGCCCTGGGATGGTGCCTCACAGGCTCTGGCAGACCGTCGGGCTGTCCAGGGTTCTATCTCTGCGGCAGTGCCATCGGCGAGGCCGGGTAGCAAAACGCCCACGTGCGCGGGTTCTGCGACGCCGCACCCTTGGCGTCTCAGGCTCCACACAACGGGCTACATTAACATAACTGATGTATAATGTATTTGGTATGTCTATGATGTGTTATGATGTGATGTATGACGGCCGGATTCGTGCGGACGGACTGTTACCTGGTTGTAGTTCTAGTAATCATGATGCCCGCTGTGACGGTGCCTCATCGCGGGGCACTTGCGTCCTAGATAGCGGGCGTCAAACGTTACATTACTGCCATGAACAGGGTCAGTCTGACGGTGTTCCATTGCAGCCAACTGTCGCAGTGTCTTTGCTCCTTAGTCCCTGGGGACCAACTGCTTTCCTCCGGGATAATCTGAAATAAAGAGAGGCAAGACAATTCAATATGAATCAGAGCCATGTGTCCCAACACACCCGCTCCCAAGACAACCGGGAGTTAACCCAGGATGACTCCGGTCAGGACCGAAACCAGTCCGCAGAGACGTCCCTGGCGTCCTGGACTCTGTCTACGGACGAGTTGAACCCTGCGGGGTTGCAGCAAGTTTTGCCACAGGATGTCCCATCCAGCGTTCCTGACCCCATGGGCGGGTCTGCAGACGGATTCATCCCACACCTTCCTCAGTCCAGACTGCTGCGCTTTCCGGTACTCTTTCCCCCGACACCTCTGGATGCGAGGACGCGAGTGCCAGTGACTGCACTGATGCCGGGACAGATGGATAACCTGTTCCGACTTCCCCAGCCAGCCGGGTCGACCCCCTTGCGGACCCCCGGTCCAGCTGCCGGAGGTGGCGGACCGGCCATCCTAAGAGCAGTGGAACAGCTCATTGACTCGCTTATTTGACTCGCCAATCACCCCATGCGGGACGATCAGATCACAGGACACGCTCGCCTTCTCCAAGACACCGGCCCTCCGCTGAGCGGCTGACGGAGAGGGAGCGGCGGTTAATCCAGATTGCGCTGGACGAATATAAGAGCAGTCAACTCGCGGCACCGAGCACGACTTCTGTGGTCACCCCCACACCATTGATGACCGGTCCCTCGGTAACACCCCTGGTACGTCCAGGCCCGCAGGTGCGGTCACCCATGTCATTGGACCTGCGCCTGTGCCACGGCTCGAAGGGACCACGCTAGCTACCACATCCGCTGTTCTGGCAGCTGGAGCCCTGGCCACATGGTCCTATCCTATCAGCCCCGAGCTACGTCGGCAACCCCGCTTCGCCTGCATTCTATCCGTTAGGATCAACGGGGGCTCCTTCCGCACTGGGTCAGAGTGGGATGTTTGCTGGGTCTTCCCTGCCGGAAGCGCCAAGTTATCCAGCACCAACGTCGGTGGCCTACGAACCTACTGCTGTAGGTTTCGCCGCAGGTAGGGCCGATGCTTGGTCTGCCCCCTCTTATCCACTGGCCTCGGGTCTGGATAAGAAACCCGAGAGCTCTACCCGCGTGACCGGAAGCGGGGCCAGTCAGCTTGGAGCAAGCGGTTCAACGAGGACAAAGCTGATCTGGAGGACTGCCTCCTTCAGCTCTGACAAACCGCTGTTTACAAGGGTTGGACCCAGCAACAAGCTGGGCACATTCTCTCAGGCAGCCTGGAGGGCAAGGCTCTGGGTGATGTCCTGTTTGCCGTCAGTGAACGCTACGTTCACTGAGGTTGCCGAGCAACTGCATTTACTGTTCACGCCGACGACTAACAAGCGGATGTACGAGAAACTGTTCAAGGCTCGTCACCGCTTGCCAACAGAGGATGTTACCGACTACGTGTTCAACCTGAGCGCACTTGGCCGCCGAGCTTACCCGGAAGAACCATGGAGTAGGTTCGGGCAATGCTGATCGAAGCGTACGATGGAGGAGGCTATCAACTCCGTGCTAGCGATAGCGGCAGCTGTCCGTTCCAGACAGATGCTTCCGTCCCGGCCCACGACGTCGATAGCTTCGTTGCTGGCCGCTGCTCCTTACTGCGAAAGCATCATGAGTGGTCCCTTGGGCATTTTCGGCTGTCCGGGAATCCACCAAAGAAACCAAACCCCCAGTGGGTTGGGTCGCCCGCTTCACCTATGGTGGCGCCGGTGCAAGCGACTCCGGCCGCGGCATCATATTTGTCCCCGGATGAGTATGATGTCGAAGAATATGATTTCCGTGCTGCGCAGATGATTGCGCACTGTGCTGGGATCGAAGCTCCGGGACCCGTAGATTACTGCGTGTTCACCTTCAGACCTAACGCCTACTGGCCCTGCTACTTCTGCGGACAACGAGGCCACTTCTGATTACAGTGTCCGGAGTTGCTCAAACGCCTATGGGCCAGTGGCGATAAAGGCAGCTTGTCTGAGCCCCACCAGAGGAACTCAAACTTTCGTCCCGGTCCTCCGGGACAGAGGCGGCAACCCTCTCATGAGGGAAACTGAAATCGGACGTGGTGGCGTCCAACACTGCGTCCGGGGACAGTTGTCCTGTGGCACCTGCAGCTGCCCCACCCGCTGACGAGCCGGACGATTCTCAAGTAGATATAACTCCTATGGGAGTGGTCCTTGAGGATACATCTAGTAACTCCACAGCTGAGGCAGATAACGAGGACTCTGTATCGGAAACCAGTGCGCCGGGTGACCTCGGTCATCTAACGTGCTCATTGGTTAGGGACCCCTGCTGGTACCTGCCCTTTGCCATTTGGGCGGGAGCCGGTGCGGTTCCTTGTTGACTCTGGTTCAGAGGTCACCCTCGTCGCCACGGGGACGTATAAGTGGGAACCCGCTTTCTGCAGCATGGAGCTGCGGGATCCTGGCAGGTACAAGCTCTACGGAGCAGGTAACAACAATATCCGTATCCACAGACTGATCGACCTCTCAGTCAAACTTGGAGGTATCACCGACCTCCCGTTAAGTGTAAAGTGGTCACAGTGGACAGAGTCAGACCTCCCGTTAAGTGTAAAGTGGTCAGAGTTGACAGAGTCAGACCTGCCGTTAAGTGTAAAGTGGTCAGAGTGGACAGAGTCAGACCTCCCGTTAAGTGTAAAGTGGTCACAGTGGACAGAGTCAGACCTCCCGTTAAGTGTAAAGTGGTCACAGTGGATAGAGTCAGACCTCCCGTTAAGTGTAAAGTGGTCACAATGGACAGAGTCAGACCTCCCGTTAAGTGTAAAGTTGTCACAGTGGACAGAGTCAGACCTGCCGTTAAGTGTAAAGTGGTCAGAGTGGACAGAGTCAGACCTGCCGTTAAGTGCAAAGTGGTCAGAGTGGACAGAGTCAGACATCCCGTTAAGTGTAAAGTGGTCACAGTGGACACAGTCAGACCTCCCGTTAAGTGTAAAGTGGTCACAGTGGACAGAGTCAGACCTCCCGTTAAGTGTAAAGTGGTCACAATGGACAGAGTCAGACCTCCCGTTAAGTGTAAAGTGGTCAGAGTGGACAGAGTCAGATTTGTTGTTAAGTGTAAAGTGGTCAGAGTGGACAGAGTCAGACCTCATGTTAAGTGTAAAGTGGTCACAGTGGACAGAGTCAGACCTCCCGTTAAGGGTAAAGTGGTCAGAGTGGACAGAGTCAGACCTCCCGTTAAGTGTAAAGTGGTCAGAGTGGACAGAGTCAGACCTCCCGTTAAGGGTAAAGTGGTCAGAGTGGAAAGAGTCAGACCTCCCGTTAAGTGTAAAGTGGTCACAGTGGACAGAGTCCGACCTCCCGTTAAGTGTAAAGTGGTCAGAGTGGACAGAGTCCGACCTCCCGTTAAGTGTAAAGTGGTCACAGTGGACAGAGTCCGACCTCCCGTTAAGTGTAAAGTGGTCACAGTAGACAGAGTCAGACCTCCCGTTAAGTGTAAAGTGGTCACAATGGATAGAGTCAGACCTCCCGTTAAGTGTAAAGTGGTCAGAGTGGACACAGTCAGACCTGCCGTTAAGTGTAAAGTGGTCAGAGTGGACACAGTCAGACCTGCCGTTAAGTGTAAAGTGGTCACAGTGGACAGAGTCAGACCTCCCGTTAAGTGTAAAGTGGTCACAGTGGACAGAGTCAGACCTCCCGTTAAGTGTAAAGTGGTCACAATGGATAGAGTCAGACCTCCCGTTAAGTGTAAAGTGGTCAGAGTGGACACAGTCAGACCTGCCGTTAAGTGTAAAGTGGTCAGAGTGGACACAGTCAGACCTGCCGTTAAGTGTAAAGTGGTCACAGTGGACAGAGTCAAACCTCCCGTTAAGTGTAAAGTGGTCAGAGTGGACACAGTCAGACCTGCCGTTAAATGTAAAGTGGTCACAGTGGACAGAGTCAGACCTCCCGTTAAGTGTAAAGTGGTCACAGTGGACAGAGTCAGACCTCCCGTTAAGTGTAAAGTGGTCACAGTGGACAGAGTCAGACCTGCCGTTAAGTGTAAAGTGGTCAGAGTGGACAGAGTCAGACCTCCCGTTAAGTGTAAAGTGGACACAGTGGACAGAGTCAGACCTCCCGGGCAAACGGAACGGAGTTACGGGGATTTCTTAGGGGGAATAAAGCTGAAAACGCCCCACAACCACAGTTTAAGCCAAAAGTGCGGTCTTATGGGGATTTTTTCAGGACTTATGGGGAAAGTTAAGATAGGAAATTTAACATTGGGTCCGCCCGTAACGCCCATCCGTTCACCCGTCCGTTAAGTGTAAAGTGGTCACAGTGGACAGAGTCAGACCTCCCGTTAAGTGTAAAGTGGTCACAATGGACAGAGTCAGACCTGCCGTTAAGTGTGAAGTGGTCAGAGTGGACAGAGTCAGACCTCCTGTTAAGTGTAAAGTGGTCACAGTGGACAGAGTCAGACCTCCCGTTAAGGGTAAAGTGGTCAGAGTGGACAGAGTCAGACCTCCCGTTAAGTGTAAAGTGGTCACAGTGGACAGAGTCCGACCTCCCGTTAAGTGTAAAGTGGTCACAGTGACACAATCGATCTTCAATAATTGGTCTGATTTTCAGCAGATTAATTTTAACCGGCCCATCACCAAAAATAAAATATTTTGACTTAACATCATGGCCAGCATATGACTTTTGTCCAACACAGGCAAACTGTACACAAGTTTTCCCAATCAACTTAGTTTGACGCTTATAAATAATCTACAACACGTGCTGAACGCCCGTCGTGCATTTACCAGAGGGGGGCACGCGCGTGTGAATATCATGCCATGGAGAGACACCTGGCGAATAATCAGTACACCAATACAAACAGTTTGATATAAGACATAGTCATAGTTCGACTCCCCAATCGAGTTATGCTACTTTACACTTAACGGCACTTTACAGATAACGTCGTGACAGACGTGTGATATAAATGACTCTGTCTAGTAATTCGGGTATTTAAATTGGAGTTAAGTTCAGCCAAACGTGAGAAAGATTTGGGCAGTACCGAATGTTCAAAATCATACATGAATACATGAATAGCAATACTTGTAGATAATACATATCTGATATTTTTAACAGTACATTTTTCTTAAACAGCGGATCTGTGTGTGATCTGTAGGACTTTTTGTTTATGATACGAATAGCTCGTTTTTGAAGTAAAAATATTCTGTTTATGTGGGGGGAATTGCCCCAAACGAGTAATCCATAGTTTATGTAGGATTCGAATAATGTATGGTAAATTATCATTAATATATCAGTAGGGAATATTCTTTTAACTTTATTCATGATATATAAGGACTTTGACAGAGTTTTACAGATGTGTTCGACATGCACTTTCCAAGTTAGTTCAGTATCTAAGTATATCCCTAAAAATTTGGGTGTGTTAGAGTCATCATCATGTCTGATTTGTTTTCCGTTAATGTGGATATCAATATCTAGATTTCTTACTTTCGAAAGTGGACCAAAGAACTTAAACGTTGTTTTATCACTATTTAACACTAGTTTATTGGCACAGAGCCAGTCAAATACGTTATCTAGTTCAGTATTTATAAAAGATGTCATGTCAGAAATGTTATTACCAGAGGTATACAATGTAGTGTCATCGGCGAAACATAGAACGTTTAGACTAGTGCTGGATTTTATATCATTAATATATAGAAGAAACAAAATTGGTCCTAATATGGAGCCTTGCAGAACTCCACAGGTTATTGGTTTTATATCTGATTTAGTGTTTTTTATTTCGCAGTATTGTTTTCGGGCTGATAAGTAACTTTTAAACCAATCGTGGCTTATTCCTCTTATACCATAGTCATATAATTTTGTCAATAAGATATCATGATTTACGGTATCGAATGCCTTTGATAGATCGACAAAAACAGATAAAGTATAATTTTTTCCTATTTCGTCATTCGCTTCAGAAATATCTGTCAGGAGTTTGATTACGGGATGTATAGCAGAATGTTTAGCTCGAAAACCATACTGATTGTCATACAAAATGTCCATGGTTTCCAAAAAAATTACCAAACGTTTGCATATTAATTTTTCCAATAATTTAGAGAAGGAGGGTAAAATACTTATGGGACGATAGTTTTTTATCACTTCCCTGTCGCCATTTTTGAATAAAGGGACTACTTTAGCTATTTTAAAATGGTCTGGAAAAATCCCCTGATTCATAGATTCGTTAAATATGTGTGTCAAAGGTATCAGAATTTCTTCAATGGTGTTTTTCATTAGTTTTGTAGATATGTTATCAAAACCTTTGGAAGTTTTGGCTTTCATTTTTCTCGATAATTGCAATATTTCCATGGGGTTCGTGGGGACCAAGAACATAGTAGTGGGATAACAGTGTTTGAAGTATTGTGAGAAATGTTGTTTCGAGCTTGGTATATTTCCACTTATTTTATCGCCTAAGTTGACAAAATATTCATTAAAATGATTAACTATTTCATACATATTTGACGTTTCATTTCCATTAACTATAATAGTGTTTGGTGTATTCGATTTATCATTGACTTTATTGATAACTGTACGTATGGCATCCCATGTCTTTTTCACATCATTTTTATTTTCATCAAAAATGTCTTTGTAATAAATATTCCGCCGTGCTCGCAAAGTTTTATTATATATGCAATTATACTTATTATATTTCACAGAATTATTTGCAGACGGTTTAGCTAATTTTCTGTTGTACAGTTTCCGTTTTGTTAAGGACGATACCAGCAAACCCTTTGTCATCCATGGTTCTCTTTTAATAAACCTTTTCTTAACAAACTTTTGTTTTAAGGGGAATGATATTTCAAATTTTTCGTTATATATATCATAAAAGTTCTGCAATGCCTGATTGGGGTCGGTGGTATTCAACACCGAATCAAAATTCGAGTTACGCAAATTTTCAATAAATTCTTGGGTTTTATTTTCAGTAAAACATCGGGTCCAGAAAAGTTGAGGTGAGGGCTCAGGGTTAATTTTGGAGTTTCGATAAATATTAAAGATCCCAAAATGATCTGATATATCACAAGTTATTATGCCTGATATTATCTCACTTTCGAATTCGTTCGTATACATGTGGTCTATCAGTGTGGCTGATTGGTGTGTCACTCTGGTAGGTCTATTTATTGTAGGCAAACAACCGTATGAAAACATTGTGTCAACAAAATTCATGGTTTTTGTATGATGGGAATAATTCAGTAGGTCTATATTAAAATCTCCCATTAGTAATACACGTTTTTTCTCTTCATCAATTAATTTTAAAATATCAAACAAAGTGCTTGTGAATATATCTAAGTCTGCTTTGGGGTATGTGTTCGGCCTATATATATTACCAATTATTAAGGGCTTGGATTTATTTCCTGTTTTGATTTCAATGAAAATAGATTCAAATATGTGAGGTTAGAAAACTGACAAATCGTTTCTAATCTTATAGGATATTGTGTCTTTTAGAAAAATACCCACACCACCTCTCCCATCGTCGTGTTCATCACGAGATTTATAGAGAAATTCATGATAACCTTCCAATTTATAAATTAGGGGCGATCTGAAAATCTCAGATAGACCTATAACATCAAAGCCATCTGCACACTGCATATCAACAAGTAAGTTTTTAAGATCAAACCAGTGTGCATTTAAACTTTGACAATTTAGAGAAAAGACTGAAAATTCGGTTGTTTTAATGTCAGAAAGTAGTGGTTTTAATTCGACTGGGTCGTAATATTTACACGCTGGTACTTTATATGTGTCAGATTCGTCTTCATCTAATTCTAGACGATGTATGAGGTCATATTGATCATCGGTTCGCACCCGTTCAAATGACACGCTACCCGCCATGACCCGACAGGTACACGCCGCCACGAACCGCCACAAACAGCCTGCAAGGAAGAGTACACATCAGTACATGTATATAAATGACAAAGGGCAGTGTGTTTCGAGCTGATAAAAGTGCAGACATTACAAGAGTGCAGTGATAAACAAAAACAGAGTCAGGACTGGATTTAGCATATATATAAAAAACACAGCAATTTTCTTGTAATATACAAAATGGATGCTAACAACTATACAGTAACGAGGACGGAACAACCATGACATGGTGAATTTGAGTACACATAGTATTTGACATATCCTGCACACAAGATAAATATAGGTCTGATTAAGCAAAGTTGACTGTAGTATTTTTGATATAAGTGAAAAATACATTTATTACGTGATTTTAAATTTAGGCGTCTGTTATTAAATGTAGCAATTCAATGTTATGCATGAATTAACTATAAAATAGACGACGAACAGCCGTAGGGCATGACGAGTACACAGTCAAAGGATTGACGAGTGTAAAGTCATACCCCAGGCTGTGAGTCGACCATTGTACTTGTGCCACAGGTGACAATTATAGATGGGGTGGAAATTATGAAAGCGGTGATAATTCTGAGGTGGTAATTATAGATGGGGTGGATATTACAAACTCGGTGAATATTGTGAGGTGATAATTATAGATGGGGTGGATATTATAAACTCGGTGAATATTGTGAGGTGATAATTATAGATGGGGTGGAAATTATGAAAGCGGTGAAAATTCTGAGGTGGTAGTTATAGATGGGGTGGATATTATGAACTCGGTGAATATTGTGAGGTGATAATTATAGATGGGGTGGATATTTTAAACTCGGTGAATATTGTGAGGTGATAATTATAGACGGGGTGGAAATTATGAACGCGGTGATAATTCTGAGGTGGTAATTATAGATGGGGTGGAAATTATGAACTCGGTGAATATTGTGAGGTGATAATTATAGACGGGGTGGAAATTATAAATGCGGTGAAAATTATGAGGTGATAATTATAGATGGGGTGGATATTATAAACTCGGTGAATATTGTGAGGAGATAATTATAGACGGGATGAGAAATGCACGAATATTATTGGCGGTAAGGAGACACCGTAGTTTTCTTACGTTTTCAAATGTTTCAGCATTCACCAAGAAACAGCGTTCGGACACAGTTTAGGCTTTACTTTTACTGCCACTAAACTCACTTAACCGTATTTAATGTCCCACATTATACCTTTAGTAAATAGCGTTGAAGAAAATATAAAAGTTCGTGGAGTAAGGTAGTTAGATGCTGGTGAGTCACAGGCCCTAGCATGTAAATAATGCAATATAACTGAGATATCATATTGTGTTTATACCAGGGGTTAGCTTCGTCATCGGCAGCGATTCTTGGAAGAGGTTTACAATAAGCTTGAATAATTCCTTTTTATTAATAACATTGACATTTACAACCGTTTACAATGAAATTCCTGTTGAAATTTCCGATGTGTTTTGCTCAAGTTCTTTTGGATCATAGAGGCAACTTTACAGAACACTAACAGTTCAGCAAAATCAACGTCACATTGTCCAGTCCAAATACACATATATGTCCTCCCAACCTCTGCACAATCAACACCACAGGTAGTATAGGGGGAGGCAGATCAATATTACATTAAGGATTGATTGCATGTGATCGTCATGAACCTGGCAGTGACCAGCTGTCCATTCACTTATAATGTAAATATAGAGCTAACAAATTCATGAATTTACACACTTCCAACCAACGTGAAACTTTGCCTTTCTGATTGTTAGCCGTCAAGGATTACTAACCGAGACTCTGTTTTTTACTAAGCAATGTTAAATTTGTTAAATTCATCGTTTTCATATGTCATTTTCATACCTATTTCTCAGTTTACAAAATACACTCACAACAATGCGAGCGAAAGGATTATGCTGTGCAGCAAATAGCTAGTGAGGCCAGTAAAACTCACAGGTGATATGCACTCGGGTGCACCGAGGTGTTTGGGATTATGAATGTTCAGCTCATTGTATTCATCTCACAGAAAGTATAGTCCTAGATATTCTCATTATTTTGAAGACAACAAGAAATGCAACAGCCAGTGCTTGTCAAGCAGAACACTCGAATCTTCGTTTTGGTGAAACGTATAAAATGATTTATCTAATCATCAAATTGCACAGCTTTCGTGATATCATTTATGAAACCATGTCTCGGTTCATCATCCATGAGTATTTGTGTGTGTGCAAGCCAAGTTTTAGGTCAGGGGATTGTATTATTTTGGTGATTTTGTTACCTTTACTTTCACATTATAAGTCAATGGAAAAGTGCCTCAGTGCAGTCACCGGTAAGTTACGTGCAATCAAACCTTAAAGTCGCCGAAAGGATGTACTTGCAAAACGGAAAATATCTCTTTATCATAACGGTCAGGAAAGGGTGATGTTGTTAGGGACCAGGCTGGTATTAGACGGCTAAGCATCATACACTACTTTAGAGTTGCGTTTCGTAACTTTCTAAATGTTCGTGAGTGGTGACAATAGCTGTTGATAGGATGACGTTATGAAAAATTGTTATACATGTACATGTTTCATGATCGTTAGATTGCACATCCGCGTGTATCCAATCAAATGGCACGTAGAAGAACCTTCAATTTCGTAGTTACTGTTGGGTTCTCTGAATAGCTATTGGTTTTGCAGTATTAAAGTTTCAAACATTGCAGTGCATGTTGTTTAAGAGAACTCAATAAGCTATGCCAATTTGTAAAAAAAAAAGCTCTGGATGTCTGTTATTTTGACGACGAATATCGAGGGTCCTCAGCTGTCAGTAATTCGACAAGACCGTACAAACTGGTAATTTTCATAGTCTGGACATAACGAAAAACGAGCATGTGAACATACCACAAATTTATTTTCATAATACTACCCAATAATGGAGTTCTCAGAAATAATAAACGATTATGTTAGTTGTCGACCACTTTTGTATAATAAATCAAAAGGGTCCGATGTGGGACAATTTACATTTATTTATATAAGGTTTCTTAACTCGAGTGTGCACCTTTCAGGTGTGGAGGTGGTAGCGGGCGACCAGGATGACGTTGAGAGCCTTAAGCAGGCGCTAGAGGGTGCTGTCGGTGTGTACGCCGTGACGAACTACTGGGAACACATGGACGCAGACAGGGAGATACAACAGGTGCACGGAGTTGCCCTCTTGTTGTTTAGCTGTAAAATATTTGTGATTCGCATGATGACAAATAGAATATCATATCTGACCATCATGAAGTATATTGGTCTAGTACTGCAGGCGATTCGAAATGGCTGACGTCTGTCAAATCTATTGTCATACAATAATATATTATCAAGTGAATGTACAGTATTATGTTTTGAGGTACAAAATAGCGTTAACGTGTATGGTTCATAACGAAATTGAGCATGTTTCTGTGATGAATGTTATTTGATGGAAAAAAATATACTTGAGTGTTGCCTAATTTAGTGAATTGTTATTATATAAACGGTATCCTATGTTTAACACCTCACGAAATTCACCTACACCACCAGGGCAAGAACATCGCTGAGGCCTGTAAGGCCGCCAATGTCGGACACGTGGTGTTCAGTTCTCTGGAAAGTATCAAAGACTTGATCGGCAAGGACTGTCCCTTCTTCGACGCTAAGGCTGTCATCGAAGAGTACATGCGCAAGGAGGCAGGTACGGCAGTCGCCATGGCAACCCAGGGTGTGTTTGTGAGCTGGAAATGTCTCATAACGTGCTTTCGTTGTTATATTAGATGTAGTAAGGTGCCTATTGATTTAGAAATTTCGATCCTTTGTACACCATAGTACGAGAAACAGTGAGAAGTCAATTAATTATAATGTTGTGAATGACATATGACATGATGTATAGTTTTGTATTCTGTTATCTCCTATATATTGATATAAAAACATTACTAGCACTAAGATCCGTCGTTTGACTCATTATTAAATATGTGTGATATTACATGATTGTTTGTTGAATTATACCTATTTTCTCTAGGTCTAAATGTCACTGCCGTTAGATTTCCGTTCTTCTGTGAGAATTTCTTTGGAGTGAACAAACCGCGAAAGGATGAAGAAAACGAAAACACATACATTCTAGGTGTTCATTTATTAATTTACGCTTTATAAAATTGGTTTGAAAAGTCAATTAAAATACATCCTTTTCTAATTGGATATATATTTTTTTGGAAGATTTTGTATCCTCCCCCCCCCCCCCCCCGCCACAAACGTCTTAACCACTTCAATCATTTTTCATCATTTGAATTAATAAGTAAATCACCCTTATTTTCAGATCTAGCTCTGGAAGGCAAGCCCATGCATTCTGTCCCAGTATCGGAGACGGGGGAGTGTACTCGGCAGATATTCAAAAGCGGCAATAAATACATGGGCAAAACGATAGGCTACAGCTCTTACTTGGGTACGGTGGATGAATACGCGGCGATACTGACCGCAAACCTAGAGGGGAAAACATTCAAAGCATCGGAGGTGAGTAATTTGAATGCAGTGCATTTATATATCCTAATTATATAGGTGTTTATTTCTTGCGAAAAAAAGGGGAAACCAAATGTAATAAATCTGTCATCAAAATTTCTTTCATTCCATTTTCATGCATTTTCGCCTATATGCATGTAATGTTGTCGTACAACACCATGCATGTTGGCTCGCTAGGCTCATACGTGCAAAAAAATATATGTAATTTTTATTTGGAAAATAACTGATATGAATGTTCAAAATGAACACGTTCGACTGCACACAAAAAGAGTTCAATCGTCCAATGCTCGTCCAATTTGATTTTTCTTGCGAAAAAATACCCGCTTAGGCATGATACACAATACGTTTTTCAGATGACGTTAGAGGAATATCGAGGAATGGAAGGCACAGAATACATGGCGAATATGTGTGAGGCCACGCAACTTGGCAAAATCACCCGTGATATCAAAACCACAAAGTCGCTCAACCGTAACGTATCGGACTTCGATGCGTGGGTGAAGAAAAACAAGGAAAAACTAAATTCCATTTTGGAATAGAACTCTACTGTTGTAATATGGTGAACCACTTCGTTAATCGTTTTTTTGAAGAGTGACGGGACAGATGTCTTTATGTCTAATGTGTATTACTTGATGTTTTCATTCTGTTCGACCTTGATGAATAATAATTATTGAAAGTGATTATATGCATACGGCATCGTATGGAGTGCGAGAAGGGTTGCAGATCGAGCCTTTAGGCGAGAAAATCCCATCTCGCACGACAAACGATGCCGTATGCATTTTCTCGCACAAATATTGAACTTAGTTGGACTTATACTAATACATCGCAAAATTTCGTTTTGATGTTCATCAGACATCACTCAGCCGTCCGACATTGTTTTCAAACGTTCCAAATATTCATACGCTAAAAATAGTTCCGACCACTTCCGAGCGGTGCGTTGATCACCGCATGATACCACTAAGATTACTGTGATTTCGCAATGAATAAATAAACGCCAGAATCCATGACAGATCTGGTAATAAAATTGAAGATTAGGCCTAAAAAAATAATTTTCTGTTTCTCGTCCCAGCCCGCCTATGTTCAAAAGCAGCCTCCTGGGGTTTTTTATTTGCGATTCTCAAATAAAAAATTAGCCCAAGGGCCAAGAAAGGTTACCGGACAATATATATTTTAGATATTAGCCTTTTGTCCCGTGATCTTGGACATAAGATCATTGGTCGATTCAAGGTCATAATAATATTCAGCATATATCATTTCTAGTATGTCCACAATCGATTCCTAATCTGTTAAGTCGATAATAAGTGAGATATTAACCATTTCGTGATCGGACCTTGAAAATGAGGTCAAAGGTCAAGTTCAAGGTCACGAGAATAGCATATATCATTTATACTACGTCCACAACTGATTTGTTCAGGAGATAACTAGTAGTAAGCAGCTCAGAGCTGCCACCTAGTGAGTTACAAGTAAATTTGAATATTTTGAGCTATTAAGTGCTGACACATAGTGAATGTTGTGTTCCTATTGAATTGTGGGATTTGCTTTAGAAAAAAAAATGGCTGTCAAGAACTGTGACTTATTGAACAAACGAACATAAAAAGTGGTAGCAGAGCGTGGTTAACACATTTGAACAGTGACAACAGGACCATATATTGTGTGAACAACCACTGGAATGGAATACTGTGTGTGAAGTGACCTAGAACTGGCAAGAACAGTGATTCAAGCTGTAGAAAGTGAGCACCCCCATCAGAAGTGAGTGTTTAAACATGTCCAACTCCAAACTGAAGTGTGAGCTGCCAGAATGAGCCAAAAAGTAACCAAAACGAAGAAAATCTTGGCAAGAACAGCCTTTTTGACAGCAGCCAACGAGCTTGAAGAATGGCTGGAAAACCTGACCGACCCAAACCGAAGTGAAGTCCGGAAAAGATTTCAAGAAGTGAGTCAGATGTTTGAACAGTATATTAAAGAAGTGAGCCAACTAACTGACCACCTCGAGCATTAGGGTGAAGTAGACCACGTTGCCACTCTGAATGCCGAAGCAGAAACTACTGAAGAACGTTTCAGGGCCTTGGAAATGGAAGTAAACTACAGACTGGCAAATAGGTCCCAAACGTCCCTGTCGGCATCCAGAAACAGTCCGGTGAGTCCACACAAAAAGCAACACCAAATAAAGAAGAAATTCAGCAATTGACCCAAGAATTAGAAGACACCTTCGCAGTCGTAAGGAAAGAAATCCAAGAGCTGAAACAAGGCAGCATGCAAGGTCACACCCAGGTAAACAAGAAATCACTGAACGCCGCTGAAGTGGATCCTGCAGGCAACAAACAGCATCAAATGCAGCAACAAGATATTCAACAGCAACAACAACAATACATGAACCAGTCAACCGGAGCTGCAGCCTCTGAACGTGCTGTAACAGTTCCTTATTGACCTCTACGGTCCCTTCGCCGTAGTTAACAATGGCACTCGTCTGTCGGATGAAATTCATGCCCAAGATCATCTCGTCATGAATTGCCGCTACACAGAAAGTCACCATTATCTCCTTTGTTCCGACTTTAACCGTGAGATCCAGGATTCCGTCGATCGGGCTGGAAGCCCCGTTGACGTTATGGATGGTCGGCGGGTAGGGCGTAGAGTGCGCTGTTCGGCAGGTACATAGCGTAACAAGTTTTCACGGAGCAGAGAAATCTGCGCTCCAACACTGCCTTCAGAGTTCGTTTTCCGACACGCACTGACAGTTTCCAACACTCATGAGCGGCCCGACTATTGCTGATGATGAGAGGTCCGTTGAAGTTCCCCTTCGGGTGGCAGAAGCGAGAGTGTCAGTGTCGATGGCTTGGTTTCAGGTCTCCATGGAAAGGCGTAAACGCCTCCATCGTCTGACACCCATTCGATTTCTGACATGGAGTCCATTCCGGTATCGTTGGCAGTGCGTGGCGACACCCCTTCGTGATGACTAGTGGTTCGGACACCCCTTCGTGGAGGGATTCCTGACTCGAAGTTGACGAAGCACACTTCGTGCACACCCCTTCACGAGGCGGAAGTGCCGGTGGTGGCGGCACCGATCTGGATGGTGTCGCTACTGTAGTCGCGGGTATGACAACTGGTGTGGAGCTGTGAGCGTAGCTCGGGTTATCAGAAGGTCCTTGTTCCACAGTACCTTCCTCCTCTAGTTTGACGACTTGGCCTGTGGTGGCGGTTGAGCCAGGGGCAGCGTCGCAGCCGGTGGCTTAAAGTTCGATATCGGTAGCCCAATCTGTCTGTTATTTCCACTTACGCCAAGGCGTGGCGTGAATGGCTTCATTCCATTCCGTACTAGTGTGTCTTTCAAAAGGAAACACCGGATCCACCTGTGTCCCGGTTTCTTACAAAAGAAACGTATTTCAGTCCGGCTCGGAGGCGTGTTGCGGTCTCCACGAGCTTGAGCAGTGGCCTGTAGGATGGAATATTGTGTGTCTTCACCGTATTGTCTGTATTCATCACCGAGAGCGCACTGAAACGCTTCCGCAACCCATTTGCGAGAACAGGAAGGGACGAAATGTTCTTCACACCCTTGCAGTCCGATAGCGTCGTTATCGGCAGGGTCGTAAAATGCTGCGACCTGGTCGGGAGTAGGCGTATCCCAATGATCTATTTGTCCGATAGCACAGGATAGTTCGTTATTCACTTCTCCGTCTTCAGCGTACCCGTGGTAGGTAGCGTCCGCTCTGCGGGTACCGTGTGGTCGGTCTCTCTCAGTCCGCTGTTGTCGACTCTCCGCTTTCAGTACAGCCGTAAGTGCTTCACTGATGTCGCACGGTCGGCGATCAGTGATGTCGTGGGTACATCGGACGTCCGGTTTCGGCGCGGGTGCGTGAAGTCGCGTTGGCGGGACGTTCGGCTGGGCAGCGTCGTGTCCGGCGGCGGGTGCAGGGGTACTCTCCACAAGGGTTCTCCCCCAGTTCGGCTGGTCTCCGTCTGGTAGCTCTCCCGTCATGACTGGGTCGATCGGTACTCTGGAATATGCCGTCAGAGCTCGGTCGGGTTGCGTCAGCATGTTTGCATTGCTGACGGGCTTGACGTCTCAGCGTCATGTTGCGATTGTGATTCGGCCTGATTATCCGAGTCATGCGCCCATTGTTGGATACGCGACCGACTTGGCGGGTGCGTAATCATTGACATGTTATAGTTCGCAGGGTGTACACTAACCGACTTAGGTAGCGGGTCGGTATCGGGCTGGCGCTGGAAGTGCGCATAGTCCATTTCGCTTTTGTCGCTAGGTCGCGACCTTGGCGGTCAGGCTGGAGTCGTGTGGTACGACCGCGCGTGAGCATCGTGGATCTCGGTCACCGTGCGAGACGGCCTTAGTGGATCTCCGTCTGCCAACTCTTCGAGGTAACTATCGGCTCGCATCCAGTCCGGTACGTACTGTTCAGATGGCGTTGGCGATAGTTCGTATAGTCCGTTTGGTGGTTGTACTTGCGATAGCATAACAGTATCGCTCATCGCCACTGACCCTGGTCGGGAAGGTCGCTGGTTCGGCGGGACCGGGTTCATCGTCACCTCGTCTTCCATGCTCGGTCCGCTCGGGTCCCGGATCGTAGTTCGTAAGCCGAGAACTGGCCTTTGTTATCCTGGTCACAGCACCAATGTGACGAAATAACGTCTCTCCCGGCGGCTATTACGCTGACTCGATCATATAGTACGATGTATGTCGTGCGTTAACACAAACAAATAGTCTGACGTATCTTCAAATAATCCGAAGTTTATTAGGGATGATTAGTCTGATGTTGATCACGGCCACACACACGTAATCCCAAAATATAGTCTGATAACTCCTGAGTCCATAACAGTTCGATTTCTCCTTAATGTACAATATTCTTCTTGGCTATTTCTAGTACCTCTCTATTATATTTCTTGATTAACTTTTTAATTTGATTGATTGAATTCATTCAGTATAAAACATAGCATATACATGTTCAAACACATATTGCAAGTAAAAATAAAGTACAAAAATATGTAAAAGGAACACATATTATTGCCATAAATATATACCTGGGATAACTAAAAAAGTCCAATAGGGGACTTATTTCCATTGAGGTCCCAATATGAAATACAATGAATAAAAAACAACATGCTTGACTGATGACTAGATATGCTGACTAGATGTAGTGGATATAAACTTGGCAAATAAAAACTGTTTACATTTTGACTTATAAGTAGTTAAGGGATTGACATTTTGGATACAAAAGCCCAAATTATTCCATTCTGAAATAGCGGTGTACATAAAACGATGTTTGCCCATAATTGTACGACAGTGAGGTAAAACTAGTGAATCACCACTGAAACGAGTATAACGAGAATGAACAGTATTAACTTGGACTAGATTGTTACATAAGTAAGATGGGGCCTTTCCAGATACAATCCTTTTGACATGACATAGTTGTAGAAACTTAACTCTGTCTTCCACAGTTAGCCAGTTAAGAGATCTGAAATGACTTACATCAAGATGGGTTATGAAATTGAGTTTGAGTATTACACGAATGAGTTTATTTTGACATACTTGGAGTTTGCTTTTAAGCTGTTTAGGTATACCAGAAAACCACGTACAACAACCATAATCTAAAGGACACTGAACTATTGCGGAAGCTAATATCTTGGCTGTGTGAACATCGAGAAAACCTGCTATTCGAGACATGAATTTAATCATGGCATTAACCTTTTTGATTACCTTGTGAGCCAGAGATACACCACTCATATTTTGTTCATGTTCCACACCCAGGTAGCGAACACTAGATTTAGATTCAATGTGTATGCCATTACAGGTTACATCAAGTTTGGAACACTGTTTTAACGTGTAGTTGTTACCAAAGAGAATCGATTCAGTTTTGCCAAGGTGGAGTGACAATTTATTGTCCACCAACCATCTACTGACAGCTTCAAGCTCCACACTTAGTACCCTTTCAAGATCCTTAACATTCTTGCCTGACACGACCAAAGTGGAATCATCTGCATATAGGAGTAATTTACAGTTTACAGCCGATACCATATCATTCACATAGATTAAAAATAATAAAGGCCCGAGTATTGAGCCCTGAGGCACACCACATGTAATACTCCTTTCGGTAGACAAAACTGAGTCAACATCCACAACTTATTTCCTATCACTCAGATAAGATGAGAACCAGTTTACTGAACCATTATCCAGACCAATAGCTTTTAATTTGTCCAATAGAATACCGTGATTTACAGTGTCGAAAGCCTTTTGTAAAGCGAGTACAACCATGCCATAATAATTGCCTTTGTCTATTTCTGAGCGGATGTGATCACACATATGAACAAGACATGTTTCAGTGGAGTATGTACCTCGGAAACCAGACTGAAATTCATACAATAATTTACGAGCCTGAAGATACTCATACACTTGGTCATAAATAACCCTTTCCAATATTTTTGACATGATGTTTAACACTGATACTGGTCGATAATTACTTGCTTTATTTTTGATTTTTTTGTACAAAGGGACAACACGAGCATGTTTGAACTCCTCTGGTACAACATTCTGAGTCAGTGATAGATTTACAATATGAGCGAGAGCAGTGGATATTTCATTTGCACCATCTCGAATGAAGATAGCAGGGATAGAGTCTAAGCCAGTGGCCTTACACTTATTTACATCCTTTAGTGCTTTGTTACTGTGATCCGCACCAACTCTTTGGAGTTTAAAGTCATTTAACATAACACCTTTACCTTCATAGAATCTATGGACATGACTAGATCCAAACAAACCACAAGCAACAGGTAGCTTGTTTACCAGGTTTTGAGCAACAGTTGTGAAGAAGTCATTAAACTTATTGGCTACTACTGTCCTGTCAAAAGACACCACGCCATTTACATTTAGACTGGTGTTACTTGTCTTTTTACAATTTTTGCTTGTACCAAGGCTTTTTTAGAGTGTTCCACAGCTGTTTAGGGGAATGTCTATTTTCCTCAATCTGCGATTTGACATGAGACCTTTTAGCATTATTTATCAATTTCAGTTTTTGTTCCTGACCTTTTTGTACAATACATGTTTGGACTGATCCTTAGAGGACTTGAAAACACGTAACAGTTGATCCCGTTGACAAATACTACTAATGATTTCCCCACTGATCCAAGGCTCTGACTTTGTTTTATCCTTATAGTTTTTAGTGGAGCAATGGAATCTATGACAGTAATGAACATAGTTTTGAAGTTTGACCATGCCTTGTTTACATCACTACAGTTGGTTACTACTGACCAATCAAGATTTGCCAAACGATTGTTGAACTCCTCTTTACAGTAGTTTTTAAATGAGTGAACTGTAACATTAGTATGATCATTTACTGGACATTTTGTTATCTTACGAGTACATTGGATAATGTTGTGATCGCTAATACCATATGTTATTACACCACTTCTGGAGATTTTTTGTTCATCTGATACCATAATCAAGTCAATAATGAGCTTGATGTTGCGGAAACTCTAGTGGGTTTATCAATCAGCTGTTTGAGCGAGTAAGAATGACAAAGATTGTCTAGACCCTTACACAAATAGTTACAGGAACTTTTGTTAGATACATTGGTGTTGAAATCACCCAGTACAATTGACTCCATCGACATGAATTGATTACACTGGGAAAGATGTTCATCAAATACACTATACAAATTATGCTGGTCCGGGGGTCTATAGACAGTACCTACGAGGAACGGTTTCATCTTGGGCAGCTGGATTTCAACCCACACGGTCTGGATCGACTCCGACATCAGGTCATCGCGCTTGCTGAAGATGAAATCATCGCGTACGTCTCCGCCGTGACGGTTTCGGTCCTTGCTGTATCCCTCGACTGCCACCTCACTGTCCAGCACCGAGTCATCCAATCACGTCTCTGTGTAGCACATCACCGCAGCTTTAGAGTCCCGGGCAATTAACCGGACTTCCTCGATCTTGGGGAGCAGGCTGCGCACATTCAGGTGGAGTATATGCAGACCCCTACCAGTGACAGCCTCGTGTAGAGAATCCAGGCACTGGTTATGCCCTAGATCCAGGCCGTTGTCGTGGATGTCCTCCTCAAGCACAGGATCAGGGACCGTCTGCTGGGTGCTATTACCATGGTCAGAGTCACTATCCCCCGGGTCGATCTAAGGGAGGGCACTGGCCACACACGCCGAACAGGTGAAGGGGAACTCGTCACTCGTATCGTACACGCCTCTACTCATATCAGTGCAGTGTAGGTGTGTCCATCGGGAGCAAAGATCACATTCGATTGCTCGGATGTTTGCTCTAACCCCCTTCTGACACAGGGCACAGGGGAATTCCGGAGGTCCTGGATTGGGGTTGATGTTTCCGGAGAAATGAGTGTCACAATCGATAGGTACTTCACACAGTTCACCTTTGTTGTCGTTTGCTTACGTTCCCGCCATTGTTGTTTTGTTGTCGCTATGGGCGATAATAGGGAATCTGACAGAGTTCGTATCCCAAGTTTGTCTTTGATGTTGTTGAAACCAGGATTGCAGTCAGTAAGCGGCTTCTTCACAGATAATCCGTTACGAACGTCGTTAACTAGGCTGTTGTGATGGTTTATAGTTCGTAAAACGAAAATAATAAAGAGCAGCTGTGAAAAAACATTGTACACCGTCGCCATCTTGCGGTCAATTCTTCGAGTTCTCGTCACAAAGATCACTCACACAGTCCGGGAAGGCGCGGAGCCATGTGCTGACTGTCTGTAATTTTCCCGCGTAAAGTGGCGGAAGTCCTGTCATGATTCGTTGGAAGTGATGTAATGTCTGGGGAGGCGTGGTTATGTGTCTGGAAATGTTATGATTAGAGGGAAAGTGACAGTGAGTAGTGGGGGAGTGACATCGTGAGTAGAGTTGTTTACATGAGGTGCGGTGGCTAGGATGGTGTGTGCTGGTGACGTAAGGTAAGTATGGAGTCATGTGATGAATCTGTGTCATGTATGTCGAGTGAGAGAACGTGTAAGGGAGGGGTTTTGGGTCGTCACTGTCATAAATATTCTACATGTATCGGCGGTATTTGTCCCTGTATCACAACATCCCTAACCCAACACGACAGAACTACGAATGAACACGGATCCACTGCGTCAATGCTGTAGATCAGCACGACAGCGCCACAAACCATCCCTGGAACAAAGCAAATCCAACACGTTGTCAACAGACTTTCCCGGTTTGTCCCGGACCCAAAACGAACCTTCCCGGACTACCTATGATTGAAAAACATAGTCCCGGAAAACCCAGGATCACTAAGAATCATCACGGACCCAGCAAGAACTTGGTCACAGACAAACAAATTTTCAGCCCAGAAAGGTTCGGGACGTCAGGGGCTTTGTTGTGACTGGTACACAATACTTGTACTTGGGGTAAGGGGGCGCCATAACTCGATGATATGCCCCGTAGACAGAAACCCGGTATCGGGGAAATCCCCAGCTCTTTACGATAAATCCCAAGGGATATTTTAGGTGCAAGATACCATAGACAGTCTATGGCCACCCGGCCTTTGTTTTTAACGCCAGTCGGGCTGCACTGGCGTGGGAGGTTTTCAGGCACAAGTGGCGCTGAGCGGACTCGAACCCACGACCTGTTGAGCATGGGCCGACCGCTCTGCCACTGCACCATCCCATCTAGCCTACAAGCATTTGGTCTGCAGAGCCCAATTTACACATTTCACATAAGGTGTGATTTCGAGCGATTCAATGCATTCCATATTTTAGGCCAAAAAAAGTATTTTGGTTCTGGTTATTGGGGTCCCCGAAAAAGTGATGCGACGACACGTTTTTTCTTTTCTTTTTTTCGTTGCTAAAATTGGCGGCCGATGAATGATCCGGTCAAATATGACCCATTTGGCCAACCATTTTAACCTAAAATTGGCTGTTGATAAGCGACCCGGATGTATTTGCTCTGTTTGGATAGCCATACACCAAGTTTTGCAATGTCAAAGTCGAAGACACTTCATCATTGTCTCCCAAAAATCAAATTACGGGTGTCAATTTACTAAAATAAAAAGAAATTCAGCTCTCAAAAAATGATGTGCACAATTTTTTTTCCGGTTAAAAAAAAAAAACGAGTGATGCGCGGGGTTAAAACTGATGCGCACGCCTTTAGAACCAGAACCATAATACTTTTTGGGGGCCTTAGGGGCTCCAATTCTCTATTTTATGGGCTCCAGTGTAATTTCATAATTTATATCATGGCAACCGAGTTAGGTGGTTGTGCCAGTCCTGAGTACATTTGAATAAAGTCACATTAGGCCCTATTGTCTTGTAAGAAGGAGCTAGACTTAACTTGTCTGGGGAAAGAGCCTGAAGTGACTGATATCACTGATAGAACTATAGACAGGAGCAGTGATACACACAAGGTCCATCTCTCCATAGGCTAACTAGGCCCTAGGCCTAGCAGGCATACTGTGGTCTACGATCTGGTTTTCCCTTTTCAGAATACATATCTGACTATAAATTGCATAAACGTAATAATCAAAAGAAAATGGACTTTTTATGCTTTCATCGGAGCAAGTTCGTATATTTCCTCATTTGTGCGCAGTATCAGAGCGCAACCCAGCAGTTACCAACACCTTGCCGTGCGCTACTCGGCAGGGGTCACGGAATTATTTTTGAAAACCAATATAGGCCTATCTATTGTTAGTATAAGTCAAGATATGGTTGTATATATAACAAGACTAATTCTAATAGTTGTATACACAAGCAATTAAACAATATAACATTTCCGTTTAATGTCTTTCCGCTAAAAGACACTAAAGCTTGTGAAATGTGCACTGGGCGATAATAGGTGAATCGGGAAAGTAGCGACAAAGTTTTTCACATCGTGCTCCATCGTTTCTTTACAGATCGTTCTGCATCCAACTATGTATGCACTTGACATATCAGGAGATCCGGATAGACATGAATTTTATCCAATATTGTTGACATAAACACCCATATTTGCTTACTTTTCGCATGAAGCGTGGTGTTCACAGCCTAATTTGAGCGTGCCTCGGCATTTCCTATGCGCGACTCGGTATTTCTTGTGCGCAACTCAGCAAAGTAACGTATTTTGTGTGCGCCTGCCTCGGCATTCTAGCTTACCCGGCGTGTATATGGGTATAAAAAAATGAAATTCAAGGTTACACACGATCCCGCATACAAATATATTGTGAAATTTCTCCAATTTGCTGTTTTTTAAAACCAAATCTTGGACTATTCCCAGCAATTGACACTAATTACATCAAATTTAATTTCATCTGTTGTTTTTGCAATATTGATAACGAACGTAAACTTTATAGGATTGCCTATATTCACTTATTCAGTCAGAATAGTGCCTTAATTATATCATTCATGTCAACACAAATAAATGAAATGGACAACACAGGTATAGATTTGAGACTTTATTAAGTGGTATATGTCTGTATACAGTCATGGAATATGGGAAAAGAAATACCTTGAATGAGCATTGAAAAATATGTATTTAAACTGTTGTGAATAACAAAGATTAGGTTTTCACATTTATGTAATTTCCTGAAAAATGAACAGATCTTAATCTTGTCAACAGTGAACAACCATTATATCGTAGTTTGCTCCAATGCAATCGGGATAAATGATTAATTAATAATCTCTAACTAATTATAAACATCATACTGATAGTTTCCTTTCGATATAGACAACACATCATAGCAACAACAACAACAAAGAAATCGAAGCTCATTTCGTAAAATTAGTACACACATTTCCTCAACACTGATAGAGAATATCTCCTTGTAAGCCTGTCATCACATACATGTATTTGTATAAGCTACACAAAGAGATAAAATAAGCACTCGACGGTACTAGCCTGGACACGCTTCAGTCAAGGACGGCCAGTAGCTTGTCCTTGTTCCGAGTCAGCCAGGTCTCGAAGTCAGCCAGGTTCGGGTCCAGGGACTTCGTCAGGGCCACGTCACGTATCATAACGCCCTTCATCGTGCCCTCAAACATGTTTGAAAACATCTCGACGCCGGGGAACTTCATCTGAGAGAATTCAGCCAGGGTGGCCTGCAAACCACAACCCAGTGGGATATAAAGTACCCACTTATTTCTCAATAGAAAGGTTCATGGGAGAAGAATTTGATCGTGGCAGAGGCTTTTGTTTACACATGGGCTTATCATTTCCTCAGACACTAGAAAACATGCACTTGTGCCTGATCATGAACTTATGATATGGACGTTCAACTGTCTAATCGCGATAAAAAAAACCTGTTAACAGAAATACATAAGAGATTTCTGCTATTAAGCTTTAGATACCCACCGTGGTCGCCTTGAAAGGTTTGCCTAGCACCTTGGTGAAGATGGCGGCATACTCGGGAATCGTCGCGTGGTAAGTGCTGATTCCCACGTCCTTGCCATAGAAGGCACTGCCTTGTTTGAAGATCTGGTGGGTGATCTCCCCACATTCCTGGGAGGGGGCACTGTGCAGTGGCTTACCCTCCAGCGGGATGTCTGTCAGGGTGAGGATGTGTTACCGAGGTAACAGGCAGTGGTCACTGGACGTTAGTGTTCTACCATAAACACTTTTTCCATATTTATATAAATTGAAGTAGTTGACTTTAATACATGTACTAACATTAGATATTTTTTTCCAATTCATATCATACACTTTACTTTTCATATCTATATAATTTTTCCTAGTAATCAGCGGCAAGATCAAAACAGTGAGAAACAAAATTTCACGCCCGTGTATGGGCGTGAAAGGCATTGATTGCACATCACACAGAAGACTCCACTAAATATATATAAACCCATACACCGAGCTGAGCAGCTTTTCCTTACCTAGGACATACGTATCTCCCTCCTTGCGTGGTTTGTTCGCAGCGAAGAAGTTTTCCAAGAAGAAAGGATACTTCACGGCAGTAACATTCAGACCTGCGCGTAGGTTGAGGCATGAGTCAATATTTGATCTCATAATACGATGAAATCAAGGTTTTTGTATAAATATCATGACGTCACTTTTGCTAAATTGCAATCGTATGATATGATGTACACGTTATGATACAAAAGCACAAAATGATCAGAAGAGATGAAAATCATCACAAACTGGTCACCAAATTTTTCATGAATTCGTTTCCATCTCTGTTTGATATCTATGCTTCCAGCCTTCCACGCTATGATAACCTATATAGGCACACATTTTTTTTTCTGTGAGCGGAGACGTCAAAATTCAATCCTACCGCAATCCTTTTTCATATATGCCTCGATGACGGCTTTCGTATCGAAGAACGGGACTTCCTTGCCGATCGCGTCCTTGAAGCTCTCCAGGGAGCTGAAGACCACGTGCTCCACGTTGTTGACCTTGCACGCGTCAGCGATGTTCTTGCCCTAGTGGAGGGGTACCGTATTCATTCAGATACTTTGTGTGTGGTATCATATATATTACTACCGTGTTGGTCCTAATGGTAGCACGACGTGCTAAAGCAACACCTTCATCAGTAGCGCGCGCAAAATTGAGGGGAAATTTGAGGTCAAATTTAAGAAAATCACTGAATAATATATTCAATCCCCTTGATAACACAAATATGTGGACCAGGACACCCCGAGAGTTTATTGGGGTGAAAAGATATGAAGTGAAATTCAAGGTTACAAAAACCTAACATTTCGGATAAAAGAGGGGGGGGGGGGGGGTCGTGCCACTATTAGGACCAATGCGATATGTGTGTAAACGACAGGGTTGGTTAATATGAAAGACAGCTGGGCCTAACTGTAATACATTTAGTAGTTGACGGCATATTGCTTGAACGATCAATGATAAACTACGATGAACGTATGAAAAGAACTACTGCCGGTAACATAACAAGATTTATATGGGCTGATGTACATGTATGCTATAGGCTGACAATTTCAATATAATACACAAGACAACACTGTCATATTCGTTCTCACCTGAACTGTTCTGAAACCAACCAACCCACGCTATGGTATGAAGAAATATTGCTCAAAACTGAATCAAATCAATGTGTTCGTCATATTCTTGTCTCCAATGTATACAAACGGCACCTGCTGAATCTCCTTGGCGGTGTCCATGTGTTCCCAGAAGTTTGTGACGGCGAAGACTCCGTGGGCCCCTTCCAGAGCCTTGACCAGACTGGCCGGGTCATTCTGGTCAGCTGATACCACCTCAGCGCCTGAAGAGACACCAGGGGACATGCTCGGATTGTACAAGTCGAATATTAACATCGAAAACAGCAAAAACATAAAAAAATAATTCAAATGATTGTGTAAATTCTCATATAGGCCTATTCGGTTAAGGACGTGATACAACTTGTTGGTGCCACATGTGGGGCAGGAAATATTCCCTCTTCCTGAAACAGCTGATATCAAGTCATATTCATCTTGTACAGGTATAGGGTTCATGAATTGCCCTTAAAAGTTTTAGACCTACCAAGTATTCCAGATGTCTGATTTCAATTTTGAATATAAGCTAAACGTGACTCTACCTCTATCTAAGATCAGGAAAATTGAAGCCTCGGAACGGAATACAAAAGTAGCCCTAATTTATTTTCATTTGGATATACAAACGTATTCAACGCGATTTGTGTTATGATCATTACCAGTAGAACCGATATTTAGTGATTTCTAGTCACGAAACACCACAGAACCAAACGGCGGATGACTCATCAAGTTTTAACAGGAAACTCTCTGTTCGGTGAGATATCGTTGGGGGGGGGGGGGGGGGGGGGGCTTGGAGTGTCTATGAAGGCCCAGTTTTTTGGTTTTTATGACGTAACTTTTTATGTAAAGAGTCCTCACTGGTCGATCTACTTCATGTTCTTATATACGCCAAGAATCACGAGGGCCTCAAATATTTGCACGAATACTACTAATGCAAACAAAACGGTTAACATGGTTAACGATGTGTCATTTCTATTTGCGAAAGTACTCTGGAGTTTTATAAAAGTACCGGTTTTACAACTTACAGCTTCTCGTGCTATAGGATTCTCTTCATTGCAGTGGATGATTAAAGTTCATAAACCATGCAATAAAATAGCAAACCATTCTCATGCCATGTGCTCCCGGAGCTGATAGTACCTACTTTCGGATTCATTTTTTGGGGGCAAGTGGGCAATATAGGCCTAATATTGACAATATTATTCACAAGTCAATTTCAAAACATTCGTTACATTCGACATACAAACAGATAGGGAAATTCGTGAACTTGTCTCTGTTTAAACATCGCGGGAGGGTCTATATGTTCATGAAGGCTACAGGTCTAGATAAATATCTCCGAAATGAATATCGATCAATTTTCATTAGTTCAGGTACGAATAACATTAGCTTCACAACATCATATGATGATTAGTATCCTGGTCTCTATTATTAGTAAATTAATGTTTACATTGATGTCATAATTTCCGTGTTGATATGTAGGCCTATACAAATTGATTTTTTATGTATGATCGACAAAATTACTTGCACGCTCATGAAGCATGTGTATGTATCGGGCCAAAAAGGCCGAGCGCTCAAAGAGACTGCTCAATACCAGGTTTAAACTATTCAATAAGGCTTATTGAAGCCTCATAATGTGTAAATTATATAGGCCTTTATCGGTGACGAAATCTGCGAGCTTCTCAGCTTATGTTTGCATATATTACTAGTCTAGTAGGCATATAATAAAGCTATTTGCTATACCAATCGACCTCAACTGAAGGTCTCAGAGATCTATCATCTTGGTCTTTGGAGCTGGGCCCCTGTATAAGGTAGGCTCATGTTTGGCCAACGTGATGAGATGAGTTGGATGACACGTCTGCTGAAAGGCTACAAATCACTGGAAGTATGACATCATGACGTAGGTGAGGTAGGCTCACTATAGGCTACATGTTAGATAGACAATAATTCGTCTCTGAACTCCCCTTGTACTCGGCGTCCGGAGAAGAATTCTTTGTCTGCATGTTCTAGATTGATGATCTGACTAGGTTTAGGTCTAGGCCCCCTGGAGGCTATATTATGCACCTACTCGAAGGCCTACTATACTAGTAATCACTAATCACTAATTGACCATGAACTGGACCTAAACAATCATGACACCATTTTTTGACATGAGTTTCATAAATCTAGGCTTACCGGTAGGTCTAGGCCCCCTGGAGGCTATATTATGCACCTACTCGAAGGCCTACTATACGAGTAATTACTGATCACTAATTGACCATGAACTGGACCTCAAACAATCATAGCCCCCTTTTTTGACACGAGACTATTATAAATCAGGAACAAATTGCAATCGATATTCACTGCATGGGATTCGTGGGGAAACATGGGGATTCAATCTCCGACCTGCGTGTACATAGCATGTAGCCAGAGAGTGCGCCATAGCTAGCCATGGTGTCCATCACGGTCCCATATTACGGGTATGTTGCCCACCAGACAGGCTCCACCCTCACCCTGCCAATTCTGCTACGGGACAGGCGTGGAATTGTGACCTATAGTAGGTCCAAAACGGTCACCTTTGCTTAGAAGTAGGCCTGTATTTAACCAGGGAGCAACCTACCTGTGGCAGCAAGGGCTTTCCCCTTATCCGAGTCTTTGTTCCTGGTGATTGCTCGCAGTCTGAAGGCGGCGTCCCCCTGTATGGCTCTGAACACGGAGCCTCCCTGACCTCCAGTGGCTCCAAACACAGCAATAAGCTTACGAGTAGACATCGTGTTGTGTGGGTAGAGTTGTAGCTACGAGTTGACTGATTACCAAGCGTGGTACCTTGATTTCAGACCGGAATGTTGAGCCTGTCGGAGTTGTCGTTATCAGATTTTCACCTGTCTAGCCTAGCGGTTGTAAATTATGGATTTCCGCGTGTTTACAAGAGCCACCTTTGGGTATTTGACCGACTTTCAGTTTTATGACAGACGCGGCGTCATAATGTTACCAAACATGACACAATATGGAACTGAGTCACTGACATGGTGTTGCTACGCTAAAGAATGTTTACGAACTATTCGTTTACCTAAAATAAGCTATTAGTATAATGACTTAGAGTAGGCTAGCCTAAGACCCATGGATGTAAATACATGAATTATTGATGACGATCCATTTGAGACCAAAATACTGAGAGAAATGAAGCATTAATTGTCATTAGGCCTAATTAGGTCTATTGCGAATGTTGATCTGCGTTTTTCAGGAAGAACGTTCAGAATTGACTGGGCCTATATATCATAGGCTCAAATCAAAACGTTTATAAGTTGCTGGTTTTGGTTGGTCTGTAAAATAATGTCCAAAAACTAATCAATTCTAGGCTTAATTCATCACTAAATTCGGCCTGGTATTAAACATATAGGCCGAGCTCTAGCTTGTAGATCTAGATCTAGCTACGTAGGCCTGGGTCTATTATTTGACTATCCAAATATCCCAACAGTGTACTCTACAGAACTTCAAGGTTACACTGGAACAGATTCAGATATGACAATATATGCCATTCATAAGTATTTTCAGACGGAGCAGAAAGCCCCCCGTGGTCATGATGCGCCATCCCAGGCATTAGTAGCTGGCATTGGGCCGGGGCGTCTGCTCGCTCGCACAGACTGACAGGCTGCACGGCGCGGCTGATCGATATAGAATTGTTATTGCCGGCTGCGTGGTCATGTGACTGTGCACGGGTCAGCCGGTACAACCAGGCCGCTATCTCTATTCACCATGTTAGTTGTGTATTTATATACGAAAATATATATATGGAAAGTGTCCAATGAGCGCCATTGACCATATTTTCACGAAAGCGCTCTAGGGCCACAACGATTCAGATTTTGCTTTACACATTTGTGGCCCTAATACGCTTTCGTACGAATAATATTTCGTACGCTCTCGTACGGTGCCTGGTATTTGCCATAACTTTATTTTCAAGTGTGTTCATTCATCTATTTTTCTCCAGAAGGACATTCTGAAGAATGTTAAATAATTGAATGCACGTACCTAATGTTAAATACGCGCACTGAATGGTGAATTCGTGTACATAATATCAAATATGAGTATTTAATATTAAATATGCGTAGCCTATATACTATTAAGTACCCATATTTATTAATAAATAAGCATACTTAATATTAAATAGCCCTCCCCCCCCCTATTTAATAATAAATACGTGTACTGAATGTTAAATTCGTGTACATAATATTAAATATGCATACTTAATATCAAATAGGCGTACATAATATTAATTACCTCGTACACATAAAAAATTGAATATGCTTACCTGATATTAAATACAAGTATTTAATATTAAACATGCATAGGCCTACCCAATGTTAAATGAGCAAAAATGGATGTGGGTAAGTTGCTGTGCATATTCTTGTGAAACAAGGCATATCTTAAGCAGCACGGTGCTGCAAAAATGGAACAGAATATCTGACTGTTTGGTATTTGAAATTAAGTACACGTATTCAATATTGAGTAGTGTGTATTTAATATTAATGCGTGTATTTAACATTAAGTATGTGTATTTAATATTAGGTACGTGCATTTAATATTAAGTATGTGTATTTAATATTAAGTATGTATATTTATTATTAAGTATGCATATTTACACAATAAGTATGCGTATTTAACATTAAGTACACGTAAGTGTATTGTAGCCTTCTGAAAAATTTCCTAAATAAATGAAAACTAAACGATAAAACTATGGCATTTATCAGCCACATGAATAATGATTAATTATTTTTAATTAATTATTATAATAAATATTATAATAAATAATTAGTTTTCATTTATTTATTTTTCCAGAAGGACATTTTAAAAAAAGTTAAAATAATTAAATGCACGTACCTAATGTTGAGTATGTGTATTAAATATATGTACATCATATTAATTACCATGCTTATTACTTAATATGCAATCTTAATATTAAATACACATATTTAATCGTAAATTACTTAATGTCAAATTAGTATATACACAAGGCATGTATTAAGCGGTATGCAAAAGAGAACATTATATCTGACTGTCTGGTATTCAATATTAAGTACGCTTATTTAACTTTAGGTACACGTATGTGATTTAGCATGCATATTAGACAATAAGTATGGGTATTCAATAACAAATACGCGTATTTAACATTTATTACGCGTATTTAATATTAAGTACACATATTTAATATTATATATGCGTATTTCATATTAAGTATGCATATATAATAATAAATACGCGTGTGCAATCTCAATGTGACTGCATACTTGATATTGGTATAGGTTCTTGGTATAGGTTCTTGATATTGGTTTATGGATATAAATGTATATATAGGCAGGATATATAGGCCTATTCTGGACGTTTTACTCACAACCTGTTGCCCAAAATTGGACGTATTGAGGGTCACGTGACTTGCGTTCCGTTAGAATATGGGTAGCGGATAGTATCGATAGATTGTAAGAGAAATTGTTCCTAAATTTAATACCGCAGACTGGGACGTCATCATGCGGAAAATGGTGACGTGATGATAATCATAATGGTCATATTGTGATGGTGTACAAATATCTGCATCAACAACAAACAATAAGCGAAATTACTGTAGTACTCATGCCATTCGCTTAAAATTTGTCAGGTTTACACGTCAGTTTTTAGAAATTCCACTCGCTCCTTTTATTGTGGAAAATGAACAACAAATAAAGAACTTCAGTGTTAGCTGTATGATTTTATTTGTGAGAAATATAATGTTCAGATCTCGGACAGGTTTAAACCTTTTCGGACAGGTTTAAACCTTTTGATGATTCCAGAAATCAACAAATAATTAAATAAAATAAAAACGAATAATATAACTAACACACGGTGGCTCGTATAGGACATTGTTTTTAAAAAATTTTTTTTTAAAGAGATTCGAAATATTTGTTGTGCATATTTAATTATTTTATACGCATATTTAGTACTTTATATTCTTATTTGATCATTTATTACACATATTTAATATTTTACATGCATATATTTAATCATTTATCACGCATATTTAATAAATTTTATACGTATTTAATATTATGTACGCATATTCAATCATTTATTAAGCGTATTTAGTATTTATTTAATATTATTAAGCGTATTTAATATAATGAATTATTAAATACGCATATAAAATATTGAATACGTGTATATGATATTAAATACATTTTATAAATGATTAAATATGCATATAGAATATCAAATATGCGTGATAAATGATAAAATATGCATATAAAATATTAAATACGCATATAAAATATTAAATACGCGTATACAATATTAAATTATACACGTAATAAATGATTAAATATACGCAAAAAAACATTAAATACGCATATTAAATGATTATATATGCATATAAAATATTAAAGTCCAACTAAAGTCAGGATACTTATTTTTGACAGATGATAGAGTGAATGGCATGGTGACATGGTTGGCATGGTGACCAGAAACATCTAATGGGTGTGGTACATTTTCTATCATGTCAATCGTACTTTACATACGGGCCATAGCAACGTGGTTGCTAGGGGGCTTCACTCGGGACTGGGATGCAAAATGACGCTTAAAATTATCAAATGGATTTCCGAAAAGGCTCATGGTAATTAATTAAATATGCAGGGCGTTGGGCCCCTAGCAACCATGGTCGCTATGGGTCATATCTCAAGAATAGCTACCTTGGCAACCAATTCTGAAAACTGAATACTGATTATATCTCATGCCGAATAAAGTACATGGCAAATAAAGCTCATATTATCATCTTATGTGTTTGAAAATAGACGTTTCATTACCCTTATTAACTTGTTTCACCCTTGTGACGTCATGAATACTCATTATAATAGTTAATTATCATATCTTCATAAATAATCGAGATATTGACATGCTGTAAAAACTACAATGATCCATGAGCTTCACTCTATCCTCTGTCAAAAATGAGCATCCTGACTTTAGTTGGACTTTAAGGTTCTGTAAAAGCCAGCATATTACTTTTTGTATTTTGTATCGCACAAAACATGATAACTTGAAATTCATTTTGAGTTAGACTTAAAATATGCATGATAATTTATTAAATACCTAAATACGCATAGAAATTATTATCTGCAAGTATAAAATTATTGAATACGAGTATAAAAATATTGAATACGTGCAATAAATGATTAAATACGTCTTATACGACCCATATATTATAATATATTATTTTTTTTTGCATTTCTCGATTGCATTTCTTATTCATTCTCTTTCAGCTTTCACCATAAGCCTGTAATACACCTTCGGTTTTCTGTTCTGAATACTGTTAGTTCAAATGTCAACCATGAATGCGAAATGTCGTCTTTCCATACCTGATTGGCTCACAAAGTAGCTAAATTACAATGTTCATGTCTACACCCAACATAGAGTTACATACTCCTATAGTACATAGAATGGCATTTTGTGATAACATACAAGTGTATTCTCAGTAATGACCGGTTTGATATTTGGAATACAAAAAGATGTTGTTCGTTTCGAGTTGCCATTCATTGAATTCTAGGTTCAATTAAATACATGTACTAATATGAGAGCTAACCCCTACCTCCAGTGTATTAAGTTGGAATATAAGTACGTTTGGTAACAGAACATAACCAGATACCTTATTGTTGTTAACCAAGGCGACGTTTGATCGATCTAGTTAGATTAATATTGGTTAGGATAGCCAATTAGTTTGGACCTGATGACCTGTTCAAAAAGAAGATACCTCTGTTAGTGACGTTCACATGGCCTCACACCACAAAAAGATTCTACAATAGTGGCAATGACAACGAATTACCTTCATATAACGTGATTAGGTTGATCATTACCTTGGAACAAAATATATCAACATCGTGCAAATACGCATATGCGAAAATTTATAAATGTCCCTCGAGTGACAGTACCGTTCAAATCACATGTTTCCTGGCGCGCAATTTTACAAACGCTATGTAAAAAGAAAATTTTCTTGCGAAGATTTGCTTGTTTTGTTTTTCAGCCAAACAGTGAAATTTGCCTTTGCCTGACCAACAATTGAACACACAACACACTTCTGGGCAGAAAACACTGTCATATCACACATTTTCCTGATAACTCTCAACTTTTCCACAAGATTTACTGTCATCCGCAATTGTGGTGAGACTCACATACGGATCTTGGATTAGCTTCGCCTCATTGGATGTTTCCTTCTGGAATCACTTCTATATTTCGCGTTCGAGATTCAAATAATTCGTCCATTCTCATCTTGAAGCATCAAATCATGGACATAGATTATCAAATGACATATTTGAATTAGTTGACGATATATACTAACGTACGACAGAACGACCTATCTATATATAATTTTTTTCATCTACTTTGCCAAATGTTAAGGATCATTTGATGCTCAGTTTACCATGGTTTTGAGAATTACAGTAAGATATATTGCTCCCATCACATGAGAATATCATATGGACTTGAGTCCCTCAAATTCTGGCTCTTGACTACGTGAGTTTCATTGACGCTGATTAGCGTTGATTGCCAAGATTTATCACTGCAGCATTGCGTCTTCCTATCCAAATTAGGGCTTGCCTTGAATCCGCTGTATCCAATCCTTATTTTTGCGCGTGAGTGAAAGAAGAAACATCTTGCATCTGTGATATACCATCATATAAATGGATGAAATCATATGCTGTTAATTTTTGTTGTCCAGATATGATTATAATTTTTGTTTTGTTTTTACTTGTCTTCGTTGATGTATTGGTTCATACTATAGTCATTTAGTAAATTACGCATTATCGTCTCAATATGAGATACGCCTCCATAGTTTACCCTTGAAATACACTGAAGGACTAATAATAGTATGAAACAAGTCAAATAATAGTATGAAACAAGACAATGACGCTCGGGGTGATATGCTTAATCAATTCTATCCTTGGTAAAATGAAAGATTGGCGGCAAAATTAGTGAGACGAATGTGGACAACATGACGTGTGTTCTCGCATCGGAAGGGTGAATGGAAGTTTGTTAGAAAACATTCAGATATCCGGTGATCATTATAACAATCTTTGAATAGTGGATACTACGGGGTCGAATATATGAATATACAACAATAATATTTTTGCTGTTCTAGGAACAACAAGACTATCCTTTTGCAATATATTGTAATAATTGTCACGCAACTATCTAATGTTTTAGAAAAATCACACAATTTGGTTTATGAGCTACTGCGCACTAATTCCAGTATTTGTAGCACACTGTACTAGTACATATATATTTATATGTGCCAGGATACTTGGTGTTGTTCAAACGCGCGCCATCAACAGGCGGGAACCAAGCTAGGATCAAAGTTGGTTGTTAAAAGTCTACACTGAACACCGACTTTGAGGGTTTCCACAATTGATCTCCAATGTTTACAGATTAGCATTACATATAATTTATTCGAACTGGGACATAATATATGAATACAGTGGTAAATTACATTGTACATGAACAAACTACACAAATGTGTCATAGTTCAGTCGAACCCTTTCACATAGCATAAATTTTTAGAATTGATTAAGAGTTTTGTCATTGCCACTGTATACAGTACCATCTTGGAATGAAAGCATTACAGATTCTTACAGGTTTGTGCGATACGACGTCTTAACCGGAACGAAAGGGTCTTAACCAGGACGAAACGGTCTAATTTCATTGTTAGATAGGTTGATATATAATTCTCTCTCGACTGAATTCCATATTTTTGGCCCGGTGTGAAGAAAACACTGTTGCTGACACTTCTTTCAAATATATTTTCAACTCTCAGCTGGGTTTCATTATTAGGAATGGATATAACGAAGCTTTCTAGACACTCAACAACATACCATGCATTTAAGTCATACAGACTACCTTAATTGCGAGCTGGTTCATGAAATAAATATATGTTGATGCATTCATCGATTTACATCGACTGTGGCAGACTCTGTAATCAGATATAGATATAGAAATATAGATGTAGTCGTGAAGAGGCAAGGTCAAGGCATTTTTATTTTTTCAAATTGTCCTGGATCAGCAATGCACGCAAATGACTTGTTGGAAGTTGCCGCCAAAATGAAACTGACGCATCGTTGCTGACTGGCGTAATACGCATTATGCAAAGCACAATAAACGGGTAATGTTCAGCATGAATGACAATTTTTCGCCATTGTTCCTCCTTTCTGAATCCCTAGAATTTTCCATGCTCGTCTAGAGCAACTGTCACATCCAAGGAGTGTCCATATTTATAGGGTAGTGTGTATTTACATATTTGTGTGTATGTGTAACTGGTGTTGGTATATTGGGCTTGTCAACATGCTGGTAGAACTGTTTCTTATTCAGCGTTTACGCCGTCGTGAATCCAATAATGGTAACATTGAAAGGAAATATGTTGTTAGTTCCACAAGTTAAATAAAACAACAACTTTTATTGTCTGAATCTGGTGTGTAATTGGATGATAATATTTTGTCTCATTTTCTTGATGTGCACTGGTGTTCAATCCATGTTTTTTTTTCAACATACGCACCTTGCAATAATAATATTACCAGTATTCCGACCTTGAGGAAGTCACGACAGCACACTGCTGTTATACATGGGTCATGATTATGATAATTCGTCCAAATTATTTTATATTTCTGTTGCTTATAGATTTATATTGTACTCAACAATAAAATGCAATCTTGAGTTCCTACTTATTTTCTGAAGAGGTCAGATGATTCGTTCATGGTCTTACTTAAAATAACACACATTCTGCAATTATGTATTCAGATACGAACTCACTTACCCACCGTTCATATCATATGCGTATGTTTCACTTATAAAGGGACAAAACATTGCTGGTAGTTGTTAATAATGCATATAATGCCTACAACAATTCGTATTGGTACAGCTGACAAAGTAAAACTGACAAAATGTTTTTGACCGGTGTAATACCCATTATGTAAAGCAGAAACCATGAATAGGTGAATATTCTGCACAAGGAGTCTAATATCCTCCTTTGTCGAGCTTTAGTATTTCTTTGGGGGTAAGATCCGGGACATGTCACTACAAATCATTGTTTATTATCAAAGTGTAGGAGTGACAATCTGTATAAACATGTACAAAAGTAAATAGGCTTGTCGTGTGAGATATGTTGCGAACGAATTGGCGAATATGTACCGGTAGATGTTGTTACCTGCAGAACAAAGAAAGTGATTCAATCATTTTAATATTATTGTTACATCCGTGAAAGTAAGAGGCTTTCTAAATTTGAATATCGAGGAAGCCCCGAACACCAAAAAGGTGTACCTGTAGGGAATACTTTGTTTTTGTTTGTTGTGGGACTGAACTGTGAGCATTGCACTCTAACATTTTCGAAGCCAGGGCGCCGAAAAATCATAATTCTTAAGGACCTTTTAATATTGAGCTGTATAAAAAACGCAGTGTGTGATCGACTGCTATATTGGAACAGCGAAATGAACAATCTCCCTCCACATGTAATAAGTTAATGTCGATTTTGTTCTGGCGAGAAGCTGAAATGAATTTTGACGTTCATCTTTGGTTTCAATGGGGGACGGAGTAACTGCAATGTTCCCGAAAGGAACTCCGTGGCAAACCACTGTGTGTGTAACTGATACATATTGCCTATACCTCGTGTGGCATATTTTGCATGGATTTGAACAACGTGGTAATGATCGGAAATTAAATCTTTATGTCAGTAATTAACAATATTTTTCAGCAAGTTGACTGACTAATTTTTTCGTAATGCCAATGATACAAGCCCTGGAAGTCAAGACTCAAACATTACTCATGTAATCACGTTTTGATCCTACTCAAACAGAAGCAGGGCACCTAAAGGATTTTGTGAATATTGTGTTCTAAAGCATTAACTACATGAGTGATATAGAATTTAAATATACACGACATTGATGAATTTTAATAATTCGATTATCAAACACTATTATACAATTCCATGTGTTGGCAAATGCATTTTAAATACTTTGCAGCAGTTTCCAGGTATTATTTACTATGGCAATGATAACAACACAAAAGAGAAATAACAACTTGTAATGATTAGTTTTGATGGACACGTCAACATTCACGGTACAGGTCAATACATGAAGAACAATTCAATATATTTTATCCTTTTTGTTCATTTCGACCTGTCGATTTCAAAACATGATCATACTATTTACACCATTACGATTATACAATTTGTACCTACAGTAACATGTATACTGTGAATAATTTTCGAACACACAATATCATTGGTAATACATATGAAAATGGAAACAACATCTATATACCATCTATATAATAGATACCACTATACTAGTACTTGAAAGTTCAATTGACCAGCAACGAGGGTGCATGCCATATACGAATATGCGTGCATATGAATTAAGAAAAGTGTTGGGATAAATATATTCCAATGAGGTCGATTAATGCACATACAATAAAAAGCGGGCCATACATACGCCTAATAATAGAGACATAATTAAGTTCCCATCTTGTCCATCGACTTGGGTTAGTCTTGGTCCAATACGTTGTGGAGTGTGACCGGTCCTTAGAGCTTCGTGTCTTCGCTCTGGTCTCGTAGTGTTCTCAACAAAGCCCCCAGCGCTCCAAAATAACTCGAATACTTCAGAAAGTGACACTCATATTGAACACCCTGTAAAAATATCATTTATTATGAACACAATTAACAATTTTCAATTGCACGTACAATACAATTTTTTTTGCAGTAGTGAACACTGCATGTTAAAACATACATCAACTTACCGGAAGTTAAAACTCAGTTAGAATGACATGTGCTAACTTATACGGTAATATCACCATAGCCTAGGTCACACTGAACATGGTAGCTACATGGTCACAGTGGAGCCTAAATCATGTAGCACAACCCAATGTGGCTGAGGCTTAACTAGTATACCCGATAGGAGTTATCACTTTACACCCACATCGACACCTACCGAGGGGTTCATGACACAGCGGACCCCGATAGCCTTGCCTATCTCGTCCCGGACTATCTGGCTGCCAGTGAAGCCTCCACACATGACGATCCGCCGTACTCCCGCCAGCATGGCCGAGCTGAGACAGAACTGGGCCACGTCCTGGCATACTGTGGTCAGCAGGGCCGCCACCTTGTCCTCTCGGCTAGCGGAGTCTGGGGGATAAAGTCAAGTTCTCACTGAAAATTTTCTTACTTTTTTACCATAAGCATGCTATGAAGACGAATAGATAATCTTTGAAACTGAGAATAGCACGTTAGCAATATCTCGACTACATGTATGTATTTGTTATTTGTGCTTGACGATTTAGATACCGTTGACTCAATCACATCCAACAATTGAGCTTTCGATTCACGGTTACACACGGCCATGTATGTATGAGGTATGGGGGTGGGAGGGAGGGGCGGCGGTTAGACCTGCACCTGTATCTCCGGGGTTGACCCGTCCGAAGGAATACAGGGCCGCGTCCTCCGGCGTGCTGGCGTATATGTCATCGGCTCCGCCCGTCTTGACGTGGCGGCCCACAAGGTTCAAGGCCTCCTGGTCACCACGGCTTGCCAGGGACAACAGCTCGTCGTAACTCTATAGAGCAGAGCATTCGTATTTTTTTTCGCATTGGCGAACCAGACAATTAGGTACTACGTTTCATAATCAACGTTGAATGTTAGAAACTCGGGAGGGAAATTGGTTCCATGTCATATTTCTCTGTAACAGATATAACAAACAATTTATTGATCAGGCGTGGATATGGATAACTATGTTGAAAATGCATTTGCAAACAAATTTGTCTTTCAGTTTAATTTCCATTAGTTCATATCTACTAACAAAGAACAGTCCTTCCCCACCAGTCACCAGCCATCCCCGTCAGTTCCTCCTCCCAACCCGTGCCACCGGCTCCCTAACCCCGAGACTCACCCCTGCGCCTGTCAGTAACTGTCCCAGACCGAGAAACATCCTACCACAACGCGTCGACATGTCCATAAACGTGTACGAACCGTCCTCCTGCACCTGCAGTATAACAGAAAATTATTATGCTTCGCCAAGATTGTCTCATTTACATACAGCCAAGATTGTCTCATTGTGTCTTTTGATAAAGTAATTGGTCGGGCTTTGTTTCTATTGCAAGATGTTGTATTTTATGTTCGTTATTGGAATCATCAACATTTGGCTGTATTGGTGGTAATAGATCGATACTTACATTATAATCCAATTAACCATAGGATTTCATTATGAGTGCCATATGCATGCTTGTTATATAGCACTAGAAATTAGCACTGTCTTGTTTTTCAAACTCATCGAGTAATACTGTGTAAGTTTATATTTTGTCAATTATTTGGTTCTAAAATAGGCGTGTTTACATGGTTCACATGTGCTAACGAACCTTTAGTGTAGCAACGGCTGATCCCAGCAAACAAAGCAGGACCGGGAACGCCTCGTTGTCTTTGCTCTGATGTGCCTCTTTAAGTGCTTCCTTCTGATCCGTTTGCTTCTCGGCAGTGGTGGCTTGGCTGGGTGATGATTCTTGTCCCGCACCAGAAGGCTTACTGTCCGCTTCCTTCGTGAACGACCCCATGTCGGCATCTGGGTCGTCAGTTTTCATTTTTGCGAATAGCGCCATGAATTCGCCTATCTGTTTCTGCGTGTAGGCTAAAACAACTGGTGACGGAGGCTGAACGATATCCTCGAAGTCCAAGTTCTTCGCGAGGAACCGATAGGCGTCTGCGAAACAGGTACCTTCGTTCTTGTTGTCTATTCTGTGGGGAGGGGGCGGGAGAAGGGGCAATCATTGTAATACAGTAAAACCCCGATTAACCGAAATTTCGATTATCGGATTTTCCCTAATGTCACCAATCAAATCATGAACATTTTATAATCAATCGATTTGAAAGCAATATTTCCGGGCTTCATAATTTAACAATTGTCAGTTTCACAATGACGCACTATATGTAGCCTACTAACACAATGCCAAGTTGCTTGTCCAAAGCCGCCTTATGCTCGGTAAAGCCGTTCCCACAAGTATGCACGGTCAAACCCTTCCCCACACTGTCCGGACACTGCTCCTTGATCAGTCCCACCGCCTCCAGAGTGCGATCACGCGGGTACAACGCGAAACGCACGCGTACAACGTCCCCCTCCGGTCTGGCGTACGCCACTTTCATCATTGTGCCGCCTTGAAAAAGGCCACATTAGGGTGTGGTAAATGTATTACATATAAATTGGTTATATTATACAATTTATATTCTTAACATATATGAAACGCATATGAAATTAAACCAAAACTCAAATTATTCATGTCCCAACGAAGTCACGAATATACATCGATACCATATCAAACTTTCAGTTTTACCAGCTTTTACATGTATGAATAACAGTTTGACATATTACATGCATACTCGTTTAAGTATGACCATAGATTAAGATAGGCCATTACTAATTCTCAATGTAGTAATCTAGAGACAATGTCTTACCGATATCCATGGCAAAACCCGACTTGACCGACAACTTATCTGCCGGAATATCTAAGAATTCTTCTCCCGTCGACGCCATTGCTTCTCTCCGACGTTCGTCTGATATTGGTGACTGAAGACTTAATTCAGACCAACCTGCGAGCCTGAAACGATGGTAGTAATGTCATACACACGAACAAAGTAGCATACATGACTACTAAATGTACACGAACATATATAACATACTGTATCTGTCGGTGCTAACTATATGTACACGCATGCGCCAAATTACGTTTTCGCAGTGTTCGGATGACCACCGTGCTAGGAAGAACTGTCAACATGGGGTCGTGCATGATCGATACCGCATATAAGCCGAAGAAACATTTTTTACATGTTGAATGTTCTATGGACCTAACAATAGTGTTTCACTTCATGTAAACAGGGAATCAAACATAAGAGTGTTTAGGCACCATGCACTTACCGTAGTGAAACTCTCAGACAGTGCCAGAATACGCTAGATAGTTAACACAAAGCCGTTGTTTTAGTCGTACATGTCAGAGGTTCAATTACCAGATTACCCACTACACTACTCGATCGAGGCCCCGTTGACTGACCCAGTTTTCACAGAGATCACGGCGGACAGGCGAAATCATGTGGCTCATTGACCGATGTGCTCATAATTGCCTTAAGTTTGTGCACAAGTGTTGCGCCAGTCTGTTCGCTTAATGTGTTACTATTCGATAATGTGCTACATCGTTCGCTGAGTGTTTTTTTTTAATCTGTGAAATAACGGCATATCCCAAGACAGTACAGTGCAGGGGCGGATCCAGGAATTTGAAAAGAGGGGGTCCAACATTATACGGCGTGTGGTCTGGGGCCCGCTCAAGGGCCCCAGAAGCCAGAGTCTTTGTTCTGTCCTGTGGTAGCTTCCTGGTATCTCCTGGGTGTAAATCCCACTTCTTGCACCTGGTATTTTTGTAAAAAAAGTTGTGAGTGAAGCGAGCCTATCCCAGTATGGGTCTGGGGCCCGCTCAAGAAACCATGAAGCCAGAGTCTTTTTTATGACTTGAGGTAAGTTGATGGCATCTCCTGGGTATAATTTTCATTTGAATACACATTTATCGCCATACTTCCATAATAAATGCAAAAGCTAGAAACGAAGCGAACCGTCTCGGCTTGGGGGAATGGGGGGGGGGGGGGGGGGTTGGGCCTGCTGAGGGGCCCAGAAGTCATAGCCCTATTAATGTTCTGAACTTATTTTGTGGCCTCCTCCTGGGAATAAATTGCACTTAAAAATTCATCGATGACCATGTTCTGGAAACATTGGTAGAAAGTAGGAGGGAAGCTATTCATTTGGGCCGGGGTTCTGGGGCCCGCTCAAGGGACCCAGAATTCATAACCCTTTTATGTTCTGAACTTATTTTGTGGCATTCTCCTGGGAATAAATTGCACTTAAAAATTCATCGATGACCATGTTCTGGAAACGTTGGTAGAATGTAGAAGGGAAGCTATCCATTTGGGACGGGGGTCCATTTGGCCTGCTCAAGGGCTCCAGAATTCATAACCCTTTTTATGTTCTGAACTTATTTTGTGGCTTTCTCCTGGTAAATAAATTGCACTTAAAAATTCATCGATGACCATGTTTTGGAAAGTTTGTGAAAAATTTACATGTAGAAAAAAAAAGCTACACATTTGGGACGGGGGTCCTGAAGCCTGCCCAAAGGCCCCAGAAGTCATAGCCTTCCTTATGTTCTGAACTAATTTTGTGCCCTTCCCTGGTAATGGTTGCACTTAAGAATTCGTTGATGACCATGTTCTGGAAAGTTGGTAAAAAGGTGAAAGAGAAGCTGGACATTTGGGCCGGGGATCGGAGCCCACTGAAGGGCCCCAGAAATCATAGCCTTTTTATGTTCTGAATTAATTTAGTGGCTCTCCTCGGTATATATTGCACTTAAAAATTCATTGATGACTATGTCCTGAAAAGTTGGTAAAAAAAAAACGTAGAAGGGAATCTGCACATTTGGGTGGGGGGTCCCGAGGACCCCCAGAAGCCAGACCACTTTTTATGTCCTGTGGTAGCTTCCCGGTCTCTCCTGAGAATACATTTCGAACAAACTCACCATGATCAACTTGTTCTTAAACATTGTGTTTTAACATCATTTTTCTCGGGCAGGAAGGCTGAACCCGCCTATGTATATGTATTTTTTTTTCGAAAAGGGGGGGTCCTGACCCCAGCAACCCCCCCTCTAAATCCGCTACTGCAGTGCATGCTAACGTCCATTTATATTTATCGGGGGAGTGGGGGGGGGGGGGGGAGGGGGCTGGATGGCGAACAGTTCGGAGCTGAATCTGTATCTGATGACCTTGGAAGGTTAGAACGGCCATTTCAGAAAAAAAACCACCCTACCATTTTATGAACTATATGGCACAACATCGTAATATCTGTAGCCCTTGTGTACGGTGGCTTCTATCTGCCATAAATAGTAGTTTAGATTTTTGCTCCAGTTAGAATTAAAAATACAAATATTAACACGTCGGATATGAAATGTCTGAAATGTTTTCGACGCGTCTGAAATGTTTTCAAACGCGTCAGAATTGTTTTCGAAGTGTCGATAATTATTTCCCATGTGTTAATATTTGTATTTTTAATTCTAGCTGGAGCAAATGTCTAAACTACTAATTGTGGCAGATAGAAGCCACCGTACCTGAGCTATTTTTTTAGAATATAAACTTCACTGGTCGTATGTGGAATACATGACAGGATATGACTGTATCAACATAAATCTTATTTTACAATAGGTAGAGCGTGTACTCTGTTGTTTTTATTTAATTCCTACAGGGAATTCCTACAGGGACACAAAACCTAATACGCACGATAAATCATCGATATATACGCAAAATAAATCCTTAATCTCGTGAATAGAAAGAGCAATACATTAGATATTATATATATTGCAATACCAATTCTTTCTGCTTCCCGTAATGGGTATCACACAAGTCGGAAACGCTCAGTTACTTTCACTTCGTCGACTGATTGCTGAATGCATTTTGACCAATTATAAGTTGCAGGGGTTTTCAGGTTACCGTACCTTTGGTCCTATAACCTATTGCCATGGCGTTGCGTCCGTCGTCGTCGTCGTCCATCTACATTTTATCTTTAAGGTTTACGGTCGAATCTTTCTGAAATTTTGCACAAAAATGCCTAAAGATATAAGAGGGACATATTTTTTTCAATTTTTTTTTATTTTCGCAGCTTTTTCAAAATGGCGGCCATTTTTCAACGAAAAATGACCAGTTTGGGACTTTGGCGGCCATTTTCTCAAAAACTGTGTGACCACTTTTGAGTTTTTTGTTTCAAAAGATTCCCCTCATATACCTCTGTGACGTGTATATGTTTCATTGCCCTTGAATCGCTGGTCTACATGTGGCAGCCATTTTGATTTTTTTCCGATGGGTCCCAAATGGGACTTTCCCATGTTAAATTATCCTATGCTTTATATTGGGAAACATTTTTCCTGATATCTCACTTAATATTGAGATTAGAGATTAGGAATCAATTGTGGACATATAGGAAATGATATATGCCGAATATTCTAGTGACTTGGGTTTAACCTTTGACCTAATTTTCAAGGTCATAGCACAAAATGGCTAATATCTCGCTTACCATCGACTTTACAGCTTAGGAATCAATTTTGAATATATAGGAAATGATGTATGCCGAATATTTTCATAGCACAAAATGGCTAATATCTCGCTTGTGATCGACTATACAGCTTAGGAATCAATTGTGGACCTATAAGAAATGATACATGCTGAATATTGTCATGACCTTAAATTTCACCTTTGATCTCATTTTCAAGGTCAGAGCACAAAATGGCTAATATTTCGCTTATTATCGACTTCACAGATTACGAATCAATTGTGCACATATAGTAAATGAGATATACTTGATAGTCTCTTGACCTTGAGCTTGACCTTGCACCTCATTTTCGAGGTCAATGCACAAAATGGGTAAAATCTCGTTTATCATCGCCTTTACAGATTAGGAATCAATTGTGCACATATGGGAAATCATATATGCTGAATATTCTAATGACCTTTACCTTGACCTTGAACCTCATTTTCAAGGTCAAAGCACAAAATGGGTAATGTATCGCTCATTATTGACTTCACAGATTAGGAATCGATTGTGCACATATAGGAAATGATATACACCGAATATTCTGATGATCTTGAACTTGACCTTCGACACTATTTTCAAGATCAGAGCACAAAATGACTGGTGTCTCGCTTAATTTCAACTTAACAGGTTGGGAATCAGCTGTGGACACATAGTAAATGGTATATGTCGAATATTCTCATAATTATTGGTTTGCTCTTTGACCTCATTTTCAATGTCACAGAACAAAATGGTTATTATCTTGCTTATCATTGACTTCACAGCTAGGGAATCAATTGTGAACACATAGGAAATGATACATGCTGAATATTGTTATGACCTTGAAATCCTTGTTTTCAAAGACAGAGCACCAAATGACTAATATCTTGCTGATTATTGACTCTACAGTTTGTGAACCGGTCCGATTGTGTACATATAGGAATTTATATAGGCTGAAAATTCTTATAAACTTTGACCTTTGAAATTGACCTTTGACATTATTTTCAAGGTTAGAGCACAACATGGCTAATATATATATCTTGTTTGTTAGCAACTTTATGGCTTAAGAATCAATTGTGTACATATGAAATGATATATGCTGAATATTGATATGACCTTGAATTTGACCTTAGACCTCTGTATGGAGTAAATTCCTAGAACATTTCAAGCTCAATACAGCAATTTTGAAAAAAAAGTTGATTTAAAACTAAACATTTTTCCGGTAACCTTTCTGAGCTCTTGGGCTAATTTTATTAATGGACAAATGTGAAATCATGTGTAAATGTCCAGTTGCAAGTGTTGGTAATTTCACGTGAATCCGTGTACGAATCAACGCATGCTTTCCAACGCCTCGATATTCTGAAAATGACAATAAAGAAACCTAATTAGTAATCGACTTGACATCATGGACGGTACAATTTGTTATGAAATGGATGGCCCCCTTCCCGTGCACCTTTTGCAATATACATACGGGTTTGAAGCGGTGTAGGTCATATTATAATGTTCGTTATTTGGTGGCATACATGCATGATAATGTCATATCCATTCAAACGGTTCGTGTACCTGCAGTTTTAGATTTTTGGAAAATGAATTCATAATGTCACTGCACAGTTTTGAACACCCTGTATATACTCAATTATTTTACCTTTTAAACATATATCTGAATCAACAATTCTACAGAACCATGTTAATGGTGGCTAAGACCTATCTGCACTCGACCTAGATGGGTAGAATGAACGAATGAATTTAATCTCGTTAAACCCCAAAATTGGTTTCCTACAATTAGTTACAGTGCTACTTTGGAATGTTGATGGGCGAAGTTAGTGTATTTTGTTGAGGGTGAGTACGGTCAGAGCGCTAAATCTTGTCACGGAGTGGTGTAATTCGTCTGTGATTTTTTTGCACCTTTGAGCAAGTTCGCCATTCCTGTGTGAAGTTACCTTTATTGTATTTTGCATAAATATTTCATAGAATTCCCGACGTATACGTTCACCAGATATGGACATGCAACACATTCATTGGATGTGCTACCCGTATGCCAAATCATTATCCGATTAAAACTTTTTTTCCAAGCGTTGGCTCAACTTTCGTGAAACGTACCACACGGCGGTGACTGGATTCAAATATATGTTTTTTTTTCATCATAGTCATCATAATCAATGTATATCATACAACATTATAAGACTCCAATAATTATGAATTGGAGTATGGCCTTATTCAGCCACTGTTTAGAAATCAATGTGGACCCAAGTTCCACCTGAAAATGTTACCGACTTCAAAATATATACAACTGTTTTTGGCTTCTCTCCTTGCAGAACAGTTTTGCAAAACAATCACACAAAGCACAATTTATTGATGTCCAAGACCTATGTGTACTCAGTCGAGGTGAATAAACGGGACAAATGATGTCTCGGTGAGCCCACGAATTGGTTCACTATATGTGATTTGAGTGCTGTTTTAGAATGTTCTGTGGGCAGTTAGAGTATTTTGTTGGGGTTAAGACGGTCAGAGATATACATGCATGCATGGATAGGGTAGGGTATAATTTGTATGCGATTTTACTGCTTAGTACTTAAGTGGACGTATTTATAACTAAAATTGTATTAGTGACATTTAAATTCAATTTTTATTGATTAAAACATTGTGGAATATACAACACAATTAGTGCAAATAATTCAAAGATAAATAATTAGAAAATATTACAGACGACAGTATTCCCATCTCACGGATACGGTGTACAATGTGTTCTTCATTTTTCCCATCGTGAGAGAGACAGTTGGCACGGATACGCCAGGGGTCACAGTTGTTTCCACGTTGCCTTTTCGGTTGACCGGTACATATTATAATTCAGCATTCGATTATGATCAAAACCATGGGATTGCATCTGAGACTGGCGACCCATGTGAAAAGTCCACTTTCAGATTATGAGAGCAGCCGATCTCTAACGTCTTGAAATCTGCATAATTGTACAACAATATCTACTTGTCTGTTTTTCTTTCTTTGTAATGCTTAAACTGACTTATTCAAAGATATATTTAATGTGAAAAAATTGTGACCTCACACTTATGTAACAACGAAAACTATAGCGTCTCATTTGAAAGCAGTTGGAGAGAAAAAAAACCAACTGGCTATAGCAAACCATCATACCCTGTACATTGGTAACTTATTCTCGTTGATACTGTATTACAAAATCCATCCATCAAATATTTGTTTTGATCGATAGTGTACATAGGTGTTTGGCAATTCATGTGTTGAACCTTGATTTGTAAACTATACCATACACGTGCTATCCTGATCTGTTAACTATACCATGTGCTATACTAATGTATACCATCCAGTTTGGAGGCAATAGGCCTAAACACATATATACATTATTTCCCGTCTCTTTGTAGTGAAAGCTGAAAAGCAGGAAAGCAGCCAGGTATTGTACGACATTGTTATCAATATTCATACCTCACATCATCGAAACCCTCTTCATAGAGGTAATTACCAATAACAAACCAATTATAGTCGGCGTAGTTTACAGACCCAACACACCACCACTAGCTGATATTGACATATTTACTGAACATATTATAAACATAATTTCAACAATCAATACTACTGATAAATCATTGATCTTACTGGGAGACTTCAACATAAACCTACTTAACTATGACGTGCACCGTAAAACAAACGAATTTATCGACGACTTGATAGCAAGAGGAGTCATTCCTTTAATTACTAAACCTACGAGAATAACGAATCACTCCGCCACTCTGATAGACCACATATATACTAATATTTTGTCGGACACTACTGAAATCCGGTCAGGTATAATTATAACAGATGTCTCTGATCACTTCGGTGCTTTTTCAATTATCAACAATTCAATTTTAGGAAAATCGAAACAATCTGAACATGTCCGTTTCTTTAGTGAAAAGAACATATCTAATTTTCAGGAAACGTTGAAAACTTTGAACTTCCAACCTGTTTTATCAAAAACCTGTGTAAATGAAGCTTACGACACTTTCATGTGCCTGTATAAAACCGCCTTTGATAAATGTTTTCCAATTAAATCAATATCTGCTTCTAACAAATTTGTTAAACATCAACCATGGTTCACCAGGGGACTCTTAGCCTCATCTATTCGAAAGACAAAACTTCACAAAATTAAAATAAATAATCCCACTAATGAAAATACTAGTAAATACAAAAACTACTGTACCATTTATAATAAGCTCCGCAAACTGGCAAAGAAAATGTATTACAGTAATTTACTAATACGCCACAAGAATGATATGAAGCAAACCTGGAAAATTTTGAAAGGAGCCTTAAATTTCTCAAATGCTGCCAACACATTACCGACTTCTTTCACAATCAATAATAAACATACTTCCGATAAAACTGAGATATCGAATGCATTCAATAACTACTTTACAAATATCGGTCAAAAACTAAATCAAACGATCAAACCCGTAGACGGACAACAGCAAAATTTCGATGATAAAATAAACAATAGTATATTCCTCAAACCAATTCTTCCTAGCGACGTGGTCACCGCAGCTAATAATCAAAAATCGAAATCGAGCCACGGTCACGATGAGATCTCCAGCAAAATAATGAAATCAACAATTCATGAAGTCAAAGAATCACTGGCCTATATTTTCAATCTTAGTATGAAAAATGGAACTGTTCCTGATAATATGAAAATTGCTAAAGTAGTGCCAATTTACAAATCTGGAGATAAAACCCATATAGAAAACTACAGACCTATCAGTCTACTCCCTACCTTTTCTAAATTACTAGAACGCATCATATACAAACAAATCCTTACTTTTCTTGAAAAACATGATTATTTTTATGAACACCAATACGGATTCAGACCGAAACACTCCACTATTCATCCTGTGCTACATCTATTAAAATCAATCACTGAAGAAAACAACAAATCATCAAAACATTTTACTCTTGCTATCTTTATCGATCTCAGTAAAGCCTTCGATACGTTGTCTCATAAAATATTGCTAAGTAAATTATTTAACTGTGGCATACGAGGTGTTTGTAATAAGTGGATTGAAAGCTATTTGTCAGGACGAAAACAATATACAGAATTCTACGGTTGTAAATCCGATGAAACTTTCACTCACTGCGGCGTACCCAAAGGCTCGATCCTTGGTCCCCTATTATTTTTAATTTATATAAATGATTTATCGAAATGCACGTCGCTTAACTTACTTTCATATGCTGATGACACAACATTATATATTAGTGGTAATGATTTAAAACACACAATGTCCGTCGTGAATAAAGAACTGACATCGGTCTCAAACTGGCTAAAATTGAATAAATTATCTCTAAACATTATGAAAACAAATTACATGATCTTCTCTTCAAATTCTAATCAGAACTTACTGGTTGAAAGAAATATTTTTATAGACAACACCCCCATTCACTGCGTCAATGTCGACAATAAACCTGAAGTTAAATTCCTAGGATTAATACTTGATCCCAACCTAACTTGGATTTCCCATATAAATTATGTAAAAAACAAAATCTCCAAAACCATTTATTTCTTGAACAAAGCCAAACGTAGCCTCCCGCAAGATTGTATTAAAACTCTGTATTTGTCTCTCGTGCAGAGCCATATCTTATACGGGATATTGGCCTGGGGTAACAGTAAATCATTAGACAAAATTCTAAAACTACAAAAACAATGCGTACGTATTATAAATAAAGTTCATTATCGATCTCACACTGACTCTATTTTCCAACAACACCATATTCTCAAAGTACACGATCTCTACCGTATTCAAGCTTCCCTATTTGCTTATGATTATGTAAACGGACGACTACCGACATCTTTCACAAAATTCTACCCAAATCCGAAAACAAACGACATTAAAACCAGGCAACAAATGTCTCTTTATTTACCAAAGCCCAGAACTAATTTTTCAATCAACTCCCCTTACTACAAAATCGCCAATATTTGGAACGAACTTCCACATCGGTTCAAGAATAATACGCATCGTAACATATTTAAGCGAGATCTTAAAGTGGACACTTTGAATAAATATGATAGTTCTGTAAAAATGCTCAAATCCGAGATGTGAAGATTGTTGTCAATCCTGAATATAATACCATATACAGTAAATCTCTCATGATTGTCATTGTCATTATAACAAACGAGTACTCTACCGCATCCCGGTCTTGCGGGTGGAAACACATGGACACACATGTAAATTATAGACGTGATACATAGAAGTATATCAGAGGTATAAGTCTCCATGTGTTTTCACCAAATACTGCCTTGATCATGCCTCTCCGGCCCATAGCTGGCGTCCGCGTCTCTTCGGGGTATCGCTGGGCTGCGTGGGGTCAGTCACGGGGTCGCGCTCGGTGACTCACACACATGGAGTACAAATCGTTCATTTATTTTTTTTTCTATCCTTCACGAATTATATTCTTGTTGCTTTTATTATTTTCCGAAGGGCAGTACGGGAAGACAGCCCATGGCTACGTTCTGTCCTCAACAGCATATATGTTTTTTTTTGTAAAATAGTCTGTAAATATTATATGTGTGCTGTTGAAATAAACATAATTTATAATTGTACGACAATGTACGGCAAAGAAAAGAATGCTTAAATATGGAGATAATTGTCACGCTTTAAACACTTTGTCTTATGAAAATCGAAGAACGCCGTATATCACACTGATATCAATAATGCTCAGCAGGCCATTCAGTTCAAGTCACTCAAATTACATAAGTAATCTCAAATTTGGAACAATAAACTGTGAATACTCCAGCAAATGCAATAATTGCAATGAGACTGAAGTTTGAGATGATTGCAAGCAGCCGTTCGCCAGTCCTTTCAAGGTTCCATTAGTCTCGGAAACTTGAAAGCAAATGCAATTCAAACTCCGAAATGCAATTAAAAACTGTCAGTGCACAATAATCCCAATTGATGATCTGGGTTGGTCTCCGTATATAAGAGCTGTTGTCCGAACTAACTCTTCACTCTCACAGTTCACTTATCATTTCAATGACTGAATACCTCATCTAAAGTCTGACATATATAAAAAATATCATGGAGGGTGTCTTCGATTATGGAGCTGGCTATGTTCATAACGACGTTATGTCACATGCTAACGGTGCATCACAAAACTGGTCAAACGGCAAAATGATCTCGCAAATGTTTGATGCAACCTTCGACAACACCAATGTGATTTCCAGCGCAAGCAATTTGTCCGCTTTGCAGACGAACGATTGTCTTGTAAATGATGAGAAGATTCGTGACGACGATAATAAGTGTATGTAATATACATTTATGAAAAATTACATATGGACATAAGTTGAACATTTATTTGTTATTGATATTACTAGCTCTGTTAATATCCTGATCATTATTGCAGCCTTTCCCAAGCGTAAGAGGGAGCGGACGGTATATACCCCAGGTCAACTGCGCCTCCTGGAGGGGGTTTTCAACACTACACAGTACCCGGATATTGCTACTCGAAAACAGATAGCTGCATCACTGAACGTCTCCGAGTTCAAAATCCAGGTATGCGTCCAACTGAGTTCAGTGTTTGTATGAACAGTACGTCCTATGCATCATACTGGAATCAAAATATTAACATTGGTGACTTTTTGCATGTCAGCCATGTTGCATTTGACATGTAGTTAAGGCATGAACTATAATCGTTGCTTTGTTTATTCTTACAGGTTTGGTTCAGAAACAGACGTGTGAAAAACAGACAACAAGAACAGCTCAAGGAATCCGGGTCCTGTCTCCCACAAATTCCATTTCCATCTTATCCCCAACCTTCACAACTTCAAACGAGGAATAGTGATTCTCAAAAGCAACCTGGCAGTGCAGATGAAATTGTCAAAACACCCTTGACATGTGACAGTTCTGACCAGTGGAGCGTCAGTTCACCTGCTACACCATCGTCATCGGGCAGCACCAGTCCTGTGTCTTTCAAGTTGGATGGTAAGATAGTGTTCCACATTCAGTTTTCCACCCGGTCTAAGCCATCTTTTATTTTAATTCCATCACATGGATCGATCATACCTGGTACGCCTAAAACTATATACTGCCTGTTCTGGTTGCTTGAACCAGATTTTGATGAAGGGATAAAATAGAACGAAAATGTACCTTTAGAAAGGAAATACATCTTGAAATACACTGAGACATATCGATATGAAACACATCAATGTAACTTTCAGGTCCGATGAAGTTGCCATTTGGTCGACGAAGACTGCGAGAAAGAACCAACTTCTCCAACAGACAACTCACACAACTCGAGGAGTTGTTCAGCATCGTTCAATATCCAGACATCGTACAGAGGAAAGAACTCGCCGCTAAACTCGAACTCCAAGAATCCAAAATACAGGTATATTTTCCATGATTATTTTGCGTCATTGTCTTTATCAGCGGTGGTTTTCTAATGGTTTCACCCTCATTATCATTTGAAAGAACCCATTGCTCTTTAATATGATATACCACATATTTGTTTTTTTCCCAATGCACGATGCTATTGTTTTCAAATTGAATATAATTTTTTTTTTGCAGATTTGGTTCAAGAACCGAAGAGCCAAAAATCGCGACCAAAACAAAGTTAAAGCCACAACACCTAAAGAAACCAATGCTACTACAGTCCAGGAAAATACAGTGTCGTCTTCTGCCACCAAAATCCCAGCTCTTCCGTCATCAGACCTGCCCAAAGTGAATATCGCGTGGGGATCTTGTCCCGCTAAAGCTTCACAGAACCAATGCAGTATGATGGAATCAACAACGATGGGGAATCCAGTATATCCTAATCCTACAACATGCGATGTGAATTATGAACAAATTGACAACCTTCCATACCAACAACAGCACGACGTGTACCAAGATCAAGTCGGCTACAACATTGGCTATTCAAACCCACAAATGCAGTGCGATCAAGCAGCGAATGGATTCATAAGTGGACCTGGATATCAGCATGGTATCCTGGAGGGTTGCTTTGGAAATTCATTCCAGACACAGGGTGCATACCAGGCTGGAAACACAAATATGTACGGCAATGCACAGTATAACGGAAATGGGATGAATCAACCAGATAGTTACATAACTGATGAATTCCTAGGCGATATTTTCAGCCAGGTTGATTCTGCTCTACAAGGCGTTAACCAGAATGATTGGAATCAACAACACTACATACCTGGCTATGCGGGCTTGTAACATAAGGAGAGTTGACCAGACAACATACTCTGATTGTATTATAAATACTTCATATCTACCTCGAAACATTTCACGTTTCCTCACATGCATACATGGGCCTGCAATGTATATATGTAAAATATATTTTCGAGTCTACTTCATTCGCATCTATTTACATGTTTTTATTCTGCTATGTGTATATATGTATTTATGCATAATTGCTTGTAGAGAAAATATTTTTGTATATATTGTTCACCGTGCGATGTTTTGTTATATCTGTAACATGATATATTGTACGTGATTGACAATTAAAATAAAGTTCTTCGAACATTGGTTTTGTACTTCTACACAGTATTGGACTGTTCGACTCAGATTAGATACATTCACGAGGTATACAAAATGTTTTGGTTTTACTCAAAATTATTATTAACCCTTGAATGGCAATTGGCACGTTGTCTGATAAACTAAATGAACTGATGTTCAGCTGCTTAGGTCGCCATCAGTATGTAAATTAATCAACAAATAGCAGCTATATCATACAAGTAATTATAATATTAAATGTACACATTTTCTGGAAACAAAAGGTCCCGGATCCCCCAAACCTGACACAAGAAGGACCCCAATATGTTATCATATCATGGCGTAGGCCCACGTACAACGGCAAAAATCATCTGGGTGTGCGCATAGCATGCGCAACAGACCATGCCGATCAGTATCCATTAGCAATTTAGCTACACAAGGACGTACCCGCTCGTTCCGGCAAATATACATCAAATTATCTGATCACTCTGCGATGCGACTTGATGAGTCTCGGAAAAGCAATACTAAACTAATTAGTATTACATCCTCCCTCAGACAATGCCCCCATCTGTAAAGACTCCCGACCCCCCCCCCCCCTGTAAAGTTTTTTTCCCATAGCGCTGTGAAGAGTTTTAAAATGTATAAGAACCCCTCTAATACGACACCCCCTAGATAAGACCTCAATTTTGTGGCAGAATGGTACGTCTTGTTTGAGTGGGACCACTGTATACGCTCGTTTATGGCTCTGGGCCAATGTGACGAAGACAATCACAACCTTTCGCAATGAAGGAATATTAGACAGTTAATGCCATCAGGTGTGGATAGTAACAAAGAAAGTGTTCGGTCTGGATTTGTGTTCTGTTCATATTGTTTTTCTTCGGTTTTCCATTAACATCTTCTGAATTGTGTTCTATGGTATACTCTGATTGGTAAAATAATACTAATCAGGCCCGACAGACAAATACCCGTCCTTTTCTCGTAAAGTCAATTAATCCCAAGCATGCAACAATATGATTACCATTTTATTCGCCGTATGATTTTACGCAAAACAATGACCAATTCGTCTTGTGTGTTCAGCAACCGAGAGTGAACGCAGCTGTGCAAGACGCTTTCATTCGATTCCGTTGTAGGTTATGGGTTTCTAGATGTCAAGTTTGATATCTATTTCAGAGAATTGTACTAATATGCACATCAAAATTGTGTAACGATTCACAAAATGGGACATTAAAACACATAGACTTTTCCAATAATATACTGACCTGAGTATAAATTAACCTAAGTATAAATCAACCTGCCAGTATCAGGAAAAAGGACAAACAAATTCCCCCATAATATCTCGCGGCTCTGTTGGTAGGGAAGAAGACACCAAATAGCAATCAAGCCGCCATATCACGTTATCCAATGAAATTCATTCTTCCAGAGTAATGTGACTTGCAGGTCAATTCACAAATTGGCCCACACAATTCACAAAATGCCATGCATATGTCCGGAGATAGGCCCCCAGCAACTGCATTCGAGGTCGGGTTTATCTCAATTTAAAGTGGAGAAAGAAATCCCACATAGAAAAGAAGTTTTCAGTTTTGATGCCTTCGGCACGTGACAAGAATATAAGTATCAATCTATTACCACCAATACAAATTCAATATCTGCGACGATGTTTCGACTGCGAGTAATTAACAGAATGCGAAAGATTTATTCATTTTCATTTATTTATTTATTATTCTGACATGTGATATACATTTAAACATTCATAATATGTAAAAACAAATCACCCAGCCATTCTGGCTTATATGTCAGCATACATTAAAATGTGTCAAATGGACGTCAAAGTTATTTGGATTGGTACATAACATCTAGTCTTATTTTCCATGCATCTAGTAGGTATTTTGCAAAATATTTAGAACCACTGTTTACAATGAATATGAACTTTTCAGAAGCCGTTTTTCCTTAAATTTGGGGTCCAATCGTTCCAATTGGCTATACAATATGAATCTTTCTTTTGAGTATTCTAAATAAGTAGAAATAAAGTGTAATTTATCCTCAATATCACCGTTTTTACATATTTGACATGTCCTATCTTGTAACAAAGTTCGATCAAATCTTCCTGTTTCGATATGCAACTGTAAAATACCACACCTTAATTTTGCAATAATAGATCTTTGGCATCGGTTACGAATATTGACAATATAAGACTCTGTTTTATACTCACTTTTAAACTTAACATAAGAGCGTAATTTAGGTTTAGACAACACTGTTTTTTTCCATTCAATTTCAGATATGTGGTACAATTTCTTTTCACATAAATCAAGGTTACACAGCTTTTTATATTTATAAGTATCCTCCATATTTATCAAACTGAATATTTGTTTTACATTTGTACACCAGCTATTCACATCCATATTATACTGTGCTACAAATATCTGTTTTGTGAGCCGTTCATGTGGCATTTTTATCAACCGATTCCAATATCGCAACATATTCAGGTACTTTCTATATTTACACTGTAACCATCCACTTTCTCCCTGTAGCGCGCAAACAGCTGTAAAATTATGTACCCCTAAAAAATACCGTATAGCTTTGTTTTGAATTAATTCAGAATGATTCAACTTGTTATAGCCCCATACCCCACTACCATAGTCTAGAACAGAAATAACACCAGATTCGTACATTTTTGTATAAGCTTTAAACCCAATTTCTTTCATATTTTTACATTTTGACCATAATGCACCAAGTGCTCTACTTCCTGCATCAGCTAGAGTTTTCGAACAAATGTTAAAACTCATAAATGCATCAAAAACCACACCTAAATATTTGTATTGTTGTACAATGCTGATTTCATTTTGGCCATACACAAATTTGAATTTTGTACATGATTTCCTATTCCCTCTGAAATGTACCACATTTGTTTTCTTTATGTTTACTTTCAGCCGCCATTCATTACACCAGTCACTCAGCTTGTTTAACATTAATTGTAACTCATGCTCGGTGGGAGCTAACAACACCATATCATCTGCGTACAAGAGAATGCTCACAATATTATCACCAATTTTTACCCCTAACTTTAAGTTATTTATTTCCCCTGCTAATTTATTTACATATAATGAAAACAGAGTTGGTGACAAAGGGTCACCCTGACGGACACCGCTGTGTGTAACAAACATATCAGAAAACATACCATTTAATTTCACACACGATTCAGTGAGTCTATAATAGTTTTTAAATGCATTATACATTTTTCCATCAATATTGTATTCTAGTAATCGGTACAGTAATAGTTTTCTATCAACCCAATCAAACGCCTTTTCTAAGTCCACAAAGGCTACAAATATACTTTTTTTCATCACAAGTTGACTATTAATAACACTACTTAATACATATATGTGATCCTCACATGACCGTTTTCGTCGAAATCCATTCTGTTCCTCAGCATATATATCAATAAACTCACAATATGACACAATGCGCTTGTTGAGAATACTTGAATATACCTTTGCCATGGTGCTTAACAAACTTATGCCTCTGTATTCAAGTGGTGAGTATAGATCAATCATAGATGACTTAGGGATTGGATTTATAACAGCTTTCATCCATAATGAAGGAGAGAAGTATAAATCAATGAATTTAATGAAGGAGAGGAAATGCTTATTATAAGCATTTCCATTTCATCATTCCTCCTATGATGCATATTTCAACTATACCACAAACAGCTGGTTAATAACATTTGAAGTTGGAGATGCTTGAAAACACACCACATTCCAACGTATAGCAACAGGCCATCCTGTCCCTTCATCAACTCACCGGGCCCGCAGTTGAACATGTATGTCACCTCAAAGCGCTGTTGCACAGTTTAATTTGAAATCAACTAGAAATCGTGTTGTCGAGAAGCTTTTGTTAATAGACGGTCATTAGTTATCATGACAACCATTATGCTCAGAGTATGATCCACTGGAACATACACAATTGACCATTTGTTTGTGGTGAAATGTGAGCATTTCTACCATTTTCAAAGGTTCTATATGAATATTGGTGTGGACTTACATAAACAGGTATAGTACACCAAGTCTTGGCCGCATTTCATGTCATATGACAATATCATAATCTATACTAATTTTAACTTGCTCTTGCACTTATAATATGATAGCGATGATTAATTATAACACGATATACGGTACTGGGGATCCGCTCGGTGCACCGGAAATTAAGGGATGGTTAATTAATGACATGTACTCATTGGAGCTGAATACGTACAGCTGAAAAACTACAGTGAATCATTCAATCAGTGCTGAAAATCATCAGTCTTTTGTGATATCATTGTGTTCAAATTTCACGGATTGCTGCAGAATAATATGATAATGTATGGAAGACAGAATGCCATCAGCCTACCTCTCTCCTTAACCTGGTGGAACCATATTAGAAACAACAGCATATTCATACGCAAATACGTATTAGTGCAAATGTGCATGAAACCAGTAGACGTTCCCCGTAAGAAAATCACACGGTGATCAGAAAGTCACCCAAGTATGCAAAGATACAATTACCAATAAATCTTCTATATGATTTTACACGAAACAGTTAATTCTTGTGCATCCAATGTCATTTTCCAGACAAAGAGTGAACGCAACTGTGCAAGACGCTTTCATTTGGTTCCATTATAACCTATGGTTTTCCGGATATAAAGTTTGACATGTATTTCAGGAATTTTTCACTCAGATACACATAAGAAGAATACTTTCTGGACTTTAACAATAATAAGGATATTAAAATTTTCTGCGAATCCTGTAAATATTCGGACATTTCAAATATCAATACACATTTCTCTCGAATAAAGCTGTTCATTGGATAACGTAAAATATTAAAATGTTATTTAAAATTCACGCATGCAAAGATTCTCCCAATCGAAACTGGCCAGCTAAGCATAAACATGCCAATATCACGAACAAGGACAAAGAAATCTCCCAAAATGCCCCGCAGCCCCGTCCGTAGGAGTGAAAGCAATAATTAGTAATCGAGCAGCCATTTCAGTTATCCAACGAATTTCATTATTCACTCCTCTTATAATTTAGTATACCAACTATTCTAAATCTACGTGTTTAAGTTGGATTGATTGAAAGGACTTTTCCAACCTATACCAGCATACCATCGGCATATATTCCGCAGTATAGGGAACAAAATGAAATATTAAATTGACTTTAACACGAAATTACACCGTTTCACAAAAAAATACACAGAAATTTTTCAAGAAAAAATATCCTGACCAAATCAATCTAAACTAAATATGAAACAGCTATAAATTGTGGTGTCGAAAAGCTCTTGCTAATAGAGGTCTATTAGTTGTCATGGCAACCATTCTGCTCAGTGTACGATCGCACTAGGACGAGAACGTGACCTTTTTTTTGGTGAAATACGTGGATATAATTATAGTATGTATTAGATATCTATATCACGAGAGAATCATTTTACCACATAAGTACAGAACCTTGCAAAGTTTGTTGTCTATCACTGGTTACTATCAATAGAGCTAACCGCTAACACAATATGATCAGTATTTTTGTCACGTGCACTGGCAGTAACACCGAAAATTTCTTATTCACACGAGATTCCTGTCCAGCAGGGAAAGAGCTAAAGCTAACATCGAATACAAATGATCGGGGGGCCAGTCTTCAAATTGTGTGGGCCAATTACTGAATTGACCTGCTAGGCACATTTATCGAGGAGAAAGCAGTTCATTGGATAACATAAAATGGCTTCTTGATTGCTGATTAGTGTCTTCTTCCCTACTGATGGAGCCGCGGGGCATTGTGGGGGATTCGATTGTTCCATTACTATCAGGGTAATTCAAGGTTAACATTGCTTACATGGCTAACATGCACCGTTGCATGTACCTAATACTGATTGTATGTGATTTGCGAAACATTCTTGTGGAGACACATTTGACAAAAACATTAACACCTCATGGCGGATCCAGGTACTTTATAAGGGGTGGGGGCGAGATTAGACAAGGGAGGGAGGGTTTCGGTGTCTGGTATGCCTGACCTCAGTGAATGTCTGATCCCCTCTTAAATCCGATATCGCCACTAAACACACGTAAAAAATAGGTCAATAATATTGAATAATCCATACATATCCCATGATAAAACTATATTGCATATGATCATCGTTTATCTTCTGGGTATTAATACAGTTTATTTCTATTCGCGATTCTTTCTCCTTTCTGTTTGTGGGAAATTGTTCCTTCCACATCCATTAATATAGAGAGTGAGCTGCGAATTATATCATTGTGATATAGTTTTACTGTAGCTTGACAGCCCCTTTTGGCATCGATACAAGAATCAACGTAGTACCACCAATACAATCAGATTTTGATGATGCCGATAGCAAACATAACCAAGTTAATATTTAATCCAAAGAAACACCGACGTCATCAGTTGCTGACAATGTGTAAACATGTAGTCGTTTCCACTGTACACTTGATAGATCATTTATACCCAAACTCGACAATAGAACATTTTCTTCCGTAAAACTTAATTTTACTATGTATAACTATGTGTTCTAGTCAACAAACCTTGTAACACGAAATATAGAGCTTGCTGATAAGTTTGAGTTTGAGCTATTAAAGGATATCAGAATATGCATGCTGACTTTGTTGACTGGAACATTTAGTTCCATCCAGAGGCTTAGTTGAAACAAATATTCAATTCAACTGTGTGATCATGTACTTTATTAGCGTCTGGGCACAATAAAAGTGCAATTATAAATTAACATGTGTACACGAAAACGTGCATTGTGAACGTCATAACATACAAATCTCATAAATTAACAAGACAAATGAGTATCGATTGAAGACACATCGAGTATATCGTTTAGAAGAAAGAACAGAGAGTATACATAATCTACAAGAAGACATCTAAAGAAGAGCTAGCAACGAGGCGGCGAGGACGAGGGTCACGTGGGCTGTGACGTCACTGCTACCGGATATGACCTTGCTACATTTGACAGTGCGATCGTTGGTAGACTGAACAGGGCGGTAGTTGTTCGTCATGACGTCAGTGGCGGAGTTGCCTCCGGTGTATAGACCGCTACGAAATGCATCCATCTTGAAGAAGCGATATGATGGAGTGTAAACAAATAATCAGTGTAGCGCTACTTTGGTAGTTCTGTATTGGAACATTGGGTGGACATTAACGGTAAAATGAGAGAGAGAGAGAGAGAGAGAGAGAGAGAGAGAGAGAGAGAGAGAGAGAGAGACTGACACTGCCTGCGTTTACATTGGACAGTTTTATCATCGTGATTGTGCATATTTAGAGTGTCTAGTTACAATGTACATTTGGCGGGTTGCAGAGGTGTAGATCTACTCACGTGTGCCTGTGTGATCGTGACTTTTTTGTTGAGAACGGTCCAGACAACACTTTCGTAACAAGCGGGGGTAGTCAGACTGCCGGAATAGCGGAAGTAGCCGCTCTTATCGGCGGGGAGTAGGCCATTCAAAGCGAACGGCGTCAGATTGAAGGTATCATCTGTGGAAAAACACTACTTTTGGCTATTTTTGGTGTTCAGAATCATATTCAGATTTTGATGCGAATATCTGCAATCTGATTATTCGTTAATTCACGATAAGAATGAGATGTACATCCAGTTCGTTGCGACTTACCTAAGTAGGGAATATTAGACAGAGCAGCGGTGATGCTCTGGATGGCTATGTCGTCTGAGGAGCCGATCTGTCAACGGAACAGTAAACATTAACGGTTGAGATAATGGATAAAATTACAAATAACATATGGTCTTGAACAACAGAAATCTAGCATATACTTGAATTGATGTATTCATGTTTACCAATTCTACTAATGAAATAAATTTGACCGATTTGTTCGAATTCTGGTAATTCCCTAGGTTTCAAGAGAATACATGCATTTGGATACAGACCTCGAAAAATACTCCGACCACCGCCAGCCCTTCTGTTTGATCCACAGCGTCCGCAATGGTGGCGTAGTTAGTGTTGTAGTGTACAAAATGAAGCTGAAACAAAACGTGCAGGATTCAAATCAAACTAATTCTCCGTTCTAAGGAAAAATAGTTGAGAACATTGGTGGATTTTTGATCAAGAGAAATATCGCATGTGTTTTGCAATCAAATAGAAATTTGCCCCCTTTTTGCATATTGCGTGTTGAAGTCTAGCAATAATTGGCCGATGAACACTCGTTGTTTTTCAGTCACCACTCTCACCTCTAGCGGATACTCTTGACCATCCAGCGTGTGTTCCGATCCTCTGCTATTGGTACTACCCCAATGGAAATGGAACTGGGCCAGTCTGTATGTCGCGGGTAGACCTCCCCCAGAGATCGTGATGCCTGAGTCCGCCACGGCGACCTTCACCGCGTGGCCCGTGTTGGACAGCGTGAGAGTCGACGGAGCCGAGTCGTAGCCGGTGAAGGTCATGGCGCCTAGAGTTAGATCCACTGTCGCGGCTTCAGGATCGAGGTCGATCGGCGATTGGCTGTTCAAACCACACGCCGGATAATTCGTCGACCACTGCGAAGGATCGGAGTAGTCCCAGAGAGCTCCTGTTTTGGGGAAAACATAAATATTGAATGCTTTGAATGAGATGCATTGTTTTTGTTCATGTATTCGAAGTTCGAAAATTGGAAACTACCGGTACATTTACATAATAATTGGAAACAGTTAACCATAAACTCATGATAGATAATAAACAAGGTAGATTCATTGTGCAACTACTTATAGTAATGTTAATACTGATTTATTCGGTACGGTTGATACGGTGCGAAATGTCACGCAATGTGATACACATTAAATGATACTGGCAATAATGATTACATAAATGTAATTAGCACTGTGATCATGAAAAATACCCCAAGCTCTTCAACGTTAGTGTACATGCGTTTTGAGCTGGATAGATACGCGGATTGGGTCATTTTACAACACAAGTCAACGGTATTGTCATTCTCCTGTCATTAAAGTGTCAGCAGTTCTATCTATCAGCGTTCCAAAAGAAATGCCCGTGTGTGCGGTCAGCTGCTCTGTGGCACTATATAGGAATACAATAATATGAAGCACCTGTCTCGGTTCTCCTCGGGCAATTTCGTTCAAATGTAATAATCGAAGACAATATAACGATGAGTTCATCGGGAGCACTAAGTGATAAATATAGATTTAAAAAAACAACAAATCGTGACACAATGAACATTTCCACATTATTTATTATCGATTTCATTGCATCCTACTATCTCACCATAGGAATGCTACTAAACTAGAATGAACATTCAATACTACAAGAATTACCATATATGTTGGATGGACGGATTTGTTCAGGGGACAAGCACCGAGTATATACACATGAAAGTGCACGCACTTATTTCCAGCGGGGTTTTGTGTGCCAATGTGTAGAGTGTGTTCTGCATTGGCAGCGTGTTTAGAGCGAGCTGAAGCAGACCAGGATACACGCATTTATAGCTTCCCCCATCACGACCGCTGAGAATCCCGTTGAAGCAACCATAAACCTCACTCAGACGTCCTTTTCGGACCGAAATACCATATATCAGGTGATTAACTCGACAGTGAGCGAGATCTGGGATCGAACCCGGGACCATTTGTTGGTGAGACGAACGATTTACCACTGAGCAACTGACACCCTTATAAGTTCGCGTGAACAGTAACGTGGGCACTCTGAGAGTAAGACACAAGCTGTGATTGGTTCTTAACTGGTCACAAGGTGCAGATAGCATGGCGTTGATTGGTCACGCCCTCATTTGCCAAGAGTGGCACTTTATCATACAAATACATATGCTCCCAGTTATGGGCCTGCCTATCATACAGGTGATAAAGTATGTGTACAGCTGCCATACTACTCGTATAATACAAGTGTGAGCAGGTTACAAAATAAAAATAAATTTGGGTTCAGTTTCTGTGATTGTCCAGAAGTATACCTACTTCAGATTGGACCCAATTACAGGTAAACTCACCGGCGGCAGTTACGGAGTGTACGCAGAACACTGCAAGGACGCAGGCAATCATCAGTGCGATGGAATACATCTTGTCCGGGTATTCTTCACAGTGCGATTTCTATTCGATTGACTATCGCGGCTACTTCCCACGTCACAAGCAGGTGTATTGTGGCGGTCGAGTCACATCCGGGCGGCAGTTGTGAGAGCCACAGAAAACCCTTGCTTTTATACAACCAACAGTCCGCATTATATAAAAGCTTTACGGACGGCTTATTACTCTTATACAAATGGAATGCTCGAAGTGAATAATCTTATTTGTTGGCCACTGGGGCCCAAAATCATACACTGCGCCTTAATATTACTCGGCCACTAAATGAATGCCATTTAATCCGTATGTCACCTTTTTTTAATCCTCATTGAATATAGAGGAAGGGGCAGGATACGGTACTTGGGCCGCGACTGGTCATGAACAAATTCGCCGACTTGTCTTATTATTTATATAATTCAGTTGGCATTTTGTATTGTAACAAGGCCTATACTCGAATTTTTCTAACTCGTTTACACTGTTTTTCGCTAATATTTTTGTGATGCTAAATGCTATCGTTCTTTAACTTGGCATACTTCACCTGAGAGTCAAACGGCAATTTCTACCAAATTTCAGACAGCTAACGCGGAAATTGAAAAAGTTGGCAATCTTCCTCAATGTTAAATTTCAGCCCAAAACGGGATCTCGAGAATCTGAGCATATTCGAGGAATTGGTCCTGTTTACATCCATCAGGATTCGAAATATTCTTGTTAATTTGAACCAGAAGATACACTGGGGTGTATTCTACACAAACACGTTGATTTTGAAACATTGCTCCGCTACAAAACCGAGCAAATGCACAAAATTGTGTGCGGGCCCAGAAAATATATAATAGAGCTAAATTTAACATTGGGGTAGATTGCCAACTCTTTCAATTTTTGCGATAGCTGTCTGAAATTCGGTAGAAAATTGCCGTTTGATTCCCAGGTGAAGTATGCCAAGTTATAGACCGAGAGCGTTTAGCATCACAAAAATATTAGCGAAAAACAGTGTAAACGAGTTAGAAAAATCCGAGTATAAGTAGATGCACGTAACTTTCACTGCATCGAGCTACTACTCATCTATTGAAAACATACTATTTGATCCGTCTTGAACCTCTGAAATCCTTATTGAATATGATATAGTAGAAGAATAAGCCCATGTAGCACACTCTACTCTGCTAGTACTACTCACCCACTGAATGTTTGCCATTTAATCCGACTGGCACATTTTTAATCCTCATTAAATTTAGAACATGGAGCAACCAGCGATGCATGACCGAAGAATAATAAGCAGCACATACATACATGGGTCGCCGAACAGATCTAATAATATTCAAAAGTTGCATACGGTGGATAAAATAGCCTCAACTGATTATAATGATTATTATCATATTAAAGTCAAGTTCATCCAGCAGTGAAACACGCTTTTTGGCCGTAATTTTGTTTTGGATAATCGGATCAACTTGAAATTCTGTGTGTTTCAATTGAGTATCATGCCGTGATTTTCCACCAAATTTCAGAATTCTATCTAAAAAATTGAAAAAGTTGGCAATCTACCCCAATGTTAAATTTCAGTCCGAAATGGGATCAAGTCAATTCCAACAAATTCAGGGCTTTCATCGTGTTTATGCCCATACAGAAGAAACATATTGTGTTGATTTGGAATCAGATGGCATAGTCGGTGAATATTAGATAAATATGTTTATTCTAAAGCAATATAACTTGTACATCGTATAAAAGTTTTTGTTTTTTGTGCAGACTCTGAAATTCCATGTTGGGACTGAAAGTTAACATTGGGTTAGATTGCCAACTTTTTTAATTTTTGAGATAGAATTCTGAAATTTGGTGAAAAATTACAGCATGATAGCCAATTAAGGCACACACAATTTCAAGATGATCCGATTATTCAAAATGAAACTACGGCCAAAAAGCGTGTTTAACTGATGGATGAACTTGACTTTAGTATAATAATGATCATTATTATTTCGTATCTATAAACAATTATTTCTTATATGATTTATCGCGTTGTCCAGTACAACTAAAGATTCAGAACAATATTCAACGTATGCCAGTCAGTTACAACATCCGTGGGCCATTCTTTAACAACAAATCACACGATACAACCGACAATTTAGTAAACTACATTATTAATTAATTCCTATGGTGTCGTCTGTATCATACATTTGATTTCTAATATATCGACCACCAATGATCAAACTGAAATTGTGTAACACTTGTACCAATCCTAGTGAAAAACAATTATTGAATTGAAAATAATAAGCTATTTTTGTTATCGTTGTATGTGAACTAAGCCGAGACAGTAGGCTGGTAGGCTAAACCAAGTATTCAACTTTCCTAATCGAACGATCAAATCTATTAACCGAACAATGGACGAGTATGTAGATGATAATCAGCTGATAGTAGCCGCCAAAATGTCCTAGATGTGAATTAGATTACATACCTTTTAGTTATGTAACACATTCTATAAAAAACACTTCTATATGCTAATTGACTTTTACATCTGACCTAGTTTGGTCAAGTTATGTCTTAGCTTAAACATAGTTTTACTCTTAACTTATGAAAGTGAAAATGGGCTTGTGTGTACTATGTTCAGCCCATAAAACTGTGAAAATGAGTTTTAAATACTAACTTCAGTATACGAGAAATGAAACACCAATGTTAGGTATATACATACTAACTTTAGCCTACACGAGGTCAAGAATGTGTTTTGTGTATAATAATACTTTACTATATCAAGCCGTATTGTGGAAATCTCAACATAGGTACAAATAAAGCATAACACAAAATGAAAAATATAGCGACAAATATTAGAAATCCGCAACCTGACAGTATTTTACCGACATTAGCACACAAAAGTTCAGGTTTATATATATGTTCACGTGCCTACTGGTAATATATACATGTACAAACTAGTAAAAATAGCGTGAACATTTCCTGATAAAAGGAGCAACTATCTTACAGCATTCAATATACCATGTACCAGTTTTAGCCTAAACATGCTCAATGATGAGTCATGCATATATTTGTTTAAACCTATACAGGTTCAAGCTTTTTGTCATGCAAAAGTCTAGCCTAGATGGCCAAGGTTGGATTTCAGTATGCAAACATGGTTTCAAGATACCCTCTATATTGGTTTTAGCCTACACGATGTCAAAAATTTGCTTTGTTCATGTGAGTACAGGCTTTGGTATATTGTAGAACACGTCACTAATGGGCTTCATGTGCATTGCTTTCGGATCATGTTGAACAAGTATGGAATTTGCCATACTTTTAAGTATTAAAGTAAGAATAACTGGTTCCATCCTCAAATATGAATATCAGGGCTAGGATTTTCACACTAAGCGAAAACAACAACAACAACAACAACAACAACAACAACAACAACAAAAAACACAAAAGTACGTCAAATAGTTTCCAACAAGATCTTTCAGTTGACACCGAGATTTATTAGTTTCCAGCTAGATTGTTCTTGTTTTCAACAAGATTTTTCAGTGTGCGTCGAGATGTTTTAGTTTCCAACAAGACTTCAGGTTTCACCAAGATTTTAGGTTACCACCCAAATCTATGTAGCTTTTGGCATGGTGGAAAGCAGTGATGAGAATTTGCAGGCCAAATATCAATCAGCAGCCTATATAAGTCCAACTACTCTGTATCAACCAGATTTCTGTGGGACCAGACCAAAAATCTGATATTGACAGAGCGCCGGTTTATACAGAGTTTTTGAAGAGAAGGCACAGATCATCTCACCATGACATGCATCAGCTTACCGGTTAACCTCACCCCATTGCCCTGAATAAACAGTCACCATGATAATGTATATAAATATAGGAAAACTATTATAACGAGACAATCAGAGATTGCAGACCCTCGCCCTTCAGATTTAGTCACTAAAATTAGGCGATAATTGAGAGATTTGGTCTTAAGACCTTCGGTTGTACGCCATACGATTGGGAATTGGCCAAAGAAAAATACAAAAATAGGTTGAACATTTAATATTGATTAGAACCGGAGTTATAGTCAATTATGTGACTTTATTTTTTCAGTTGCCATGGCAACCGTTTTCAGCCGATTTTGGCAAAATTTGAAAGGGATTGAGCCACTTTCATAGCACTCCAGCCCTATAAATTTCAAATCTATCGGACCGTTTGCCTTTGAGTTATGAGCACAGACATTTGCACTGAAACGTCGCTGGCCAAAAATAACCGAAATCGTGACCCCCAATTTTTCGACATCGGGCGATAATAAAGAGTTTTCGTCGTACGACCATCGGTTGTACACCAAACGATCGGGAATTGGCCAAAGAAAAATACAAAAATAGTTGGAAAAATTAATATCGAATAGAACCGGAGTTAGAGCCAATTATGTGATTTTCTTTTTTCCGTTGCCATGGCAACCGTTTTCATCCGATTTTGGAGGGGCTGAGCCAGCACCATAGCACTCTTGCCCTATAAATTTCAAATCGATCGGGCGGTTTGCCTTTGAGTTATAAGCGCAGACATTTGCACTGAAACGTCGCTGGCCAAAAAAATCGAAACCGTGACCCCCAATTTTTCGACATCGGGCGATAATGGAGAGTTTTGGTCGTACGACCACGGGCCATATATCATATGATCAGGAATTGACCATAGAAAAATACAAAATTAGTTAGAAAAATTTATCTTGAATAGAACCGGAGTTATGGTCAATTATTGATTTTTACATTTTCCGTTGCCATGGCAACGGTTTTTGTCCGATTTTGACAAAAATTGAGGAGGACCGAGCCACGGTGATACCGCTTCTTCCCTATAAATTTCAGGACGATCGGACCATTCGGTTTTGAGTTATGCGCGCGGACAGACAAACAAACAGACAAACAGACATACAAACTGACAGACCCAACGAGACAATCAGAGATTGCAGACCCTCGCCCTTCAGATTTAGTCACTAAAGTTAAAGCTGATAACCTTTGCATTTTCAACGTCGGCGATAATCGGGGATCTTGGTCATACGACAAGTGGCCATATATCAAATGGTCAGGAATTGGCCATAGAAAAATACGAAAATCATGGGAGGATTAATCATTATTAAAAGTAGAGTTCATGCGATTTCTCTTTTTGGACCATATTTGTGACCACGGCCTGATTCCTTGACACTGACCTTCCAAAATTTGAAGGCTCACTCAGATTTATAATGCGTGATACTTTATTGAATATCTCCAGTGGTTTCTGAATTATTACTACTTGAAATATTACGAAATCGGTAATTTCAGCAGATGACCCTTACATTCTCGATCTTGGGGGATAATGGGGAATTTTGATTGTACGGCATTGGTCATATAGCAAAAGGTGGAGAATAGACCACAGAAAAATACAAAATTATTAGGGAAAATTTATCATGAATATAAACAGAGTTATTGCAACTTTTCGATTTGACCTCTTCTGTGACCTTGACCTCGTCGTTCAATATTGAGCTGTAAAACCGTTATGTTTCTATTATCAAGGCACATCTCATGAACGAAAACGCATTAAACAGATTGATAACTGGCTTCACAATATGGCCTCGAATCTCAGAACACTCACAAATAATAAAATCGTGACCTCCAAATTTTCGACCTTGGGCGATAATGGAGAGTTTTCGTTGTACGACCATCGGTCGTACACCATACGATCGAGAATTGGCCAAAGAAAAATACAAAAATAGTTGGAAAACTAATATCAAGTAGAACCGGAGTTAGAGCCAATTAAGTGATTTTCACTTTTTCCGTTGCCATGGCGACTGTTTTCATCTGATTTTAACAAAATTTGAACGGAACTGAGCCACTACCATAGCACTCCCGCAATATAAATTTCAGATCGATCAGACCGTTTGCCTCAGAGTTATAAGCGCAGACATTTGCATTGAAACGTCGCTGGCAAAAAATAACCGAAATCGTGACCCCCAATTTTTCGACATCGGGTGATAATGGAGAGTTTTCGTTGTACGACCATCGGTCGTACACCATACAATCGAGAATTGGTCAAAGAAAAATACAAAAATAGTTGGAAAAACTAATATCAAGTAGAACCGGAGTTAGAGCCAATTAAGTGATTTTCACTTTTTCCGTTGCCATGGCGACTGTTTTCATCCGATTTGAACAAAATTCGAACGGGACCGAGCGACTATCATAGCACTCCAGTCCTATAGATTTCAGATCGATCAGACTGTTTGCCTTTGAGTTATGAGCGCAGACATTTGCATTGAAACGTCGCTGGCAAAAAATAACCGAAATCGTGACCCCCAATTTTTCGACATCGGGCGATAATGGAGAGTTTTCGTCGTACGACCATCGGTCGTACACCATACGATCGAGAATTGGCCAAAGAAAAATACAAAAATAGTTGGAAAACTAATATCAAGTAGAACCGGAGTTAGAGCCAATTAAGTGATTTTCACTTTTTCCGTTGCCATGGCGACTGTTTTCATCCGATTTTGACAAAATTCGAACGGGACCGAGCGACTACCATAGCACTCCAGCATTATATATTTCAGATCGATCAGACCGTTTGCCTTTGAGTTATGAGCGCAGACATTTGCACTGAAACGTTGCTGGCAAAAAATCACCGAAATCGTGACCCTCAATTTTTCGACATCGGGCGATAATAGAGAGTTTTTGTCGTACGACCATCGGCCGTACACCATAGGGTCGGGAATTGGCCAAAAAAAAATACAAAATTAGTTTAAGAAATTAATATTCATTAGAACTAGAGTTATAGCCAATTATGTGATTTTCTCTTTTTTCGTTGCCATGGCAACAATTTTTTTCTGATTTTGACAAAAATTGAGGAGGACCGAGCCACGGTGATACCGCTTCTTCCCTATAAATTTCAGGACGATCGGACCATTCGGTTTTGAGTTATGCGCGCGGACAGACAAACAAACAAACAAACAAACAGACAAACAGACATACAAACTGACAGACCCAATTACAATACCCTCTGCCCCTATCGGGGCGAGGGTAATTACAATACCCTCTGCCCCTATCGGGGCGAGGGTAATAATAGGTAGTTCTCATAGATCACCCAATCAAAATTTTTTAGGTCAAATTGTAATTTTCATCATGCTGATATCCGTCGGTCTCGGGCTGACACTGGGGATCTTGGACAAATATTAGGACACGTAATGGAAAAAAACATATCATATTGACTTTGTCAAAGTCCAGATGTATTCATCACGCTGAGCTTATCGCGATTATTCAGACAGGTAACGGCAAAAAATATCGGTTCAACATATATTGCGGAATATTATACTTTGGGCTGTTAGTGTACCGAGTTCTGATTGTGATGTTATGCTTAAAATATAACCAAACATGTACGTTGAGCATCTTAAGTATCTTAAGCATCATGTATTTTAAACTTAAACATTTATTATCAAACATGAACAGAGGACAGAAGGCTGACTTCACCCCTTCAAATCCCATAGTTGGCTCACCCACTACCACTGTATACTGTAGCGGATATGTAACGAAATATGGCAAAGATGCCCAATGCTGGCAGAAAGCATGAAAACTTGTCCATGGAGGGGGGGGGGGGGGGGTTGGAGTCGGGTATGCTGAATCCGAATTTAATGGGAACCACTTCCCCATTCAAATTTAAATAGTTGAATGTAGATGATTGATGAAAATGTTTGATTGTTTTTGGAGGTACTGGACAAAAGACTCAAATCCACTGGGCCGTGCATCTATTGGCTTTGTGTGTACAATATTTCATAATTGTGCTGAAACATTGGAATCAAGATACGACTCGAAGTCATTCTGACGTCTCCTCTATATATGGCTACATACACCGTCTCCTTGGGCTGAGTGTCTGTGTATTCGGCCGGTAACCCAACTTCACACCTCAGCCAGTCTCCCAGCAAGCTTTCGTTCTCAAACTTCATCTCATAGTTCTTGGCGGTGATTTTGTCAGCCTTTCCGACACCTATCGACCTCAGCCTACCACTTGCTGCAGCTTTGATCACGGTCTCCAAGGACATGAACAGGTACAGTTTGAAGTGAACGTGAGCATTCATATCGATATGCACCCTGTCACTTCCAAATCACAGCTGAAGACGTTGATTTGGTTCTCCGGGAATGTGAAAGTCTTGGGCCGCCTGTTCATGTCGCCTCTCCTCTGCTGGCTCTTTGTTACCCTCTGGCGAAAACTCGGCGGAAATGCTATGCTCTTTTTTGTGTCTGAATCGAAGTTCACATAGATAGTGTCAACAGTCAGCAGAGGAGACTGTGTTTCGGAATTGAACACGTCACAGGTCCAACAGGCTGACTTTGTTCCTATATAAGATATTGTGTTCCGTATTGACAGAGGTAAGTCCTGGATGCAGGTGGACAATCTTTGGGATGATGCTACAGGGAGAAACTCTTCTATCCAAGCCTGGTGAACAGTGAACTTCACTCCGGCAATAATTCTCGTCAAGAAGGAATCCACCAAGTTGCTCCGAAATACGTCTGCCCGAGTATATACGTCGAGTGCTGCAGCAAATGGAATACCTGTGTAAAATATGAGATATTGGACGTCATCTTGATATTAACAGAAAACTGTATATTGTTTTGGCATTTAAGCATGATTCGTACTCACCAACAGAGAATCTCCCTGTTGGATCAACTTCATATATTTTATAATTTGCAAAGTTAATATCAACGATGGTTCTAGTTTGATTTGATTTGATTTATTTGCTCCAAAGACATACATTAAAAACAATACAATGGTGTACAATATATGACTAGAAGCAAGGATAACACAAGAAAGTGAAAACACTTATTTCCATTGTAGTCCTTTAAAAATCAGTGACAAAAAGTGGTGTATGAAGCCAAATAATGTATAGAATATAATAACAGGAAATAATAACATGAGAAATATGTAATGGTATAAAAATTAAATAATGTTTAAATTATAGATTATAATAGAATACATTAAATTATATTGAACAGAGGTAAATATATGAATACTAAAAAGTATGTAAACACAAAGACTAGATACAGAGACTAGGAGTGAACAAAAGGGTTCAAGTCATCCTCCAAAAGTTGACTGAATAAAAACTGTTTGACCTTGCATTTAAAAGTAATGTGATAAATATCGTTCGATGGCCGATATTAGGCCGAATGTCTGTGATCGCTGTGCTAAATCACAAGGCCGGCAGTAGCAGTTCAATCGTTTATTTGGGATGATAGCCGACAATGTCTCAATCACACCACAGGGCCGCAAACACACCTACGTCCGGTGATTTCCCCAGTCGACAACACTATATCCTAGATATTTAGTCCTTTGAACAATCCAACATATGAATATCACAGTTCAGTTATCTAGTAGTCCTCGTGTTAGGCCTTCGCTTTACAATCACGGCCACAACTTATAACACGTCTGCTCATGAGGACATCCACTTCTCAACTCCTAGCAAAACTGTGGGGCCGGCAACATGTGGTGTAGACTTTCCCGCCAAATGCATGCGGTGTTATGATTGGGTAGATGTGTGGTGGTGTGAGCTGATGTCACCGGGAAAGTGGGTTTCCCCGGCGCGTGTCTTGACTACTATGGTCTGTATGTGTGCACGTGATGTGGGTGTTATGCTTGTCATGTTCTATGTTTAGAAGTAGGTGCTTGTGAAAGTCAAGGCCGAAACTAACTGGGTCGATGTACCGAATGAATGGGGCCGCAAGTGCATGTGGATTGACCTGTGTATGTAACCATGACTACATGGAGTTTATGCTTGTGATCGTATAGTCTGTACCTGTCCTGTATGTAAGTCATGTAGAATGAATGTTTGCTGTGAAATATGTATGCGCGGGAGGGACGGGGGTTACAGTCGCTAAAATTACTACATTACACCCCTTCATTAATTCTACGCCCTCGGAATTACCCTACCCGGACCCTACCGTCGCCAAAAACTAACAATAAAAAGCTAAGAAGTCCTACAGGGTCAAACCCCAACACTCACACACACACGCCGCGCGACAATGGTAAAGCACTTCATACAATAAAAATTCTAACCGTCAAAATAAACGTCATCAGTCAGTCCGTCAATAGTCGCTACGATGATACATTTACACATACATGCACAACAACGAATGATAATGAATGGAATGTATGAACAAAACTCCTCGACGTTTCAAAGTGAAACGGAAACTAATTTAGAGTCTATAAACTGAAAAAGAATTATCTGGATTAACCTTAACTAAATTACATGAATAAAATACCGTGACTAGGATAACTATTATTATTTACAACTATTTACATATGCATACTATTCATGGCCGACACAATGAAAGGCCGATACATCACTAGTCCAGCGTGACCAGGATTTTCAGAGGCCGACACAATCGAGGCCGGCAATTGTCCGTTTGTCACCACTGAGCCGAAACGTTCACTCCTTCTGGCCTCGCTTGCCAGCAGGAGGTGGTGGTGGTGCCGGCGACGCCTGCCGCATCAGTTGTTGTTGCTCCTCTGGTGGCAGACGGGGCAAAATTGACACAATAGTGGCGAGCAGGTCGCCCGGGATAGTGGTACCCGAGTCGCTCTGTGTCGCGGCCGTATCCGTCGAGGTCGAAACTGGGGCCGACTGTTCCAGGTGTGTCACCCGGGGACGTAACTGTTCATTTTCCTGCCGCAAATCCTCATTTTCGTCTTCAAGCCGATGTAACTGCCGACGTAAGTGGTTGGTCTCTTCCTCGAGCCGATCAGGGAAGGTCGGGAGATGCCGTTCGTGGAGGCCTCCCATCCCGAATCCCACAGAGAGGCCGTTATATTCAGCCTGCCGAATATGTTGGTCCATGGCTTCTAGATAGAAGCGCCGGATCTCCCGAAAATGTTGGTTCGCCATGTCATCGGCGCATGCCAGGTATAAGGTCGGAAGATGCTCGCTCTTCCGGGCCGGCAAGATCAACGGGTCAGCGTTGTGGGCCGCCTGGGCGATATGGGACTCCCAGTGTTCCTCGTGGACACGGGGAAGATTCGGAAGCTGGTTCGCTTCCCGACTCATGAGTGGGTTGGCCAGATCCGGGTTCTGCCCTGGCAGGGCCTGTAGGCCGGGAATCATCCGAGTCGATAACCGAGTCCCGTGCTGCTGCACGAATTGGATATCAGCCGAAAACTCTCCTGAGCCGTGAAACGGCAGCCGTTCATCCAAGTCTCTGTGGAGAGGTTCCAGAGACTCAGGCTCGTCGTATTGTAGCCGCGGCCGATCAGCGGTCGAATCCTTAGTGACGACCGTCTGTATGATCTCCATGCTGCCGTCCAGATATGGAGGTTCGTCCGTCTGAAGAACCGTTCGCCTGGACGGAAGGGGCGAATCCTCGCGGTCGCTGACCGAGGCCGAAATTGATTCATGGTGGGCTTCCTCCGCAGCCGGCTGTAGAGGTGGAGGAGAGTCCCGCGACTGGGCCGTAACTTCCTTCCGGTCGGTCTCCTGACCTGTCGGAGGCGGTGCCGACAAAGGAGGAAATTCCTCCGGTGGGGGAACCAATCCTTCCCTCACGCGATAATCTGTAACGTTTGTCGCCGTAGGCCGCTCTACCACAAGTTTCCGTGGGATGATGTTCGATGGCCGAGTTTGCAACTGGGCCGTCACAGGAGTGGACTGAGCCGATGGCTCCGAAACCACGGAGCTGGGAGGCTTAAGTGTGCGTCCGTCTCATGTTCTATGTTTAGAAGTAGGTGCTTGTGAAGGTCAAGGCCGAAACTAACTGGGTCGATGTACCGAATGAATGGGGCCGCAAGTGCATGTGGATTGACCTGTGTATGTAACCATGACTACATGGAGTTTATGCTTGTGATCGTATAGTCTGTACCTGTCCTGTATGTAAGTCATGTAGAATGAATGTTTGCTGTGAAATATGTATGCGCGGGAGGGACGGGGGTTACAGTCGCTAAAATTACTACATTACACCCCTTCATTTATTCTACGCCCTCGGAATTACCCTACCCGGACCCTACCGTCGCCAAAAACTAAGAATAAAAAGCTAAGAAGTCCTACAGGGTCAAACCCCAACACTCACACACACACGCCGCGCGACAATGGTAAAGCACTTCATACAATAAAAATTCTAACCGTCAAAATAAACGTCATCAGTCAGTCCGTCAATAGTCGCTACGATGATACATTTACACATACATGCACAACAACGAATGATAATGAATGGAATGTATGAACAAAACTCCTCGACGTTTCAAAGTGAAACGGAAACTAATTTAGAGTCTATAAACTGAAAAAGAATTATCTGGATTAACCTTAACTAAATTACATGAATAAAATACCGTGACTAGGATAACTATTATTATTTACAACTATTTACATATGTATACTATTCATGGCCGACACAATGAAAGGCCGATACATCACTAGTCCAGCGTGACCAGGATTTTCAGAGGCCGACACAATCGAGGCCGGCAATTGTCCGTTTGTCACCACTGAGCCGAAACGTTCACTCCTTCTGGCCTCGCTTGCCAGCAGGAGGTGGTGGTGGTGCCGGCGACGCCTGCCGCATCAGTTGTTGTTGCTCCTCTGGTGGCAGACGGGGCAAAATTGACACAATAGTGGCGAGCAGGTCGCCCGGGATAGTGGTACCCGAGTCGCTCTGTGTCGCGGCCGTATCCGTTGAGGTCGAAACTGGGGCCGACTGTTCCAGGTGTGTCACCCGGGGACGTAACTGTTCATTTTCCTGCCGCAAATCCTCATTTTCGTCTTCAAGCCGATGTAACTGCCGACGTAAGTGGTCGGTCTCTTCCTCGAGCCGATCAGGGAAGGTCGGGAGATACCGTTCGTGGAGGACTCCCATCCCGAATCCCACAGAGAGGCCGTTATATTCAGCCTGCCGAATATGTTGGTCCATGGCTTCTAGATAGAAGCGCCGGATCTCCCGAAAATGTTGGTTCGCCATGTCATCGGCGCGTGCCAGGTATAAGGTCGGAAGATGCTCGCTCTTCCGGGCCGGCAAGATCAACGGGTCAGCGTTGTGGGCCGCCTGGGCGATATGGGACTCCCAGTGTTCCTCGTGGACACGGGGAAGATTCGGAAGCTGGTTCGCTTCCCGACTCATGAGTGGGTTGGCCAGATCCGGGTTCTGCCCTGGCAGGGCCTGTAGGCCGGGAATCATCCGAGTTGATAACCGAGTCCCGTGCTGCTGCACGAATTGGATATCAGCCGAAAACTCTCCTGAGCCGTGAAACGGCAGCCGTTCATCCAAGTCTCTGTGGAGAGGTTCCAGAGACTCAGGCTCGTCGTATTGTAGCCGCGGCCGATCAGCGGTCGAATCCTTAGTGACGACCGTCTGTATGATCTCCATGCTGCCGTCCAGATATGGAGGTTCGTCCGTCTGAAGAACCGTTCGCCTGGACGGAAGGGGCGAATCCTCGCGGTCGCTGACCGAGGCCGAAATTGATTCATGGTGGGCTTCCTCCGCAGCCGGCTGTAGAGGTGGAGGAGAGTCCCGCGACTGGGCCGTAACTTCCTTCCGGTCGGTCTCCTGACCTGTCGGAGGCGGTGCCGACAAAGGAGGAAATTCCTCCGGTGGGGGAACCAATCCTTCCCTCACGCGATAATCTGTAACGTTTGTCGCCGTAGGCCGCTCTACCACAAGTTTCCGTGGGATGATGTCCGATGGCCGAGTTTGCAACTGGGCCGTCACAGGAGTGGACTGAGCCGATGGCTCCGAAACCACGGAGCTGGGAGGCTTAAGTGCGTCCGTCTGGTAGGCGACTGGCCGAGTGAAGAATATCGTGCTAGGCCGACGTATGGTCACCCAGCGATTCATCGCCATGATGTCATTAACCATCCGAGCTAGGCGATCCTCCTCCGCTCGGGTTGAAGGCCGAAGGTACTCAAGGCGTCGGAGCACTTGATGAATTTCCGGGGCCGAATTCGGGGGGTACTGGTCGAACAGTGGAGGCGCCATGTGCCAAATCCCGAAAGTAAGCACTCTGTTGACATCCCGTCGGAAGATCGGGATGTCGGCCGGAACACGCGGAGGCCGGTTGTTTGGACTGGGCTGCAAATCTACGCGGCAGTGTAGCGCGAACCGTTGCAGCATAGGGCCGGAAACGTTGAGCTGTCCCTGCTCAAACAGCGGGAGGAGGCCGACGTGAGTCTGAGTTGCCTCACTCAGACGTGAGCGTGACATAGTTGTCTTTGGCCGGACATACGAAAAATCGTAGAAGCGGAAAATGGTACGCCAGGACGTGGGCGTCCAAATCCGAGGCCGAACGGAAAGGTCCACGTCGAGGTACCGTTGGCCATATCCTCCCTGCCTCTCCATCTTCCTCTCCGATACAGAAAGGACATAGATAACGGCCGTCTTCTCTCCTTAGTGGCTCCAAGGTCGCCAAATTTCCCTCCGTAAGCCGTGAGGGTGCGCCGAAATTGTGTTCATGGCCGTAACCATCATGCCGATTCCGAAGATGGAACGGAACGTCATTCCAATCAATCGGCCGAGCTCCGTACGGGGTGATTGGGGCCGGAACTAGAGCCATGAGCTCCGATATCTGACGACGATAAGCCGAAGCACGCGTCACAGGGCCGGAACTAGCGCGTCGTGAATTTCGCGCCGACGGGTGAAGATTTCTGCCGGACGATGAACTCGCTGACGAAGCCGAAGACTGTGCCGGTGATGTGACGGCACGGGGCCGAACTACCGGCGTTGAAGAGGCCGAAGATACTGGGGCAGGCTCGATTGGTGTTATCGCCTGCTGAGCGGGAGCCGACTTTGCCGAGCTGGCGGCTTCCGCCGCGCGTTGAGCCTCCAAGGCTCGACGTACAATTTCCCCACCTTCCTCTAACTGCCGAAAACGATCCGGGTCGTCCTCTGAGGTCGGACTCGGGGTGTGCCGGGAGCCACGTTGCGCCAGCCTTGCCATGATTTGGTATCGTGGCTGTTTATTTGGGCCGGAAGCCGTAACTGTTTGTTCCGAACTGGGTTCGGGGCCGATAGCGGACATTTCATCGTCCGTCAACACGATGGGGTTGTCTTGCTCGTCTCCTCGTTCAACAACCTCGACCGTTAATTTAGTGCCGTCAAATTTGATAGATCGGGGCCGACTATCAGCAGAGCCGTCACTGTCTTTTCCATCGCTTGGCTTATCCGCCATGGCGGAAGCCGCAAACAAATGTCACTTCAAACAGCTAGGCCGACTGTAATTTTTATCCCAAATATCCGACAACTATTCACAAACTTCACCAGTTCAATGTCATTAAATGCCACGTAATATCCGAAAAGTGTTCCGAATCAATACAAAGTTTTTCTCCGTATCTAATCGAGCTCCTGCTGCTTCAGAAGTTCAGGCGCAAATGACCTACTTGCCGTTAATTTCCACTGCCGTACACTGAGATGCTTATCTGTATCCCAATTCCACGAATCGGGCCGGGGGGCGCTCTCTGCCGATATACAAAAACGTCTTTACGCTATATCCCATTGTTCCAAGTGTATCTGCAACAAGGCGGGCCGTCGTCAGGGAAACGCTGGTACGATCTCTCTCTGACCGATCTGGGTCAGTCCATTACGACAGTAGGGGGATCCTCACACTGTCCATTTTTCCGAATGTCCGTCTGCCGTCCCCTGGATTACACGTTCCTATACATTGTCTATTTGTGCTAATCGACTGTTCAGATTACTGGGCTCTTTTTGCCCGACGACTCACTATTGTCTTTATCAGGGGAGATTTCATGTGGGTGCTGTAAACAGCTTAAATGTTTATTTGCGCTCGTGCATTCCTTGTGACCTTTTACTTTGATCGTTCCTTTTCTCCCTAAGTTAGCGCACAATAAACCAACGGCCGAATTGCTGTCTAGCAGACGACACACAGTTATTAAAGGCTGAGACATTAATGTCAATCACTCACAGGGGCGGACTTCGTTCCATTCATTTTCAGCCAGTTCACAAGACAACGGGGCCGCTAATATTGTCGGGGTCGAAATTGCAATGATCAGGGTCGGTCACACCGTGGCGCTTTGAATATTTTTGGGTGATGAATTTGATGACAGGCCGCATCTTGGTATGATAGCTATTTAGTGACTGGTTCCCGTACCACTGGGCCGTTCCTCCGAATACTACATGGAGTGGGTAGAGGCTCGGTCGACGCATACCCCGGAACGAATCACACTACCACCTCTTCGACAACTAAGTGGCCTTACTCACGGCGTGACATGAGTATTATCCTCTTCGGCTGACACATGGATTGAAATTTGACATGATAATTTTAGTTAGTGCGTAACACACGCGGAACAATAGCATACGTTATACGGGGTCGAAACACATATCATAATGCAATCAATTTTTCACCAGCATCGTAATTATGAAATCATATCAAGTGTATATATGTCGAATTCGCCTCACTGACATCTTGTACATATTAAATGCATATATATATTGTTATTGTAATATATTATATTATTATGGGAAAGACATGATATCATAGTCCATTAGACATGCATAATTCATCATCAATAGCATCAATCAGATAACAAGGCCGGGGTTATCTGTAGCGGGCCGGTCTGCGTGCATTGCGTTTGGGTCGACTCGGTCGTGCAGGCGGGGGCGTAGCCTCGCTTGTCTCGGGGTCGGATGATATCACAGGCTTTTGGCTGCGTGTATTGCGTGCCGGTTTTGGTGTGTCGGAACTTGATCTGCGTGATCTTTTCCGTTGCCGATGACGACTTGAGCCGGATGAAGTTGGAGATCGCGATTTACGATCTTGGGCCCCTGTAGAGTCAGACTCAGCTGTTTGGTCTGTATCTGTATGCCGATCCTGTACTGTGACCTCCCAGGGGTAGTAGAACTCCTTGAGGAGCCCCAGGGGGTCGGCCAATTGCTCTGAGCCGGATTTGCTTGACGACGTCGAAGGTCGTACAGGGTCGGAATAGATGTGAGCCGCTTGGTTGTCACCTTCGTACGGCTTGAGTACGTCCAGATGAACAACACGAGTGTTCCGAGGGTTGGAAACCAAGGCGATCCGGTAATCTACCTCAGTCACACGGTCGACGATCCTCCAGGGACCAGTCCAAGGCCGAGCGAACTTATTATTCTGCGTGAGGGGCAGATAATAATATCGGACCAGTTCTCCTGGTTGGAACTGGGGTCGAGGCTTGGCGTGGGCGTCATAACCCATCTTCTGCCGAATTGCCGCTTTCTCAAGATGGTCCTGAGCGAAACCGTGGGCCGTCCTGATCGCTTGCCGTAAATACTCCACATACTCTGGGCCGCACGGGGGTAGAGGCTCAGGGTCGTAGGTCGGAAACATGAGGTCGACTGGCAAGTTACACTCGTGTCCATACACCATCAGATGCGGGGTGCATCCCGTGGACGAGTGTACTGAGGTTCGATAGGCCATTAACACATATGGCAGGTGCACGTCCCAGTCGTTCGCACGATCGCTGACGAATGCACTCAGCATGTTGAGCAATGTCCTGTTGAATCGCTCAACCTGGCCGTCGCTCTGAGGTCGATATGGGGCCGTGCGGATCTTCTTAGCGCCCAGAAGACGCACGACATGCCGAAATAGAGCCGACTCGAACTCGGTGCCCTGGTCGCTATGGATTGCCTTGGGGACGCCATGATAAACTATCCATCTGTTTACCAGGGTGTCGGCAACATTTTTGGCGGTATGTCGCCGCAGCGGGAAGGCGTCCGTATATTTCGTGAAATAGTCCGACACAACAAGGATATACCGATGGCCTCTTCCCGTGACTTTGTGGGTGTCGAGAATGTCCATCGCGATCCGGTCGAAAGGCGCTCCTGTCGGCAACTGTGTCAGAGGCGATCGTTTTGGGGCCGGTTTTCCTTTGCGGGTGACACATTGCGAGCAGCGGGCACACCAGCGGGCGACATCCAGTGCCAGGCCGGGCCAGTAGAATCGGCGCCTGACTCTCTCGATGGTTCGCTGAATGCCGAGATGTCCGACAATCTTCAGGTCGTGAAGTTGGTGCAAAACCTGCGTTCTGAGTGCTACGGGGAGCACGGTTTGCACCACAGGCCGTCCAGCGGGGTCGGGTTTTACGTGCCGAACTAGTACCCCGTCTTGTAGCGCCAGGAGGCTCCATCTGGAAACAAGTGTTTTTACCTCCTCCCCATGGCGCGCTACCTCCTTAGAGTCTGGTTTAGTGCCGATCAACATCCACTGTCGCACTTTTCCGACGCTCGGGTCGGCTTGCTGTGCCGCGACAATGTCCTGAGTCGAATAGTCCGAAAGCCACTTTTGCCCATCAAGTGTGGCGTCCAAAGCACGGACTCGAACAACTTGGCGTGCCGAAACTAGTTGGGGCAAGACCGGTGATGTTATGGAATCACTGTCCAGGAGGTCTGCCCTTGTCTTAGCCGGAACAACAGTGATCCGACGAACTGGAAGTTCTCCGGAACTTGTCTCTGGGTCGGTTGGAGGTGTGACGAGTCGTCCGGGACAGTCTTGGTGTTTGCAACTGTGACACCGTGACAAGCCGTCTGCGTTGCCGTGAAGTTTGCCGGGCCGATATATATGTTGAAGTCGTATTGCTGTAACTTAGCGAGCCACCTGGCGAGCATGCCGTCCGCGTCGCTGTAGTTCTTGAGCCACCTCAAGGAGCTGTGGTCGGTCCGGAGGAGGAACTTCCTACCCCAAAGATAATGCCGATAATGTTGAACCATTTCTACCACTGCCAGCAGTTCTCGGTACGTGGTACAATAGTTCCGTTGGGTCCGGGATAGGGTTTTGCTGGCAAACCCGATGGGGATTTCTTTCCCGTTGACCCTCTGTGAGAGTGCGCCTCCCACAGCATAGCCGCTAGCGTCTGTGTCGAGGATGAAGTAATCATCCGGACTCTGGGTCGGATGCACGAGCTTAGGCGCCTGGATGAGAGCGTCGCGGAGCCGCCGAAAAGCGCGTCGCTGAGCCGGTCCCCAAGTGAAATGACATTCACCTCGGGTGAGTGCTACGAGAGGTTCGGCGATCTCAGCATAGTCCCTGATGAATCGCCTGTGGTAATTGGCGAAACCAAGGAAAGATCTGACATCGGAGATCTCGCACGGGGTCGGCCATTCTCTGATGGCCTTGACCTTGTTGGGGTCGACACGAATTCCTTGGCCGCTCACTATAAACCCCAAGTACAGAATTTCCCTCTGGAACAGTTCGCACTTCTTGGGTTGAAGCTTCAGGCCTGCCGATCTAATCCGATCCAGGACCGCCTCCAGGTTTGCGAGTGCCTGATCGAATGTTCTGCCGTAAGCGATGACGTCATCCAGGTAACACATACACCGTGTCCACAAGTATCCACGGAGTATGGTTTCCATTAGCCGTTCAAATGTTGCCAGTGCATTGCTGAGGCCGAATGGCATAACCTTAAACTGGTATAGTCCTTTCCTTGTCGCAAAGGCAGTTTTCGGTCTGTCTGTAGGGTCGACTCCGACTTGCCAGTAGCCGGAAGCCAAGTCCAAGGCCGAAAAGTATGTAGCGCCCGCCAGGGCGTCATGAGTGTCCTGAATGTTGGGCAACGGATATGAATCCTTGCGGATGACGTCATTCAGGAGCCGATAATCGACGCAGAATCTTACTTGGCCGTTCTTTTTACGCACGAGCACCACCTGTGCGCTCCAGGGCGAATCTGACGGCTCAATGCACCCCAAGCGAAGCATCTTGTCGACCTCCTCATCTATGATGCTCTGTTGCGCCTGAGGGACGCGTCGTTGACGTTGCCGAATCGGGGCCGAATTGCCGGTGTCGATCTTGTGTTGGACGACTTGGGTCCGTCCCAACTGTCCTTCCGGGTGCATGAAGGTGTCCTGATATTGATGGATCAGGTTAGCGCAACGCCGGTGTTGTTCTGGCGCTAGTCTGGCGCGATCCACCATCTCTTGTAGATGTGGCGGCAGGTCGCGGTAGTGACTGGCGTCGGCCGTGGACAGGTCGGGCTCCTCTCCGGGTCTTGGTAGAGCTCCGACAACACTCTCGATCGGACTGACTATGGCGACAGGGTCGGATCGAGTAAGTGTAATACCGGTATCTGCCGTGTTGACTACAGACACCTTTACACATTGTCGGTCCAAGGTCGTTAATGTTCTTCCCATGATGAGGTCAGTGTCCTCGGGAAAGGCTGTCAATGGTTGAATCATCCGTGGATGCTGCCGAACACGAACTCTGGAAGTCGGGATTAACTCTATGATCGCCTCGCTACGTGCGGGGACGGTGACGGCTCGGCGCACAGCCATTCTAACAACATTGGCTTCAATGTCCTTGTGCGCAAACAGGATTTCTTTGTGTACCTGTATTGTTCCTTCGCCGTAATTCACTACAGCGTGAGCTTGCCGGAAAAAGTTCATGCCGAGTATCATGGCGTCGTGGATGTCAGCTACACAAAATGTCACAATCATATGGTTGGTCCCGACCTGAATTGGGAGGTCGATCAGTCCATCGATTGGGCTTGACTGTCCGTTGACGTCACGAATCGTGGCCGAAGTATGCTGTAACTGTCGTTGATCGGCGGGGACGTGTCGGAGCTGATCGCGTCGAAGCAAAGAGATTTGCGCTCCGGAGTCAAGCACAGCTTGCATTGTCTTATCCCCGACGCGTACCGATAACTTCCAGCACTCATGTGTCGCTCTCGAATTGTCTATGACGGCCGGAACTGCGGGGTCGTCCGGCGGTGGCTTGGAGAGTGTGTGCAGCGGCGGCAATTTGGATTCCGGTCCGAATGGGAACGCGTAGAACCCTCCGTCATCGGAGATCCACTCCACCTCGGACATACTATCTGTTCCGGTGCCATTGGCGGTCAGGGGCGACACACCTTCAGGACGACGATTTTCCCGTGGAGGCCGTTGTGGAAGTGGCGCGGACACCCCTTCATGAGGGAGAGCCGGCTTTGGGGTCGGAGCTCGACACTTGGTACACACCCCTTCAAGGAGCTGAGGTGTGGGCTGGGCCGGCTGTGGGGTCGTAACTGTTGGTACTGTTGGTTTGGTAGTTACGACAACCGCAGGTGTGGAGCATGTAACATTGTTCTGTTGCCCGGAAGGTCCTTGCTCCGCAGCACCTTCCACTACTGATTTAACGACTGAGCCGTTGGCTCTGTCGGGGCCGACTTGGTTTGGTTGCCGATTTGGTTAGGTACTGACAATACTTGATCTGTCCTTCGGTCAGTACCAGCACCTTTAGGTCGAAAAGTTAGTGGCTTCATGCCATTGCGCACTAAGACGTCTTTAAGCCGGAAACACCGCATCCAGCGATGGCCGGGCTTCTTGCAGAAGAAGCATACGGCTGGTCGTCCGGGCTGTGGAGGCCGATCACCTTTAGTCGGGGCCGTAGTTCGTAAGACGGAATAGATAGCTGTCTCCTCACAGAGTCCGTTCTCGTCGCTAAGGACGCTCTGGAAAGCTTCCGCCACCCATTCGCGTGAACAGGCCGGCACAGAATGTTCTTCACATCCTTGAAGGCCGGTCGTGTCACTGTCGGCAGGGTCGTAATAAGCCGCAACTTGTTCAGGGGTCGGCGTTCCTCCCTGATTGATCTGTCCCATAGCACAAGACAGTTCTTGGTCGACGCAATCATCATCCGGGTATCCGCTCACGGAGATGTCGGCACGTCGTGTGCCCCTCTGACGATCTCTGTTTGTCCGTTGCTGACGACTTTCAGCTTTGAGGACGGCCGTCAGCGCTTCACCGTAACTATGGAAAGTGAACACGCACAGTTTGTCGGCAATGTGGTCGGGTTGGCCGTTGCTCAGCCAGAGCTTGAAGCCGCTCCAAGTAATGTTCCGCATTCTCCTTCCGTTCTCTTTTTAGAAACGGAAAATCGTCCCGTTTGGACTGCCGACGAGGTGCGGGTTCCCAGCCCTCCAAGAGCTGACAACGAAACTCCTCCCAGGGAGTCTCGACCGGAATGTCCAGAGCTAACGCTTCGGCGCGGCCGCGCAGCGTACTCCGGAAGGTCGTTGTTTTATTGAGGTCGGAATATGTGAAGGCCGCAGTGAATTGCTCGAAGCTCCGTATGTACTGTGTGAGATTGCCCTCTTTGAAGGTCGCACGCCATTGAGCCGTTTTAGCCATTGCTAACGGTTGGGGCTCAGACGTGAGTCTCTGGGGCGTGGGCGTGTCGACGCTCACCACAGTCGGCGTTGTTGTTACGGGAGCCGTCGTTGGCGTGACAGCCGGAGCAGTTGAGGTCGTAACAATCGGAGCTGCCGAGGTCATGTTAGCGGGTGCGGTCGGTGCCGTTGTCGCGGAGACGGCGGGCGAAGTAGCAGGTGGTGCCGGAATGCTGTTGGGGTCGTACGCTATTGGTGCGACAGGGGCCGTTTGACTGTATTGTGGCGTCACCCATGGTATCCCGACTGAGGGTGGGATTACAGCCGGCGGTGGATATCGGTATGTCGATCCGTCTGGGCCTATACCATGGTACACTAATCCGGTTTGTGCACCATGATAGCCGGTGTCAGCTATCACACTTGGAACGCCACCGTATCCGGGTGGTGGGTTCATATAGCCGACAGGTGGTTGGTAGTATCCGACAGCTACTCCATTTGGGACACCGCTTGTTGCGCCAGGGTATCCGACTGGCGGTACACCATATCCGTTGGTGTTTCCGACTGATTGGGAGATCGGAGGTCCGATCATCGGCACAACACTTTCTGCCGGAGCAGACACAACTTGATCTTGCGAAGGATCGAAGCGCGGTTGTTCTCCGGTAGTCGACGACGGTCGGTACATGGTCGGCGCGGGAGCGCGCGTGTCGGAAGTCGACGTGTCACGGTCGCAGGGTCGGCGATTTGACGTCGACGGTACTTGGCGAAGTCGCGCTTGCCGTGTGGTGGCGCGAAATTCCGTCGTCGGGTCGCTGGGTCGTTGCGGTCGTAGAGGTGTCACGATCAGGGCATCGGTCGTCGCCGGGATGTTCTCTGTCGTTACTCTCGCCTGGCCGGGTTGTGTGTACTCTACCACCGTTGGCTCGGTCGGTATGCGCGAGTACGTCTCAGTCGCGGGGTCGTGTCGTCTCGGCGTCGTTGACGGCGCCAGTGGCCGATCTACCGAATAAGCGCTCGGCGGGACCGGTTCCGGAACATTGTCAGACTGACAAACCCACTGTCGTATCCGAGAGTCACTCGGTGGGTGTGTAACCATTGATGTGTCTATGGTTACCGGCCGAACGTTCACTGATAACTGTTCTGGGTCGGTAGCACGATATACGCTCGCTCTTTGACGTGAGCGCGTATAGTTTCTGTTGGCAGAGTTCAATAATCTCTGGATTGTTCTGGCCGACGTTGCCGAATACGCCCTAGCGTGTGCACTCAAAATGTCACTTACTGTGTGTTGAGGTGCGAGCGGGTCTTCGTCGAGGAACTCCCGTACCAGGTCGACGGGCGGCGAAGACGATCTCAGGGTCGAATGTTCGTCCATGGAGTCGAACAGGCCGGTCGGTTGTTGTTCCTGTGACAACGGAACTGTGTCGCTCATAACAACTGAGCGGGGGCCGGAAGGTCGGGTTGAACGTAACTTCTTCATCTGTCTGGTCGGCCGACTCACCTCGGAACGCTCCCGGGGCCAATGCCATCACTGCCGGTAAGTCTGGGTTAGTAATCCGAGACTAGCTCAGATCCTGGTCGAACGGCGCCAATGTGGTAAATATCGTTCGATGGCCGATATTAGGCCGAATGTCTGTGATCGCTGTGCTAAATCACAAGGCCGGCAGTAGCAGTTCAATCGTTTATTTGGGATGATAGCCGACAATGTCTCAATCACACCACAGGGCCGCAAACACACCTACGTCCGGTGATTTCCCCAGTCGACAACACTATATCCTAGATATTTAGTCTTTTGAACAATCCAACATATGAATATCACAGTTCAGTTATATAGTAGTCCTCGTGTTAGGCCTTCGCTTTACAATCACGGCCACAACTTATAACACGTCTGCTCATGAGGACATCCACTTCTCAACTCCTAGCAAAACTGTGGGGCCGGCAACATGTGGTGTAGACTTTCCCGCCAAATGCATGCGGTGTTATGATTGGGTAGATGTGTGGTGGTGTGAGCTGATGTCACCGGGAAAGTGGGTTTCCCCGGCGCGTGTCTTGACTACTATGGTCTGTATGTGTGCACGTGATGTGGGTGTTATGCTTGTCATGTTCTATGTTTAGAAGTAGGTGCTTGTGAAGGTCAAGGCCGAAACTAACTGGGTCGATGTACCGAATGAATGGGGCCGCAAGTGCATGTGGATTGACCTGTGTATGTAACCATGACTACATGGAGTTTATGCTTGTGATCGTATAGTCTGTACCTGTCCTGTATGTAAGTCATGTAGAATGAATGTTTGCTGTGAAATATGTATGCGCGGGAGGGACGGGGGTTACAGTCGCTAAAATTACTACAGTAAGTTTGCAGGAAATTGATTTGATTTGACTAGATGATTGATGTTATGCATATGATTTAATTTTAGTTGATTAACCCTAAATTCCACTGGCAACATACCGACCTGGTTACGCTCATTGAAGCCTATATGGCTTCGGGGGTGGGGCATCAAGTAGATAGCGGACTACTTTAATCTGAGTGGTTTGAAGTCGAATTTTGTAGCGCTTGGAAAGACCAGAAAACCAAGACGCACTGGCATAATCGAAGTGGCACTGTATAAGGGCAGAGACTAGCAGCTTTTTAGTATGGAAATTCATCTTTCTGGTTTGTCTGTAGAGAAATTTCAGTTTGGCGTTTGATCTGCTAATGATCTTCTCTGCTGTTTGGCTCCCAGATAAAGATTGGTCAAGTTCAACGCCCAGGTATTTGACACAGGATTTACTTTCTAATATTTGACCATTGCATGTGACGTTTATTGAATCGTTGTTGTGGAGTCTCCTTTGAGAGCCAAAGAGGATTGATTCTGTCTTCCCTAGATGAAGTGATAGCTTGTTATCTATCAGCCACTCCCTGATAGACTCTAACTCGGAAGACAGACGGCACTGAATATCAATCGTGCTCTTGCCAGAAACAAGTAATGCCGAATCGTCCGCATATAGCAGCAGTTTGCAGTTAACTGCTGCTGGCATGTCGTTAACATATATCAAAAACAACAGAGGGCCGAGGATGGAACCCTGGGGGACACCACAGATCACCTTAGCATGTGAGGACTTAACGCCACCTATGTCCACACACTGCTGCCTATCACTCAAGTAGGCTCGAAACCAGTTCACAGCAGGCTTCTGGAGCCCGATGGCCCCTAACTTTTGGAGTAGTATACTATGATCCACAGTATCAAAGGCCTTTTGTAGGTCTAAGAGGACCATACCTGTGTAGTTGCCTTTGTCCTGTTCGGATTTTATATAATCCGTGAGATGTATTAAACAAGATTCTGTGGAGTAAGAGGGTCTGAAGCCTGACTGGTACTCGTATAGGAGTTGGTGATCTATGAGATATTTATTAACTTGCTCATGCACAGCTTTTTCGAATATTTTGCTAACGACACTAAGAATAGAAACCGGCCTGTAGTTAACAACTTCCGTTTTACTATTTTTCTTATGAATGGGGGTAATTTTGGCTGATTTAAGATCAACCGGAATTATACCTTGCGACAGAGACAAATTCAGAATATATGTTAGTGGGGGAGTTATGAGCAAGGCACCGTCTTTTAAGAAACGTGAAGGGATGTTGTCTAAACCGGTAGCCTTGTTCGAATTTAACGAGAGAAGAATCTTCTGGACTGCCTCCCCATTGACCTGTTGGAATGTGAAGTGAACATCGGGAAGTTTAAGACGTTGATAATATTGGAGCAAATGACTTATTCCATATGTACCTTTACCAGTTGGTAATTTCATAAGTAGAGATGAGGCAACAGTTGAGAAGTACTGATTAAAAGTATCAGCTACCTTGGACTTGTCTGAACATATATCATTACCAATTTTGACGCCAAAATTAGGATGAGTACGTGTGTCTTTGGAAGACATGCCAAGGGATTTAAGGGTTTGCCAAAGTTTTTTTGGATTTTTTTTATTTTCCTCCACCTTATTTGCAAAATACTGAGATTTTGCTTCAGCCTTCAAGTTCTGTACAGTATTGCGTAGACATTTATATTTGTCATACCATTCTGTTTCCTTGGTTCTCTTGTACATTTTAAGGCAGTGGTTATAAATAAGGTGGAGTATTTTCCCTGATATCCAGGGGTCTGTATTGATTTCAACACGTACTTCCTTTTGTGGGGCTATTGAGTCATCAATAGTGACATCAGTGTGGATCGTTACACCTGGCGGTCTGAAATATGTTCCACACTAGATCTATATTATTGCAAAATACGAATACTTGTTCAAACAAATGCACTACCTGTATAATAGACTACTACAGTCAAATACACCAATACACTCAAAGAGACAACTCTATTCAAATATACTACTACACTCAAATAGACTACCACACTCATAGACTATTACACTCATATACTACCGTATTCAAAAGGACTACTACACTTAAATAGACTTTGATTTGAATTTGAATTTATCCAGGAACTATACATAAATACATGTTCATCTTATCATATTAAAGTATAATTACAGTCATAAAACTTTGTATAGCCCTGAGCTATGGGGTTGGAGTCTGTCAGACTGTACACCTCAATCGTGCTTTGAACAGTGTATGTGTTGTAGGTCTGATATTAGGATGAATTAGGCACCCCACAGCTCGTCATGAACAGTTACACTTCACGAACATAACATACATCTCAATGTAGGAACGACATGAATATTGTACATACTGGTACCTACAAATATGAGTACAGATGAGCAAAAAAAGGAAGAAGTAAAAGCCTGCTACACTCACATATACTACTTTATTCAAATAGGCGACTACACTCGAACAGACTACTATATTCAAATAGACTACCACATTTATATTGACTACTACACTCAAATAGGCTTCTACACTTAAATAGACTACTGCACTCAAATAGATTACTACACTCAAATAGACTACTACACGCAAATAGACTACACGCAGCTAGCATTTACAAATTGTTGATTCCCAATTCAACTTGAATCCTGAAAGGCACCTCGGCCTTAACAACTGATACTCACATTGGAGAGAAGCCAAATTCTCCTGTGTCCGATCCTCCATATACAAGCCTCTTGACATTAGTCATTTTCAGGATCCTCGGGGCTGAAATTGCCTGGAAACAGTTGGTCCTCTGTTCCAACGTCTCAGTGTGTAGTGCCGCCAATGTCTACTAAAATAGACAAGTATAAGTCGCGCCCGCGACAATTGGGCGGGTTGCATCGAGGAGGGCTGTTAGTGGAAGGAAGTGGCATTGTTCTCATGTATTATCAAGTTCGAAGTCCTGCCACGACTTGAAAAATAGGTCAAGGTCACCCATCATCGAACTTGTCCGAGATCTGCTCATGATGCACCTACGGTATGATTTTGGCGGTATTTCGTTAAAAACTTTGTAAGTTATCGCGTTCACAAGGTACAAAGTCCTGTTTTCATGTATTGTCAAGTTCAAAGTCCTGCCACGACCTGAAAAATAGGTCAAGGTCACCCATCATCGAACTTGTCCGACATCTGCTCATGATGCACCTCTGGTATGATTTTGGCGGTATTTCGTTAAAAACTTTGTAAGTTATCGCGTTCACAAGGTACAAAGTCCTGTTTGCATGTATTGTCAAGTTCGAAGTCCTGCCACGACCTGAAAAATAGGTCAAGGTCACCCATCATCGAACTTGTCCGAGATCTGTTCATGATGCACCTCTGGTATGATTTTGGCGGTATTTCGTTAAAAACTTTGTAAGTTATCGCGTTCACAAGGTACAAAGTCCTGTTTTCATGTATTGTCAAGTTCGAAGTCCTGCCACGACCTGAAAAATAGGTCAAGGTCACCCATCATCGAACTTGTCCGAGATCTGCTCATGATGCACCTCTGGTATGATTTTGGCGGTATTTCGATAAAAACTTTGTAAGCTATCGCGTTCACAAGGTACAAAGTCCTGTTTTCATGTATTGTCAAGTTCGAAGTCCTGCCACGACCTGAAAAATAGGTCAAGGTCACCCATCATCGAACTTGTCCGAGATCTGGTCATGATGCACCTCTGGTATGATTTTGGCAGTATTTCGTTAAAAACTTTGTAAGTTATCGCGTTCACAAGAAATTGTTGACGGACGGACGGCCGGACAGACGGACGGACGAGATCTGTTCATGATGCACCTCTGGTATGATTTTGGCGGTATTTCGTTAAAAACTTTGTAAGTTATCGCGTTCACAAGGTACAAAGTCCTGTTTTCATGTATTGTCAAGTTCGAAGTCCTGCCACGACCTGAAAAATAGGTCAAGGTCACCCATCATCGAACTTGTCCGAGATCTGCTCATGATGCACCTCTGGTATGATTTTGGCGGTATTTCGATAAAAACTTTGTAAGTTATCGCGTTCACAAGGTACAAAGTCCTGTTTTCATGTATTGTCAAGTTCGAAGTCCTGCCACGACCTGAAAAATAGGTCAAGGTCACCCATCATCGAACTTGTCCGAGATCTGGTCATGATGCACCTCTGGTATGATTTTGGCGGTATTTCGTTAAAAACTTTGTAAGTTATCGCGTTCACAAGAAATTGTTGACGGACGGACGGCCGGACAGACGGACGGACGAGATCTGTTCATGATGCACCTCTGGTATGATTTTGGCGGTATTTCGTTAAAAACTTTGTAAGTTATCGCGTTCACAAGGTACAAAGTCCTGTTTTCATGTATTGTCAAGTTCGAAGTCCTGCCACGACCTGAAAAATAGGTCAAGGTCACCCATCATCGAACTTGTCCGAGATCTGCTCATGATGCACCTCTGGTATGATTTTGGCGGTATTTCGATAAAAACTTTGTAAGTTATCGCGTTCACAAGGTACAAAGTCCTGTTTTCATGTATTGTCAAGTTCGAAGTCCTGCCACGACCTGAAAAATAGGTCAAGGTCACCCATCATCGAACTTGTCCGAGATCTGGTCATGATGCATCTCTGGTATGATTTTGGCGGTATTTCGTTAAAAACTTTGTAAGTTATCGCGTTCACAAGAAATTGTTGACGGACGGACGGCCGGACAGACGGACGGACGGACGGACGGACGGACGGACGGACAGACAGACGGACACGCCAATCTAATAGGCGGGTTGGTTGCACGCAACCCGCCCAAAAACAGTTGGTAAAGTACGAGCCATCCGTCCTAAATTCGCCGCATTCCCAAATTCGCCAACGTGGATTTCACGCCTTGTATTGTGAATGAAACTAACAAGTTCGATCGTCAATCGAGACTCTGATACCCAATCTTTGTTCCAGTAATTTATTTTTCACAAAACGCGTTTCTAAGTTCTGATAATATCGAGTTGGTGTATTTTGGGATGCGGCGAATTTAGGACGGATGGCTCGTAATTATCTTAAGTGAAGTCACAACATACCAGGTACTTTCTGACGCTCCACCTCTCAGACCAATGACCAGAGTATAGTGCACGCCTTCGACAATAGGTTGGTTGTCTAGATCTACAATCTACAATATGCTTTTAATGTTCATAGTCTCGTTTAATGCAAAACGACCATGTAATGCTGTAAGCATTACATGTAGAGCCTATCTAGGTGTGGTATATACAGTATTATGTAGGTCGAATGCGCTACCAGCATTGTAATGCACTGTACGTACCTATGATATAATCAACCAGTATACCACTGTGTTTACATGGACAAAATACATAGACAAAAATACCTAGAGGAAAATATCTTTCTTGCACCTGATCTTTTTCTGCATGATGATATTTCCTGTAACTGTACACCAAGTGAAATTAATGGATGATTACCTAACAACCCATGAATAAACTAAACATTGAATTTGGATTTCTGAAACAAACCCCTTGAAATGTGCATGGAGCTGAAGCAGGCCCTTGCTGAATTCTAGCTAAAAAAGCTGGAAGTTGAAATGAAGTGATTATATCTTCCAAAGTAAAATCAAAGCGGGTGGTTTCTAACATGGTATGATTGGGAAATTAATTGCCAACTATCAATCTCCAGTTTCTCGCGATTATTCTTGGAATCACAAGCTCTTTGTGTTGACCACTCACCACTGATGTCCCGTTTGCTTTTTGTAGCAGTTTTCATCTCCAAAATCGCCGATCCTTTGATGTTTGTCCATGTGTGCTCGAGTGCAGATTGAAGACTGAGAATAAACAAAACTTTGAAGACGACCTGAATTCGGCCCATTAGATAGTAATATAGAGAGAAACAATTATTCTTATCTGGAATATTTCCAAGATGTTGAAACAAATCTCATTATCTGGAATATTACTAAGATATTTAAACTACCCGCTATCATAGTTGTTGGTCCCTGACCGATGTCCTGTTCTTCATCTAAGGACGTCCGCATTGAATCCAGTTCTTGGCACGGTGGTACATGGATGAAACTATCAGAACGATTTTGTTCTGGAGAGCTCAATGGTGTAACTATATATAACAACAACATCATGAACAAAGTTTTGTTCTAAGTGATGTCCCTGCCTGGTAGTAATTACAGAAAACAAGTTTCCCCAGCCAAATCAATAACACGATCTGATATAGAATGAACAGCAATTACTCCGATATCAGCTAATTCGGATACACAATTGATTCTCCAATATTTATTTGTTTTGAATGAACTTCATTATCACAACATATTTCAGTTATTCTGACATAAAGGCAATAAAACGACATCAACACATTTTTAAAATCATAACTGTTATAATAATTGATCCAAACGCATGACGATCACATTGTGTTTTACTGAAAATAGAAGAAACTGTTATTATTATTGATTTACATGTATTTTTCAATTTCACTGAAAAACGATTCATCTCCATTACATTTTTTGTCTAAAGTTTTTATGTTATCCACCGCAGTGTTACGAAAATGGCTGATTTGGAAAAGAAAAACATCTACTTGTCAACAGATTGGTGCGCACATTGTTAAAAGCGGTCACGACTCACTAGCACATAAATCTGAAGGGTTCAGCCAGAGGACAGAAGGCTGACTTCACCCCTTCAAATCCCGTACTTGGCTCACCCACTACCACTGTATACTGTAGCGGATATGTAACGAAATATGGCAAAGATGCCCAATGCTGGCAGAAAGCATGAAAACTTGTCCATGGAGGGGTCGGGGGGGGGGGGGTCGGGTATGCTGAATCCGAATTTAATGGGAACCACTTCCCCACTCAAATTTAAACAGTTGAATGTAGATGATTGATGGAATGTTTGATTGTTTTTGGAGGTACTGGACAAAAGACCACAAGTCATTGTTGTGTACTCGCATCCACTGGGCCGTGCATCTATTGTCTTTGTGTGTACAATATTTCATAATTGTGCTGAAACATTGGACTCATATTTGAGAATCAAGATACGACTCGAAGTCATTCTGACGTCTCCTCTATATATGGCTACATACACCGTCTCCTTGGGCTGAGTGTCTGTGTATTCGGCCGGTAACTTAACTTCACACCTCAGCCAGTCTCCCAGCAAGCTTTCGTTCTCAAACTTCATCTCATAGTTCTTGGCGGTGATTTTGTCAGCCTTTCCGACACCTATCGACCTCAGCCTACCACTTGCTGCAGCTTTAATCACGGTCTCCAAGGACATGAACAGGTACAGTTTGAAGTGAACGTGAGCATTCATATCGATATGCACCCTGTCACTTCCAAATCACAGCTGAAGACGTTGATTTGGTTCTCCGGGAATGTGAAAGTCTTGGGCCGCCTGTTCATGTCGCCTCTCCTCTGCTGGCTCTTTGTTACCCTCTGGCGAAAACTCGGCGGAAATGCTATGCTCTTTTTTGTGTCTGAATCGAAGTTCACATAGATAGTGTCAACAGTCAGCAGAGGAGACTGTGTTTGGGAATTGAACACGTCACAGGTCCAACAGGCTGACTTTGTTCATATATAAGATATTGTGTTCCGTATTGACAGAGGTAAGTCCTGGATGCAGGTGGACAATCTTTGGGATGATGCTACAGGGAGAAACTCTTCTATCCAAGCCTGGTGAACAGTGAACTTCACTCCGGCAATAATTCTCGTCAAGAAGGAATCCACCAAGTTGCTCCGAAATACGTCTGCCCGAGTATATACGTCGAGTGCTGCAGCAAATGGAATACCTGTGTAAAATATGAGATATTGGACGTCATCTTGATATTAACAGAAAACTGTATATTGTTTTGGCATTTAAGCATGATTCGTACTCACCAACAGAGAATCTCCATGTTGGATCAACTTCATATATTTTATAATTTGCAAAGTTAATATCAACGATGGTTCTAGTGACGTCAGAGCGGATCGTTACACCTGGCGGTCTGAAATATGTTTCACACTAGATCTATATTATTGCAAACTATGAATACTTGTTCAAACAAATGCACTACCTGTAGAATAGACTACTACAGTCAAATACACCAGTACACTCAAAGAGACAACTCTATTCAAATAGACTACTACACTCAAATAGACTACCACACTCATAGACTATTACACATATACTACTGTGTTCAAAAGGACTACTACACTTAAATAGACTTTGATTTGAATTTATCCAGGAACTATACATAAATACATGTTCACCTTATCATATTAAAGTATAATTACAGTCATAAAACTTTGTATAGCCCTGAGCTATGGGGTTGGAGTCTGTCAGACTGTACACCTCAATCGTGCTTTGAACAGCGTATGTGTTGTAGGTCTGATATTAGGATGAATTAGGCACCCCACAGCTCGTCATGAACAGTTACACTTCACGAACATAACATACATCTCAATGTAGGAACGACCTGAATATTGTACATACTGGTACCTACAAATATGAGTACAGATGAGCAATAAAAGGAAGAAGAAAAAGCCTGCTACACTCACATATACTACTTTATTCAAATAGGCGACTACACTCGAACAGACTACTATATTCAAATAGACTACCACATTTATATTGACTACTACACTCAAATAGGCTTCTACACTCAAATAGACTACTGCACTCAAATAGATTACTACACTCAAATAGACTACTACACGCAAATAGACTACACGCAGCTAGCATTTACAAATTGTTGATTCCCAATTCAACTTGAATCCTGAAAGGTACCTCGGCCTTAACAACTGATACTCACATTGGAGAGAAGCCAAATTCTCATGTGTCCGATCCTCCATATACAAACCTCTTGACATTAGTCATTTTCAGGATCCTCGGGGCTGAAATTGCCTGGAAACAGTTGGTCATCTGTTCCAACGTCTCAGTGTGTAGTGCCGCCAATGTCTACTAAAATAGAAAACAGTTGGTAAAGTAATTATCTTAAGTGAAGTCACAACATACCAGGTACTTTCTGACGCTCCACCTCTCAGACCACTGACCAGAGTATAGTGCACGCCTTCGACAATAGGTTGGTTGTCTAGATCTACAATCTACAATATGCTTTTTATGTTCAAAGTCTCGTTTAATGCAAAACGACCATGTAATGCTGTAAGCATTACATGTAGAGCCTATCTCGGTGTGGTATATACAGTATTATGTAGGTTGAATGCGCTACAAGCATTGTAATGCACTGTACGTACCTATGATATAATCAATCAATATACCACTGTGTTTACATGGACAAAATACCTAGACAAAAATACCTAGAGGAAAATATTTTTCTTGCACCTGATCTTTTTCTGCATGATGATATTTCCTGTAACTGTACACCAAGTGAAATTAATGGATGATTACCTAACAACCCATGAATAAACTAAACATTGAATTTGGATTTCTGAAACAAACCCCTTGAAATGTGCATGGAGCTGAAGCAGGCCCTTGCTGAATTCTAGCTAAAAAAAGCTGGAAGTTGAAATGAAGTGATTATATCTTCCAAAGTGAAATGAACAAGTCAAAGCGGGTGGTTTCTAACATGGTATGATTGGGAAATTAATTGCCAACTATCAATCTCCAGTTTCTCGCGATTATTCTTGGAATCACAAGCTATTGTGTTGATCACTCACCACTGATGTCCCGTTTGCTTTTTGTAGCAGTTTTCATCTCCAAAATCGCAATTCCTTTGATGTTTGTCAATGTGTGCTCGAGTGCAGATTGAAGACTGAGAATAAACGAAACTTTGAAGACGACCTGAATTCGGCCCATTAGATAGTAATATAGAGAGAAACAAATATTCTTATGTGGAATATTTCCAAGATGTTGAAACAAATCTCATTATCTGGAATATTACTAAGATATTGAAACTACCCGCTATCATAGTTTGTTGGTCCCTGACCGATTTCCTGTTATTCATCTAAGGAAGTCTGCATTGAATCCAGTTCTTGGCACGGTGGTACATGCGATATTACATGGATGAAACTATCAGAACAATTTTGTTCTGGAGAGCTCAATGGTTTAACTATATATAACAACAACATCATGAACAAAGTTTCGTTCTAAGTGATGTCCCTGCTTGGTAGTAATTACAGAAAACAAGTTTCCCCAGCCAAATCAATAACACGATCTGATATAGAATGAACAGCAATTACTCCGATATCAGCTAATTCGGATACACAATTGATTGTCCGATATTTATTTGTTTTGAATGAACATCATTATCACAACATATTTCAGTTATTCTGACATAAAGGCAATAAAACGACATCAACACATTAATTGATCCAAACGCATGACGATCACATTGTGTTTTACTGAAAATAGAAGAAACTGTTTAAATCATTATTATTGATTTACATGTATTTTTCAATTTCACTGAAAAACGATTCATCTCCATTACATTTTTTCTCTAATGTTTTTATGTCATGCACCGCGGTATTACGAAAATGGCTGATTTTGAAAACAAATCACCTACTTGTCAACATATTGGTGCGCACATTGTTAAAAGCTGTCACGACTCACTGACACATAAATCTGTTAGGATCTGAGGCTCCTTTCTTTCTTCACAAGATTGTTGAGACAAAACTGGAAACTAATTGGTACTTATCGTCCTGCAATTGCTTGTAATTATTCGGGGAATCACAACCTAATTCATTGACCTTTTTCCAGTAATGATTGGCTTCTAACCGGGTCCAGTTCTTTACGCTCCAAGACACAATCCATTCGATGCTTGTCAATGTGAGCAAGTACAAAACTATGCTCACCTTTGAAGAGCTTCTAGGTACTACACAAATAGCAATATAGATTTCAACAAATTAGGAATTACCAAATGACGTTATCACAGCAGTTGAAACACAGTGCAAAACAGGATCCATATGCATAGTTGAATTGAAGCGACTTGAAAATCCAGTTTGAAATGAAATTAGTATCATACTTGTGCTCTGTTGCAGTTCGAACCGCTGATGAAAAAAATACTCACTTTATGTATTCAGTAGTTTCGAATTACATCGCATAGAGCCGCTATGATACAATGCAGCAACCCCAAAATATAGAGAAACCCAGGCAATACAAACCGAACCCATTATCCATTCTGAAAGTCCATTATCATGATTATGAGCGGAATCGGGAATAATTCACTGCACTGTGAAGTTTGTTCTATCATTTGAGGGTAGATGGCATTGAATCTGATATAAACTCGTCCCATTAAATTGGGATAAAATTGTCCTCACTGTACTTAGTACTGGCTAAAAATAGACCTGGCTGCAGAAAGGACCTCCGTAGTGATCTTCCAGACACTAAATGTTGCATAATTCTCTGCAAATGATAAGAATGAACGGTTGCACAATCCGGTTAATGAGCAAAATGGCATAAATTATTATTTCTGAAGGACGGTGAAGGATGCAGAAACTTATAACATACATTTACACACCAGGGCATTGATTCATACACGAGTTGTCATATCTTATAAGACATTGCATGTTTCAGTTTAACCAGATAATTATAATAATTATCTGGAAAATGATGCCTTTTATAATATTTCTGGTTTTTTCAACCTATTACACCAAATGCTACGATTTTCCGTTACGTTTTTAAACATTTACCAGTGATCTTGTTTGTTAATCTTATTCATGTTTTGTTATTGATTGTTCTATTTGCTCGTTGAGTGAATTACCCAGAGGAATTGTCCGAGCCTCAATGCATTGCTTTTGTGTTACATCCTGTTGTTTTGTTTGAGATGTTTTCCTAAATGTGAAACAATACAACATATTCAACAGCAGCAGCAACAACATCATCAACAACAACAACAGCAGCAACAGCAGCAGCAGCAGCAACAACAACAACAACAACAACAACAACAACAACAACAACAACACGTAATAATAAGATTGTGCATGTTCCAGTCCAGTATCGCATATGACTCTTCACAAGTGAATCATATAGAACGGAGTGTGTTATCAAATTATGGTTTGTTGTTTGAGAATGTAAAGAATAGCGAGATTGAATATGTACAGTAATTGAATGCAAACTCAGTGGAGAACCAGTGCAAAAATAAGTTTGAATGAAAGTGTATAACCAAATGCATATTCACTCAGCCGATCAGATCAATCGCTCTGATTTCTGTCTTCTTGTACTTCCTCCTTACACGAATGCACTATTGATTCAGCCACATTCCATATTATGTAGATAATATCTCCGGCAATTGACTGCTATTTATAGCAAGAGCTGGGTTCAGTGCGGACGTCTTTGGTGAATTAGATGAAATCTGTCTGCGACCAGCATAGTACGCTTGCTCACTCAGCTGAGTGAATGGGATAAATCATTAAAGTAAATATTAGCAGAAATATCTCTCTCTTTATGTATTTCTGATATTAGCATAATGTAAGACTCCTGTACCCGAATGATTTCAACTTTGAACACGCTCTTTTATCTGTCCAAATATCTAATCTTTGGAAGGAACATGGTTGATAAAACTCTAGCAGAAAAGTAAAAAAATTAGTAATAAAATTGCATCTTTTTTATTATATGTGTTATTACATGTATTGTCATAATTACATCGGGTCATAATGCTTTGTCAAACATTAAAGAAACGCATGAAACCACGACATGTAGATAAGTAGATTTCAACACGTCATACATCTTACATGTATTGTGCCGATGATTCCACATATTAATGCCTCCAAGTCGAAATTTGACAGAATGTATCGGAATGAACGATGTAATATGCATTGATTCACAAATGATGTGTTATTTTTGAATGCGGTTGGAAAGGCAATATAAGAGAACTGGACTGTCCGTACATAAGGAGATCTGGGATGAGCAAAGTCATAAAGTCATCCACATGATGAAAAAGAATAAGTCATGCTACTACGAAAACAAGCTCACTAATGCTGACACGAAAGAGACATTCGCCTTAGTGAAGGGACTCATGAACTGTGATAGTGGTCCATCTCTACCTACTTCACCCAGTGAACAAAAGCTTGCGGATAAGTTCGCAAAATATTTTCAGGACAAAGTTCTCAAGATCAGAACGACTCTAGACAAATCTCCCCTGTCTGGCAGCCTCGTCGTGGAGCCCAACACACCACCAGCACTAATAGAGTTCAAGACCCAAAGTACTGATGACACCAAGAAAGTGATCGCGAAGTGTGCTACCAAGACCTGTGCTTTGGACACCATCCCGACTGCTCTCCTGAAGGACGAGCATGTGCTGATGGCACTACTGCCAACGATCACGGCATTGATAAATACGTCTCTTGCAAGTGGTGTCTTCCCAGAATGTCTGAAACAAGCACGAATCATACCCTTGCTAAAGAAACCAGGACTTGATGTCAACATCCTAAAAAAAATTACCGGCCTGTTTCGAACATTCCATTCTTGAGCAAGCCAAGGTCTTGGAAACAGTGGTATCGAAGCAGATCACACAGCATCTGACTCAACACAAACTTCACGATAACTTGCAGTCAGCATACAAGAAGGGAACTAGTACTGAAACAGCCCTACTACGCATCAAAGCAGATATCGACCGAGTGTTGGATGCTGGAGACGGAGTCCTCCTTGTGTTATTAGACTTGAGTTGTGCATTCGACACCATTGATCACAGCATGATGTTACATCGTCTTAGGGACTATGTGGGACTACACGGTGCAGCTCTACGGTGGATACATTCTTATCTACAGGGTCGCAGGCAAGCGGTATGCATCAACCAGTGTGTTTCTAAGTCAGTGGATCTCACCATTGGAGTGCCCCAGGGCTGGGTTTTAGGCCCTTCCTCGTGTATATACTTCCTCTGCAGCAGGTGATAGGACGACATTCTGTCTGGAGACATGGCTTTGCGGATGACACGCAAATCTACAACCGTCTTTCCCTGAAAAACAAAAGTGATTGTGTCGGTCAGGTCAAAGTCATGGAACAATGCCTGAGTGATATTCGCTTGTGGATGTCACAAAACAAACTGAAACTGAATGAGGCGAAAACTGAGGTCATTATCATTGCAAGCAGACACAACCTAAAGCTCGCAGGTAATATCAGCATACAGATTGGAGCAGAAAACATCCACCCAAAGTCATTTGTGAGAAATCTGGGGGGCACATTCAATAATGTGCTTTCCATGGAACAGCATGTCTCTATCGTAGCACGCAAACAAAACTCTCAGGAAATCCAGAACAGCGCAGCACGTCTACTTACACACACCTCCTTGGTGCTCCAGACAAAACTCTCAGGAAATCCAGAACAGCGCAGCACGTCTACTTACACACACCAAGAAAACGGAACATGTAACACCAGTGCTACATAGCCTTCACTGGCTCCCCATCTCACATCGCATACAATTCAAGGTGCTGGTACATATCCACAAAGCTCTACACTCGGACACGGCCCCATTATACATGACTGAACTCTGCTCTCTCTACAAACCCCGTAGACAGCTCAGATCCTCTGCTGATCAAGATGTTCCCAGAGCCTCAAATCAGTACGGATGCCGATCCCTGCAAATCTATGGTGCCCAGCTGTGGAATGCCTTACCTGAGGATATACGTTCTTTGTCTAGTCAGCCTGTCTTCCGGAGACGCTTTAAAACTGTACTGTTCAGAGACGCATTTCAGTGACCTTTTAGTCATAGTGTTGAATGATTTACATTTTTTTTAACATTTACTCTAGTCACTCTACTTATCATCAATTTTTAATTAAAAAAAAAAAAAAAACCTTTACATTGAAATAAACTGTATATAACATTGTACGCGCATAGAAACCTTGTGTGCATTTGCGCATCAAAGACAATAAATAATAATAATAAAAAAAATCACTAGGATGCTTAATCGACAAGAAAGTACGGAATAATTACAGTAAACACTAAACACAAACAAATCAACATAATATATTGAGATAAAATGAAATCTGTCCTGCTTGATGAAATGCATTCCTTATGTTATCTGTTATCATTGACATTGTAAAACAAAATATCATCTGAGTTGGATGAACACATATGGTAAACATAAAATGCAATGAAATACAGATACAGTAAATGCAATGAAGTGCAAATACAAATAATTAGCCATACTTTTAAAATACTCCTTACTGAAAAAAGAAAACATTACAAAATGGATGTGAAATATACTGTGAAATTTTATATATTCACTGTGCATTTAGGACAATACCCAAATTTTGTTTGCTAACAAGCTTGTTACCTCTGCCTTTTGCACTTGGAGGCGACCACTTATCCCATCAAATCTGAAATAGAGGATATACTGTACATGTATATTTAATATAAAATTAAACATACTTCACCAGCAATTATCTGGTGAAGAGACAGTGTAGTTTGTTGAAATTTGTCCACAGTGTAATTATATAATGCAGAAATTATGTAGTATTGTAGCAATACATTTTACACGTATATAATGACATTGTATGAATATCATTTGTAATGCTTTTTTCAAATACTTCAAGGGAGTATATTTTGAAGAATACTTGGTAATGTCTATATTGTTATGTAGTCGGCAGTATCTGGGACGTCTTCAAAGCCGTCTTCAAAGTCTTCGTTTAGTCCTAGTACTGAGTGCTCCAAACTGCACTCGAGCACACATTGACAAACATCAAAGGGATTTGCGACTTTGATGGTGAAGCTGCTGCAGCAAGATGCAAGACAGTCATTGGTCAACAAACTTGAGTGCGATTCCCAGAATAATTGCGAGCAAATGAGGGATAGATATTCGGAACTAATTAATAACCAATCCAGGTTGGGAAAACTGAATATTTATTCCCCTGGTTTCTTCCAACGCAAATCAGAAGGTTTTTTTTTATTGGTCCCGTGTGTTTCTTTGTGTCACTGGCAGTCAGGTATATCATTTGTGAATGGAAACTAATTTTTTCAAGGTGAGGCAATTCATCTTGAAATGTCCGACTATGTTCATTTGAAATTACTGAAATAATTTCTTTACATCATAACAAAGCTATTTTCATGGAAATTGACATCATCCATATCGTACCTAACATCATTATAACTTGTGTGCCATCTTGTGTTGAGAATTCGAATTCAGGATGATTCATATCATTATTCAGATCAATCTCTCTGATTTCTGATTTACTTCTTTCAACCATCGAATTAGGATTATTCCATAGTGTCTGGAGGAGATAATATCTATCCCAGACCTCGTTCCTGTCAGTGGATGCTATTTATAGCCACCGTTCGGTTCAGCTGTATAAATTTTTTCTAATATATTTTCATTCACATTACTAGATTATCATTCCGATTTCTGATAGTTTTTTTTGTAATTTCGCTCAACATTCTGTAGCATCATATAATTTCACTCAGATGATCCCATTATCCATTACTATTCATTGTGTTCAGTGTGTCAGTGAATAACGTAGATGAATACTGACAGACTCCAATAGCAACTGATATTACGCATATTCATTCACCCGCAAGTGGAGATGCAACATCAAGGTTGACATGACCAATAACAAGTTTTGTAAAAAACTAGAACTCGAAACGAACATTAGCCCTTCGATTTTGCCAATGAGAAACCAATGTCTCATCGAGTCATGTAGAATTATTGAATAACAATAATACATAACTTGAGCTGATTTACCCCCAGATAATATACCGAAACAGAGCATTACTCCTAAAAGAAAACACATGATGTATGCAATCAAATTCAAGCTGTATCTAATATGTTATTGTAAATGAATATCATATATTGACGGCGGCCTTCACTTTCAGAATTGATATAGGACCCTCGATGAGACGTTTTCGAGGTTACCCGCTGACAACAAAGATTTGAAGTTGTTTCCGTGAATATGCTGTCACACTGTTTAATATGAAACATCAAATAAATATGGTATTTTTAATATCATTCATATGCACTTGATATATTAGTGGCATACTTGTATAATCAGCTGTACACTGTGCAACTACTTGTCTGCCTACCGGCCAAAGCGACAGAGTGATGGCCCTTTTTGAACACCATAATAATCTGCCCCTGATGACGCCAGTGTATTGATGACGCCAGATCGGGCTTCGTTTCTGATATAAAATCTACTCTTATTAGAAATCCTTTTGGACCCATATCAATTTTGAGCTGTTTCTGATAGCTAGATATATGGAATGACATTGAAATACACCATTTGATGAATTAGTCACGTAGTTTGCACATTTTCAGGTTCAAAGCTAAAATGCCGTACATTTGTTATCATAATCCTGTGATATCGTTTTGTGGAAGAATCAACACTTGGCAGTACTCTCGACTGATGTCTGATTTCTAGAGGAAGTTCGTCCCACACATCGCTATTGTTTAAAACAAATAACTTGTTACAATTACATCTGTAAAGGTGGCGCTGGGTTTTATTATAACAAGAAAATGCAGCTAACTGCGGGAGACGACATTAGAGCTCGAGCACATCATCAGCACCACGACAGCTGAATGTATCTTACACAATGCCACCCCCCCCCCCAAAAAAGCTACCATATCCTAACCCACATGATTCCCATTTATTCCCGTATATTATCATTCATTTATATTCCTAATAAGTAAACTTTTTTTTAAAATCGATCTACGGTACAGATACACCTGCTAAAATAATATTGAACCTCAATAAATATCCTTAAAAATATTGGAAACTAAGAGGAATATCTCCATCTGATATCATAATATAGCGGTAAAATTTGCATTGCATTCTGGGAACGTCAATTTCCATCGGCTCCGCCATTTTGACGTTTTCAAGACGACCTGAGCGTTTTTCGTATTTTTCTCAAAACTAACACATCGATTTATGCTTTATATATCTGTTGTATATTCGAACTTTGCTATCAATTGAAGAGATTTTATGTCAAGGACGAAGAAAATACTAATTTGAAGTAGGTGTCTAAACGTTTACATGCCAAAACGGGCGTTGATAAGTTGGCATGAAACCTCCATGAAAAAGTCAGCACATAGACATGTAGAGGGTTGGGGGCTTCGCCCCCAACGCTCTAATGTCAAAAATCACTTTTACTCGAAATATTGTACAATGTACATTCTTCCATTGTTTCAAGAACTGGCCTATTTCACTGAAATATGGCTGAAGCATATTTTCTGGAACTCATTCCGTACGCTTCAATGTGTCAAATTCTGCTTGTACAAGAAGTTAACATAATTAAATTGATTTGAATTGATTTTAAATAATCAACTATCGAGTAAGCTAAAAGTTATACCACAGTGTCTGCTAGGCAGTCCCAAGAAACGATGAGGCCTTCCGCGAAGAGCAAAAAACGACGAGTATGTCGATTTACTATACTAACCCAGAGCCCGAGAGGGTATAAACCTGGGGCTTAACTACATATGATTTCTTTCAAAAACCGAGTGTGTTTGGAGCAGGTTAAACAGCAGGATTGTCTGATGCATACGCCTATATTTTCGTGTCAGACTTATTATACAGATACGATATTATAAAAGCAGAGATACTATACCAATGTCATTTTTATGAATGGGATGACCAAGCGGTGCAGGACGGTTTTGATGATATCAATGAAAAAAACAGTGTATACTCTTCAACTCTATACATTGTACACACATTGGTTTGGTCATCAGGGGCAGACATTGTTTAAAATAGATATTCGTATTGTACACGCGATGGAATTCGGTATGTCATATTTCTCATACATCAAAAACCAAAAACAACATGTTGAAATGGAGCCAAAAAGAACGAAAAAACAGTAGAACATAAGTATACACATAAACTGAATGTATTACATCATATAGCGGATATGATTCCACATCATTTTCAGATGTCAGTTAATGACATTACTATGTATATTTATTACAAAGTGAATATATAGTTTCTCATAATTGTATATTCAGATTATCACAGTATGTGTACACGTATAAGGCCACATTTGTGTTATTTGAGAAGTTGTGTAATAAGTATTATGTTGTATATAAAATGTACCAGCTTTGGGGAATCTATACATACACATATCGGGATAATAATATGATACACATTTTCAAGGTAGTATTGGATGAACGAAATCAGGAATAAAATAAATTTACCGATACATGTAATGAACACTATTTACAACACACTGACAGTTCTTGTGAACAATGGGCTGTCATGCAATTTAATAGATGTACTTCACGAACGCTGTGCATGTCATTGTCAGAAATAAGTCCTTTCGGACCATAAATATTTGTTATTATGCCAACATCGTGATAAAAATCAGCACACAATCACGACATGTCGTGATGTGGCGCTACATGTCATGTACAAATCAAGATAGTTATATCGAAGTTATATGCTATTATAGAACAGCATATAATATTCTTGATTGAAACACGCCTGCAACTGGCGATGGAGTATTAAGACTGTTAATATTATTTGTGTGAAACTATAACGAAGTTCCTATCAAAGAAAAAGTATGATACAATAGTGGCAAATGAAAAATGATTTACTATGTTTGTCTGATTTATTCTTCAAATTGCAATGTTCTGGGAATTTTTTCAGAGTTCTGTTCATGCTCGGGCCATTGCATGGCAATAACACAAAATCAAGTGTATATTATCGATTTCAGACTGACGCACGTAGACCAGGATCATCTGCTACACTGTACCACATTATGATTCACATGAAGCTCATATGAAGCTAATGGGGCTGAGTCTGGTGAATTCTCGGCGCCAATCATCATGTTCGTCACAAATATAGAAAACATCGAACATGTCACTAATTAGTACAAACTTATAGAAATACTTCCTATTTCTGTCTGCCGAGGCAGTTTGATTTCCCTAAAGACAAAACAAATCTCTAAACAAATCTTCAGCGCTGTCGTACAAAGTCAATTACTATACGGATTAGTAGACCGTCCGTGAGGCAATAATATTGTGCTAATTAGAAATTAATTACCTACCACTGTCACTCGCGACATAAGCTCGTCTACAACAATTGATTATCCGCCCCCCAATGAACGCTTTTACGTTTAATGAACAAGAGTGCCTGGGGTGAAAGGCGGGGGTCTGAAATAAGGATCGTTTGGTATCCAGTTAATACCCTGCATGTAGTCCAACACAATCGTATTATACACCTTGACAATCGTGACGTTAATATGACGACCGCGTGTCATATTAGTAAAAAATGCATTCATTTCCGTGTTTTACCCCACACGAGCCCCCAATAAAAATATATAGCAATTAATGGAATTATGTTTCATTATGACAATACATGTTCCGTCCATGTATCGTCCCATCCCCGCTTTATTTACATATACTCCCGGGACATGCCACTAAATAACGTTGGTTCTATTTATATTACAGCCGGAATAGCAATGTCAGGTGCAGGGGGATCACACCCCATGTTGTTGGTGACATTTTCTAGCATTTACCACAATTATTGATCTTGCTACAATGTAGCTTGTATCTGTATTCAACTTGTATCTGTGTTGAATGCCAGCGCATAGCCACACTGCTCCACCAGAACAGCGTGGAATCGACTTGGACACAGGCCACTCGTGAGTTAACGTTGCGCGGCTTGTCAGTGCGTTACGCAAGAACGTTCATTAACGTTACGTGAATCGGACGAATCCAACTAAGCGATTCATTTAGCTTCGTGCAATCGAATCGGTCCACGGCGTAGTGGGTGCAATATATTAAGTGCACTTGTTGGTGATAAATATATATATCTTTTTAACATGAAGTGGTGTGGAAAGCTTATCAAATTTACAATGGGTAATTGATTGAATCAGATTATGAGATTATTTAAGCTCAGTCCGAACGGGGCTAATAATATTATAGATTTTGCCAAAATTATGAAAGCATTAATGGATATATCAAACGTTATTATCAACTATGGCATGAACATTGTGTATATCGGTATATTATACCTCATGTAAGAATCACACTCTGTGATTGGTCAATACACGTGAAGTAACACGCTCTGCTGGAGCCGACCGCAATAAACGATATACTAACCGATTGGTAATTTGATATACTAACCGGCAGCGTCATTTGTCAATGACGTTTTATCAAAACAAACATTCGGTATAATATAAAAAATACAACCCTGTGTGTATATTGTTATCGCGGATTATTCCCCTCGTGAGACATAACCACCCTCGGCTGACGCCTCGGGCAGCAATCTCTCCCTCGGGGAATAATCCGCTGTACCAATATACATACAGGGTTGTATTTATATAATACAACAACTTTGTTGTCATGTGTCACACGAATTTTAGTTTATTGCAGTGAAAAAGCCATATAAAACCGGTTTCCTCTGGTATTTTGTAAAAATTAATGTTTGTCAAGTGGCTATGTTTAGATTAAAAGGTGTATACATCACCCTAGAGGATTCACGGTTGTGTGGCTGGGACTTTCAAACGAATCTGATATCTAAATGCCTCACGCATCATAGCAAAATATTGATTCAATATTAGTCAGAATAAAGCAAACACTTTGCAGCCAGATGAATAATCGTTCTTTCCGCTGCATTTTCATTCTTAATTTCCTCTTTGAGGGATTTTGCCTTTACACAGCTCTGGGATTTCATTTTTTTTATTCCTTCCATCCGATCAGTGTCTTGCATCTACATGACATCATGTCAACAAAACCGCCTATCAACGTCATACCCCAAATATACTCCAATCTCACAGGCGAATGAAACTAAAAATTTAACGGCAATTTCCCCATATTCCAAGCACCCAAACCCCAAAGCTGTCACTTACTAAAGGCCCAGTCACACTGAGTCGTACGATATTATGGTCGCATGATCAGGTTCAAATTTGCTGAGTTTACGACTGATCACCAGTGATCGCCGCTGCAATCGCAAGTAGCGACTGCTCAATGCTCATACGATTGGTGGTACGCTTGGTGGCACGTTCACTGAAAGAATGGAAAATATTGATCGCAAGCAGTCATACGACCACGTGGCAGCGACCACCGACCTATCGTGCCTTCCGTCGTGACGACCATCGACCTGTCGCACCTTCAGTTGTAGCGATCACCAACCTGTCATACAACCAGTCGTTGCAATCAATGACCAGTCGTACGATAAATTGCGACCTGACGCACGACCGTCCGTCTGATTAGACAGAAGGGCACAAAACTTGAACAGAAATCATATTTTGAACTTTTATAATTTAGAAAAATGCTGAAAAATTTTGTTGTTTTCGGTAAAATATTTTTCACTGCACGTTTTATCCTCCTTTCGGGGAGTTTCAAACGGTTGTTACCACCAATCGTAAGGTCGTACTACCAGTCGGAACAGGTCGTGATTAATCGCATTACTGATCATGAAGTACCACTGATTGCACCACTAGTCGCAAGGTTGTACGACTAGTAGCATGACCATTTTGGTTGGTCAATAACGTGCGACAATGTCCGATTGGTGGTGCCACCTTTCCCGATTAGTTGCACGATTGTGCAAGACCAACGTGCGACCAGAGATCGTAGGTTGGAAGTTTCGAACATGTCCATCGACCTTGCTGCGACAGTTTCTTGTTTGCGACCATTCACGACCTGTACGACCAGTCGTAAGTTCGTGTCACGATTTGTCCACGATTACAAAAAATTTAGGTCGCAGCTAGGTCGTATCTTGGTCGTATCGTCAGTGTGACTGGGCCTTAAGATCGAAGCAAAGGAGGAGCAACAGAGCTCTGACGTCATGATCTTGTAGATACCCAAGCATACTTTTGTTGTCAAGTGCCATGTCCGATCTAATGGGGATACTAATGTCAGTAATGCCAACCGTCTACCTTGGGATCAGATCCTTTATTCTCGTTTCCTTATTGGGTTTCCCTGCTTTTAATGGAGATATATCCGATGACAACGAAAACTGATAAGTATCATAAAAATCACATTGGTGCACATGTATGACTTTTCAGTCGAAGTACACAGGTTCGTGCATTTAACCCAATAAATGCAGCCAGTCAGTGCTCTTGTCAGCAGCAACGAAACCTAAATATTTGTGTTATTCTTCCTGTCTCTGCACAAAGGGTCATATTTCATGTCATATCGAAGAAGTTTGATCGATGAGGCATTTAAAGACTGATACAGCGTCGTTATTCTGTTGCTGTTGTATGTTCGTTTGAAATTGCGAGAGTTATTTTTATGACATCATTGGAAAAAACAAAATCGTCATCATGGAAATGAAACTCATGGGTGCAATGTGCACTTTTTATCATTAAAGTGATATTGGCAGTAAGTTATGGATTTTTCCATAACTTTCTAATTGAATGAAGAAAACATAACAGTTAGATATTTGCACTTGTATGCTCAAACAGATGCCCCTTTCTAATCGATTTCGTTGCGAGTTTCTGGTGAAGATATTTTGAGTTTTACATTACCGCCATTCTCGGTGCTTTGTACCCTTTGATGCAGTGCGATTCCAGCTTACTCGTATATGTTCAAGCCAATCGAGCGTGAAATAGGTTAAGTCAAAGGTAACTCTGAGTGGCGCACAAAACAAAAGAAAAGCGGCTGCTAGTACTGTCGTATGCTTGATTTATCCATCTGAGCAAGCATAGTTTGCTTTGTAACCTATTTTTCTGAGACCACAGGCATATATGTAATTGATTTAGAAAAAATAGTTTTCCTGCCAACATCACTTTAAAATGCTTGTGCTGTCTTGCATTGCGGAGCTGAATTCAGGATGACTCTCACTTAATTGATCAGATCAAACCACTCCTTTCTTTACACGAATCCACTACCGATTCAGAAACATTCCATAGTGTTTGGAGAAGATAACATTTCTCCAGCCAGTGATTGCTATTCCAGGGTTTGGATCTATCATAACCTGGAGCTTTTGGTAATACATGTAAATTGATACATACTCACAGTAAATTGACATCGGAAAAACAACAAGAGATAGATATATCATAACAACGAATCGTCCAATAAATGTTCATATATTAATGATAAGGGAAATTCTACATTCAACCAAAACACTAGATATTGATTCGTGAAAGGCCCAACACCTGGCCTAACTGTCGACTGATGTGTTTGATTTCTAGGGCAGGCTCGCACCAAACACCACTATTACATCAATAAACCTGTTACACTTGCATCGATAAGGGGTTTACTGGATTTTGTGAACAATATCTGCCATTTCAAAATCACGTTTCATTTCATACTATTAAAAAAACCACGTTTACTCGATATCCTACACAATGCACATTATTCCATTGTTTCAAGAACTGACTTATTTCACTGAACCATGGCTGAAGCATATTATCTGGAACTCTTTCCGTACGCGTCAATCTGTTGCCGTTGTCCAATTTTAAGAAATTAACATAAGACAATTAATTTGATTTAAAGAAATTAACTGTCGAGTAGGCTACATGTTATACAACAGTGTCTGCTAGGCAGTCCCAAGAAACAATGAGGCCTTCCACGGAAAAACAAGAACCCTTCAATATGTCGATTTACAATTATACTATCCCAGTGCCCGAGACGGTGTAGACCTGGGGCTCAAATACATATCATTTCTTTCAGGATCCGAGTGTGTTTGGAGCAGGTAATACAGCATGATTATCTGGCGTATGCGTGTGTCAGACTCGTTATACAGGTACGATATTATAACAGCTGAGACACTTTACCAATGTTGTTTTTATGAATGGAATAACCGGGCGGTGCAGGACGGTTTTGATGATATCAATGAAAAACCAGCGTATATTATTCAACTGTATACATTGTACACACATTGGTTTGGTCATCAGGAGCAGACATTGTTTAAGGATTGATTGCATGTGATCGTCATGAACCTGGCATTGACCAGCTGTCCATTCACTTATAATGTAAATATAAAGGTAACAAATTCACGAATTAACACACTTCCAATCAACGTGAAATTTTGCCTTTCTGATTGTTAGCCATCAAGGATTACTAACCGAGACTCTGTTTCTTACTAAGCAATGTTAAATTTGTTAAATTCATCGTTTTCATATGTCATATTCCGACCTATTTCTCAGTCTACAAAATGCACTCACAACAGGGCGAGCGAAAGGATTATGATGTGCAGCAAATAGCTAGTGAGGCCGGTAAAATTCACAGGTGATATGCACTCGGGTGCACCGAGGTGTTTGGGATTATGAATGTTTAGCTCATTGTATTAATCTCACAGAAAGTATAGCCCTAGATATTCTCATTATTTTGACGACAACAAGGAATAAATATATGCAACAGCCAGTGCTTGTCAAGCAGAACACTCGAATCTTCGTTTGGGTGAAACGTATAAAATGATTTATCTAATCATCAAATTGCACAGCTTTCGTGATATCATTTATGAAACCATGTCTCGGTTCATCATCCCTGAATATATGTGTGTGTGCTAGCCAAGTTTTAGGTCAGGGAATTGTATTGTTTTGGTGATTTTGTTACCTTTACTTTCACATTATAAGTCAATGGAAAAGTGCCTCAGTGCCGTCACCGGTAAGTTACGTGCAATCACACCTTAAAATAGATATTCGTATTGTACACGCGATGGAATTCATAATGTCATATTTCTCATACATAAAAAACCAAAAACAACATGTTGAAATGAAGCGAAAAGGAACGGTAAAACAGTAGAACATAAGTATACACATAAACTGAATGTATTACACCAAAAACCGGATATGATTCCACATCAGTTTTCAGATGTCAGTTAATGATATTACTATGGATATTTATTACAAAGTGAATATATAGTCTCTCATAGTTGTATATTCAGATTATCACAGTATATGTACATGTATTGTAAGTATTATGTTGTATAGACGTGGAATCAATACCCAGTACCGTATTAAGTATTCCGAGCAAACAAAATAGGGTCCGTTATCCAATCTCATAGTCCGGGGACAGAAAGTCATATCAGGCATACGAAGTCAGAGAAAACAAAAATGACAGGGAAACTCATGAACCCCCCAAAATGGCCATGAGGAGGTGAAATCAGGTGTTCCAGAAAGAGTGAGTATTTCCTGCCCCACTAGTGGCACCCGTCATGAATTCCCCAAAATTAACATGAAAATAGATGTAGTTGCATGGCAGACATGGATTTGTTGTATTTATCAACCAAATCATGATGACGTCCATATAATATCTTAAACGCATTTATAAGTCTTGGTATAACATATCCTTGTCGCAGCAGTTTAGAGACTAGCTGGGCACTTCGACTTCAGTTCAGAATGAGGTATAGTTGTGTACAAAGTGGAAATATCAAATGTTTTGATAGACGTTACTTTTGAAAGTGTGTGAGCATGTAGATATTCCAATAAAGATTTGGAATATTACATGTACTAGCTTTGGGGAATCTATACATATATATATCGGGATATATATGATACACATTTTCAAGGTTGTATTGGATAAACAAAATCAGGAATGAAATAAATTTACCGATACATGTAATGAACACTATTTACAACACACTGACAGTTCTTGTGAACAATGGGCTGTTATGCAATTTAATAGATGTACTTCACGAACGCTGTGCATGTCATTGTCAGAAATAAGTCCTTTCGGACCATAAATATTTGTTATTATGCCAACATCGTGATAAAAATCAGCACACAATCACAACATGTCGTGATGTGGCGCTACATGTCATGTACGAATCAAGATAGTTATATCGAAGTTATATGCTATTATAGAACACCATATAATTATCTTGATTGAAACACGCCTGCAACTGGCGATGGAGTATTAGGACTGTTAATATTATTTGTGTGAAACTAATGAAGTTTCTATTTTAAAAAAAAAGTATGATACAATAGTGGCAAATGATAAATGATTTACCATGTTTGTCTGATTTATTCTTCAAATTGCAATGTTCTGGGAATTTATTCAGAGACCTGTTCATTCTCGGGCCATTGCATGGCAATAACACAAAATCAAGTGTATATTATCGATTTCAGACTGACGCACGTAGACCAGGATCATCTGCTACACTGTACCACGTTATGATTCACATGAAGCTCATATGAAGCTAATGGGGCAGAGTCTGGTGAATTCTCGGCGCCAATCATCCTGTTCGTCACAAATATAGAAAACATCGAACATGTCACTAATTAGTACAAACTTATAGAAATATTTTCTATTTCTGTTAGTAGACAAATTTTCAGCGCTGTCGTACAAAGTCAATTACTATACGGATTAGTAGACCGTCCGTGAGGCAATAATATTGTGCTAATTAGAAATTAATTACCTACCATTGTCACTCGCGACATAAGCTCGTTTACAACAATTGATTATCCGCCCCCAATCAACGCTTTTACTTTCAATAAACAGTAGTGCCTGGGGTGAAAGGCGGGGGTCTGAAATAAAGATCGTTTGGTATCCAATTAATAACCTGCATGTAGTCCAACACAATTGTATTATACACCTTGACAATCGTGACGTTAATATGGCGACCGCGTGTCATATTATTAAAAGTTGCATTCATTTCCGTGTTTTACCCCACACGAGCCCGCAATAAAAATATATAGCAATTAATGGAATTATGTTTCATTATGACAATACATGTTCCGTCCATGTATCGTCCGATCCCCGCTTTATTTACATATATTCCCGGGACATGCGACTATATAACGTTGGTTCTATTTATATTACAGCCGGAATAGCAATGTCAGGGGCAGGGGGGCCACACCCCATGTTGTTGGCGACATTTTCTAGCATTTACCACAATTATTGATCTTGCTACAATGTAGCTTGTATCTGTATTCAACTTGTATCTGTGTGAAATGCTAGGGCAAAGCCGCACTGCTCCACCAGAATGGCGTGGAATCGACTTGGATACAGGCCACTCGTTAGTTAACGTTGCACGGCTTGTCAGTGCGTTACGCAAGAACGTTCATTAACGTTACGTGAATCGAGCGAATCCAACTAAGCGATTCATTTAGCTTCGTGCAATCGAATTGGCCCACGGCGTAGTGGGTGCGATATATTAAGTGCACTTGTTGGTGATAAATATATATATCTTTTTAACATGAGGTGGTGTGGAAAGCTTATCAAATTTACAATGGGTAATTGATTGAATCAGATTACGAGATTATTCGAGCTCAGTCCGAACTGGGCTAATAATATTATATATATATTGCCAGAATTATGAAAGCATTAATAGGTATATCAAACGTTATTATCAACAGTGGCATGAACATTGTGTATATCGGTTTATAACAATTTTGTTGTCATGTATCACAAAAATATTAGTTTATCACAGTAAAAAGAGCCTTATGGAACTGTTTTTCCCTGGTATTTTGTAATAAAAGAAATGCTTGTCAAATGGTTATATTTAGATTAAAAGGTGTATTCATCGTCCTAGAGGATTTACGGTTGTGTGGCTGGGACTTTCAAACGAATCTGATATCTAAATGCCTCACGCATCATAGCAAGATACTGATTTAATATTAGTCAGAATTAAGTAAGCACTTTGCAGCCAGACGAATAATCGTTCTTTTCGCTGCATCTTCATTCTTAATTTCCTCGTTGAGGAATTTTGCCTTTACACAGCTCTAGGATTTCATTATAATTTTACTCTTTCCATCTGATCACTGTCCTGCATCTACATGACATCCTGACAACAAAAAAGCGTCTATGAACGTCATACCCCAAATATACCCCAAACCCACAGGAGAATGAAACTAAACATTTCAGGGCAATTTGGCCAAATTCCAAGCACCCAAACCCCAAAAGCTGTCATTTACTAAGAGCGAAGCAAAGGAGGAGCAACAGAGCTTTGACGTCATGAGGTCATGATCTTATAGATACTCAAGCATACTTCTGTTGTCAAGTGCCATGTCCGATCTAATAGCGATACTAATGCCAGCCGTCCACTCTTGGGGTCTGATCCTTATTCTCGTTTCCTTATTTGTTCTCCCTGCTTCTAGTGGCGATATATTCGATGACAACGAAAACTGATAAGTATCGTAAAAATCGTGCACATGCATGATATTGCAGGTGCGTGCATTTAACCCAATAAATGCAGCTAGTCAGTGCTCTTGTCAGCAGCAACAATACCTAGATATTTGTGTTGTTTTTTCCTGTCTCTGCACAATGGGTCATATTTCATGCCAAATCGTAGAAGTTTGATCGATGAGGCATTTAAAGACTGATACAGCGTCGTTATTGTCTGGTGGCTGCTGCTGTTGTATGTTCGTTTGAAATTACTAGAGTTATTTTTATGACATCATTGGAAAAAACAAAATCGTCATTCAAATCATGGACATATTATGTAATGGAAATCAAACTGATGGGTGCAGTGTGCACTGTTTATCATTAAAATGTGTGTGTTGTCTTGCATTGAGAAGCTGAATTCAGGATGACTGTCACTTAATTGATCAGCTCAATCGACTTCCTTCTTTACACGAATCCACTGCCGATTCAGATTCCATAGTGTCTGGGGGAGATAATATTTCTCCAGCCAGTGATTGCTATTTATGGCAAGGGTTGGGGTCAATGCGGACGTCTTTGAATGAAGTAGATGGACTCTGTCTGAATCAGATAACCGCTAATAGTACGCATGTTCATTCACTAAGGCAAATGCAGACGGAATATCAAGATTGAGACAATCAAAATAGCACACAGTGCTCTAACATTTATCAATTTAATACCAAGATTCCCCGACTTGTACAGGGTCCACGATGTACAGTAATTAGATATGTGACTTGGTTTACTTTCACAGATACCCTCTCTACCAGACTGTAAAAAATGATAATTTATTACAAACAAAGGTTGTGTTCTATGCAAAATCTTGCAAGTGAACATATTCTGATGCAGCGTTGGTGAACTTGGTGGCCATCAATATCAGAGCTGGAAGAGGCATCTCTCAATGCGATGTTTCCGGGAAGGTTTTTCACTGAAAACAGTGCATTGTAATTGTTTCCATGGAATACAGCAAGTTGAATATTTATGGAAAATTTAAAATGAAACATTCGATGAACTATGGTGTATGGAATTTTCAACATCACTGAAATGCGTTTGAAGATACGATATATGTATACTTGTATGGCCAGGTGAAGTAGCTGCATAAACCATATACGACTGGTTGCTGAAGCCAGCACAGAACTCAGCGTCATCTCCGAAAAACGGCCCTCAGGTGTACAACCTATATGTTCGATAAGTAGCAACAGTACTGCATCTTATACACTGGCTAATGTTGATAACGCTAGTGTGGCTTTCGATATCAATGTTAGATCAAGCTTCATTTCTATATTCCAAAACCACTCATTTCAGGATTCTGTTTGGATCTATCATAACCTTCAGCTTGGGTAATATATTGATATATAAATTGACATTGGAAAATCAACCAAAGATAAATATATTGTAACGGGTTTGCACCCTTCTGTGACGTCTTGATAAACCGGTTTTCTAGGGAGGTGGGTGAGTTGTTATATAACCGGAGCTGAAACGGTAAAACTCCGGGAAACTGCTACTGCTGTACGGTTGAACTCCGGCTAGAAGTCTCTAAGGTTGGTAGCGTGGTCTGGAATGGACCTCTTAACCGTTGTCCGACTGCTAATCTGCAACTGCACCTGTAAGGTAAGAATCCGGAGGCGTTTCCGTCTCCGGGTACTGCAACTGCTCCGTCGGGTTACCGCTTTACTGCAACAGCTCCGTCGTTCTCCGCCTTACTGCAAACTGCGACTGCACCTGGAATAAAGAATCCGGGAACGTTGCCGTTTCCGAATACTGCAACCGCTCTGCCAGGTTCCGCCTCCTGCAAACTGCTCCGGTTGGCTCCGCCTCACCGCAACCTGCGACTGCACCTGAAATGGAGTATCTCGGAAGTGTTCTCACTTCCGGTTTCCGCAACCGCTCCGTCAGGTACTGCCTCTGCAACTCCGTCGTCCGGTACCGCCTCTGCAACTGCTTCGTCGTTCCCGTCTCTGCAACTGCTCCGTCCGATACCGCCTCCGTAGTTGCTCCGTTGAATTCCACCTCCGTCTCCGTCTCCTTCCTTGGTGATCTGGGTTCTTTGATCACCCTAAGACGTCGTTACAACTTGGTCTTAACCGACTGTGGTCTTATCTCCCTTTACTCCGTATTACTGTCTTTTCCGGTGAACTAACTTTATTATAACTTCCAGTTCCCTAACGAACACGGAAAAACAACTCGGTTGAAGTTTTCATGTTTATTTTCCAAGTGCACAGTCGGAAGACTTAACTGCTATCATCTGGATGACTCTATCCGGAACAAGGGAGTACGCTGCTATGGGAGAAGGGGTCTGCACAGGTCGACGTCAGGACACCAACTCCGCCGTCCGCTGTGAAGCGGGGGCTTTTATAGACCTGAGACCCACGTCACGTGACCAACCTATTGTGACGTCATAGTCCGCCAAAACACTGATATTTTCCGGATTTCTAAAAACACTCTAGAACCAATCAGTGGCTGACACGTCACCTTTTAAACCGAAAACGAGGCTGATCACATGACCTTCCGGAAATAACGTCATTACGTTTTTGTACTCCATTGTTCCGGCTCCGTGTCCGGTTCCGTCTCCGGTTCCGGCTCCGTCTCCGGCTTTACCGACATCATAAATTACTAAGTTCCGAGACGGAAAACCCTTTAAACATTAACAATACGGAACCGTATGAACCTTTAAACACATATACACCTTAATAAACGGTTATTTAACCATAATATCACAAAACACTAACATAATTACCTAGGGGAAACCTTTGGGTACGCCCCAAAACCGTTACACTCCCCCTTCCTTAGACTCTGTTCGTCCCGAACAGAACAATATCACATATATACAAATTGTCAACCGTTAAACTGTCCGTAAAATCAAACACAACTTGTCTCCGTGATCTGGGTACTGATATCTCTTAACTAGTTTACCGTCACTGTACCCGGATATCTTGCTTGTTCCGTTTCCCACTTTTTAACTCTTAATTATACTAGAATCCGGGAAACGGTTCTTCTTTCTTCTCCTTGCGCCGACTTGACTTGCGACGACTTGCGACGACTTGCGACGACTACTGCCCACCAGTATCACGGCGCGAACTGCTCCCCGACGGCGGACGCGGTGGAAAGGTCTGTGGTACCAACGGTCGTCCGAAGCTTGTTCCTCTGGCATCAACCGGGAGAAGATCCGGATCATGGAGGCTCCACTGGGGCGGGACGTAGAACCCATTCCTGAGGCGTTCGTCTCGGATGGACCAATCTGGAATCCGGACGATCTGACGGGTCGGGACGAGACCAAACGGTGACTCTCTCTGCTCCATGATCTCCACGTAGACGCCGGAGTCTCTCATCTCGGCTGGCCCCCACTGCTCCGGTCCCCAACGTACTGCATAGTATCTGGCGTGCTCCGGGACTGCGGGCGCAAAGACGGAAGCGCTCCGTCCCCCAATATTCACCGGGAAACAATGTGACGGACACGGTTGAGTTGAAGGACCACCAAACGGGTAGAATGTGTAGGGTGGACTCTGGGTTGGTGCTCGGACTTGGCTCCTTCCGGACCGCTCACTGGAAGACTGTCGAGGCCGGGTCTCCACCGGAGACAGGATTCCGGGTGTAGCTCTGGCTTGGTCTACCAGGATACTCCTCCGGGCTCTCTGCACGTCCGCATGGCTTCGTTCAGACGCGGAAGACTCCATTCCGTCATCCCTAGCCGCTGAACTGGTTCTGCTTCCGGCTACTGCTTGAATGGTTGCCGGCAAAGTTCGCTCCGTGGATCCTCGGGTCTCCGTCTCACTGCCAGCTCTGCTCCGGGTTCCGCCTTCCGTTTTGGTCTCCGGTCTGCCTCCTGATCTGCCAATGGGTCTGCTGTCCGCTCGGCCATCTGCTCTGCTATCTGCTCTGCTATCTGCTCTGCTATCGGCTCGGCTATCTGCTCTGCTATCGGCTCGGCCGCTGGATCTGCTTTCTGCTCCGCCTCCGGGCCGGACAATCACACTGCTCACTGCTCTGCCACTGCTAGTTGTTCTCGGAGGTGGACTCCGGAAAAGGTCTTCCTCATCGTCTCGGCTCTGCATTTCCGCAATGTCCGCCACTCCCACTTCTGCCGTTGCTCCGCTGGAACCTTCCTCCAACAGCCGGAACTTGTAGTCATACACCCCCTTGCCTTTTCCCTTGACGCTGCCTCCGGAAGACTTGGGTGGGGTGTGTCGTTTCTCCTCTCGACCACGTTCTCCGCCTCGGTCCTTGGCTCGCTCCGGGCTCTCCTTCCTATATTCTCGGCGTTGATGGCGTCCGGATTTATCCGGCGAACGGCTGCGACTCCGCTTCTTTCCGCGGTCTCGATCTGCTCCGGTACCTCGAGATGGGTCAGGGCTGTTTTTCCGGGAGGTGTTCCGGGAAGAACTCCGGGTCACAGGCGGCTTAACCGGCTTTGGGTCTCCTGGTTCCTGCAACTCGTCTTCACTTGCCATGATTTTCAGCTCCGCTTCCTCTTCCGAACTGCTCTCCGCCTCCGTGGACGAAACGTCGGCTGCTAGTGTGGCCACCGACTGGGTACCGGAACGATACCGGGTCCGGGACGAAACCGAACCTCCCGACTCCGACTCCGTATCCGACAACTGGTCAAGCCGTGTTACCGGCTTCTTGCTTTTCCGTGGGGTCATCTTGGACCGGAGGCTTTTCTCCTCAAACTGCTCTCTGCCCACCCTCAGTCGAATCGGGTTTGCGTCCATTGCGTGCCGGGACTGCAGATGCTTCTGTGTTCCCTCTTTCCGTCTGCTCCAATGGTCACACTGCGGACAGGCGAAGACGGTGACTTCACTCGTGTGCTGCTCCGTGACATGCCGGAGCAACGTGTGCTTGCTCTTGAACTCTAGGTTGCAGTCTCCACACCGGTGAGGGCGGGGCTTGCGGGGTGTTGTCTTTACTTTCGGCATTCTGATTCTCTGCTTTGTGTCGATGTTGACTCAGCTACAGCAAACTGCCTTCTGCATCCGGTAACAGCTATCTGCCCCCTTTTATAGTCTCTGGAAGTCACGTGACTGGCTTATCTGCTTGGTGATTGGCTGCTCAGCAAACTGTAACTCCTCCTGGTGGTCTTCTTGGATAAATAATATTTTTTTTTTTTTTTTTTTTCCGTGTTGTTGTTGCTAACTGCCACCGCTTCTTCTTCTCCGTCTCCGCCAAACTGCCAACCGCCTCCGTCTACTGCTACTCTGCCATCCGCCTCCGTCAACCGCTATACTGCCAACCGCCTCCGTCTACTGCCACACTGCCTTCGCTTCCGTCCAGGATTCCTCATCTGCCGTCTCATACTCCGACTCATCCGTCTCCGGCTCCGAAGTGGGAGAAGGTGGTCTATATTCCCACACTCGGATCTCTGCCTCCCAGTCTTCCACCGGCTGATCTTCCTCTTCGGGTTTCTTTGATGTCACCAGTTCCGGCTCCCAATCGTCTGCTTGATCCGGCATAACTGCTCTGACCGCCTCTGCAATTAGCTCCATCTCCTGATCCCAGCTTTCCGGAGGAGCGTCGTCGGCTGCCCGGAGACAGCCCTGTGGATCCGGAACCCATTCCGGGAGATCTAACTGCTCCGGTTGTCCGATGGGGGCGGCTGCTCCGGCATCCCAGTCAGGGCCAAACGGAAGCTGGTCCGCATAAGTTTCCGGAACTGTATTCTCCCTTGGTGACCGGGTGCAGAATCGCCGGAAGCGCCTATGCCGGGACTGCGTTGCTGTTCCCCGCCAGGCCGAATCAAAGGTTCCCACATGGTTGAGGGTGGCCTCGTCCTGAGGAGGACGGTTCCCGGAAGGGTACTTCCACCCGTGCATCTCCCGGAGATGCCTCCTAAGGTCGTTCGCCCGGTTGCCATAGAAGGCACACAAACAGCAATGAAATCTCTGGGCTGGGCACACATGCCGTCTCCGGTCCCTCGCACTCTCAAACATCCGGTCACACCGCTTACACAGCCGGCTATAATCCAGTGGCTGCGGGGTTGCCCAATCTCTGCTCCGGCCGCGATCTTGTCTATCAAGGAACGCCGAGTAGGCCATTCCGGAAGGCCGGGAAACTGAAATTGTCGATCTACTGCACCGCTTTTACTGCACCGCTTCTGCACCGCTTCTGCACCGCTTCTCCGGACTGGTGGTCTTCCGGGAAACACTTAGTCGTTTTTCACTGCAAAATCTGTTGCTGCCGGAAAATGCTGGACTTGATTCGATTCCGCCAAACTTTGTCTGCGATGTGCACAGCTCGAGGTCTGCTCTCCAACTGCTGTCAGAGCCCGATTTCAAGGCCCTTATATACCCTTTCTGCTCACGTGATTTGAAAAGCTCCACGCTGATTGGCTGCCTCAGGAGTGACGTCACAATTATGCAAAAACTCAACCGTTAACCGAGAGGTGTCCGTCTCCGGCTCAACCGGCTTCTCCGGGTTTTTTCGGCTCCCTTTCAACTGCTTCTCCGAGCGAAGTATCTGCAATTTTGAAGTATCTCTGCCATCAGGAGGGTTGAATAGAGTCTCAGCCAGTTGAATCTGCCTCTCAGACGAACATCTAGACTGCAAGTTGGGCGTTTCCGCCATCTGTACTGCTTCGTCCACTGCATATCTGCTCATTGGTATTACTGCTTGTCGACACTGGAAACTGCATACATTCTGTCCAGAAGGAGGCGCCTTCCTATCTGGGGTGATGTTTCTCCGTTTCTGTCAATCTGCAGCCGGTTTGCTGTCTCTGCTAAGTGGAAACTCCGGTTGGTTGTCTACAGCCGGAAAACTTTTCCGTCTTAATTCTCCGTATACGGAAGACGTGTAGCTGCTTCTCTGGAGATACTGGACCGCTAACCCAGGTTCTTCTGGACCCCTGGCCGCTACCCTGGACTGGTTGACTATGCGCTCAACCCAGTCAGAACCTCTAGGATGTCTCTATCCGGTCTCTGCACCGCTTTCCGCTCTGCTTCCTTTCTCCGCCCTGTTTCCGGAACCAGCACTTGCTCACTGCTCCGACTTCTTGCGGTCGCTCTCTGCCGGAACTCAACGTTTTACCAGGGTCTCAGCTATCTCCTTCTCCTGCTCTACAGCTCACTCCGTCTTCTCATATTTCTGCGTCCTCTGCGGCTTTACTCCGAGTCCGTATCCGACTCAGAGACCGTCGGTTCCGTCTCCGGAACACTACTCTGCTTCGGCGGCTCCGTCTGCCTCCAGGAATCCGCCATTCTCCGCTTCATCCATCTCGGATGCTTGACACCATTATACGGTTTCAGCAAATCGAAGTGAACCACCTTCTGTCGAGTTTCACTCTCTGCAATCTCGTAGGTCACGTCGGTAAATCTGCTCAGCACTAGCTTTGGACCGCTCCACTTCCTCTGCAACTTGGGAGCTTTGCCCTTCTTCCGTGTTTTGACCGCCATCCACACTCGGTCTCCTGGCTGGAACTGATTGTCGACCTTCCTCCGGTCGTACAGCTTCTTCTGCCGTTCCATTTCTCTGCCAGATTTCGCTCGAACCGCCTTGTATACCGCTTCTAGTCGCTCCCGGAGCTGACTGCCATACTCTGTTACTTCTGCCGTTGATTCTCCCGGCGGTCTGCCAATCAGTAACTCAACCGGAGTGTTGACTTCTCTGCCCAGCATCAGCAAGTTGGGACTCTGCCCGGTTGTCTCCTGCGGGGTACTCCGGTAAGCTGCCATCGCCAACGGTACTAGCTGATCCCAGTTGGTCTGCCGCTCGCTTACGTACAGGCTCAGGATCTGCTGCAGCGTCCGGTTGAATCGCTCGATGAAACCGTCCGACTGAGGTCGGAAAGCGGTTGTCCGTGTCTTGTGAATCCCCAGGATTCTGCAAACATTTCTCAGCAAGTCGGACTCGAAATTTCTGCCTTGGTCGGTGTGTATCTCCATCGGGATACCGTACCGCGCTGCAAACTGGTTGACGAATATGTCCGCAACCGTCACCGCTTCCTGATTCGGCATCGGGTAAGCCTCTACCCACTTGGTGAAGTAATCGCCGATTACTAAGATGTACCGGTTCCCCCGGGTGGATTTAGGTAACGGACCCATCACGTCCATTGCCACCCTCTCCATGGGCGCTCCAACCTGGTATTTCTGCATCGGAGATCGTTTCAAGTTCTGCATACTTCTTGACGCACATTCGTCACAGCTCAGCACCCACTGCTTTATGTCCCGCATCATAGCCGGCCAGAAATACCGCCTTCGAATGCTAGCCGCCATCCTTCTGCTTCCGAGGTGTCCTCCCGTCCGGCTCTGGTGGGCCAGACGGAAAATCTCCTGTCTCAGCTCCTTCGGGGTTATTAACTGCATTCGGCTGGTTCCTTCTGCCGTTTTCCATTTCCGGTAGACTACTCCGTCGACTTTCAGCAAGGTCTTCCGCATCCCGTACAGCACTTTCTCCTCGCTGCTCATGCTGGAAAAGTCTGCACTGCCAGCTGTACCGCTCCCGTCGATCAGCGACGTCACCAGTGAGTACCAAGGTTCTGCTTGCTGCATTCTCCGCAAATCATCTGGTCGATATTTCTGCCCCAGCACAGTATCCTGGTCCGCATTCTCCGCCAGCCTAATCTGCTCTGCAACCGCATCCGTTTTTCCCGGAACTGCCTTCTCCATCACCGCAACCGCAACCGGCTTCCGGGACACTGCTTTCTCCGTCACCGCAACCGCAACCGGCTTCCGGGACGCTGCTTTCTCCGTCACCGCTACCGCAACCGGCTTCCGGGACGCTGCTTTCTCCGTCACCGCAACCGCAACCGGCTTCCGGGACGCTGCTTTCTCCGTCACCGCTACCGCAACCGGCTTCCGGGACGCTGCTTTCTCCGTCACCGCAACCGCAACCGGCTTCCGGGACGCTGTTTTCTCCGTCACCGCAACCGCAACCGGCTTCCGGGACGCTGCTTTCTCCGCTACTGCAACCGCAACCGGCTTCCGGGACGCTGCTTTCTCCGCTACTGCAACCGCCTTCCTTGGGACTGCTTCCTCCGTCAGTTCTGCTTCTCCGCCTGATCTCCTTGACCGCTTCCGGCGTCCCCCCTTCCTTGGCTTGGGCTGAGGAGTTTCTTCACTTCGTGTCTGCCGGATCCTTTCTCCGTAGTTCCAGGCGTCTATCTTGGCTTGTTTCCAGTCGATTTTTCCGCATTGGCTGCATGGGGATCTGGACAAGGCATCCGCATTATTATGGATTCGCCCCGGACGATGTTCGATGTCGAAATGAAACTCACTCAGGAGCTCAATCCACCGGGCTACCTGCCCCTGGGGCTCCTTGAAATTCATAAGCCAGGTAAGACTGCCATGATCCGTGCGAAGAAGGAAGTGTCGTCCCAGCAAGTACTGCTTATTCTTCTGTACCGCAAACACCACCGCCAGGAGCTCCTTCCGGGTGACACAGTATCTCCATTCTTCTTTGGTTAGGCTGCGGCTCAAGTAGGTTATCACCCGCTCCTGGTTGCCCTGCTTCTGTGACAGTACTGCTCCCAGCCCGGTGTCGCTGGCGTCCGTGTCCAGGATATATCGGCCTTGCTCCCTTGGGTACCCGAGTATCGGTGCCGATACTAGGCGGTTCTTCAGCTCTGCAAATGCCTGTTCTTGCTCCGTCTGCCACCGGAACGGCACCCCTTTTTCCGTCAAGTGATTCAGCGGCGCTGCAATCTCGGAGAACTTCGGCACGAACTTCCGGTAATAGGAGCAAAGTCCCAGAAAACTGCGCAGCTCCGTCAGGTTGGTGGGTGTCCGCCACTTCCGTACTGCCTCCGTTTTTGCCGGGTCGGTGCGGATACCGTCTCTGCCGACTATGTGACCTAGGAAAGACACCTCCGGCTGGAAGAACTTGCATTTTGACGGTTTGACTTTTAGGTCTGCCTCTCTCAGCTTGCTGAACACCTCCTGAAGATCACGGATGTGATCCTCCAGGGTCTTGCTGTAGACTATGATGTCGTCCAGATATATGAGGCAGGTCTTCCAGGACAAACCGCCTAGCACCTTCTCCATCAACCGCTCGAACGTACCCGGAGCATTGCACAAGCCGAAACTCATCACTTTGAACTGGAAAAGGCCGCCAGGAACACAGAAGGCCGACTTTTTCCGGGCGTCTTCATCCATCCCGACCTGCCAGTAGCCACTGGTCAGGTCGAGAGTGGAGAACCATTTAGCGTCTGCACAGGCTGCTATGGTGTCGTCTATTCTCGGCAACGGATAAGCATCTTTCTCCGTGACTGCATTTAACCGCCGGTAATCGACGCAGAACCGGGTGGTCCCATCCTTTTTCTTCACGAGGACAATCGGTGAAGCCCACGGACTGCTACTTTCTTCAATGACGTTCTTGTCTTTCATCTCCTGAATCAGACTGCTCACCAGCTCTCTCTTGTCTGGCGGAATTCGTCTGGTTGGCTGCTTAATCGGCCGGTGACTGCCCGTGTTTATCTGATGTTGCACCTCGTTGGTCTGCCCCAGTTCTCCGGCATCATTACTGAAGGTCAGCTTATTCCGAAATAGGAGGTCGGTTACTCTCTCGCGGAAATGACTCGGCACTGCATCCTGGGTCTGCTCTGCTAACTGTCGCAGCTTCTCGTACCCGCTCCAATTCCGCCCGGCCTCCGACTCCGTGGAAATCTGCACCTTCCGGCTCCGCTCCGCCAACGGCACAACACTGCAACCGGCTGCTAAGGTGGTCATCGTCGCCAACTGCGCTCCTTTCTTGATGATTACCGGCTCTGCCATCACGTTGATCACTCGAACCGGGACTGTTCCTTGCTTTATCCGGGATAAAGTTCTCCCGATCAGCCAAGGTCTTTTCTCAGTAGGCTCCTGCGGCATTTCTAGTACTCCTTCTGCTTCACGGACACTCTCTGCTTGTCCTATAATCAGCTGTTCCGTTTCCGGCGGAATTTGGTAATCTGCTACAGCGTTGATCGGAAACGGCTCCCTGGTCTGCTTGAACATGGTGAGGAACACCTCCTGGCTGCCCATCTGCATGGTCATCCGGTCGAAGTTTATGCCGGATACTCGGGAACGGATGAAATCCATCCCCAGTATTCCTTCGTCTTCACAGTCTGCAATCTCGAACGTCACGGTCTCAGCTACTCCTGCGATGTTGAGTGGGAGTTCTTTCCGGCCATGTGTCTGTATGTTACTTCCGTCAACCATTGAAAGACGAATCGGCGACCGCTTCAGCTTCATTCCGGGTTTCCGGATCCGTTCCCAGGTTTGTAGGTTGAGCATTGTGACAGTGCTGCCGGTGTCGATTATCAGCGTTACTGGCTCTCCGCATACTCTGGCTGTCACACACATGCCCACCTCGCCCCTGGGACCGGGTCCGTGAACCACCTGCCGGTTATGGGGGTGTCCTCTCTTCCGGGTCCCGGATTTCCCCTTTTCCGCGACCCGCTCTAGTTTTCCGGCTGCTGCTGCTGCTGTCGTGGCTGCTGCAGTTGTTGCTGCTGCTGCTGCTGCGGCTGCTGCTGCTGCTGTTGTCGCGGCGACTGCTGCTGTTGTGGTTGACGCCGCTGCTGCTGCTGCTTCGGCTGCCTACAGTCTCGGGCAAAATGCCCCTTCCGGCCACAGTTGAAGCATTCTAAATCCGCTCGGGAACTGCGCTGCTGCTGCCGGCTAACCGCTTCCTTGACCTGAGTCATCAGATCCGCCAACTGCTGCTGAGTCTGCTCGGCTTGCTTCCGCAATTCGTTCACCTGCTGGCTCCACTCCGGCTCCGTGTTCAGCTGCCTCGTCCGGTGTCGCTCCGCTGGTCTGCTGTTGTCCGTTTTCATGATGCTCTCATACTCGGTAGCGAAAGCCAGGGCCTGCGACAGCGTTTCCGGGTGGCTTTTCAATACCGACAACCGCATATCTCGGTTAGTCAGGCTGTTGCAGAAATGCATCTTCATGAGCACTTCTGTTGTTGCCGGATCTGCTTTTGGGTAAGCTAGCCGCGTCTTGCTCCGTATGTCTCTGGCCAGCTCAGACAGCTCCTCCTCCGGCTGCAATTTCCGTGTCTGCAATTCCGCCTGGAAAACAAATGTTTTCTCCCCCGGACAGAACTGCTGTTTTAATGCCGCCACAACCGTATCAAAGCTGCGTCTCTGCTCCGCGGACAGATCCAGTAGTATGCTGCGGGCGTTACCTCTCAAACTGACACATAAGTTCAGCGCCTTTTCCTCTGCTGTCCAACGGTAGTACCGAGCGTATTCAAGGAGGTGAGCCTCATACTCCGGCCACGGATCAGTTCCGTCGTATGTCATTAATCTGGCTACTCCTGCCCTTGGTGCTGGTGGTTGTACTGCTTCTGCCTGCTGCTGCTTTCCGGTTACTGCCAGGTGCTGCTGAAACACCTCCATTTGGGTCGCCAATAATCTGGTCAGGTTGTCGACTAAATTCTCTCCGCCTTCCGGTTCCGCATCCGGTTCCCGATCGCCAGCCTGGTCCGGAAAGTTAATTTCCGCCTCTGCTAACTGCTCTGCAGGCTGTACTCCTTGAGGAACCCGAAGGGGCTCTTCTGCAACTGCTTTCTGCATTTCCGGCTGCAACAGCTTTCGCTCGGCAGGACGAACTGCTTCCTTTTCCGCAACCGGCATCTGCAACGGCTCAGCTCCTACTGCTCCTACAGGCTGCTCCGTGTCCGGCACGGCTGCCTTCAGCTGCTGTTCCGCCAATTTGCCCCGTCTAGTAGTCATACTGCAGATGATCCCACCGCTGCCACCAAAAAGTTGTAACGGGTTTGCACCCTTCTGTGACGTCTTGATAAACCGGTTTTCTAGGGAGGTGGGTGAGTTGTTATATAACCGGAGCTGAAACGGTAAAACTCCGGGAAACTGCTACTGCTGTACGGTTGAACTCCGGCTAGAAGTCTCTAAGGTTGGTAGCGTGGTCTGGAATGGACCTCTTAACCGTTGTCCGACTGCTAATCTGCAACTGCACCTGTAAGGTAAGAATCCGGAGGCGTTTCCGTCTCCGGGTACTGCAACTGCTCCGTCGGGTTACCGCTTTACTGCAACAGCTCCGTCGTTCTCCGCCTTACTGCAAACTGCGACTGCACCTGGAATAAAGAATCCGGGAACGTTGCCGTTTCCGAATACTGCAACCGCTCTGCCAGGTTCCGCCTCCTGCAAACTGCTCCGGTTGGCTCCGCCTCACCGCAACCTGCGACTGCACCTGAAATGGAGTATCTCGGAAGTGTTCTCACTTCCGGTTTCCGCAACCGCTCCGTCAGGTACTGCCTCTGCAACTCCGTCGTCCGGTACCGCCTCTGCAACTGCTTCGTCGTTCCCGTCTCTGCAACTGCTCCGTCCGATACCGCCTCCGTAGTTGCTCCGTTGAATTCCACCTCCGTCTCCGTCTCCTTCCTTGGTGATCTGGGTTCTTTGATCACCCTAAGACGTCGTTACAACTTGGTCTTAACCGACTGTGGTCTTATCTCCCTTTACTCCGTATTACTGTCTTTTCCGGTGAACTAACTTTATTATAACTTCCAGTTCCCTAACGAACACGGAAAAACAACTCGGTTGAAGTTTTCATGTTTATTTTCCAAGTGCACAGTCGGAAGACTTAACTGCTATCATCTGGATGACTCTATCCGGAACAAGGGAGTACGCTGCTATGGGAGAAGGGGTCTGCACAGGTCGACGTCAGGACACCAACTCCGCCGTCCGCTGTGAAGCGGGGGCTTTTATAGACCTGAGACCCACGTCACGTGACCAACCTATTGTGACGTCATAGTCCGCCAAAACACTGATATTTTCCGGATTTCTAAAAACACTCTAGAACCAATCAGTGGCTGACACGTCACCTTTTAAACCGAAAACGAGGCTGATCACATGACCTTCCGGAAATAACGTCATTACGTTTTTGTACTCCATTGTTCCGGCTCCGTGTCCGGTTCCGTCTCCGGTTCCGGCTCCGTCTCCGGCTTTACCGACATCATAAATTACTAAGTTCCGAGACGGAAAACCCTTTAAACATTAACAATACGGAACCGTATGAACCTTTAAACACATATACACCTTAATAAACGGTTATTTAACCATAATATCACAAAACACTAACATAATTACCTAGGGGAAACCTTTGGGTACGCCCCAAAACCGTTACACTATCATAACAACAAATCGTCCAATAAGTATTCACATAATGATGATAAGGGGCATTTCCCAATGTTTACATTCAACTAAAACACTATAGATATTGATTTGTGAAAGGCCCAAACACTTGACATAACTGTCGACTGATGTGTTTGATTTCTAGGGCGTGTTCGCTCCAAACCTCACTATTCCATCAATAAAACTGTTACACTTGCATCTATAAGAATTATACTGGATTTTGTGAACAATATCTGCCATTTCAAAATCACGTTTCATTTCATACTAGTCAAGCTGTTCTTCTGCCGTTGTCAAAATCCAACAAATTAACTGCTAAGTAAATAGTAAGTTTACGTGACACCCCCATCTGGCAGAATCACGGAACGATGAAACCTTTTCCACAATCAGCAATCTCTATCTAATATGTTCATTAGTAATCCAGTGCCAGAGACAATAAATCCCGGGCTGCAACCAAATATGATTTACTACATGAAGTTAGTAGTTAGTTAGGAGAGAGTAATACTGCAAATGCATGTGTGATGGCACGCGCATGTGTGACACATGCGCGTGTGTTTTTATATCAAACTATTTGTACCGACACGGTGTTATAATGAGTTTACGGAGATTGGTCTAAATATAACGACCCAGTGATACAAAAACGGTTTTGATTATACCAATCATGAAAAAACAGTGTAGACTATAATTCAAATGTGTATATTGACCATACACTGGATCCATAATCATGACATAATTCACAATCATTCATTTCTCATAACCGTAAAATTATAGAAGCTGAAGGAGCCCTAAGCATGTTGAGATGTTTGAAGAAAGAAATTGCTGGGAGAACAGCATAACACAGGTATGAATTTACATTGAATAACAAAAAAATACAAGCTACCGTTTTAAGATTTCAGTTGATGAAATGGAATACAATATCGTTAGCAATATTTGTTTTAAATTACATTGTTTTGTGTGTCATGTTTACAGTCCAATTTTTACCTGGTGAATATCTACTTTCTAATACCATCAACTCAGTAGCCTTTTGGCTTGTGATTAGGTACTTATGCACTTGTCATATATCTATTCCATGGGGTTTGTTTCGGATGTTTGAATTATTTTCGTAAGTTCTTGGGCAGTTGTTTACTAATTCCATCAGGTATACAGTAGAAACAACTACGTTTACCACACTGCCTTGATGATGCCAGTGTGTCTTTTGATAAGGTATTTGGTCGGGCTTTGTTTCCATTGCAAAATGTTGTATTTTATGTTTGTTATTAGAATCATCAAAATTTGACTGTATTGGTGGTAATAGATTGATACTTACAATCGGTACTGTAATGAGACTATCACAGTGCATGTATATGTATAACATCATCCGTTATTGAGAAAGAAATAAAGCAGTATATATCATATTACTATGCAATATCTTAAAATAACTGACTCCACCTCCTAACGTTATATTACATCAATTAGCTTCGAGAAAATATATGTATGAACTGTCAAGATATTCAAGTCATACATATATCCATAATAATGGGTTTTGTGGAGTTACCATCCTATGTCTGAATCAAAATGTGCATTTCTCGTGTGCAAATATACTAACAAATCTTGAGTTAACACGATTCAAATAAAATTTGAACTTCATATTTAGGACACTGACAATTCCCGCAAGTAATGAAATTCTGCACGCGTGCAAATGAGTACAGACCGGAAGGCCTTTCACCAGCTGTATAAACATATTGATAATCATATGTAATTTAATGGTCGTCCATCATGAAGTGCTGTGCCGTCATTATAGAGGGTATTCTGGACCAAACACACTTTTCGTAATGGTCACATCGTGATAAAAAGACAGCACACAGTCACGACATATATGACATGTAGGAAGCAAACAAAACCTATTTCGAGATTATCTTCCGTTATAGAATAACATATTTGACTCACGCCTGTAACCGACGGCGGTATTACGAGTACTAAACATCGTTTGTGTAAGACTGGTGAGGTCCCTATACGTTTTTTGATTCATAAATAATAATCATTCATAATTTCAAAATTGAGTTGAACACATCGCTGCAAGTACATGTATTTATAATGTGTGAAATTTTGATTGAAAATCAAAGGCATAGTGCAAATATTTGGTTAAATTAATGTATACAGGAATAAGAGAAAGTCAATGCGTATTATTAATTCGGACACTCATGGAAGATCCGACTTATCTGCTACACTGCACCACGTTATGATTCATCTAAAGCTCCCATCGATCTAATAGGGCGAGGTCTCCTGAATTATTGGCATACACCGCCTTGTCCTGCACAGATGTACAAAACATCGAACATGTCACTAATTAGCACAAACTCATAGAAATGCATTCTTTTTTTGCTGTCGAGGCAATTGAATTTTCCCTAGAGACGAGAAAAATATCTAGATAAATCTTCAGTGCAATCGTAGAAAGCCAATTACTATGCAGATTATTGGACCGTCCGTGACGCAATAATATTATGCTAATTAGAAATTAATTATCTGCCATTGCCATTCACCACATGAGTTCGTTTACAGATATCGATTCTCCGTCCAATCGAACGCTTGTACCTCTATTAAACAGAGAAACAAGGGTCATTTGGTGTTCGTTTAAAGCCCCCCCCCCTTGTGGGCCCATATAATCGTATAACAGAAATACTCCTTGACAATCATGGCGTTAATTAATGTGGTGACCTCGAGTCATATTAGTAAAAGAGGCTCGATGCGTTTTTTGTTTTCCCCACACAAGCTCCCCAATGGAATTACAAGTCCATATAGGAAAAATACATTTTATCATGAAAGTGTGTTTTTTTTCTCCACATGCATTGTCCCATCCCCGCTTCATGTGCTCCCGGGACATATAGCTAAATAACATTAGTTCTGTGTTACAGTAGGTATATAGCAATGTCAGTGGCGGAAGGACCACACCCATACCATTGATAACTTTTTCTGGCATTCACCACAATTATTGATCTTGCTACCAGGTACCTTGTATCTATCTAAGACGTGTTCCAATATTTGAACGCACTGCTCCATCGGAATCTTTTGACGTGGAATCCTCTTTCATACAGGCCACTCGTGAGTTAACGTTGCGCGGCTTGTCAGTGCGTTACGCAAGAACGTTGATTAACGTTACGTAAATCGAACGAATCCAACTAAGCGGTTCATTTAGCTTCGTGCAATCGAATTGGCCCACGGCATAGTGGGTGCGTTTTATGAAGTGCCTTCTCATTGCTCTTGCTGGTGATAAATATATCTTTTTAACACGATGTGATGTGGAAAGCTAATCATATTTACAGTGGTTTATTGAATCAGCTTACGAGCTTATATGAGCTTGGTCAGAATTCTGATAAAAATATAATGCTGGAATTAAGCATAATTATTAGAAGCTTCATACTGTCGATATGTCCATGAAAACATTAGTAGGTATATCACACATTATTATATTTACCAGTCTAGTGAACATTGTGTATATCGTATTATGACAACTTTGTTACTAGGAGTCAAAAGAATATTAGTTTAGAAATGGGCTGCAGGTTATAAATATATATAAAAAACAAAAATTCGCATAAAATTTTCAGATGTTGCTGAGTGAACATTATTTATATTTTATTTTATAATTATAGAAATAAATAGAATCTATTTGTTTCTTTAATAAATGGTTATTATTTAGATTCAAAGATTTATTCATCACCCTTAAGGATTTACGGTTGTGTGTCTGTGATTTGTAAATGATTATAATATTTACATGTATCACGCATTATAGCCAGGTATTGATCTAATAGTAGTCAGCCATTAAGTAGCACTTTGCTGCCAGACGAATAAATTTTCTTTTCGCTGCATTTTGTTTCTTAATTTCCTCTTTGAGGGACTTTGCCTTTACACGGTTTTTTTTCTCCTTTCATCCCTCGTTCAATTCACATCAAGCCTAATCCTAATTTTATCCGCAGAATTTCGTTTGCATCATCTCCTCTATCACACTGCATATATGAATGTGTCTACAACGTCAAAAATCACCGTCGTACATCTACATGACGTATTGAAAACAAAAACCGTCTATAAATCTCATACCCAAAATATCCCCAGTACCAATTTTTATCTTACAGGAGAATGAAACTAAAAATTTCAGGGCAATTTCGCCAAATTTCATGCACCTAAGCCGCGAAAGCTGTCATGTACTAAAGTGCAAATCAAGGAAGGAACAAAATGGCTCTGACGTCACGAGGTCATGATCTTGTAGATACGTAAGCGTGACTTTATTGTCAAGTGCCATGTCCGGTCTAATTGCGAGGTCGGATCCTTATTCTCGCTTCTTTATTCGTGCTCCTTGCTTTCAATGACAAAGGAAACCGAGCAGTAAAGCAAGAATCTGTTTTGCGCAAATGCATGATTTTTCAGTCGGGGTGGAGGTGCGCGTATTTTAGCCCAAGAAATGCAATTCTGTTTTGTCTATGTCACCACCAACATGAACTAGGCATTATGATTGTTTCTTCCCGTCTTTGCAGAAGGGGTCACGTCCCGTGCCAAGTCGGAGACGTGGGACCCCTGAGTCGTCTGCCGTCGTCATTGCGTGGTGGATGCTGCTGTTGCAAGGTGATGAAGCTGCAGGGATGACGTTTGCGAGGGGCGGGGGGGGGGGGGATGATGCTGCTGTCGTGTTGCTCTGGTGCGGTCTGTCGTGGCGATGGTGGTGGGTGTCTGCTGTGTGCCATCAGCTGTGCTGTCGATGGCCCGTCCGTCCGTCCGTCCGTCGGTTGTTCGTTCTCTCGCTCGCTTGGGGTCGGTGTGTGGATGCAGCTCTCAAGAAACAGCTGCTGCTGTTGCTGAAGCTGCTGGCGTAGAGGGAGACATGCAGGTAGCTAGGTAGGTAGGGGGTGCTTAGATGATGGGAAGGGCTTAGCGAATAGTGGGCCTTGTTTTGTTGGTGGTGGGGGGTGCGGCGCTCCCAGTCTCTCAACTGTCGGTGTGCGTAGTGCTGTGTAGTGCTGTGTTCGCCAGCTAGAGAGGAAACAGCATGGCATTAAGCCTGTGGACTGCCAATATACAATGCTTTAGTAGAATATGTTCGGTGGGTCAATAGCAGTGTATGTGACAATACGGGACTCCCGCCTGTGAACAGACTGTGAGTGAGATGAACAGGGACATTTAAAGGTATCACGTCTTGGTGGACATCACGGTACGACAAGGGTTGGAGACACGTGGTCCAAAAGCTGACCACGTGGGCGAGATGGAAAATTCTGTATGTTATTTTAATGTTGTATTTATTAATTTCCGCGATGATTTTCACGCCTTTTTCTCGTCACAGGTGGCATATGGACGCGTTGTAAATCGCATACACGATTCCATGGCAGAACTGGCGTTTCAAGTGACGACTATTTGGAACAAATGCGGGTGCCTAGTCTGTAATGGGATAACAGACCTGCATCATTCGTGACCCCCCCCCCCCCCCCCCGCCCCAGGCTCGGAACACCTTGTGGGACTAAATGCCAACTCACCCACTAGTGGGACACACCACCAGGTTGGCAGACGGACGGACGGACGGCAGTTGTCCCACACTGGTATGTGACACTAGGTGACACCCTCGAAGCTGCTGCTGGAGTGCTGAAATCATCTCCAGCCACTCACTAGCGGGCGGATAAACTACTGAATTTCTAAAGAAAAAAAAGGAGTGCATTCACCGCTGGGAAAAATATCAGGGGTGCTTTTGCTTGGAAGTTCCACACATCTATTAATTCATTTGAAAGGATTGTTTCTCGCTTGCGTAGCCTACTTCCACGTAGCAGCCATCAGCGGTGAGCAGACAAGAGTCCAGGAATACATATCGCTTCTGCAGCCTGGACTTGAAATGGAAGAGGATGCTTAATTTTTACGATGGCGCATGCAAACCTGGAAATAGAGTAGTTTATTGCATAAAGAGGTAACCAAGTGATGCGGTGCCGTTGATGCCAGATACCGGGACCCTGTGTATGAGCCAGTACGTCCTGCTAGATGAATGTGTGCAGATAACAGGTCAAAAGAATCGAGATAAAAGCGTTCAGAATACCGAGAAGAAAACACAAAAGCCCGCATTTTGTCGGTAGTGGCTGATGCCAACGCGCACCTGCCCGCTTTGGTAATGTACCCGCATGGTGACGACGTTGTCTCAGTCTTTAACGCTTGAATTACAAACATCTCCGTGTAAGCTTCCAACAATCCTAATCAGCTTGTGATCTCAAGTCACAACCAACGCGGCATTGTGGATAGCCAAGTAAACCTTAAAAGTGCACAGGATGGTTTTATTTGGCTTTGCTTTTAGTGCAAAAAGGAGATGTTGAACCGGAGGCCCCCGTGCAAAGTGGCTTGTCTTTAGCTGGGAAGCGTGATAGTGAGCGATAACAGGGGAAAACAAGCAGATGGGCCAATTGCTGGTTTGTTTATTTGTCTTGCACACTGCTTCCCATCACCAGACCTGAACAGGAACAACTCTACAAGGAGCTATGGCTCCACACCGAGTTTACAGTCAGCACGCTGGATATATACATGTACCTGGGACAGGCCAAAATGCTACAGGTAAATAAAAGGTAACCGAATGCCTGATGTAGACTCATGTTTGTTGATTCCCTGGGGTAAGCCAGAAATGGGCCTGTTGAAATCCGTAACATGACACCTACAGCAAGTGACAGGGAAGCAGAGGCGATATTGGCTAATGGGACCCACGCTATTATGGAATAATGCCTCCTTGAATAGCAGCGCTGGAGAAACCCATAGGGAGTAGGCGCTTTCCATTATTGTTATCATTTAACATAAACGGCCGTCCAAAGGGCAGAGAAATGGATAATCCATCACATATAACTGGATACACCTCCGAGGATACAGCTTCGAGGGTCCGGTAGACGTGACACAAGCGTGGCGGGAGCGTAGCGGACAGCACGTGTACTGTGTATCCTAGCCACGGACACCTATGTAATGTGGTCACATGTTCCTGGCGCCGGGACCTCGCGCGTTACTAGGGTGGCTCACGTGCGCAAGCGCGTGCTGACGGAAGTGGTCCTAGGACATTATGAAGAAACAAAACGTGCGAACGCTGTCGCTGATCGTTTGTACGTTCACTTATTTGTTAGTCGGTGCCGCCGTATTTGACGCCTTTGAATCGGAGTACGAGAAAAACGAACGCAACGAATACGAAGGCCAAGAGGCGTATTTCAAGGAAAAATATGACATTTCTGAAGAAGATTATAAAAACCTCACTGATATCGTAATTAAGCTGGTTCCTCACAAGGCCGGGATCCAGTGGAAATTCTCAGGAGCTTTCTATTTCGCCACGACGGTCATCACTACCATAGGTAAGTACTTGTGCAAATGTCGTAAATATGTGTGGACCAACAGTGAGTGCGGTTGCAAAGTCGTAAAACGTCGACCCTTGTCGTTTTTGATACGGACGTGGACCATGGTGTCCTGTTTGTAGGTATTGTTGGGGGTCAATATTTGTAATCATGGATATTCAGTGCCGTAGCCAGCCTTGGCAAAGCTAGGAGGCAAATGTTATGAATTGGTGACTGAGGCCTAAAAAAATAAATGCTGTGTTTAGGGTCAAGTGCTAAAAAAAAATTAGAGTACCCGGTAGGTAGGTAGGGATTTTTTTTTATTTTATGAAATATTTTTATTCTTTAACATCCGAAGATGGACATGCCTAAAGGCAGAAAAGAGGGACCATGTTTATAAAATATTATTATAAACAGTTCCAAATGCTATGTCTAGTGCAAAAAAAAAATATGAAGAAGATATATTGAATGAAACAACGACTTCAATGAAATAAATTGATGTTAATCTGGGAATCAATGGGAACGACTTGGCCATTATAGCTGATCTACATGTAGGTCCACAACCACAGTGAACTGGCTGTTCTGGATTCATGCACCTCCCGTGGAAGCAGCGCTAAACTGCTAAACCCTCCCTCAGACTAGTCAAGAAAGAGTCTACAGTGTATTGGTGTATCCACTACCACTGCCACTGCAGTGTGCCCTCCCCCCCCCCCCCCACCCCACTTGTTGATGACTTTTCCAGTCAAGCTGTATAAAAAAAACACACACACATGTTCCAACATACAGTACTCTGCCGGCAGATGAGAAATTTATGTTTTGTATACATTTGACTTGCCACCAAATCAAATTAACCGTGATATGCCAGAATAGGTGGCTGCCAGGCTGATGCAGATCAGTCAGTTTCCCACCGGGGAGGCCACTATCATAGATGGGGAGTCAACTTTCCCATTTCTTGAAAAACATTTAATGCATGATATTCCAACATGATACTAGTATGTTACTACAGGTATTTGTGACTATTGATTGCTTTCTTCAGTAATCAGTGTCAGGGGAAAGCTGTGTTCATGTTCACACACGTGTACTGGGAAACACTGGACAAGGCACCAGACAGTAATTGAGTGGGTGTGACACCCCCAGAGAAAGCTCTCTAGTTTTACGACTTGTGATGGAGCTGATTGTTGACATTGGGTTTCGCTCCCGATAGTGACAGGCTGGAAAATTCTCCTTGAGTGATCCAGTTAGATGTATTCATGAAAAAAAAATAAATAAAAAGTTTAGAGTCGGGTCCTATCAGCTAGAGTCGGTCGGACGACCCTAAACACAGAATTTTTTTTTTTAGGCCTGACTACTCCAAATAGGCGTGGGGTCTGGGGCCCGCCTATAGGGCCCCAGAAGCTGGAGGCAAAAAAAGATAGGAGGCATTTGCCTCCCTTTGCCTAATGGAAGCTACGGCACTGATATTAGGCTCCCTTCTCCAATGTGTCATTTGTAATCATGTTGAATAATCGAAAATGGAAATCATTGAATTAATAATAGCGGTGTCAAATGCATTGCAGCGAGAATCATATAATCATTCAAAGAGAAACCAAACAAATAATATAGAGGGCACGAGTTACATATGCCATCACTGAGGGGTTACACACAAACATATTAATAAATCACAGAACCTATTATGTTAAATACTAGTATATCTTCACTCGTGTGCATACTGTGACGGTGGAAGGGACATTGTCTTTGTCGACGTTGGGAATTGTGTCGCAAATACTGCCACCCTACAGCGACATACAATGTGAATAACGGTTGATGTTTATCGGGGACAGGTGTTGCATTGTATACATGTATGACCTATGTGTATAGGACACGTTTTGGCCCACGATATACATAACTGTGCAGTTCTGGTTAATGCTAATGCTAGTGGCCACAGCATGACAAGAGGTTTGACGTTACCCAGAAACCAGAGCGTGTGTAAAACACGAATGCTTTATCTTGTATACCGCGGCTACAAGATTGAACAAAAACAATGTAAGATACTGCCACTGAAGTCCACTCCACAGTGCGATACATCCTGAGGTGTATCACATATTACCTGGATCGTTATCAGGGTAGCGTCATGTTTTGAGTTGGCACGAAATTTGCGTCATCATTCGCTTGAAAACGTAAAATTTGCAGAATTTTTGCATTCGGTTTAGAAATTCGAGGAAAATCCGTTACACCGTTAACATAAATTGCAATTTGTTGGATCAGCTGAAACAAGAACAAATATAAAATAAAAACCGTGCAGATCATAGGCGCTTGAGTAACGAATTATTGGAGTTCGATAATGTCTCTGTTCTCCCATAATGTTGTCAGCTTTGGCGGCAGATATGTAAAATATATGCTTATTGGTGATCATTAACCCAATAGCAAGACAGGGCCTGAGATTTATGTAATAGTTCTGACAGAGAGCTCGGGGATGTTAAGCCATGAAATTGGAAATCGACCACAGTCTGCTTATAGCCGCCATGTATCCTGTCCTTAATGTATTGGACAGACCATTCAATGCACTATCGTTTTGTCTGTTTCTATGAGCTATACGGCATCTCCTAACAGTGGTAATCCTTCACTTCTTAATTAGAAAACCGTGGAATTCGATTTGTAGATGATCTTCAGAGGTCATGACCCCTCTGGCCTCGAAAATCGTTGCGAACTTTGCTCAGCGCTCGCAAGCAAATTTAATCAATTAAATTGAGCCATCGATTTTGACACTGGGTAAACATTCCGCTTGACAGGGGAATTCAACAGGCATTGTGCGTTGTTGTGGGTTTATTGCTGAATTTAGTTGTGGCCTCTGCCAGCCCGCATGCATTGCAGGCATACAACAATTGTCAATTTCATAAGGACCTACATTTTGCGTGTGTGTTTAGCAGCAGCAATTGGCGCAATGACGGGGTGTGTTCAATTGAACGAATTAAAATGAATACACCCGCACATGGAGATATAATGGATGCTTGATACGGGAAGGTCGTGGCATTGACATGAGGTAAAGGCCGACAGCTGAATATCACTTGTGACGTGTGGGAGGCAGGGAGTCGTAAAAACATATTGAAATCTTCTAGTTTATTAGTGGTTTTTCCATGCTGCTTAAGTATTCGTTGGCGTGCATGTCTATCGAATTTTTCAAAATACATTCCCCTAAGTGTACACAGTTGACTGCACATATAGAAATCGATAGCTTGAAGTAAGCCAGTCACAAATATTATCGAAAACATGTCGCATTCGTTGAGCCATTCTACGATATTCAATATGTACGTGCATGAAAACATTCCTACGTTATTAATTGGAAAACATATAATCAGATACTTTGTATGCTTTCCTGACTATTTTAATTACTCCTGTGTAAATATTTGTCTGATAGTTTGCCATTGATCGAAGTATAACTACATTCCTAATGTTTCTTTGCTTGTCAAAAAAGAAACACAGCGGAATTTCAGTGTTAAATGCCAGAAATTACGGCCATTTACACCCATTGACCTTGATCTTGTGGACCTAAGATCAAGGGACCAAGCAAATAAAACAACCCAAATTATGCCCATCGTAGAAAAAAATGACTAATTCATTTAGTTAACCTTCAGTTGACGCTTTGGAAACATTGTTTGTACGGGAACAAAACCTCGATAATCGAAGTGGATTTTTCCCTCTAGATGTTCAGTTTTTTCACGTTTTAATCTTATTAGCACGTAGACCTTAGGGTTCTTTAACCTCGAGTATTTTTTTTCTCTCTTTTTTCCGTTTAGCATGAACTACGTGTATGCTAACCATCAAACTGGCACATGGACGCAATCACATTCCAAGCAAACAAAACATTCCTTGAACAAATTGCAATTAATGGATTGGACTTGTAGTTTCAACTATATGATATGATTAGGAATTATTTTTGACGTTGGTAGGAAGGGTTTTTCACAGCTTTTCCGCTTGTACATTGGCATAACAATTTTGAAACTTGTTCTCTTTTTTGTTGTTGTTAACGAAATATCGTTATATTCGTATTTACATCATTATACATACTTTTAACCAACTTCAACGACGTGTACTCTATGCACCAAATACATATCAATAATGGTATTACAGATGACATTCAGAGAACATTTTTCATTCAACAATATACCAGATCGCACCATTTGATAACCTCATATGCACTCGCTGCGGTGTATGTAGACGTGTGCACGCATATATAAGTCGGTACGCCGATGTGAGTCACCTGCGTCGAATATATTATGAAAACAAAACATGAAATTCATGGAAGTAATATTGAAATACAAATTTCGAAAGAGTTATCCATACGCGAAGAATTTGTATCGTGATTAATGTCGCTGCGTGCATATACTATACAGGAAACAACCATTGTTTATTTCATATACACGTAATGGTATATCACAAATGTATTTCGCTTAATATTTCCACAATGCACCGAGCAATCGGCAGTGTATGCAGGTTGCCCCCCCCCCCTCTTTTGCAGAAAGTGCATTCATACAATGTACAGGTACAGGGATACTGAGTATTGCGTCTAACGCGTTTGCGTCATTTTCCAGTGTTCCAAACGCCTACACGTAATGTATGTACTCATGCACACAGTGCAACAAAGCAGGCAAGTTTGCACAGCAAATCCGTGTAACCTGACATCAACAACCGCCTTTTGCTACGTTGCTACCCAAAACACCGGCCTGCTCCACTAAACAGAATGGTCCAGACTGCCGGAAAAAAATTCGAACTAGACATTTTACACTTGATTCAGACAAAAATCTGTGGATTTCTCATTTTAACCCCTGTCTGCCCCCGCGGGCTCCTATCCAAAGCCCAATGACGTCAACGTTTACCAGAATTCTCCTCAAAGGAGCTGATTTTAAGGACCACCCGACTGTCGGAGTCGGCTTGAATGACCGGCCAGTAACCAAGACAAGGAGCTGAACTCCTGCTCTGGATATATACGGCCTATTTGCTAACAACAACCGTTAGTTTAGCAGACACCAGGTGCAAACTAGTTGAAACTTTCTTTCTAACACATATTTCTTCCGTCTTACTTTAGGTATACGTACCTAGGTAAGGAGGTAACTGCTAAATGCCAGAGATTGCCTGTTAAGTCGCTTGTCAGTGAAACAGGGGATTGTTATCCAATTTGAATGTGAAAAAGTTTAGACGTGATCTTGGGTGTTCTAGGCTTTGCAATTAGGAATTATTCTGCAACTAGGCTTCACAGTGGTCTCTTACACTACGTGTAAATATCAGACCTCTTCCCACCGAAATCCATTCGGGTTTCTCTTTTTTTACCTGCCAGATACCCCATGTTTCTTGTATCCGATTTCCAAACATCAAAACTCCTTCCTGAAATGAACGTATTCTCGTGTGAATGTAATGATCTCTTTTGTTTCCCCGTCAACAAAAAAATTGGCAAATAATCCCCCCCCCCAAAAAAAAAATAAGAAAGAAAAAAAAAACAACAAACACACATCAATGAAACATGCAGTAACATGCAACAATCGGCTTCCAGGCTGTTTTGAATGCAATACTTATGGGAAATAACAGTATTTAGTGTAATGTCCATCTAATTGTACCTACATTGTATATTTAAATGTATGTACAGTGCATTTGAACATTGCTTTTAACCATGAAATTAGTCCTACATGTACATAGTTTTGGTATAGATAAATTGTGACAATCTAAAGGGAATTGCTATGCAATGCATATTTCTATTACACATACTTCACCATTCTTCTCTGAGCTTACACAATACATATAATGCCAAATGTATGGCTTGCGCGTTGTGAATTCCCCGAAGACCAACTTTCTATCTCTGATCTCTGCCCTCGTTTGAAACTTCAAAGTTCAACAGACCTCCAAACATTTGTATCATCTGGCCTCCTATCCAAAAAAAGGCATAATACGTCCTGAAAAGGTCCAGTATTTCCTCCAGGGTTGTAATGTGATTGCACAGGTGGGCGCCGTCGGCGCCTTTTTGCAGTATCTCCCAGGATTTGAGGGCCCACTTTAATCATGACGATCGCTCCTTGGCGTGACGCCTGCGATTAGTTGTGACTTTCAGTAGGATATGTCACTCGGAAGGCTTGGGGGACAGTTTTGGCGACTGGTACATGTACTTGTACCTGGCAAGATGATTGGAGACTCGAGAAAACAGGTTATTCTATCGATCAACCACACGGCGTCTTCGTATGTTCGTACTGTTTTCAAGGCTTTAAGTCTTACCCTAAGTTATACTTATAATATTTTTGGCTACTGTGTGTGTTCTCTCTTTCCTGTTTAGTGACTCGCGGGAGATGTTTAGTGTAGACATTCCGTGTTCAGTTTCAATGTGCCACGAACAATCAGATATCCCTGAGCCACCCTCCTTTGAGACCAGTTATTACCAATATGTGCAGTTTATGTACAAGTATGTTCACCGACTGCATTCAACATACAATAGCATATCCCCAAGTGGTAACATGGGGACCATGCACAGTGAGTTCATGGCACAGATTTCACCGGTGCAATCAAACTCCCATGTTTTGCGATTATCGGCTTTGCTCTCAGCCGATATAGGCCGAGATGAATGGGATCTTGTGGATTAACTTACGCCTGATCGAACTAGCATCTTTCCAGACACCACGCCGACTAGCGTCTGGGCCTCTTCAAAGTTAAATATTGATGCTCGCACGTGATATCCATCGCGCGATCTCTTTACGTGTTGATAACAGCACTGTTATTGTAGATTTGTTCGGGATTTATTTACGTTTTTTTCCCCGCAGCGAATCTCGGGATACGGCATGAATGCCCGTCTCCCGCTTCGCTGGCACTTTGTCTTGTATTGAAAGCTGGCAGGAGCCCTGCCTTTCGCAGATGCAGACTCTTTTTCTCTTCCTGCTTTGAACAGCTCGCATTTCTAACTCTCTTTGTGCGTTTATGTTTTGTGCAAACTTCCAAAGACCAATTTGCAGGGCTGGATTGACTTTCGAATCTCGTTTCATCAGCCGAGCTGTGAGCAAAGCTTTCCTACTTGTATCAAGCGTCACTTCCGTTCCGCCAGCAAGCCGCTCTAAATACCGACTAAATCACATCATCCGTGACGTGATTGGTTACATGTCAGTCACGCGCGTGAAATGCGCTTTAATGACGAACGAGACGCGTGGCTACCACTATTTGTCGTGGAACATGAGAAGGTATTTAGACAAATTTGAAGTAATCAAGGTTTCCTCATGCCAGAGATTCGATCTGGCGGGGATACGATAGTACCAACTGTGTGTGTGTTGTACAGAGTGAGTAAGGGCCTTAATGTTATTTCAACGGCAAATGACGTCAACAGTCCATTCTAGGTTCCAGAAAGCAGCATAGTTCTCGATCGTGAAGGTATGCAGCCGTTCAAGTAGCGTCGTTCTGAGCGAACTCAAAAAGAAAGTTGGCAAGCAGAAATTGAGAGAACCATTTCCCCATATTATAGCTGCTTCCGTACTGCAGCGAAAAAAAAATCCAATAAAATCACTACACGTACGCGGGGAAGGCGCTTTGTATTGTTCATAACATGCATGCAACATTCTTGCGTGGGTTTATTGCGAGGAATTTGTTGGTCAAACTGGGCAAAAAATGTGATGCGTTTTTGTCTTCTGCTCAGATGGAAACCTGGCTTTTCCTATCAAAGTTGTGGGAACGTCTTTAATTTGTCAGGCATCGAAAATTAGGTCCTGGGAGACGTTTCTCCACTGATTTACGACATGGGGAACGCAATTTCCAACTTTGTCTCCATTAGGCATCTCTATTGTGAGAATCCACGGAATTTGACTGTAAATATGAAAAGAAATGTCCTCTTTTCTGAAGAGTCGTTCAATGGTGACGACTGCCGAGTGGATATGTCGTTCTCACAAACAATTAACTTACATGCGAGTTTTACATGAATAAATCATCAACAACATGGACGTGATGGTGTTAGCCTTATCCACAAACAACAACTGAAAAAAAAATCTATCTACAGAAAAAGGATGGATTCGGCCCTCTACCGTCGCAACCATGTATCCTTTTTAATTGTCGTGGGGTGAATCTCCGTGCTCGTTTTAGAATGTCCCATTTCTCTTTGACAAAATTTGTGATTAATTTTCGTTGGAAGAAATGTATGTCACCATCCTCCACCCCTTCCCCTCTCTCTCTCCTCTATACAACGTTGGTTTCTACAAAATACCGACATTAACCAACCCAGCTGTCTCACAAAACCGATATCAACAAACGCTTTTTATGCTCGGCATAATTCTATATTTAGCAAAATAGAACAATAAAGAAAAACAACTCGTCGCTGGAGACTGGTATGATAGCATATCATGCATTCAATATGATTGACGCATGTGATATTATACATGAAACAGGTCTGACGTCACGAAAATAGACAATTTTCCAAGCCGCATTTGTTGAATGTGATATTAAGTAAACAATTGAAAATCCATCAATCAACCCCGATTGGGCATTTCACATACATCTACCTCTGTCCATGCAACATAGGTTGTTGCTCTACTCTCGGCTAACGAGGAATTATGTTATTATAGGCATTATTCACAGTACTAGTTTCTGCCAAAATATACAGCCAAGCAATGCTTGTCCCAAGATGACACAGCAATACAGAATCTCATCTCGCAATCCCCGGGGATTTGGCGACAGATTTCCCGGGAGTTTTGACAGCTTCGCTGGCAGGCAGGTGTCGGTACGTGTAGGAGATGATGCCCAGCTAAAGTTGACGAATACCTGGGGCATTACCCGAGGGTACAGAGGCGAAGACGTCGGAAAGTGGTTGGGGGTTGAAGATGTCAGAAGAGTGTCCCGGAAAAATGACCAGACAGGCAGGGATAACAGACGGGGGTGTTTGAAATATGGCAAGCCAATTAGTGATGCATAGAGTCCATGGAGCCCTGTCCATTAGTGGGAGGTCAGGCTGAAAATCCGCGACTTGGGTTCGCTGGTGAAAACATTGGTGAGCATTGGGTAACTGCGGGGGAATTCCTAATATCCTCGGGTTGCATCAGGACTTTAAATGTTGACTTTTCTTTGGAAATGTGATCTGAGGACAGGAAAAGGATCTTAACTGGGCGAACCTGCCTTTTGTGTTCGTTTTTATGCGTCTTCCAACTCTTTTTTTTCTCAAACTACCCAGAACCATACATGTATCATGGCAGAAACTGCGCATCATCGGCATGTATAATCGCTTGTTTGCTTCAATGGACATCATCGAATATAACATCACTAGTCCCTGATATGTGGTGCATGTTTCACAGGCTGGTCGAGTTTCAGCTGGTGTGTCTTAGAACAAGTATATTTCTATTTCATAGAATAGCAAACTACTCACAAGGTTTCATTGGCGGTGTTTGCGGAAAAGCCTTCCCATTCTCCCGTGATAAAATTGACTCCCAATTTGACAAGCACCAGTTCCAGTGGGAAAATACGTGGGCAAGACAAGACTCGAATAAAGATAATGTTGTCTTCCACAACGGCGTAATTTGGTTTGCATTTTCGAGTGGGCAAGTCGAGGAGGTATAAAACGTTATCGAATCTTCTTGTTTTCTTCGTAGCACGGCCCCTTTTTCTGCGTTCTATTGGAAATCTCTGAGAACATCGGTACGTATCGTTACTACCTTTATCTTACACGGAGTTCTTCAACAACCCCTGCGCTGTTTGAAGGCATGCTCGCAGGGACAAACATCCCCCCTGGAACAAAACGTATCATTGCGAAATCAAATTTGCATTCCTCGCTGGAAAATGTGTCCTGTCCCCACTCGCACTTAACGGAGCTTATTAGCGTCAGGCAAAAAAACATGGTCGCAACTGATGACGGAATTCGCGGAGTTCATACATGTACGTGCGCGTAATTCTTTTTATACTGAGCTTAGATTTACACTGCGTGTTCATTACAAGAAGGCATTCATGTCCTGGGGGAAAAAAATTCGAATTAGTGTGGAAACGTTAGAAGTTATAAATTTGCGAATGTCCAGGTTTCGTTACAATCACGTCATACATACATATGCAGTCATGTAAACAAGTCACACTAGAAAATCGACAGACCTGGCTAAGATAACACCTTTACCTCCGATATATATATTATTAAAATCCACTCACCGGTCAATAATTGGGGAATCGCGACAGTTGTTTCAGGACGTTTGCGTGACTTACATTGTACATGTAGGCCCTACACGAATTCCCCAACAAGACACGCCCTGTCAAACCCATGCACGTGTATGTATTATTCAGGAATTCTGTATTTGCAGGCATTTCCTCCCCTTGTGTAAATAAACGATCGTGGCACCCAATTGCACGTATATTGCATATTTGTATGTTGGGGGCAAAACAACACTACGGTACGTGTTTCAGTCATTAGAGGCATGCTACATTTGATGAATATGCAGATGGAACATTTGAGGGGACAACTCCGTCCATCGATCCTTATGTCGCAAAATTACATAGCGCGAATATTGACTACATAATCAATATATAGGCGGAAATGAGCACCTTCGCTTTCCGGTAGCTTACGTTGTTGTTAGCAATTGACACCCACATGTATGCTACCATACATTTACAAGTACATAACTCCAAAGCGAATGTGCGGGATACATCCATCCGTGTTCTTTTATTTCCCAGCGAAAACCATTTCGAATATACAGTCGTGTGTTTTACACACCGGAAGTACTTTGTGGCCACCGGAAGTCGCATTGGTTTCCGCCAGTTCGGACGCTGGAGATATTGGCAGATCTTAGAACACGGGTCATATCGCTTCATATGTGTAATTTGATCGAGGTTTACTGTTCTACCATCATGATTATCGTCTAGCGTCCAGTGTTACAATTCCCTTTCACGGATCACGTTCGTCTTTCCAGCTTATCTAGTTTGTTGTCGTGGTTATCCATAAATTTATTTACGGCTATTTTCATGCAGACACTGTTTCTAGGCCTTGGACCATCCACAATTCATGGATACTATATATGGTACCTTGTATTACTGGCACAATAAAATATATGACCCCACTGTGGGCAGACATTGTCATGACAGGCAGGTATCTCTCGTTTGATCTTGTTTCATTTACCACTGGAGCCCAACTGCAAATACTCTTTGGCCGGCTTTCTGTCGGCTTTGGGTTTCTGTGGAGGTCCCGTTCCGTTGCGGGAGCTTGTCATAATAAATCTAAAATCCCCACTCAATCTTCGCGTAATATGCATAACTGTACAGTTTGTTCATGCTTTCCACGAACGTAGCTTTCGGCGTAACGTTTCTTCGGCGTAAAGTTTCATCAGTCATCCGGCGTAATGCCTAAATATGGGCGGGATATGCAATCGCGACCATGTAGTTCAGTCCGCGGGCTCTCAACCTTATGATGATATTACATCACATTTGTATGTGTTATAGAGATGAGTTGGAAATTCTTGGAACTGCTGCATTTTACTGAACAAAACAAAAAATGACATGCAAAACATCTGACTTATTTACGTTCTGACACCAAAGTCAATTGACCTCGTGCGTTTGTGCATAATGTGACATTTAAAAGTTCTACCAATTCAAACATGTCTGAAGGAATTAACTCAATTCTCGGATAAACTGCAGTTTTCACTAAAGTTCAATCTTGCATTCTGGCGTATGTGAGCCATCAACCTTGATGTATTTATTTTCGTTCGCGATTTTCGTCTCTTGTCTGTCTCGCGCTCGTATCCGATATCAACGGGACCTGAACTTCCGATTACGTTTGCAAAATAAATTGCTGGGATTGTTCTTCTCTGCCAGTATTGCCTCCGTCCTTTTATTTGCGCGCATTTTATTTTGTTCCTACTGTCTGCTAGGATCTACTCTAGCTGCAGTTGCACACTCTCATCCATTCACGTCCTCGCTTGGATCTCGCTTTCACTCAAAACAAAAGTTGCGTAAGGAATCACGTTTCACTGTGATACCACTTTGATACCACGTGGTGTGGAGATGGCTTAGTTTTTTTGCGACTATTCTCACCGTGCATTGAGCTGGGGATATCGCTGCATTCGTTGACTCTCTCCTATGGGTTTCTGTTGGAAGTCTTTCAGGGACATTGCTGCGTTCAATGCTGGCGGCTCTACCGGGTTATAATGCTTTGAATCGCAGTTTAGTTCGGGCGGAGGCGGTAGCGTTACATATACATGTATGGAAGTTGTGCATCTGTATGATAGCGTCGTTCATCGGCCTGCAAATTAGAGCTTTCCTGTCGGGGTGTAATAACCCTGGATTATGGACCGGTCATCTGCAGCTCCCTCTTTCCACCATAACAGCAGACAGGCATTTGTGGTATATCCCGGTATGATGCTACCGTAATACCTCGAATAGAGACTCTACCCCCCCCCCCCGACGAATACATAAAAACGCTAAAGAAGTGTGACGTGTACTCTCATAAATCATTGCGGTAACTGTCACTTCCATCTGGCAGAAGTGACATGGAAAACATTTCGGCGGCTTATTGGACATGCCAATTCATGCAGATTACGCAATATTCGGCCCTGTTGTGTCTCATGCAGCAGGTGACTGGAACGAAACGCTCTCCAGTTGTTTGATATGGCTTATCACCGTCCACAGTCGAGACACAGTATTGTTTATACAGGGTCCTCTCTGGAGGCCTTTTCTCGTTCTCGTTCACGCCGGTTATACTAGACTATCAGACTGATTTCGGCTTCTATTTGAGGTTCCTCGTGGCGCCATACATCACAGGGACACAATTTAAACCAAACAATTTCTCTTATTCCCAACTGACATCTTTCTGATTGACTCGGGGGGAGTTTTTTTTGCCTGCTCTCAATTTCGGCAACAGACGGAACCTGTCCCGATTCAGAGGCAGTGACCTGAATATCTCTGTGGGATACATTTCTCACTCTCCAAATTGGGGTGCTGGGTCCCACCTCGTGACCAAAATAGGAGAGAAATATGGTCACCAATGCCCCTAAGAAATATGCCCAGACAAAGTCCCAAAAGGGGGATATGCTCGGGCCACATGGTGGAGTTTTTATTCCCACAACCCTGACCCTGTCCACTTGGTTTGCCCCACTAAGAAAGGGCGAAGAAAGCAGAGAAACTAGAACACCATTCCATATTCGTATCATGTCTCGGATTTCTGCTGCCTTTTGACTTCCGCATGACATGGACAGCTCCAAATCGAACCTCAACAGTCCCGAAATCAACCTGGAACACTCTAGGAGATATTGAGTTCATTCTACTTGTCCCCCACTCCAAGACAGTACGTCCGTTTGGAAGGAACAGGTAACCATGGAAACCAACTTTAAATTTGCAATTCGAGATCGGGAGCAGGTTCCACTCTCGCTGTCGAAGGATGAACGGTTTGTGGAGTTTGTTGGAGTGGAATTTCAGGTCTTTGGTTGGAGTTACACTTGATCCAAGCTATGGCACATCATGCTCCTTCCAGATTTCGATGCACCGAATCGGTGAAGGCTTTTAGGATATGAAAATATGAGCCACCGGTCGTCCTGGCATGTTCCCGCACTGTTGAGCCGATAATGTGTCACCTTTTCCCCACGGGCATACATTTTCAAGGTCAGGATTTATTTGGGGTGAAAAGGGTAGTCATTGCATATAATGCATCAAACAGTGGGCTCAAATTCACCCCTTGGATGGAGTATTTGGGGCACAAGACGAGGAGGGAGCTGAGCAAAATATAAATACATGTATGTTTTCCCCTTGCGCTGTGGATTTCAAATCTCGGCTCGATATCGTCTTTCATTCATCTAAGACGACCGTTCGCAGCTGCTGTGCTTTTCATCGCCATACAGCCACAAATTTGTATAAATGACACGCTAGAGGCATTGAGATTCAAGCCTTGTACACACAACTCACCACAGTGACCACAGGGCACTCATTCAACCCTCTCCATTCGGGTATTTCCCGCTCAGTACCCCCGATCAACAGAGAAGTCGTGACCGGCTCTCTGGCGATATTAGCGCTGATTTCTCGCCGTGGATGCTGCTGAATTGAGATCGATACTCGAGACCATTGACCCTAATGTCGCTTGTATGGAGATTGACCACACCTTGGAGCGAGGGACTGGACAGAAGCAGAAGCATTCACTGTCTCGGCCACGTCTCCTCTCTTTCCCTTAGAGTTGAACGAGCACTTGCAGAGCTACAGATTTTGTGGGCTGGGCTCGGTTCGTCCAGAGAAGTTGGTCAATGTAGGCGTGATTCTAACCATAACAAGTCTGGAGGCGAGTCCTGGGGGAGAGGTCACAGACGCCCAGCAGTCCCAACTCGCATGAGCTCCTTGAATTAGTGCGAATGGATTCAAGTAAAGAGTCGTCGACGTCAAGCCGTGAAACAGACGCACGCGAGGGGCTCTCTGCAAACGACGGACTGTCGTGTGCGTGGCGAGGCTATCCCCTTGAGCATTTCGGATGAGAATCGTCTTGAAATACTCGATGAGCGTCGTTCGGATGCTCTCCTTATTACATAATGGGCGCGGGGATTAGCGGCGAAAGGACGAGCTTTCTGAAGGGATCAGCATTATGCTGATTCCTCTCATTGTCAACGAGGCAGAACCAGGGACGCGTTCACTAATGAACGAATATGGACGGGGACTATAGGCTAACCCCGTCGGCGTTGTTGTCATGCATATCACGTGCTTGGACGTTTAAGAGGGAATAAGGTCTATGGGTGGGTTTGATAGGTTACTTCTTCCAGTATTCTTTGTTATATCAATTGATATCATTGTGGGTAGCACTTCATTACGTATTCGTCTCGTCCCAACCTCGTCTGTCTGTCTGTCGTCTGCCTCAGGGTTACGTCACAAGTCTGGTGCCGCTTACGACATAGACTAATGACTAAGCCGCTTCCACCATTGAAAACAACAGACTCCTTACGTCACTTCTGATAATTACTTCGGATACGTCGCGGGTAGCGTCCCCTGCTTCTTACCAGATCGTGCAATGTATAGTCTTCATCTTAAAGTGCTCACACTTGCATACAAAGAACCCTACAAAAGTCTGAAATCGATCAGCACCCTTCTCTCGAGAACTTCACAATCCAATGCTAACTAACCTATATTCGGATGACCACTTGACGGGGACTGTCCTCAATATATCCCACTTCGAGACCTAGAAACAAACGCATGAAGAGTCGTTGGCCTAATAACGGAGGGATATTCTCAAACATATCGCATTAGAGTTTGTCAGAGGCGTTGATATCTCATTGTTCTGATTTCATCCCCTTCCCGTGTGCACTGATGTAATATTACCAAATATGGTCTCCCTATCTACTTTTGAACTTTCACGTGTAAACAAGGAGTCAATTAATCGCGTGCATGTTTCAAGGTAAAAAAAAAACGCCAATAAACTCGCAACAAATCCAATACATGTTATTAATAAACACTCATTAATTATCCTCGTGTAATTTATGAACTGATAACGAAAGATTAATTAGCCAATTATTGGCATCATGTTGTTGTAACTTCGTTGTTAAGAACTCAAGGAACACTGCAAACAAACGTCATCATCAATGGAAGTTATCAAAAACTTGTCGATCGAAGCTCCAGCCCAGTACCTCGGCTGTTTTTTTCATTAAAATATCAACCATGGCTGAGTGGGAATGATGCCTTTTTAATTTCCCTACGTGACTGCTGAGCGGTCCTCGGAGTTATTATTAGAAGATTTTTTACTACACATTAAACAGATGAGTAGCTAGAAGGAACCACTCCCGCGATTTACTGATCAGAAATCAAATGACGCTCTCTGGTCGCAGGAGTTTTATCTTCCTATATATGGGGTGGTCTTGTCGCGTTTCGCAGTTCGAAATTCAAGTTTATTGATTTCCCCCCCCCCCCCCCCCCCCCCTTCGTGCCCTTTCACATTCCTCAGATGACGGCTTCAAGGGTGGAAAATACGCTTTAAAATGATAAACGCGTGGTCCGATGTCAATTCTGACTGGAGTATTAATACGTCTCGGCGATCAATTCTTGCTGCTCGGCTAAAAATGGAATGAACAGCTGGTAGCGTTATATATATTTGGCAAACGAGCGGCTCTTGATTTCTAAAAATATCTCGCGACGAGTACCGTGGCCCGTGTCATTGGCTCATACTTCTGGGTTGCTGTTTTTACAATGTGATTGGGTTAGACTTCAATGCCCGCCTCGTAATTGATTCCAATAACGGTTTTACGTACAACTTGCGTAGTTTTGAGCCTGCATGTGCGTACGACCGATGGCGTCAGATGCGACTTACTGCAACCTGTGACCTGGTAATCTGGAGGATTGTCTTCAGTGCGGGATGGTGTCAGGGGTGAAAATAACAAGACAGAGAGCAAAAGACAACATATTGAAAACGCGAATTCAAGTATATAACTATGTTTATGCCATTAGTACATGTACGTATGATATTTCGGGATAGTCATGGTGAAAGTACAGAAATAAACCCGGAGAGAAACATTACACATAATGTACATCATTGTAGGTAGATGTAATTCCCTGGCAGGTGGTCCATAAACAAGATGTGTATATTTTGAGAAAACAGAAGGTCGGAGGATATAGACCGGACAATGCGAGTTATTGGATGGGTTGATGCAGATATAGACGTCCTATGCCCATCGGGGATTACCTGGGGGTTCACGTACCATGGAGCAGGTGGCCCTGAGCTATGAGGGCAGATGTGGGTCATTAGTTCCCGGTCCAGCCCGGACTGTTGGACCAGGTATGCCATTATTCTAGCCCCTTAGGAGGTGAAAGTGACGCTATTGAGATGTAGGCATTTCCCCAAGGCGTAATGTTGGTGTAATTTCTGACATCATGGCTGAAACAAGTGCAGTGGTAGTCGCTAATGTTAATTACGCCGAGGATAATGTTGTATTCCAAGAAGCGACATGTGTGGGGATCTGCGCATGACTATACTTGTTGTATTCGTGTTCGCCAGGTATATTTGTGTCGAAGGATTTTGCAGTGCGCCGATGATTTTCGCCACTTGGTAGAGGGAAGAAAACCGAAAGCATAAATGTAGGTAATAAATCCTAGTGCAGACATACATGTACATCAACCACTGACACCACGGGAATAAATGTATCGGATTTGTGAGCAAATATAGCACTGGTTCGCCTCGTGCCTTCCAGTATATAGGCTTGTGGCAATTTGGCTTATTTTTTCGTTATCCCTTTCCTAACCTTACAACATAGCGGTTTTCTTGAGTGTGCAAATTCGGCAAATTTCATAGCTCCCATCATGTCAGTAATATTGCTTAGATTGTGATGAAAGATGATTGAAGATGGCACTTTCAACCCAATGAAATACAATACAATACTTTCCAGCAGTAAAGCCAAAGACCGGTGCACCCAACGCGTTTGTCCGGCGATATCATTTTTTGATGTATACTACTGTATATTAGCGCAAAAATTGAACTAGAACACCCGCATCACATATGCATATGCTACATGTATTTCTACGCTCGGTGTACAGTCGTTCTATGCTGGTAACATGCAGTAATACTACACCATATATACCATGTATACCTGCATATTAATTATGTACAGGACGTCCATCGTGCAAGTAGGGGATCTGGTTGATTATTCGTTAATTACTACATTAATTCTTCCTGTCCACAATCCGAATATGACCCAATGGGTTATGCAAAGGCATCCTAATGGGTTTGCTATTCGCCCAGTGTCATCCTAATCGCAAGGGTGATTCCGACGAGCCGTTGAACAATAAGCACATTAATAAGACCGAATAAATGATTTGAGAATTGGTGACATCTTCTGTGGATGGATTCTGCAATAGCTCCTTATTTCCTAGGATCCGAGTATGTTAATTAATTACCTGAAAAGAGACGCTAATGATTGCACTTTCACCTCCACAATAAGGGGCCTCGAATGAATACCTGTATGTTCGTTATGCCTTCAGATAACTGATCAGATTTGCACTGTGTGGTAGTGTTTTCTTGTGATGAGTTATCACGAATATTTGACGTTGGTGATTTGCGTCCCAAATTTTAACATGGACTCGATCAGGTCACTCATTTCAGTTTCAATTCGTGTGACATTATCTGAAATGAATCAGCATTCACTATGATTCATTTTCTAACAAGTAATCACATAAAACCAAACCGAGATTATCGATTATGTACTGTGATAAAAATAATACATTACAAATTTAACTTTGACAACGATAAAATCAAGCACTGCAGAATATCGCGACAGTGATGAAATGCAACTTTTATGCGTGTTGCATATTTTATGCAAGGTTAATTCGTGGTCGCAATATTAAATGGGTTGATTTGTAGTTTAAACCCGTTTGTTTGTGGCAGGTGCCTCTCCACCTGTAGAATAACACTGCTGATGAATCATTGCCAATGTGAGTGATTTATAGGCGAGGTATCACGTATTTGTGTCATGTCGCACGCTGCTGTCACGAGGTTTGCGGGCATTGCCCGAACCATTCTCAACATATGTATCCCCAGGTATTAACTGGGAAAGGTTAACTTAAAGGATGAATGCCCATGTCGTTTGCAACACGCGGTACACGTGAAACATTAGCGACATAAATAACAATAATAATTCATTTTCGCGTTTTGACTTTTCTTTCTACGTGCGTGATTTTCCAGTGGGGTCAGAAAAAATTTGTGTATTTGAACATATGCTGGCAAATTTCACTAACGCACTATGCTACGTTTTTGATGAACAATATAATTTTCTAAAAAAGAAGAAGAAAAAGAAGTAGGTCCGTTGATCGTATGTTATTTCTCAAATTGATGTTATACGTGTAGGCCTAGTTTACGAATGTGATATCAATGTCCTGTATTAATCCTGAACGCAAATACCCAAGCAAACATAAATAAGTCTGGATACATTGTCAGCGGTCGGCACGTGTAGTTCCCAACCCTATCACAATGGTTCTGTATCCATACACGTACATGTATGCAGTCTTGATACCCACGACTATACGGTTCTCTTAGGATGTGTGCATTGCTCACTGATAGTGTTTTTAGCTCAGTGCATTATATATGAGATATACCCGCCGTTTCACATGGCAATCCCACCAAAACTAGCAATCAAGCGCTGTAATGTTATCAGTTTTGACTATCGTTTTTCGAGCGATTGCGGTGAACCTCAAACACAAAGCTAGCTCCCCAGTGGAGGTATTCCATTTATTATTGATGAAGTGGGATTGATTTTCGCGGACCCTGGGGCAAACAATCCTTATTGAGAGAGCTGGATTAGGCACCATGCGGTGATCGTTAAACAGATGAATCTCAGAGTTTGATCACCTGGTTCAATGCGGTGGTAATAGATTGAGGACACTCACGTGAACGAAACTTGTGTTCCAGGTACTCGATCCGGATAGTTTAAAAAAAAAATATTTTGATATTATACTATATACGTGTAAGGTTTCCGCTGCTAAGTGCAGTGGTGAGATGTGAGAAATGAGAATGTGAGATGTGAGAAAAATAAGGTTTATTTTTTACATGTTTACATGTTTATTTGTTGCACGGCTCGGTGCATACAACATAAGTATGAAAATAAAATTGTTAGAATAACTACATACTGTGCAAGTTGAGTACATAGACATCATAAAAAACAAAAGGAAGTCAAATAAACACTTCATTTCGATCTGATCGAGTCGCTTCACAAACACATTATGCATTTGCAAGAGAACGATTACTTTTCTAGGTAACTGCCGAAAAAAAAAACTGCCCCTTTCAAGTGTCAATGGAGGGGGGCAAGAGTTGCCCCGGGACATTGTCGGCCACTCTTGAAGCTTATCGGGTGTTTCAGATTCAATAAGATTTACAAGCAGCTTAAGTGGTCTGTGTTTAATAAGTGGCCCGATTCTCTAAACACCGTCCAAACTAGCGTGTTTATTTATGTGGGAAAGTCCCTGCAGGGAATCGAAACTGATAAGAAACAAATAACCCTAGTTATTCGACGTTATGTAGCACTCGGCGATGGACCTGGTTCTGGCAATCCTGGTCGAAGAGTGAGCCTCAAACGTGTTGATTGTTCTTTTCTCTGGAGCAAATTAGCGAACTTCCCAGGCTTTGGCTTTCGCCGTACATTTCTTGTCAAGTACGTAAGAAAGGGGAGCTTCTCTCTGGTGTGTCTGAAGGTTTGGACGACTATAATATCTCATTGTAAAATGTTAGAAAAATGCAAGTGGATCAGATATTTTTTTAGGAGTCTGACCTTTACCTTGAGTCAAGTGTTGATAGGCCTAGAAATTCACGTAACTCATCGATTCTCGCAGACATTTGATTCGACATAACAAACTGGTTCCAACTTTTATCAGTAAGTGGTACCAGCGCATTCTAAATATAGTGACTTGGAATCTATTCATAGTACGGCGAAGCTGATCTAAATAGAACACAGCCTGGTAGTCCCAACAAACTAAGCAATTTAGTCATCGTCTCGTCAGTTACATCTTTGATGCACCAATATTTATGGCTAATAGGAATTATGTGTTCACGATTGTAAATACTTTATATTTGGTATTGAATCAATGTTCGTTCGGAGAAAAAAAAATGTACGAATTTTATTGAATTCATCATCAACAACAGAAATATTATTTCAAATTAAGTTACCAACTTGGCACCAAATCGTCCCACCAGACGAGTGAAATGGCATAGCGAAGCCTCTAAGGGTATAAGCCAGTAGGAGAGTGGATTATCCGCATGTACTGAGCCAGCCATGCCCTCTTTATTATAAAGGAAAACAGACAGCTCTATCGAACTCGTCTGAAGATGTGGCCACACCTGTAAAAGATAATCCCTGGTGTCCTTAAAGACCTATAGCCGTGAGAACTGGATGGTTCTTTTATCAAACAATCATTACAGGGAAACACAGCGAACAGAAAGATTAAATTGCAATCGCAAAATTAATACGCGGACACATTTTATCACAGGAGGAAGTACGTGACATCGTCGTAAATTGAAGAGTTCCAAAGCCTGCCTACAGTTCTGTCTTCTCCTCTTCAGTTCAACACTATCGATCTGTAGGCTTTTTTATATATTTCTTTTTGAAAAGATAATTCATCGCCAGACACATTGGTACGTAAGAAGAAAAAAAACAGCAACTGGGCGAAACGGAAGGAAGATTGGCTACAGTCGAGTAGAATATAATTAGAAGATATATTGCGATCACATCTGAGTTTGATGCTCGGTGTTTAGCAGAACAGAAACGGTCACGTGACTTCCAATGCATCTATCTTTACTTTGGATGGAAGAAGAGATAAAAAGAGCCTTAGAGAGACGTTGAAACAGCTTGGTTTAGCCAGGACGGTGGACATTCACTGACAACCGTATGCCTGTTTCCATTTTTCCTGAACGCAAGGTGTACCAGTCTACCTAATCGCCGACCAGTTATCTCGTTATTACGTTACAGTTGGGTGCTATAAATAAACGCTGGCCAGTTCAATTGGCACTATTTACAACCATAATTAATCTAATTGCTTCAAGCTCGGTTTCCTGCCGTGCAGCTGATAGAAATAATATTATTCTGTCATCCGCGTAATCATCAACGGTATGGATGGAATTAGCTGGAACCTAACGCCAACAGCTCTTGTGTATTTTGTTTCTGTTGGAAAGCGGATGGTCCAACGTGGATCTTGCAACTGAGTGATCGGTGGCAGTCGATGATGAGTGATATCATATTTTAATAGCTGATGGACCATAGATGGGCTACTGACGTGTTCAGTATTCATAGATATCTCCAAGTCATAGATATATTGAAATGCAATTGATGGCATTACAATGGCATTTTTCCTCATGGTACTTTTGGAAGCTCTATGTTGAGTTATCATAGAACATAAAGTGTTTGGAACCGGTAACACTACGGATCGAAAGTTTTAGTATCTTAACCTGAAACCCGAACCTGGAAGTATTTTAACGCCTAGAAAAGTTTGAGAGCCACCATGAAGCTCCTGACATAGATTAAATTATAAGATCATTATCGGTTTCTCAAAATCAGGATCAAAAAACGATTTGTGTCTTTGATCGTAATCCACTTCTTGGAAAATTGAAGTGCACTGACCGACCGGTTAGTATAACCCAGACATTTAGTGTTACTTTTTGAAGATGAAATCTATGCATGTACCTGTAGGTGTGGATGTAATGATAGACATATACTTCCTCTCTTGTGAAGTGCAGTCATTCCAGTACCAAACATCATCCGTAGTACGCTTAAAGATGTAAACGTTTAGCCTACACATACGTATATACAAATAACCATTATGACTAAAGGTGCAAACGTTGATATTGCACAACTAAATTGAATGTGGGAATGGCTACCCAACGTTAATTGTTATTGTACGTTTGTCTTGACGTGATCTCGTGTTGCTGGAGAAGAAACGCGCAAACATTTCGACGTAAAGCACACATCTACGGAACATATTACATACTAATGTAGCAGCTCCAGGCGCTTCCGCGCTTTGAAAGAGACTCTTTCTGTCCACCTGCAGTTGACAGCACCTCGGTAATGACCTGCCACGGACAGATGCAACCACAACGTTCATTTCCTGATCTGAAGGGCAACGAGGACTCATGGAGTTCGTGTCAAACTGGCCAGCGTTGCATTGCGGACGCTTAGTGGGTTGGTTGTCTGGTAGCGGAAGGTTGGGACAGTAGAGCACGGCGGTGTTGTGTAAGAATTCCATTGAATTTTCAAATCAATAAACTGTCATATGGATTGGATATCATTTCAGCGAGATGGGGGTTGAAGGTTAGTGTGGAATCGATGAAAATGTCATATAAGGAGCTGTTCGTGATGACGAGAGTCTTGGCTTGAGGCACTCCGTCGATATCTTGGTTTGGCAGGTCTAGGTCAATTTTTTAATTTCGCATTTGTCATTTATTTTGCGGTGAAGGAGGGCAGACATATAGTGGCGTTTACTGCGGAAACTCTCCTCAAGCAGACAGCATAGTGGTATGATTCAATGTAGATATTTACTTGTGGAACAAACCCATCCCTAATTATGCGATATGCAAATTTGTGCATCGCTAGAAGCATCAAGGAGCACGTGAAGGAATTAGCAATGATTCTCTACGATACCCCCTTCAGGATTTTTTAAGTCCAGCATACTTCTTTAGACCAGTTCCTTCTCAAAGTGGTATTCCCTTCCCTATGAGCGTCACAAAAAAACATTACAATAATATAGCCGGGAAGGAGAATGGATTCTGTTCGGTTTCTCAAGTGTAAATTTGCCGCTATCATTCTTAAAACGACTCACGTTTGGCTTTTGCCTTTTTTGTTTGCTCTCTGGGTTTTGGTATTTCGACTCGAAGTGAGCTATACTGCGAAACAGCTCGGCGAGAAAGAAATGAAGACAATGGATGCAAAGTCCAAAGGGATGTTATGAGAGACACGTCGGAGGAATTCGCGGTACTAATTTGAATTGCAAAGGAGACATTAGAACGGCTGTACATGGGAATGGAACCGCACCCCGCCGAACTGTCCTCTTCTGTCTTGGAAAGTGAGATCAGGCTCTTGCAACCATTGTTTCTCTGTATATTCGGCTTTGCTTACACTCTTAGTTGATCCTTGGAGCAGAATGATTGTTCAGCAACAGGAAATGAATAATGCCTAGAACTACTCGACTGTTCATTGCGCAGCATCTGCTCCAGTATATTTTATTTCGCTTTCGTGTGTAACCGTCGACAACTAAAGTCAATGAATTTGAAAAAAACAGTCCCATTGCAAAAGAACAAGATCTATAAAAAATTAACGAAACACAGCGACTTTAGGCAGGCGTATAAAGAAACTTAAAACGACAACACCATACTGCAAATTGAATTAAAAGCAACATACATCTGAGAAGGAACAAAGGGTTAGTCGACACAGAGGCCAAGATAAGGTGCTTCATATAGAAGCAAAATCTCTGCAGCTCTCCAGCTGACAAATGCGACGTTTTTGCCCACTGAGAAACTAGCAAATGCCGCTACAAACGTGCCAAATACATCTTTTCCGAATAGTCATTATTATACACCCGAGCACAATTGTATTTGCTGCAAACTGACCCCCTTTGGTCCACTGAAGACCCTTGGGTCTACTTTATGGGGTCTGTTTTCTGACAATTGTTCTCTTTTTAAAATCGCCGTTTTTTGCCGTTGTCCAGGCACCCAACGTACAAGCCGCAAATGTCCCACGTGGTTCATAAATAACGTAAACCGAAGCTAAGTGACGCGCTATGGTCACCCGGGGTATTGTACGTGTCAGCTCCGGACGGCGTTAGACATCGTTAGAGGTCGCGATGTGTCGGTGGCGAGAGCTGATGCCAGAGCAGGTAACTTGACAAATGTCCTTGTGTGTTCACTGTCAGCTGATCGACCGGTACTGCACTGGATGGGTGTGTTTGGTACCTTGCTGTTGGTTTTCTTCTGTCTATTTTTTACGGTTTGTTATATTCAGTTTTCTTTCATTTTGTATTCATCCACACACCATCGTATTCGACCTTGTGTGACCTATTTGTCAAATGATGGTTATTGTCCGACTTTTCTAATTATGTTTCGAATAGTTTTACTTGACACTTTGTATGGTTAACCTACACGTATATCGCATTACAGTCCATGATTTCGCCACAACCCTAATAAGCGATCAGTCCTGGGCTTCCACGCCTGGATTCATTCATTATACATCAGTGTCCCAGCGTAGCATGTATAGCAACCATTTAAGGCTCCTGGGTGCTTACATATTTAGTCGCTTGGTGTCCCTATCTAATCCACCTTAATGTACTATTCACTGTACACCGACTCGGTCCTATCTGAATACCTGATACATATCTACTAGTAACTCGGACAGCGGTCACTCCTAGTTCTACGTTGACCTTGCTCAGGCCTAACGTTTCCATAGAAAACGACGTAATTAAAGCGCAATAGAGACCAGGGTCATCCGTCAGCGGTATGTTGCGGTTGTCTAGGAAACGTCCGTCATATGCACGTGACCGGAAGCTATGGCAGCTACCTCGCTTCCGTTCCTTCCGTCTCTGCGGATATCTTCGAAGGTGTGACTGGGATGTTTCGCCCATAAATACCGGGCGTTAGGCTACATGGGACGCGGTAGGGTTAGAGCTGTGGGATCGACGGGTAATAATTCCTTTCGTAGGGTACAACTAAGTGACGTCTCATTTTAGCGTCTTTCTTTCTGGGACATCAAATGCTTACCCATCTGAAGCAAACGTGAAATCAGCTTTTTTCACGCCTGTATGACCGGTATCATACGTGCAATTACCAAGTGAAAAGTGTTGTTTTTCATGTGGGTTGTGAAGAATTTTCCCCATAAAAAAAGTTAAGCTTTTAGGGGATTTGCAAATTAAGAAACGCGCTGGTGGGATTTATTATTTACCGTGCGTGACAGATATTAAAACTGGATGCAATATTTGCTGGCAGTTGGGCACGTTATTAAAATGTCCCGCATATTGGCGACAAACGCATTAATTAAATATTTAATCGTCCTTTCTACGGGCCATGCGCATAACGCCTCTTCGAATGCTCTTAGTACGCGATTGCGTAATCCATTTTCGTGTGCCGAGTCGCGCACGCCGGACCCGTCACGTTGTCCCGTTAATTACCATGCGGCGACAACGTCCATGGGACCTAATTCTTGCACATTCTTGATATGCTGATGGCTTAGTTGTCACTCGCACGTGCCTACACATAATAAGTAAATTGAGTAACGCCAAAGCACGTCAACATATATACCGGATAAAAGCCTTTGAATCAGCATTGAAGCGTATTCACGTTCGTGATTCATTGTTGTATACTGTCTTCGCTTCATCTTTCCTGACTGGTTGATTCGCCTTTTGTCGCTTTGGCTACGAACATGAACGCACGCACAAAAGGCAACAGAGAGTCCGACTGCGGGACCCGTTAGTAAAGTGGCCCTAAATGTCATTACGCCGTGTACATATGCGCGACACTGCGGTACTCTACGATCCCGTGTCTCGTCCAATATTTGCATTGACGAGCTCATGCGAATAGAGACTAACGCACTGCCTCGCTGGACACGACAAAGACAGCTACAATAGCCATCTCGCGGCCATCCCAAACTAGCCCCAATGTTCCCCCATGTCGCTCTGAATGGGTAATGGGCCGTTTTCATTAGTGCAGACAAGAAAAGACGCCCTTTATGGGCGTAGAATGGAGATCTTCTGCATGAAATGCGAACTCTCATAAATGTAAACTAGTTGCTTTTTCGGCTCCAGCCTGATACAGCGTGAGACAACGAAAACCGTTGCCATTTTTATTTTCGATGGTCTCTCTTTTTTTTGTTCTCTCTCGTCTCTTGTTCTCTCTCCAAGCTAACATCGTGGAAAATTAGTTACTTTGCAATGTAGATTTTTACCGTTCCTGGAAAGTAATTTTCAGATATATGCCTCCTGTTTCATGTTTGTAATTAGCTTTCTAGACGAGGACTGATTCCGAGTCAGACGGGTTCTTTGTCCTGCGACTTTAAATAATTCATACCGGGAAACAAGAATTAACGCCTAACCCTTTGATATGATCTCAAGCGACGATATAGACACATTTTGTGCTGTGTGACATATATAAAATACAATGCACAAGACACTAAACAAAACGCGAATTACCCGTTATACAAGATAATTCAGTGACAAAGGATACAGCGGGATTGATTCCACATTACTGACGAACTAGGGAGTAATTGGCATTCGTTTTCGCTGCTCTGACCTTCCAGAAAAGAAGAAACACTGTTCTCCAGGGGCAAATTACCAAAGTTTCTCTACTCGTGGTGTACGTAACCTCTAGTGCTCTATTGTTATTAGAGAATAGTGAATTCAATGGACGAGCTTTGGTGTCTTCTTGCGCTGCTCTCAGGCGGAGTTCATCCAGTAAATTGGTACCTAATAAGCAAGTAAATCCGTTTTGTGAAAAAGTAGGCGATATATATGTCACAAAGCTGGATCGCGTGACGTTGGGATCAGAGGGAGTGTGGCGTTATTGACCGGACGATATTGCTGCCTGTCTATACTGTCAAGTTTCGCCATTGTCATGTGACGTTGGTGTTTACCCGTTTGAACGCCTTGATCTGAACAACAGTTCTTTCTTTCTTCTCTAATATGACCTACATGTATTGGTTTCAGACGTACTTGGTCGTTTTTTTTGCCCTCGGTCATCATGCGTTACCAAGCAAGGAGCTCTATTTAATCATATCTCAGCTGACCAGCTGGTGCCTGACCGATCATATCGGACGGGAGAGGGCCGGGGGTCGTGTGTGCGTTCACTACTTGTTCAGCTTATTTTGAAAAATAAATATTCAATGGTCGTATGAATCAAGGTCCCTTGAAGGCGTATCACGTATGATAACTTGTTTTTTGTAGTTTACGTTCAATGGCTAGCCCTGATTCACTTGCTGGTCTCGAGGTCACCGACGAGGGAAAAAAACGATCCCTTCTCGTTTGCCGCGGTCGTCGATTCGTGCTGTCTGACAAGCGACTGACAGGCAGACGGACACCCAGGGTATTTGTATATTGACTTACACGAGTATCCTCGTCTGGGGGCTAAGCTTCCAGGAGTGGACTCGACGACGACTGTCCATCGGTCAAATGTCCAATGCCTCTGCCCCTGAGCGACCACTCCAAGACAGACCCAAATGTGGTCTGGCCGGCGCACATCTCCGCGCGAGGATAAGACAATTATAACGCCAGAAGGGAGCTGTGTTTGTACCTCGTGGTTTCACAGGGCGTGAATAATCGACGTATTTACACATCTAGGTGGAGCCACGGCTTCATATAGCATGTTGCATCTGTGCTGTTGTTTTATTTCTGCTTGACCATGTTTTTCACGGTGTTTTCATGCTGCAACCGACCAGCATGTGAACCAGAAAATTTATATGTACGACATGAATTTCTGACCAGTACATACATTTTTTATACGATATTTTCCTGCCGGTTCTATTGTATATACATGTATGCCCAGTTGGACACTTTCAAAGCTCCAGAATACAACCTCTGGCCGAGATGTTTTGATGTTTAGTGCATGTGTCGTTTTGAGGGCAATGAAAGCATGTCACGAGTGTCACTTTTACAGAGCACAGATGTAAACAGGCTATTTACTGAGGGTCACCTGTTTTTCCCGGTCCCTGGATCTTACCTTGGGCTAGAGCGAACTCATTTACATATAGACAGTGTTGTGACATTAGGTTACTCAAGGAACATTCTATCGAGGTCACTGGTGTTACTCACCTCATAATTGGCACAGGTTTCGATATACTCCCTGGACTCTACGATGTTTTATGAACAAAATTTTAGGTATGATTGTCATGATTGTTTTCTTTCGGATTGGTTTTCTCATCGGAGTAAGAGCTCAAGGCCATGGGATTACTCGATGGCTGCATTTCTACAATGCATCTTGGTAATTAGATGCGATGATGTGTATAAAAAATAACTCGAGCATTACAGTGATCATTCATTCGCTTTTTACCTTCCGCGCAGAACATCATGCAATCTGGAACTTTGTCATGTCATTTACCAGAACATGGCTGACATGTTGATTTGGTCAACTAGAATTCTTACAGGCGGGAGAATCCTGGCCAGTTTTTTCGTTGTCATCAAGACACATTGTACATCTGCCCGATACGAGTTCATACAGGACAATATCTACTGAGATGAAGGTAGCTTTTTTGCAAGGATGTTGTCGCGGTAAATTTAATGAACCGTCTTGTTGTGACACATATCTTTAATTATAGCAGATTCAACACGTTAACACGTTACTGTTATGCCAACAGTGCGCATGTGTTGATAATCTGGCATGAACTAAATGTACTGATTGTTTCTCTCTCAGAAGGTGAGGAACAATATGTGTCATTGCTCGTTGACATTGCACCGGTGGAGTAAAATGCTTATCCGCATGGACCATTGCGTTTTACACTGAAGCATTCAGGATACATGTTAATTAATCGTAAAGATTACGAAAGCTGAAGTAACTCGTGGAAGAAACTTGCTTATCTGAAACAGTGACAAAACGCACACCCAACCTACAGTCGAGTCGTAGAAAAGCAGTGAGCCTGTTAAACCTAGAATAAGATTGATGCGAAATAAAAGCTCAGGGGTATTTCTGCGGCTTGCTAAATGCCTTAGAGATTTCTTGTCTTATCTTTAACCCTCCCCTGTCTTGTATTCTCCGTGTAGAGGCTTGGCAATGATGCTGACAAGTATCCCTCATTGGTTTCTAGTAAACGATGGGGTTGATCTACCCATAGATGGAGTGAGACTCCAGGGTATTTGGTATACGCGGACTGTGGAATAAAACACATGTCCGTTTATTGATGGACATGACTGCTTCTAGGTATCTACCGAAGAAGAAGATCTATGGGACTTAAAAAGGACGAATGTTCCTGGTTTATCCCTGTGGGTATTGCGATGATCGAAGGGGAAATATTGACTGGTAACTTGGCTTAGTGTTCCTATGTTATTGGTGTTTTTTTTTCTGTTTTCTTCAGAATAACTGTTAACTTTCTAATCATAAACTCGGTGATACGTGATCGAACTGACAGCTAATATATTCACGGAGCAGTGTATATTCTAAACAAAAAATGCTTTCATCGTATGTACTGGTGATGATGAAAGTGTCACCCTGGTAGAATTCACGCTTTTTACATACATTGAACCATGCTCACGAGTTCATCAGAAGAATCATAGAAGGCTCGGTTTGGGAGGTAAACAATAGAATGTGTCTTCTTTAACATGTGTCTACACTAACTAATTTACAGCCAATCGGATAGAAATTAATCTATGTCAAAGGGAAATCTTCCTTACATGTAGAGAAAGTGTTGCAGAATATACAGAACTCCCTGCCCCACACCTTATTAACGCAATTTCCCAGGACACAGCCGGCCGCCAGTGACATAATATCATATGATGACAGCTGCGTCTTTTGGCGCTTACAAAGTGTCTAGACAAATTTTATCCTCGGGCTGACTTGATTACCACTAGATCAACAACATCACAGGGTCACTAGGAATTCACTTGACATTGTTGGGGTAATTAATCAAAAACGTGACTTTAATACACGTAATTACCAGAACGTATATTGTCAACATCTCGTTTGCAACGGTTGTAGTGTGATCACTTTAATTACATGTAATACTAGTAGATATACACACCCACGATAGCAAACATATACACTGAAAACATAACTTCGTAATGTTACAGCACAACTCCAAGTAGGCTGTGTTACCGGAAATTAATATACACTCGAGATTTCCAGGGTGTTCTTGGAGCAAATGTCATTTTTTCATCCATTATACAGAAATGATACATTGTGATATTTGCTACCCAACAAAGTGACACCCAAGTGTCATTTCCTTGAATCCAAATGTCAATATCAACAAAATAGGTTCCTGATATTTCCACTGCACTATAATCAAACTATCGTCAGGGGTTTGTCAACAGTATGCTTTATAACTCGTTGGGGGAACTTTCGAATGTGACTATATTTTGCTGCCAAATAAACACTGTTTTGAAAAACCTTATCTAAACCCCCGGCTTTTTCCCAAGACACCGACCACCACGTGAAATCTCGTGGCAGACTCTCGTACGTGAGACTTGAGTGAGATTATGTCCAGGGTATTCGAATTTTGCAAACTGTCGCTTGGAAAAGGTGTCAACGTCATGCTCTTAGCAGAAATGCACTTCCCTCCTGATGAAGACGTGTTTGTTTACTGTTTTCCAAACGTCTGTCTTTGACCGTGTTGACCTACAACGTGAGTATAAAATTGAATTGCAAGAGATTACATGAAACAAACTGCTGCTCTCTTTTTGTGAGCTGAGATATGTTTCATACGCATCATAGAATCAAAAATGTTTTTATCCGTACAGTCATAGATAATTTATGAATAATTAATACTTATTCCGAGGTTAATGGAACAAAGTAACATTGAATGAAACAATCGGTGTTACACTGGTCTAAAAGACGAATCTTTGCTCATCTCTTAGTAAATATCCAGCAATGATAAAAAAGAAAACCAATTAAGTTTAGTGGACGTCTGCACTTACTGCAGACTGTACTGGGCTCACGAAAGCAACCGGAACGAAATTTCTAGGGTCTCTGAATATATTGAGTCATAAGTTTTACCTCGGTGCCTGGAGCTTTCCCCTTTGTAATAACAACGCTAGAAATCATTTTATCAACAGTCGAACAGTGGCCTGCAACCAGGCGCAAAATTACTTAGGCTACCCACCCCAATCATCAAAGTTTACGTGGTACTAGACCGTATAGCTAAATTTATTTCCTCCAGGTTAACTCCTGGGTTGGGTGTAATATTGGAACTGGGCGTGTATCACTGTAGAGGGAACTCGACGGGAATACTAACTGAAATTTCTTAGGAATATTAACTGAATTTCACTGATCAGCATTGTTTGATTAAAAAATATCTAAGTTTGAAGCTTTACATTAAGGTACAAATGTACTGCCCATTTGGATCATCATGACCCTGCAATGGCACATCTGCAATGAGCGATCGATGATCTTAGGTTTATCATTACATCGCCATAAAGTATTTGGGGCTACCAAATGTTTGTGAAGGTTGCATGTGAAGGCCCTTTCAGTTAGGACATACATGTACATATCATAACCAGGAAAAATAGGAAACCTCAAGGGTCTTTGGACCTAACGATATAAATGCACTTAAATGAAATACAGCTAACATATATTTAAAGAAAGAAAAAAATCCTCACGAAGAAAGATTCCAGCAAGAGAGGAAATGGCAAACTCGAGTTTTGTCGTCTCTCTTGACCTATAGAAACATGTTGAAGGCTGTCTTCACCAGGCAAGAGAGCTGTACCTCTCGTTCCTCGCGACTCGAGTACTCTTGTAAACTGTCCTTGGTACACGATCCTCTTACTTGGATACCACGACCCTGAACTACAAGTTATTGTCGCCAGGGGGGTTGCGGTCTTGGAGGGTAGTGAGGAACTGGACGGGGTTGTTAATGGGACAAGGTAGCGTGAGACCTTTGAGGGAAGTGAATAGATTATCCCTCCAACCTTCGAGTGATCTAGGCTTCCTGTGTGGTAGATACTTATCGTATCATGACCCCCAGCGAGATTTGATTCCATTCATACACACATAAGTGCAAGTCACCTGCGATGATTTGCGGTTTTGTAGTCGTTGTTTACGTGGTAGGCATGACGCGCAGATAGGGTATCTTTACATTTGGAGAATCAGGGGGCACATTCACAAGATTGTTGTGAATGATGAATGCAACTTTTTTTGTCTGATGAAAACATCTAATGTGCAGCGTTGACCAATGTTAGCTACTACAGGTATTCATTATTATCAATAAATAGTTTATTTAGTTGTAATTGTGATGTTTTCCCCACAGGACTAAAACAGTTATATGAAGACTCAATAAAACGTATTATTTTCTAACTTCAATTCCTATTGGAAAGCTATTGGAGATTCGTTTATAATGTCATGGATTATTCATTGGTATTGCTTTGGATAGGAATTCCCATGCGCAAAGAAAGCTTTCAATTAAATATCAAACTGTATAACGGATTAGTTCATTCTGCTGATCTCAAATGAAAATTTAACACATGTCACACATACGCATATTATCATGCAAGGGCAGAATTACTACTATCGATTTGGTTTTGTGTATTTGAAGAAAAGTATCATTAATGCATCTATCATTTTTGTTCACATCCAGGGCATGCCAATTGTGGGAACATGTGTGTTTTTAGACCTATTTATTTCAGTGGATATCAATATAATATAATTATGTGAAAAACTTGTATAGCTACGTTAAATATACATGACTATTCCCTCAACATGTTCAATAGTGAATTTCAAAATGTAAACATTTAGCGTATCGACACAACGCATTAATACAATCGATATTTCGAAAGATAAGGTTTGATTTATTATTTTGAACAGTAGCACAACAGTTGAATTGGCAACTCCTGTAAACGAAACATCTATAGCGGCAGCTGTTATATCATTTCCAAAGCGTTGATGCGAAATGTGGACCAGATATCATTGATTTATCTGTCTGTTTTATACTTCATAAAAATACATTCGTATGTTTTTTTACGTGTATACTGTAGAGTTTAACATACATGTATGACCTAACCAACAGTTTGTATCATCTGCATTGAGCAGTAAATCTTCCATGTTCAGACTGAACTAGTCTCAATGTGTATCTATTATTGTTGTTGCTGATGAACACCGAACTTGTTCTGGGTCTGTTTGATGGTATCGACAAATGGTAATGTTCATCATTTTATTTGCCTATTTCCAATTGGTAGATCCAATCGGTAGAGGGGCATCTAAACATGTATTAGGGGGTTCAATCTTTATGCATCCATGAAATGCATTCACGAGATCAATATTTTTACACACCTGGAGTTGTGCACTTCTGACATAATACATGTATATCGTATAGTATGCACTTCAATCATTCAGTATTACTTAGGTAACAATAATAGAAAATCTACAGTGATATAGATAAAATATCTTCAGTGGTGTGTCGTATCCGTTAAAAAGAACAACATTGTTACAGCTGACCCACATACGACCTTTGGGGCTGTATTTATTTTTTTTTTCCACATCCACAATCCTTCGCTTTGTAAATCATCCACAACAGAAAATATGTCGGTAGCAGCTGGTCGTCGATAATATCAACAAATTGCGACGCATAGAAGTTCGCCAAGCGAAAACATAGCTAGTGTTGTTATTTATCGAGGAATTTATTATAAAAACACTGTCATAAACAACCATATACTTGTCAGGGTACCACATGACATGAAGAATTCAGTCCCTGGCTTCCAACCACCTGTTGTTCGTCTGGGTAAAACGCAGTCGCCGACTAAATACCGACAACCATGAAATATACGACTGTATGGTATGCAATAGGCTTAGTCTAGGATCACATGCTATACATTCCTATTATTTTCAGACAATGTCAAGGTTGAAAGCAGGATGATTTTTGCGACGACAGTATTACGCAGAAAAATCAGAATATGTACAAAAATATATGCTCGATCTTTACATTTGTGCTTTAGGGTGTTCTGATTTGAAAAGGAGCCGAAGCCAGTAATATACTATTTTTTGCAAACATGGAATGGTTCCATTTGTCATATGTGCTTGATATTGTAAATATTTTTTTGCAACAAGCCTGACCTTAGCTTTCACAACTGTGAAAGCTATTTTACTATCAATAAACTATGATTATTATGTGATTGTCGGTCGTAAAACCCAAGTTCATTTGACAATTTCGTGAAATATATTGCGGTGAATTGTGACTGCTGAGATGGTGTTTTCGCGTAAAAATAAAACATTTGGCCAGGACGGATGTAGTCGATATTTACCTGTTTATGGGCAGTTACACAATGAACACCGTCCACAAGAATAAAAGTTTATGACTGCGTGATGACGTGATTTGACAGAAGCCTGGATACAATCTGTGAACAGCTTATAGAGGTGGTGGCTAATGTTGTGACATTCGATTTCAATGCTCAAACGACAGAACCACAAATAAAGCAGGTGATATTTCTTCTCCCATCAAGGTTACACTAGAAGAATGAATGACATTTCCACAGTCTCCAACGTACATACATGTATTATTATTAAACATATTTATTTGAGTTGGATTTCTCAAATAGCCAAGGGCTAATCGAGTGAGATTTCCAACATAGTTTCACATTTGAGAACAAATACGGATACACAGGTAAACATAACACATATACATTATATATGTTCCAACATGTTCAAGACAGACATGACATAAGATCAACACAGATGTAACGTGATGAGGATGATGCGAGAACAATGAAGAGTTAATGATTTAGAACTAGCGATGAAAAATCGGAATTCAACCACTATTTGAAATGGGGATGATGTTGGTGAACTGGAGGGAGATTAGTCAGTCAGAGGTGGTCATAGTGTATAGTGTGGGCAAAGTCAGAATACAATAGCATACGTGGTCAATATTCCAAATTTCTGAAGATTATCACTTCTGAATGATTGAATGATTATATGTGTTATTTAACAATAATAATAATAATAATATCACAACGACTGACAAAAACGTGACCACCAACTTCTAGTACACAATGGAAGATTAAATGGCATTTCCACACTCACACTTGAAAATGAACCCAAAATGCAATAGGTGTGAATTAATGCTAAAACACACGTAAAAAACATCAATATCGATTGACTGTTCTGCACTTCGAGCGTTTAATATAATAAATACATTGGACGTACATAAATAATAATTTGTTACGTCGGACACTAGTACCATCGATGGTTTTATAGTTTGCAAGGCAGTCGCAGCAGTATTTTGCACCTGTGCGAAATACTGGTACACTTAATATCTTCGACCTTTATTCGATCACCTTTGTATTGACGGGTTCCAAGAAATGAACTGAGAAGTGGAAAAAAAAGCTTGAGAATGCAAAGTTGACCGACATCATCTTATTTTACAATCTGTTTCTGTGATAACATTCTGTGTTTAATGACGTGGACATGTCACATGTGGCATGTGATATGATGATATATTGGAAATTCAAAATTGATCAGGCATCACTCCCAATGATGGTATGACCCCACCCCATCCCCACCCCCCGTATTGGTGTCGGTGACACAGTATGAGCTTCGGAGCCGTCAGTGCACCGCGCGACCTAGAATCTTACATCAGCTTTAATGGTATTTCCCCGACCATTATGCAACAGTGTAACAGGGATAAACGTCTTCATAACAGGCACCAGACGGCGTATAACAACGTCAGCTTATCACTAGTGCCTCTGGTAACGGGTCCCAGTGATTTTATCATTTGATTTATACCGTCAGTAACCCATAAGGGATCATAATTGAGCCATAACGGGCACGGTGTATACTTCCTGGAAACAAACATGAGCTCGAATCAGGGTACACCTGTTACAGCCCATGCCAAACAACGACGTCCTTGGGCGCATAATTGCCATTAAGGTGAAAATATTACAGTGACACCTGCCGGTGGTGATGCAAAATAGACTGGAGGTCGGTTTTTATGACGTGAACTTGGAAATGACGGTATAATCATTTCATTATTCACGATCGAGTGGATTCTGAAGGACACGTTGATGTCGGTGTCGGGATAGGATGCACATATAGCTCCAGTATTGGCGACCAATCAAGACTTAATCAGATGTTAGTGTGCTTAGTTACAATGGATGACTTTCCTGCCTACTTGTGGCACAGCTGGTTGAGAATGGACCTTCAAAACTGTACATTGAAGTTACATATACACACGTGACGAGCATTTCAATATATTAGATTGGAGCGCAACAAAGGTTCAAAACATTTATATTAATCAAACAATTTGTTAGTTTATGTAATATGTAGACCAACTTCCAGAACCATCTTCCATATCAGAGAACAACATATTATGTAGCCGCGGTAGAGTCGAGCCAAATAAACAAGTCTGGATTGTTACTCATTCTCACATGATTGCACGATTCATAGTCCACACAAAATTTTCTGTCGTATATATCCCTCATTCTCGACCGCGGGTATGAACTCGATTTGTCGACATCCTTCATCGGTCGACCGTGTGTGATATTTTATCACCCCTAGTTTTGTTGGTTTCCTTGTTGCCGCCTCCCTCGAATGCCCCCCCCCCCTCCCAAGAAGGTTCACTAAACACATATATCTATGTTTTTCCCCGTTTCCCACTTGAAGTATCGATGCATTTTCATGTCAGAATACTCTCTGATTGAATCAATCACCATAAATGACGAAACACTGCCTCGTGGGGTATTCAGGGTCGCCGGAGGTACCGTGATATTAAAGGTAGTAAATGATCAGTCAATATCCCCTTGACTCCAATGTCAAGAGTGAGCATGCATTTTGAGGGTATTTTGTTTTCGGGGTCTGTTTGTATTCATATTGAGGGGACGGGAGGGGGGAGGGGGTTAGTTAAGCATACATGGGTGTTACGTTTGCATGTGAGCAGATAAACGCATTAGTAGACACTTGTATAATAATTTTAATAAAGGATTCGTGTTGCCAAGAAATTCCATTGTGACAGTTTTTTTTTGGAGTAGAACCGTTTTCAATGTCACGAGAAGAAACGTAACTTCAACCAGGAGTCTTTTTCTACAGTATACATTTCGAAAAGTTTGCATCATGTTCTTTCAAGACAGCAATGTCATCTGTCAAAATTTCACATTTAAATTATGTATGAAACCGAAACAAAGACGTTATGTCATTCATCACGGAACCTGGCATGCAATGAATTGCATTTGCTTGAATGAAACCTTCGCTCTACGAGGTGAGCTGCCCTACCAAATAGGCAACACGTATGCAAAGGATTTCATATAGATGATGGATGCCATCGGTGGAAAGGTTATGTATAAATATATGACTCGTGGCCGCAACCTTCTCAGATTTCTGCGGTCCTAGCTTTGTAGTCCAGCGGCTGGGTATTTGACGGGTGACGCGTAGTCAGTGGGCGACAGGAGGTAAAGGTCACTGCGGTAACAAGAATGGGGAAGTTCCAAAGTCGGTGGTCGACTTGGAATTGAAGTGGGTGGGAAAGCTGTCGTAAAAATTGTCACCATGACATTCCATTCTGACGAAAGTATGCTTCATGTGTTTATTATATATTTATACTATCTGTCAAGTTCTGTGGAATTAGAAACCTGGAAGATACATGCAGGTGTTGAACATAAGGGAACTATTCACTCTTTTTAATATCAAAATGGATCCTAAAATGTACAAATCTCATTAGTCTAGCATTTCCATATCACATTTCAGTGCCAATTTTATCCTCTCAAATATAAACCCATTTCTACCAATATCTGTGTGAGAATCAATAATCCAATTTATGAAATTCCTTCAAACCACAGACGCCTCAACAAACATTCACAATATATACAGTATCTTGGAATTCGAGAAAAATAAATAGCGACTGGAACGTGATCGTCTGTACTTTGTTGACGGTTTTTATACACTGTCTCCAATTCGACACTGTCTTTTTCTCTACTGCAAAAACCTGCTGCTCAGCTACAGACTTGTCTCCCATGCCACTGGAATACTTCACTGTCTCCTATCGATTCACTGCTTTCTCTCTCCTTCCCCTCTCTTGAATATGAAGAAACAATTGCAAAGTCTAAAATTACAGCATGGCGCAAAAAACAAATCGTGATTGCGTAATCAATTCAGCAGAGCTGGGAGTTTTTGTTTCGCTTCAGAAATTATTATCTTTCAATATTTTTGTGGGTACAAAAGTGCACTGACTCGAATGAATAATAATTATAATAATGTATTGATTTTTGTGTCAATGTTGCTCATTTCGATAATGCAATTAGGTACCGTTGAATCGCGTAGAGTCTGTAAAAAAATACGTAGATTTGTCTGGTTCGCTCAAACATATTTGTCCAGGCGAATGGACTGCTTTAATCATTTGACGCGAAAAAACACGAACACAAACTATTTTTGTTGAACGCATAGAACAGTTCGAAAGCTATTTACAGTACTCCTGCTGGACCATATAAACACCGCCCACCAAATTAAACAACTTAGTGCAGACACTTGACCAGACGTATTACTTCGTGATGAGCGTAGACAATTACAATCTGAGACATTTATAGTAACAACAGTGCTAGAAGAAAAACACCCAGGACACTTGTGTGTAGTTGTGTTAACTTAACCCACACGATGTACCCTTGGAGGTCACAGCCAGGGGAGATCGTAGACACCGAGGTTAAAATACTACTACTACTTGACCAATGATTTTTACACGGTTTTTATTTGCTGACATTTTCACTCATTCCTCTGTAGTTTCGATTATAAATGTTTTAGTGCTCCCACTTGTGAAAGAGTTCGACAGCTGAGCGAGCACAAAACTCCACGAGTTAGAATAGACCAGGCAGCTAGGAACTATGTGCTAGGGCTTTCATCCAAGCAAAAAACGTTTATATCAAACAGGCCTCATAATTTCCACTAAGGAAGCATTTCTCCTACTTCTTTCATCGATTGAAGCTTCGGTCAACCACACACAAACACCATATACATGTAGATCTATTGTACAGTGGATGACTTTTTGCAATGTACATTCACGAGTTTGTGCTTACCACATATTTCGAATACCATCGGACAATAATGCTTTGGCATTCCAATATTAATATGCAGACCACTTCAAATTTACCAATAGGAAGACTTTTAACTGAATAGCTAGTTGAAAACGAACAGTAACTTTGGCTATCCGTGGCATGGCGTTTATGAGAGGTTTCGAAAATATTTATGAACTAGCCAAGAATGCTCGGGAACAGTTGAAACTAGTATATATTATGTATATTTGTGTATGTGATTTACACGTTTGTATCCTGGTGTTATTTTCATTTGGGAAACACGTGGAACATATATTGATACATAGCCACTTTATGTGTCCCGAAAATAGATCAGTATGGGGCGGTTCATTCCTCATATTTATGACACGAATAACATCATAAAATGCACTAAACTTGCCATAGCGAGTATTAACCTTACAGTTGGAACGACGAGGCGACCTGAACGTTATACGTCACTTGATCCTGGAAAAATGGCAGGGGATTCTGGGCAATATATAAATACCGACGATACAATATATTCCAGGCGCCATATATTATCAGAGCTAATTGTCTTTTGTTTGCAATTTTTTTCGCTCGAGAACTTCGCCCGTATTATGTAATTCGTGGATTTGGTTTCATCATGACATTTCAATCCCTCCTGAGTAGATTGTGTCATTTTTGCTTCACTATACTTTTGAAAAGATTTTACCAGGTCTAAATTGAAAAATTATCCCACTTTCGATGCGGCATTGTTTATGTTATTCTCAAAGATACAAACAAACATGTGTGCACATCAATACTCTCATTTTAGCGTATTCAAAACAGGTCTATGTGCTAACAGAATACACTTTTAATTACTATTTATGCTAATGTCATTACTTTCAATTTGACTGCAGTATTGAGGAAAGCAATGGTAAAATGTCAATGTGTTTTATTCCTTTGAAGCCATATGTTGAATAAATGTTTGTCTTGCGCTTCCAGCTGATAAAATGTAATATTTTTCCTGCGTTTTTATTCACCGAGAGTTGATGACACACATAAGCAAGTAAATTACTTTTCTAGTTATTACAGTCATTGTCGACTTCCCAAGAGAATTCATAAACATTTGTGGCACAGAACCACAAATAAGGCGGGATGTTTTAACTATTTTGCGTCAGGGGACAGAGGAGAACAGAAAGTGTAATTTACGTCGTCATCAGAGCGTTTACACCTGGGAAATTCGTGGTAACAATACATAATTGAGATTTATGTTCTTCGCTCGAGAAAAAAGCGGTAACTTTTACCGTACTCAGCCGTAAACTGTTGGGAATAGAGCGACTTGGTACGGGAACGAAATGAAGTAACTCTCGGCGGAATGACCTTTCGTTTGAAAACTCATAAATATAGAGAGGCTAGGTGTGTGCCTCAGGGTACGAATCGAACCCATGGTGTGGTCTTATGTGTTTCCAGAACAAATTTTGTGTGTTGTGATCTCAATTACACGTATGGGCTCATTTGCAACTAGATGGGGAACGAGGAGTTTTTGCCCGGTTGAAGTATTGTTGCTGGGAGATAAACTTTTTCCTTTAGTAGCTCTCGGTAAATTAAAACTTCCTACTGATAGTTTTACGTTGGAACAGTGCAGCCTACTTTTCCCCACTATCCTGGCACGGTGAATTGTGGGGCTTCGTCACGGGACATAATCGTGATGAATACTGGGTTGTTAGTTCACGTTTTCAAGAGTAAGAATTCATTGGGTCACGTTCCTTTACCGGAACTTTTTTCTTCTCTCTTTTCTTGCGCGTCTATGCTTCGACGAGTTCAGTCGGTCCACAATCCGTCTTGGCGATATTTGTACACTAGATGTTTGCTAAACAATAATACCTTTCTCCCTATCACAACTCAATTATGGTAAGATCATTTTCACACAATTTCTCGATGTTATCTTTAGAGGGTCACACGGTGCAAACGCAATGGATAAACTGTGGAGAGCATAAGTGCGGAAATTGAATAGCACGCTAACAATTGTTGTAGTTGGTAATTTGCGCTATTATTTCCAGAAATATCTTTCAATCGATTATCCCAAACTGGCAAAAGCAGATGTTCGGTTGTTTACCAATTGTCGCTGACATTTGTAAAGGGGTTGCACCCGATTTCTCAGTTATAGTGTCATTATATTTTCCTCGGTTTGATGGTGAAATTATAGACACGTTATTCATCACACGCGTCAGTAGAGGTCCAGTAATTAAATTTATCAACATGGGCGCAGGAATTCCGACTACACGTCCCTGGGAACGGGACATTTGAGAAGCCGGTATCGGATGAAATACGTCAGATGTCACATGTGGTATTCAATTGACGTTGACCCTTCGTTGACTGGGCGGTGTTGGCGACATTTCGTTGTATGGTATCAGCGGCTGATGCGTCATTGCTACCGTTGCAGTCGTCTACATTTGCAGTTTGAAATGTAGTTCAGTCGTGCAGCTCATGAATAAAAGTGGGGCACTACGATTAAACGTCACAAGTCATTCGTTCACTTCCGCCATCATGAAAGCATATATAATTATAGTGTGTAGCTGTTGACATTACGCTTCTAGCGGCGTGTTATACACGGCGTCAACCCCCTGGTCGTGTCCCGGTTGCCTTGGTAATCTAGCTGTACCCCACCAGACATCTTATCGCGTGAAGTAGCAGGGTTCCGAATCAAGTACCGACCTCAACCCGACCGCAGTCAACTCAACTCAACTCCCGAGGAGCGCTTGATTCATCACTGTGCAGTCCACATGTCCCGGGAATCACAGTTGTGTCAACACCGAGCCAAGTTGATCCATGTTTACCCCCCCCCCCTCCCCACTCTAAAGCTCGTGTTTACTCCTGCCTCTCAATCTGGTGCCCCATGTGACCACGAGTATATTTAGCTAATCATGGTTTCACCCCTGGGAAAAGTTGCCAGTTTTTTTGGGTTGTTACTGTTGTGGAGGCATAGATTATTTGTGGGACGAAGTTCTCTCTTTTCCTTCTGTCTTTCTGTCTCTGATATCGCGGGAAGTAAAACGCCATTTAGTGTAGATGTGCAGTATTAACTATGGTGAAATCATTTTCTTTTTCTTTTCTTTTTTTTTTGCAAAAAAGCATTGCGGCGTTTGATTTCGTCGAAGGCCAAAGGGTTACTGCTTGAAAGACTCGACGTTTTGTTTTTATTCTAAAAATTATCTTTCTGATGCTATTCTTGGACGGGCCTTCTGCGTTTCTCTCCTATTCTCCCGAGACTTCTCAGTTGATCAATGGTGGGCTCGTCTTGGGCGATAAAATGGTCGATTTCCACAATGTCTTTGGTGTAGACGAGACGACTCATATAATGTCGTTATCTTTCGCTTTCTATGTGCTCCTATTTCCGTCATCAAATGTTATTTCTGTATTTTCTTATCTGCTGTTTTCTCTCTCACTCAAAGGAAAAATTCAACTTACTTCTCCAATTAGAATGCATGGTTTGTTCATGATGTACCCTTCAAAATATCCCTCGGGGAAAGTCGGCCTTATCTGACTTGTTGCTACATTTTAGTCTCTAATTAGGCCTACATATGAATAGGCGTGCACCATACTAAATAATACATTGTCATGAACATCGCTTTGTGGGGTGGTTGTGGGGAATGGCTGGAGGTAATGTAACCCCCACACATGCAGGAATGTACTAATATGCAATGATGAGTCCCACCATTACAAGACAGCTTCAATTTACAGCTATATCGAATGGAGAAGTGTCCATAAACAAACAGTCTGTCAATTTGGATATCTGATACTAGTATACCTATTATAAATCACCGTACTTTATACGCATGCACGCCAAATCAGTATGCATCAAAATTTACGTGAATTTGCATGCCTTCCAAGAATTGATATGTATACCATGACTTAGACGATGGATGATCAATTAAGTATTCCATCACACGCGGACATCATTTCAACCTGTCACAGAGATATGTCATGCCATGATTTATTGGTGAACTGCATAAATTTGATATATTCACCTCACATAAAATAGTAGGTTTACACCTTAAACTTTCGGTGCGCCGGCCAATATACGTGTACTGAATGACCGGTGATATTGATTGTAATATGATGATATCATAATGACTGAGCCTGGATGACATATAATGGTACGTTAGCTTTAACGCTTATAAATTAGATTATCCGCGAATTAATGTCGTTTTATTGCGAATTCACACTGCAGCTATTCTGAACTGAAAATGCGAGCAAAATTAGTCGTTAATAGGAATGGATTAAATTCGATTGTCCCAACTATACATCCTAATAAACGCATATTACTTCGGTGTAAAAATAAACGCGAAACACATAAAATTGCCACGTAAAACATGACCGTAGCGGCATATTTAGATACGTGTACGTGGTAAAAGCCAGCAAGGTCAAATTTGGAGCACACCAAAGGCGTAGCGCAGCCAATGTCCGATTTGAATGATGTTAAGCGCTCGTCTTACACATTAGCGACCAATCCCACCAGGTCGTTATACACGTGATTTATGTCATGGCAACGGGCCACGCGACACGAGACAGCCAACTCGAGTCTCGCGCCGGAAAATTTGCCCGGAATCGCCGCCTTGCACTACTCATAAATAAACAAACGGTGACTTGCCAGTCCTACGCCCAAATGAACGCTAACGAGAGTAACGGGTTCTGGAGCCACAGGCGCGATATTCTTTATATGGTGTTTCACCCATTTTGTCGTTTGTTTTACGACGTCTGCTCTTGTGTTATTGAAGAGGCGCGAAAGGCGCGAAGAGAACGTGTTTAAATGAATATAGTTGCAATGATTATGTCCGAAAATAAATGGATGTTTGGTGGTTTAAAATATTTAACGAGGAGCCAAAGTGTCGTAGTTATCACATTCCAGCGTTGATTCTTTTTGTCCGTTTTCCAAAACACACAACCTTCATTCATCTAGAGTATAAAGAAAAGGGAAACACTCAGACATAGGCCGCCTACGTGTAGAAACCAGAACATTTCCTTCAGGCGTGCTTGAAAAAAAAATGTCAACAAAGGAGTCGTAACAAAACACTCAGGCAACGTTGAAGGATCATTTCTGAGAGGCCTTTCTCCCGACATTGGCGACACTTTTAATGCATTAGCGGGCTCCTCGTGCAAAAAATACGAAGCTGGTCATTGATTTCCCTCCCTACTGTAGCTCAACCTTGTCATGCCGGTGTATGTATGGTTTACGTGCTTTTGTGGTTCAAATTCAATTTTGCGACACTGCATTGTGCGGTCGCCTTATGGGGCGTCATTCAGCGAACTCTCGTCTCTACTCTTGACGTATTGTCAACAATAGAGTTAGTCTTTCCGATTTCTGTCAATCCGCCAGCAATAAACAGGAATATAATAGGTGGAACGATCAGGCGACATGAAAAATACATACATACTATCACTGAATCACGATTCAGTGCTTTAGAATTGACCTATCGCCAAAACCCCCAAAAGTTGTCCGAGTTTCACATATAGGGCCTGTAAGTCTCGTTTCATATATGTCGTAAAATGACGTATTTAGGTACGTAGTGGTGACAAACAATGCCACGTGGTCATTTTTGCTGATTTTGCTTGACTTTGGAAACACCATACAAAAATATTATTAAGAATATTGTTACAATTCTTTTTTTACTTTATTACACTTGCTCCGAACTACAACATACTACTGTTTATAATAATGAATGGATATTTTTTCATGGTCAATTTGCCCCCGATCTATGTTGTGTTTCACAGCATGTTTTTGGACTCCATATTCCAATATAACAAGATTATTTTTGTGATGTTATAACAGAAAGTGCACAGAACATATGCCACATCATATATAGTCACAAACACCACCGACGGTTGGATACTAGTCACGTAGTTTCAAGAGAATGAGCTCTTTTCTCCCGTCAAGGTCATGTCCTTGGAACATAAAAACATACGTTTTTCATCCCTTTTAAATGGAATGAAATGCTTGTGAAAAATGCATATTTAGATCGTTAGCGATCGTAGGAACGGGTCATGATCAAAGTACGAACATGCGATAATTTTCCGATAATTTCCGTGTAAGTTGCAGGAGTTCGAATATGTAGAATTTCACGAATTGGCCCCAAAATTTGGCGGGAAAATCAAATGTCACCAGAAAGGTCAAATCACGTAAAATAACGTGACGTTTCAAATCTCACTTACACGCCCTAACGTCGGCAAACTTCTCTTTGGCCAATAATAACGTTTTGCAGAATTCGTCGAGAATGACGTAAAAAGACTCGGACAAACTGGTTTGGCGATAGGTTAATTGTCTATAGGTTGTGGGGGTTATAACTGGGTCAGTGCGATACATTCGATTCTTTCATTGCCAATAATGTATATTCAGTATCACATCTTCAGATGTGAAACACGTAGTTGTGATTATATGAACTAATATACGCTAACGCTGTGCAGGGGATTGGCATCTTCGAACGAAATCACAGCACCTGCACTTCATAACACCAAAGTGGCATAATGTCTTCCCACCGTGCGAATCACTCTACTCACTAAATACAGCCACACCCATAATCTGCCAGAATCACACGAAAGCAAATCGACAAGCTTGTATTATGGGAACTAGCCCATATTGGGGACCCTTGCCATTGCGGGCAAGTGCCTTATCTTATTATTGACAATAGCAGGGTTACATTATGTTGCTAACCGCGTGAACCTAGCAATTCCCGTCGCTTTTATTGGCCCATTAGGACCGTGCAGAGACATGGGCCAGCCCGTCACACACCGCACTTTAGCCGCTCTACTGACTAACTCGTCCCTCCAAATTGAATGCACCCGAAGTCTTCTGAATGTCTTGAGCAACACGAATAAAACGGGCGATATTAGATTTGACGCGTCCGGCAAGGCGGGCTTACGTCCAAACGTGTCCCCATTGTCCGGAAGACATCCACATTTTAGTCGGTTCCAGTGTCCATCCCACCTGCCATTTGACCACTCCGTAACTTAGCCGTTCCATACCTACAGGTGTTTTCAGGTGGGTTTCTTCACGTCTGTTACTCGCTCTGACTTCGAAACAAGGCTATTTACGTGGAATGACTGACACATATTTGTAGCTATATATGCTGGTGAATAGTGCGACCTTCGGCGATATGCAACATGAGAAATCTTGTAAGGGAAATCACCTGTTAACACTCGAATGGCTCGGCCGGGCGTTTCACCGGCGGGTTCCGGTGTTTGAAATATTGTTTCCCGATACATATCGATGTTGTTAATTGGAGGAGCTCTCAGTGTTATCAGCGAGGCAACACTTCAGCAAAAGCCAAGAATCGTGCTCCACAGATTCTAAAGTTATCGTCCAGATAGCCTGTGACCTTGAATTGCTGGTACCGCCAACAGCGGCGCTCCAGTTCCAACTCGAGTCTATATTCATTAACGTCATATGCGTCGGTAATTTGTTTTCAGAGAACTGACGTCTGTGTTGGAGTCATGATTTTGACCTGGCGGCATTTCTATTTCATTACGGAGTCACATTTTCTCCCTTTTATGCATGAATTCCGACTTCTCACTCGCGAGGGGTTCGTGTAAATTTCCATTAAATCATACACTTTCACAAAACGAAGCTTCAGTCGTCGGTTCCTACATAATGCATGATATGTTGGGTGATGTTTCCAATGGGACTCACGATTTCAACACTTAGGACTCGAGATGATTTCTGGGATCTCACCTTTGGCGGAGTAACACCTTAATAGGAAGCGGTAATGCAGTCTGACAGGTGATATAGCTCTAGGCTCTTGGTTGGGAAGCAGGGTAGGACAGTAGGACGAATACATAAGCGTACACCTCTCTAGCCGTCGCCTCATACATGAAATCTCCTAGAAACAAGAATATTCAATTTGTACGATATGCACCAACAGAGTAAATTTGGCGGGAAATCGCTCACAAATGTCGTCTGTTGAGTTTGCCTGGATGACGTATGGGTCGAAATTGGGCATCTTCTGGCCACCGCATACTCTCAAACCCTTGTGGGATGGTAATTATCTGGAGCTAATGGATTGAAATGACGGCAGCGGGAGCGACTGTGCAAGAATTCTCTCGTGATTCCGATTATTTTGTCCAGTAAGATGATGAATTTGCTTGTTTTGCGTGTTGTGCTAGGCAGAGGCAAATCACTAACCGTGGCAAAAGCCTCGTGACTAATAGAGTAGCTAGCCAGACTTGACGGGGATGGAGGCTAAGTGATATTAATTTGTGATAAATGGCATACAGGGAGGCAACACATAAGTCGACACTGTCGTATCCACTACGACAAGGGGCGCCTGAACATGTGACGTATAGTGGAATCAACTGGAGTAGACCTTCTGCAAAAATGTGATGTACATTTACGAGCATTTATAATAGAATTGCGGATTACACTCCATATATTTGAACTAAATATTACATTTCTTTTCACAATTCCCCATCGAAAAAGTTCGGTAAAATGAATACGGGTCACGTCATCACCATGAGAGAATCCGAGATTTTAACAGATTGGACTTTAATGATGACAATTTGTCCCCAAATAATAACATTGTGAAATTGAATCGGTCAATCGGTCACAGTTCCTCGTAATCTTCAGAATCCTAGAACGGGAAGAAATGCTGCGCCCTTCACACAGCTTGCATGCGAGTTTCCCTTGTTAGCAATTTGGCGACTGTCACCAGTGATTTATGCGTTTCGTTTACTCTACCCCTGCTGTTAACAAATGCGAGAGGATTTGTTGTTTTTCTTCTTTACGTCTGAAAACGCCATTACAGTCAGAATCTGAATGGCTGTTTGTTTTAAAGTGCATGATGAAAATGTATGTGACAAGGTTGTAGCAAGTTTCCAACATATCGCATATAGTATGTGGATTTTTTAATCATCGTCATAACAAAAAGCTCAAGTCAAAAACAACTTACTCATCAAGCTCACCGATAGACACCTTTTCAAGTGAAAATCGACACGAAAACCTGGTCACTCCGGGAACCTCGCGTCCCTAATCCTCCTCTTGCCATCTCGGGGCTTCAAGAGGAACTACCACAACAAACTGGGGTGGATTGAGGGGACGTTCATTAGCTCTTCGCGTGACACCAAACCATAAACCATACATTTTCTGGTGGATATAATCGTCGAACTTGTGTCCCGTGCAGTCATCGGCGTCATTTGTGTCGCAGGCGACTCGGGAACGTGGACTGATACCATGCAATGCCAGCAAACCCCGAATATACTTGTACATTGACCTCAAGAGACTGAACTCCTTCTAACCGGGTAAATGGTCTTCTATAGAGCAGTGTCCGGCACTAAGTATTCCTGAAAGCATCCTGACCTGGCACGTGACCGTGTTTTGTTTACCCTCACCCTTTCTGAGGGAATTTCCCCTCTTACACTGGAAGCGGGCTAATGTTTTCTCCGGTTTTGGATGTGTACCACTTTTCAAGGGACAAGGGCAAGTTTGTTCTGGAGTAGAATGAAAAGACAGAGACAGAACGACGGTGGTACCTTGCTTGGTTCGTCTAGAGCATATCTTTTTTTCAAGTCTCTTCGTTAATTTACTCACCGAGGAGAAAGTCTGTTGATGTCTGCGAATGGCGCAGAGAAACCAAGGGGACTGCAAATACGTGGCGAGTTGAAAACATTGGACGCTTTTTGGATCTATTCATATTTCGTTGAATGTGTGCATTTATCCAAGGTCAAAAGCACATCACGACGCTGTCTTGTGTGTTCTATGCTCAGACAACTGCTAAGTGAATTTGTTAGAGGCATCAGACGCGTTTAAAGCACTGGCGGCGTCTTAAAACGCGGGCGATATGATTTTTTCTTCTTCTTCTGCCTAAGGTTATCCTTCTTCTACTTGTCTTGACAGAGAAGATATGATTTGTAGTGATAATTCCAAGTGCTACACCTTTATAAATGTTATTTATTGTTTCGAAAAGATGCAAATGTTTCCAGTAAAACAGGAAAACGGTCCTGCTATGTTCTAACGAAACAAGCTCCTTCATGCGTCTGCCAAATGGAATTTGTGCGATTCCAAATTACAATATCACTCATATTCCTCACAAGATTTCTTGACAGATACAAAGAGAGAACGTGTTTTGAACAATGGGTTTCCCTCTTGCATCTACGGAATGTCTTGTGGAACCTTGTATTCTCAAGAAAAAATGTACAATATAATACCAGCCATAATGAATCAAGCCCGCTCCGTTGATCCAAGGCTGTGCAGACACATCAAAACAAGGGATACACTGCAGTCTCCGAGTGAAAAGGTGTGATAACAATCTCGCCGAGATGTCGCGAGATCACGCGCCAAAAGGTCAGAGCAAATTGCATTGCATTGTGGGACGGGACAAACTGGTCTCAGACAGGGGTTTTCGAGACATTTCTGGACTGAGTCAACACCTGGGCTTTCTTTTCGTTTCTGTGATGTTGAATTTTCGGAAGTACGCCCGTGACTTCGTACTGTGGCATTATTGAGTAAAATCACAAACATTATTCGAGATCAGTGTCGGAAAACATCGTCGATATTTTGATCAGACTCTCCCAAAATAGAAGCTTAATTCGGATCTCTTTGAAGTCGGTTTCAATACCAGAGCGTGGGACAGTATTTAGTCACACGTTGGACACCAACTCCGTAACTTGGGAAATTGAAAACTAACGATAATCTTACCATGGGAAATCCGCAAAGTGGACACGGAGGGCGGAATAACTGGAATTAGCTGGGGTGGATGCGGTTGCCATGCCGACTGGGCGTTTTGATGGAGGATGATCGGGTAGCTGGGATTGTCACCTCCGGAAGTACGCAGGGGATGATGGGAGCAGATCTGGTGCGGAGTCAGTGACACTCCTTGCCTGATTCTGACAATAACGGTAGCTATTTTTAGACGACCTCTGTGGTGGGGTCCCGGGATTTCCCCGCCGAATACTGCCTCCAACCTTCGCCCAGACACCCCTCCCCCCTCCTCCTCCTCCTCTCTCTACACACACAGGTCGACTCCTGATGGGTTGTCGATATGAGCAGAATGTACAATTAGCGATGAAAATCCACAAATGGAGAAACAGGATGTAAACAATTTCACAGCCCAGTGGTAAAATCTGTAGTGAACCTCTTATTCGTGCACGCTGTGGGTGTGTGTCCTATCATGGGTATGATTTAGATGACAAATTTATCTTGAGCACGTAATGAACAAATGGTGGAGAGTTCCCTCGTAAATGCACTGCGGCGCCCATGTCACCTAGGGTCAAGCATTTCATGGTAACATTCTAGTTGATATCAACTGGTTACGTGTTGTAAATCATTTCGCCAATAAGCATCCGTGATTGGTTTCATGTTTACCATTATCACTAAAGCTCCAACCATTGTTAAGCATCGTGTCTCTTGCCAGGGATCGCATCACGAGGCCAGTGGATTAAACCCATACGTTATTTCTAGGTCGAACGACAAACAATGGGAAAAAAGGGGAGGGGAATTAACTACAGATAACTGATTCATCTTTATTTCTTTATTGTGGCAGTGATTATTATTTTGTGACTGTAGCTCATGGCCCCTCGCACGAGAGGATCTCATCTCCTCGGTGGAGGATAAAGAGCTCCCGACGGACGATCTCGTGAAGTCACTGCTTGTAATGTAATAACGACCCGAGAAGCTGGGCTATTGTTGATGATTTATGACCTGTCTCCCTGGGTCATAATCCCATCCCCTCTGGTGCCAATTCGTCGCGACTATTGCAGATTAATATCGTCGGCTTATGTTAAATCAGCTTGAGAAGAAAACTGCGCGTTCGTTCTTGCTCTGTTTCAATCGGATGTCACCCGCGTGCACCAGGTGTTGTTCCGTCCAGGTTAATTACTTTTTGGTTATATAATGCATGGCTTCTGACAATGCGATGTGGAAAGAGAGAGAGACATTAAGCGGGCTGTAGACAAGTCGATATAATAGTGAGCTACACGTATAAAGCTGTTACAAGGCGTCTCCAGAGCGAATAATCAGACCAACTGTGACAGTCTGTCAATGTGGGTTGCCAATCTGCTGACCTGGAATGGAAATAAAGTCCAATATGATGATACAGTTGCGACATCAATCGCACAACGAACCGTCTCTTCCAACGATGAGCTGGTTATTAGTTCTAAACATCTAACTTGCTATATTTGTCCTTTGTAGCCGAAAATTGCCTGGCGGCAAAACGCCCGTAATATTGCCAAATTTCAGAATGATATAAGAGGCAATAAAGAGTCTACTAATAACGGCAAAGCCAGATTTATTGGAAATAATAAAGCGCCGATGTATCCCGGTTGTAATTTGCTGAGTGCTGCTGCAAGCAGTGATACACTAGCGCCTGTACTCAGTTTGTGTCAATCGGTGCAAATCTGGACTGCTCTTCGCCAGTTGGACAAAGCATAACAAATATTGAAACCAAGAAAAATGACTGCAGTATTTACGTGTATAAATTACACCGCTATTCGAAGAAATTACTGAGAATAAATACTTCTTTGGTATTTTGTGTGTGTGTGCTCATATGATACAAATAGATAAGCAATACAGGTGTAGAAATTGTGAATATTGTATGATAGCAATCATGTATATATTATACAGAGCATGTTTATAATATTGCAATTTTTACCTGTTTTTATAGTCATGTTTTATTCACGCGATGATTCTAGGCTAGCAGTTGAAATAAAGTTCCCAGGAACATAACGCAGAAAAGCTTCCCATAATCTTTCCCATATCATTATATTTATCTACGTGACGTATGTCCATGTATATAAATGGAAAATTTGAAGATAAAATCTCCGTCGGAAATGACGTTCGCGATTCATATCACAGGAAAAAACTACATCCGGTTTACAGGGGTTCAAATAGCACTTGTAAGCAATTTCTAATTCCGCCATATTTGTGATGCAATTCAAGAGGGAAATTTTCGACCGTTGCAGTGGGCGAGCGGTATAAGCATGATAAGATTTCAGTCACATTGCTATAAATAAAGTGGAGGTGATAAATTACTTTTACATGCAAGTTGGATCATGGTAAAAAGTCACGAGCATTGCTGCTTAAGGGTCCAGGGAGGTGTTTGGATGGCATCGCCATCAGAACTGTCGATTATGGTGAAGATGTTAGACCCATAAGCGGCGAATGGAACCATAAATCTTTACCGTATGAGTGCAGGGCAAAATGTCAGAGCTGTCGAAAACCTTTACATTTGTGTGACACACTTTCCTGCGACATATGCTTCTATAAACTCGATCAATCGGTCCATGTTTGGGGTGTACGGTGGCTGATGAGTGACATTGTAAAGAAAAAAACTATTATTTTTTTTCGAAGTAATCCTCACTGATACACTGTAATCTTGAAAAAGTGCAATCGAATGAAAAGTTCGTAGTTCTTTGAATTGGGAAATTGCAAATATGTATTTTCGTCAAAACGATCTGTTTTAATTATCTGATCATCAATTTGTGTTCATGACCATGATAACACGATGACACGATGTTGCTTTATGCTGTGACCGCATGTCTATATTTTACATTTGTGTATAAGATGACATAATGATATTATGCTGAGGTTATTTATATATATCAACATGTACAATATCTAATACAAAATATCATACTGTAAATTACTGTATGTATCATATACCAAACAATCATTCGATATCTTTAAATACCCTTCAGTAGCAATGAACAATAATTATATGCTAAACCATACTGTATACTATTCCGATGAGTCTAACAATTGCTCTATTCTCCCGTTTGTTGCAGGCTATGGCCACAGCACGCCTCGTACCCCGGGCGGTAAGATCTTCTGTATGCTGTACGCTCTAGCGGGGATACCGCTTACCCTCATCATGTTCCAGAGTATTGGCGAACGACTCAACACATTCGTGACCTTTCTGCTCAAAAACGGCAAGAAATGTTTCAAGTGCAAGGATATAGAAGTGTCTCAGACGAATCTTATCGTCATCTGTATGAACATGTCCAGTGTGCTGGTCGCGGGAGGCGCGGCCGCTTTCTCCTACTATGAGGATTGGAATTACCTGGATTCAGTGTATTACTGTGTCATAACGTTGACTACGATTGGATTTGGGGATTTCGTTGCGTTGCAGCAAGACAACCACTTACAAAGCAAATCGGACTACGTGGCCTTCAGTCTGATATTTATTCTGTTCGGATTGACTGTCGTATCGGCCGCCATGAACCTATTAGTGTTGCGGTTCCTTACGATGAACACGGACGACGAACGCAAGGACGAACTGGAAGCTGCGGCGGCCTCACGGTCGGCCGTACGGTTGGAAGGTGACGTCATCACAGCGAACGGTTCCATCATTTCCGGTCAGCAAGAGAACCCGGAGTATAGCGATCTCACGTCAGTGTGTAGTTGTACGTGTTATAACTTCCGAGCGGTCAGGGGTAAACAAAGATACTCGGTAACTAGATCACCCGGAAAAATAGCTCATCTGCTTCCAATGACTCCCTTGATTAACCCCAATAATCACGCGACTAGAGAAGAGGTAGTAAGCTTGACACAGGACGACACTACGTATCTACAGTATCAAATGCTCAGACAGAAGCGAGCATCCATATGAATATGGAATGTGGAGAATCGTTTCGTTTTTTACTCTCTATGTGTTGGTAAGCGGGGTCTGTTTTTAGGCTAAATCAAGGACGAACCGTTCAAGTATTAGCGAATTCATGCCAAGACGCTCGGATTACACTGGTTGATTCGCTAGGTGGCACCACCGTCCAGATTCCCAGGAATCCATGTTGTTTAGGACTCTCACGTCGGAGATCTCGTTGTCACCATGGATACCAGCCAGCGGAAACGGAAGTGACGTTTCACAAACAAAATTATAGGACTTTTATCATTGACTTTTCCCCTTTCTTTCAGTTGTTTTACCTTATTATCGAACGCACAGTTCAAGTCGCACGTTTCAGTGCGCTGTCCAATTGGGCCTTTGGAGGAATGCAATTTGTGGAATTCCGTTGGAGGAGAGTCAGTTGTCATGGCCAAGTGGATAAAAACACAGAGGCCATAAATTGATAGATTTTAGTTTCATCGATACGGAGTCAAAAGCCTTGGTTGTGTACCAATGATGCAGTCAAACTGTAGCTTCCACTACGTTGTTGATTTAATATTTATTGTAGTTGTTAATCATTGATTCAATTCGCAAGGCAGTTCCACTTTCACGCAGTAATCAGATACTAATGTACACACACATAGGCGGTACAGGCCTGGAACAATAGAATATATTAGCTGGGGCATATTTTTAGGATACAATATTAGTAAATTGAGATGATTGAGAGGCGAGCGCCAAATACCAGACTTACGTCATAAATATGTAATGAAAAAAAAGATTGAAGTTTTTTTTTGGCTAAAAGTAAGTGGGTGAACATGAAGTGAGTTTATGTAGCTTCTGATCAAGTATAGTCCAAGTTGGGAGGTTCTGCGATACCATTTTAACATTCAAAGTTCAATTTGATTGTTATTGTTGATTGTTATGTTATAAATGATCAAGTTTGTTTTGCCATATCAGCGCATCATCAAAGAGTGGTGAGAAAATATCGCTGATTCGGTTATCATACAAAGCAGCAAAATGAATAATTGTTACAAGAATTATACAACATTCTGAACCTATTCGCGGTGTTGCTCAAAAACATGACCACGTGATATCATGTCACGTGATTAAGTGAATGTTTCGTAGAATTTGAGAAATCTTAGATTTTGTTACTTTTCCTTGGAGTGTAGGTACTATTTTCTCTCACGCTATTTTTCAACTAAAACTCTGCATTTGCTATGGTTGAATTTGCTTGATTTTTTGTTGGATTTATAGAATACATTCCCTGACATTTGTGTATTTAAATTATGTGACGCACGGGTCACGAACTATTGACCTGGATTTATATTTAGGTCAATGCACAAATACACCAATAGTAACGGGAATAAAGTGGAGACGGTAGTAACGTAATGCGCATGCGTGGTGTGTTTTGTGTCGTTGCTATTTCAACGTGTGATATAAAGTTGTTATTTGATACCTCACGACCTATTTTCAATTGTACAATGGCATATAGACTTGTTGTTCTGTCGAATACTGTGATTTGTATGTATATATTACAGTGGTGTACATGATTAAGGATTGTTTCGTCTGGAGAAGGCTTATCTGACTACAGTATCATAGCCGGGAAAATATAATGTGATTGTTTGTGCAGAAGAGAGCTGATCCAAAATAAAATCAATCGAATGTCATCTATAATGGTCTTCATCAGAAATTTGATGGCAATTAATATAAATTCTGAATTTTTATTCCGATATTCCTTGTTGCTTCGGAAATCGATACAAAATATCAGAATTGCATGCTTGTGAGACAAATGAACGTACAAACCACGACGAATGACGATCATAAAACAGACATAAACAGGCATGTTGACAGGCCCATAAGTACACATGTTATACCCATGAGTCATCAGATCAATGGTGATCCTACATTATATAGTTATAACTAGGACTATACCCAATACACCATGTCAAGTCATTGACCGCATGACACGCTTATCGTACGAGACTAGCGTTGTCTGGTGTATTCGGACAGCCCTGGACCATCCGACTGTAAACAAAACGACTAGGTTTTAGCCTTGCAGGATAATTAGTTCCGATGGCATGATCGCCATTTCCCTGCCCATGTCGAGCCACTTCTCCCAGTGGACAGTCGGTCCTATCCCTCATGCGTCTGCCTTGATCTCGCAAGGGCATACCGTGTAATCAACCCTCATTAATATTTATGACTTAGACGAAAGTGACAACTCCCACGAACTACAGTGCACGTTTTACCATGACCCCCGAACCACGCGCCGTGATGATGACGTCAGCAGTGATGAATCACGTGTCCTCAGAGACAAAAATACCCTTGTACGTGTCAGAAACAGGACCGACGTTAATATGATACATAATTAGCGAAATTTTAGGCTTTATTATCCGTGAAGCTGCCTTGACAAAGTTACCTAGGGCATTCTGTCCATTCCACAGTTAAAAGTGTGCATTCTGCATAATGTTGACATGTAAAAATACAAGTCAATAAACATTACATCATTTTCCAACCAATACCCCTCGAAAATTGAACAATACGATGAACCAGTTTATAAAACCATTCAACTTGGTTCTATTTCAACAGATTAACAATAATGAGTTATACCTGTAATGAAGATATACTTTACAGTAATTCATAATTTATGTACAATATGTGCGAATATATGCCCGTGTGGTGAACAAGTACAGGTGTGTATATTACAAGTACAGTGTGTATATGAACATGAAAGATTGTCTACTGATATATGTTATTGTTACATATCATTTAGATTTGTTTAATTGTATTGTGAGCGAGTCTTAGTTTTTTTTCCAAATACGAATAAATGTTTATTGAAAATGATGTACCTCCATGGAATTACAATACACTACAGTTGTTTTGTTGAATGGAAATCAAATCGCTGTAAGAATAACAGATAAACACCTATGCCTAGCGACATTTATTTACATATTATATGTTCTTCTCAGATGTATTGAATACAGTCTCAACTGTTTCTTATGACATGAACACTGTACAAGGCACACTCTAAGGTATTGGAATAATCCAGGTGAGTATATCAAATATTGCATGGGAATGGAACAAAGTAACAATGATATTTAATTATGCAGTACCATTGAGTAATCAATTAAAACAAACTGATATATTTTATAATTTACAGTGTTCATAAAGTGATTTGTAATTATATACTGGCCTATCCTGACTATAATAAACTCCTTAGTGTTAAAAGGTACCCATTTAACCCTTCAAAAGGTACCCCGTGGCTTCTCTTCAACATGCATCGAAACATACTATATCATAACGTTTCGACTGCACTGGAAGCATCATTGACAATCAGAAGAAACGATACAGACGAAACTGACCAAACTTCTAGGAGAAAAAGAATGACAACATCGCAACAAACAGTTACGTCCACGAGAAAGGAAGAACACTCGCCTCAGTAACTGTTCTAGTCACATAATACATATTCAAGCAGAAAAAAAAAACAGAAAAAAAATGTTATGATGAAAACCAAATAACAGGGGTATAGTAATACAGCAATAACCAAGACAGTGAGCAATCAGAAAGGGTTAATTGAATACGCCTGAACATATTACTGAAACTGAAGCCGATAACTGATCAACAGGTCAAGTTACCTGTTCCTAACTCACATATCTTTGTACTTGAGTATTGATTCCATGTTTATCTCCGCCTGGAATCTCGCATATGATTTGAGGTCTTCCTACGTTGGATGAACGTCTGGTAGATTATTGAACACGGTCTCAATGGCGTCCATCAACTTGTTGTGGGTGTCAGAGAGTTAGGAAATATATATCCTTGAACATTAACCAAATACTGCCTCATACGAGGTTTTAATTTGCCCTTAGTCGTTTCCAGGAACCCGAGCCTGCGAAGGGTCCAGAAACAACCAAGGGCAAAAATAAAAGCATGTGTAGGCAGTATTCGGTTTGTTATATATCTAAAACAACGCTCTTTATCTTGTAAACAATAATTCCACCGGTCAGAGCATGTTTGGAATGTAGGTGGTTGCTGGGGTGGAATACGGGATTTTAATCCCCCCCCCCCCCCCCCCGCCGAATTACTTTGACCAATGAAGCAACAACACGATGAGCAACATATATAATAGGAACATATATTCCAGTGGGACTGCATGATGTGAGACTACCAAGTGTGACAAAAGAAGTTGAATCCTGAGAACAGTGTCACATTTATCAATTATTGTGGGCGAAATATACATAATTGAAACGTCTGCAGTTTGGGGATTCTAATCACAAAAACACTCAAAACACGAAAATACACAAAAATACACATAAGTCCTCTTGATGTATTATGATTTTAGTTGAAGAAAATTGTATTTATTATAAATGAATTGGAGATAATCCACCTCAGCCCTTTGACTGTTTTTAAAGATTAATTTCTGAGATATAATTATATTATTATCATATTATGTCGTCCCCAGGAGGCTTGTGTGCATATATTTTCTCCCAACTGGTATAACAATTTTATTTCCATGTGCATGTATATATGCATAATATTGTCATTTCATGTATGTAATAACAATAGTGAGTTTATTCGAATTCATTTTGAACTAAATGGAAGACAGCTCGAAACTGATTTGGTCCCTCAATTTTCATCACAATTTCATCACAGTTTTCCCATTCCATCATCTGATCATTGTATATAACCAGAAACCAGGCGCGCCCGCAGATAGAAGCACTGGAAGCACGTGCTTCCAGTAAATTTTTGAGAAAAAAATTATGGTAAATATATTTATTATAGAGAGCTCTTCTGATTGGATTAATGAGATGGGGAAAACTGCTAAGCTTTTTGGAAATAACCGTGGCGCTTCATCAAATAATGAAATAAGTGGCTAATAACTCGAAAGATTGTTTATTGTAACGGCTAAGGGGTAACGCTCTTGTTTATGAACCCTGAAGATGAAAACTCAATAATCACTTTATCAAATCATTTAAAATCAGTTGAATTGATCGGTGAAACGAAGTAAAGGGTCTGATATAATTTCCTGTTTAGGTTCTCCTTAAATATTGATATTATTTCCCAGGTTCTGGTGTATGTCATTTAGCTAAATTATTTTATCATGGTAAACATTGTGGTGACCAGGGCTTTACAACAATTTATCTACAATGATAATCCACAACGGTGATATCTATAAAATACATTGTAACACTGTCGAACCGTGTTGCCATATACTATGAAGTATTTTGCTTGACAGACTTCATATTTAAAATATGTTGTGGACAAAACCTATGGTGCAGAAGACATAATCAGGGTTCCAATATATGAACAGAGCCCATCACAGAGCACCTAGTAACCGCCAGCTTCTGGGGCAATGGGCGGGCCCCAGACCCCAGGCCAATTATATCCTGTCGCAATCATTTTGGTAATTTGTGCTTCCAGTTATTCAAATCCGGGGGGCGCGCCTGCCAGAAACCCACAAAAGAATCATGCGTTTCTGATATAACCTGATTGATACTGTGTGAAAATTGAATAATTTGCCTATCCTATCTACACGGATATATTACATTTGCTGCACTGGGACTGTATTGCTTTGACCACGTAACGCAAGGTGAAGCAAGATGATTTCCTTTGGGTGAAATGACGAAAAATGTGATAAGTACGTGCAGACAAAAACAATATTTGAAGAACATAAAGCAAAATAAAATAGCACAACGCAGCTGAAACATATGAAACAAAGTTACTTACATACATGAGTTCAATAAAAACGGTCCTATCAAACTGATTATGCAAAATAACAGATTCTTCAAGAATGAACCCTGAATGACCAAAGGCTTCCTGACATCATTGAGAGTTTAAAGGATATTAGTTTTTAAGAAAACTGAAAAAAAACTTACACAACAGAACCGTCATTGAAGTACATGTAAAACACTATGCTGTGATCATTGAAGTGAACGAGAGTAATAAAAGAAAAACATGGGATATTTTGACCAAAATCATGGGTAAGCAAAACAACTCCGTTTTTCCACAGTCCTGTCAAATAGACAACAAACCCATTATCAGAAATAAAACATTGCAGATACATTCATTAATTTTTTTTTCAGAGATGGGCAAGAAAAACCCCAGAACAATTGAAATGTCACACCAACACACAAATTACGTAAACGGTACCTTAAATCATCGAACCTATACTGTATATTCATAAAACCATTAGATGTTATTAACATAGTGGATAATTTTAAACCCAGAACCAGCTCTGCTCATGCTAAGATTTCAACAAAGGTTATAAAATAGACAATCAGTAGCATCGTTTCCCTTATCACACACATTATAAATACATCTTTAAAACTGGAACATTTTCCCCCAACAGCTTGAAAGAGCTAATGTTATGCCAATCTATAAGGCATCCAAACAACATGAAATAAATTACCGTCCAGTCCATTGTCAGCATTTTCTAAAACATTTGAGAGAGTAATGTATATGAAATAACACAATTCTCTGGCAATCAGAATTTATTTTATAAACATCAATATGGATTTCGGAAAAAACATAATACCGTTCATATTACAGTCTATCTTTTAGATGAATGTGCCGAACTATAATCCGAAAAGATGAACAATATTTGTCAACTCTGTTCTTTCTAAAGCATTTGATGTCATCGACCATAGTACTTTATTAAACACACTTGACTATTATGGGATCAGGGGCCTATCAAAAGGCTGGATAGCGAGTTACTTGATAAATAGAGCGATACTCGGAAATTGAAATTGTTTCACTTCAAATAATGAAAAACCTCATGTTGGGTTCCCCAAGGATCAGTTTTGGGCCCACTACTATAATCAATATTATTATATATATTATGTATTCTACCATAAAATACTAACGCTATATTGTGTTATGATACACCATCACATCCTACATGGTATTCTAGTTAAATTAAATTTAAACTATAATAAATATGCAAAAACGTGCAATTAGAATAATAAACAAAGTTCAATTCAAAAGCCATACAGAACCCCTATTTCAACAAAACAATATACTTAGCATATCAATATCAGTGTGACGTTATACTATTCATGCACTACTCCTCTACAGGTAAACTATATGTACCTTCGTCTTTCGGGAAAATGTTCACAGCAAAGAGGGGTACCCAAGTTATGAAAGCAGCTCAAAGTTCCTATACATTGAACGTTACAGGTCATCATCAGCGAGGACGTTACCTCCTTTCATCGTATCATCATTGTCATCTACCTAGTACGGAATAATTGTAAAAAAAACACACTTTATTTCTTCGTTTTCTGAATTATATGTGTGAAATTGCACAATTTCCAAGGTATTGTGACCTGATAAAACTGTTTTAAACAATAATGTACATGTAATTATCTTGTTTCATTCTTGGTCACAGTTAGAACCAATATCTCCGCCGTCCTCGGGAGGCTTGTGTGTATGTATCAGTCCCAAACTGTTTTGACTAATACTGTTATTTCCAGATGCATATAATATTGCCAATTCATGTAAATAAGAACAATGGTTATTTTATGACGGGTGCCACTAGTGGGGCGTGAAATGCTCACTCTTTCCGGAACACCTGATTTCACCTCCTAGTGGCCATTTATGGGGTTCATGAGTTTCCCTGTCATTTTTGTTTTCTCTCACTTCGTATGCCTGATATGACTTTCTGTCCCCGGACTGTGAGATTGGATAATGGACCCTGTTTTGTTTGCTCGGAATACTTAATACTGGGTATTGATTCCACGTCTATTTTAACTTAATCTAATTTTAGAGCTAATTCGTTCCCTGAATGTTCATCACAATTCCTAGTTTTTTCGTTATGTCACATGATCATTGTATATAACTTTATTGATAATGTGTGAAAATTGAATAAAGTGGTATCATATCGTATCATATCATATCGAATTGCAAGACATCAATACAGGATGCAATATAGGAGATAATCCCTTTTGTATGTATTTATGTATAAACATGTTTTTATTTGATGGCAAAATGCTTGGATAGTTTTCTTGCTGCACTTTGAAGCCAACAACGACATGGGCGGTGTGAGGAGTGACCAGTTACAGTCGTACATAGGACACCTTAAAACACACCTCTCAAGTTCTAATGCCATAGCATACATTGATTTACATTTCACTCTTTATTCATAACTATGGCATTTTTGGACCACTGAATGATTGTCTTTCCGAAATCCACCTGAAGTCGAAACGAATAAAATTCTGCGCGAGACAGACGCCCAAATATCTGAGTGTGGGCTTGTAATTTGTTGCTTGTATAATTCACTAAAGATGTCTCTCTGGACGTGTAAAAATGAAGATTCAATTGTGATGTTGGTGGAAGAAATTTGTAGACTGTATTGTCTGTGGTTTACACTGTGAATAGTACGCAATTATTGAAACTTGTACCAATAAGTACACCCCCTGTGAGCGGCGCAGCGGTGAAATTGTTTTGCTCGGGCAGGTCATGGGTTTTGCTCGGGCAACACTGCTGATGCTGGGTTTTGCTCGGTCACACGACGGTACATGTACAACACGCATTGTTTTGGGCACATAATATTCATTCACAAGCTCAGCTATCGACTCCAAATAATCCAGAATATTATGAGCTTTGATAGTCAAGTATATACTTGCCAACTGTGCTAAGCGATTATGCAATTAATATCGTATATTTTATGAGTAAATATATACTTTGTACATTTCATGGTAAATTTGCTTTCAAAACATCTTTTTCTTTGTCACCAAAATGATGAGACACATACCTCGTTATATTTGTGACGTTTGGTAATGACTTGTTTTCGGTGTGGCCCAAAAAACCTGGTTTCTCTGATCGTATAGACTTTATGTAACTCCCGCTCGTTGTGATTCGAGAGCCGTCACTAATCTGGCGTTCCCCAACGCTGGTGTATCATCACTCCGTAGCTTACCGGCTTCACTTAGGCAAGAAGCAACTCAGATGTAAATAAATTGAAGATTTATATACATCAAATCAACTTACAATTGTATGGCTGGTCACCCACGTGACGTACAAATATGAAGTTCAGACATGGAGCACTGTATGATCACATTTCAAAAATAAATAGTGCACGAGGGCACAACTAAAAAGAGTTCTTAGCCGGCGGCGTCTCTCTGTCCCTTCCCGTTGAAGTTTCCCGTCCCGTTTAGTCGAATGGTTTCTCCAGGTAGTCGGTCTAATCCCGGTTGACTCTAAGGCCCTGAAGAAGGAGTCGTCCGCACGGAGTTCGTCGAGTCCCTTGGCTGTGGCGGTGACGATCTCCCCACGGTCGATGTCGCTGTTGCAGTGCTCTCAGAGCGGCCGTCCGCTCTCCCTTATATAGCCAGGGTGGCTGCGCGCGCATCTTCGTCCGCGAACGTATCTTCCGCACTCTTCTCCACGTGGTGAAGACTGCGTCCGCGAACGGTTCTTCCGCGAAGGCTGCTTCCGCGTACTCTTCCGCGAACGTGCTTCCGCGAAGGGTACTTCCGCCGCTGGTGCTTCCGCCGCTCGGATGTTTCTGCCAGCCTGTCCCGAGTGTCGGTGTAGGCCCGGAGCTGTTCCTGGAGCAGCTTAGTCTCTCGGATGTGGGCCCGCAGCTCCTTCCGGTGGCTCTTCTCTCGTTGAGAGGCCTCCCCTCGCAGCTGCAGCACCTCGGCCTCGAGCTGTCTCCGCTCCTCCTTGGCTTGGAGCCGAGCCTCCGCCTGGGTCAGGTGGCGCCGTCCCATGGCTATAGTGGACGCCAGGTCCTCCAGGGCCTTCTCTCCGGCAGTGACCGCTCTGCCCAGGCCCTCCACATACGGTCGCAGTTGGTCCTCCTCCTCCGGAACGGGCCTGAGGTACCAACTCAGGTCTAGGGGCTTGTAGGTAGGGGCCGAGTCTCTGGGAACGGGGGGTCCGTCGTCCTCGGGGGTGGGGGCCTCCGGGGATTCCGCCTCTCTCCGCTCCTGCTGAGACTCCGGTTCCTCTTCACTGTTCTGCGGGTCGTCCTCGGGGTCTGAGGCGTCCGCTGACTTGGGGGCATCTTCCCGGGGGCTTGACGGCGTGGAGCTGGTCGTCCTGCTGGCCGCAAAGCTGACAGTCTTCAGCTCAGGGGCAGACACAGTAGCCGGACCATCTCGGGGGTCGGACACAGGCGTGTCGGTCGTCGTCCTCCTCCGTCCTGGCTTGAGGGTATTGCCGCTGGCATGGGAGATCTCGTGCCGGTCTCGGTCGGCTCGGCGGGCGAATCGCTGGCTGCACATCTTGCAGAGGTGCCGCCCCTCCTTCTGCGTGTGTTTGGTCGCCACGTGTCGGCTAAAGTTGGATGCCGTCACGTGGATCCGGCAGGGGCTGCACCAGCGTCGCCCTCTCTCGGTAGACAACTTCCGGGCAGGGGACCGTCGACCTCCTCGGGGCTCCTCACGACGCTCCCGGCTCCTCGAGCGCTCCCGCTTCCGGTCAGGCTTGTCTGTCTTGGTAGGTGGGTCGCTCATCTTGTCGCCTTCAAGGGGCAGAAAGTCAGCCAAGTCGAAATCTGGAACGTCCCCGAAATCTTCGTCTGCAAATGCGGGTATCTCAATGATCTGCAGAGTTGGTGTGTGCTTATATAGAAAAGGCGCGGACCAGGGATCTGGGAGAAAAAGCATTGTCGTGGAACGAAATAACGTTTTTCGCTTGCTTCCGCGAACGGTTCTTCCGCGAACGCTGCTTCCGCGAACGTGCTTCCGTGAACGGTACTTCCGCGAACGCTGCTTCCGCGAACGGTTCTTCCGTGAACGCTCCCGTCGTCGTTTACATCGTTTGGACTGCATTCCCGCCGTTTTCCACTCGTCCCTCGTCATCACTGGGGGTCCGGACTGGGGTCACATCGTCCGGATTGGGTATCCAGGCGTCGGTTTCAGGGGTAAACCAGCACCTTTTTATATTGTCAATGTGGACATCTTTAATCTTGCCACCGGGTCGATCTTGTATGGACACCATCCATCCGAGATGAGACTTCACAACGAGATAAGGTCCCGTCCACCCTAGTCCTAGTTTTGGTCTAGCCTTTGGAGGGTACCAATACATCACCCAGGTGCCCACCGGAAAATGTCGAGCGGCTGATTTCACGTCATGATGGCGCTTTTGTCGCACCGTAGCCGTCTTCAGGCACTCTCGGGCAGTCTCATGAGCTTGTATGGTGGCTTCCTTCACCCATTCGACGTATTTGGACGCACACTCGGGGACTGGTCCTCCCAAATCGTCCGGTGTCGTCCGGTACCTCAGGTCCAATGGGGTGGTTGCCTCCCGTCCCATCATCATTCGAAATGGTGTACACCCGGTGCTTTCGTGTACTGATGTTCTATAAGTCGCCATCACGTAGGGCAGATGGTCGTCCCAGTCGTCATGATTCTCGTCCACGACCACGGCCAGAAGGTTCAGCAGGGTCCGGTTGAATCGCTCGACCATCCCGTCTGATTTGGCGTGATAAGGGGTCGTCCGAGTCTTCTCCCCTCCTAGGATCTTGATCATCTCAAGGAAAAGCTTACTCTCGAACTCTCGTCCCTGGTCGGTATGTATCTTGGCTGGCATTTCCAGGCGGCACACGAACTCAGTCACAAAGACGTCCGCCACCGTCTGAGCCTCATGGTTGGGTAGAGCGTAGGCCTCAGTCCACTTGGTGAAATAATCACCCACGACCAGTATATACCGGTTCCCAGAATTGGTGATCGTTCCAGGCTCCAAAATGTCCATGGCCACCCTTTCTAGCCGATCGCCTACCGGTAGATTTCCCATGGGGTGGTACTTGGGCCCCGGTCGCGGCTTTCTCCCACTACACTTCAGGCACTCCCGGCACCAACGCTCCACGTCCTTCGTCATACCCGGCCAGTACATTCTCGCTTTTAGTCGGTGGACTGTTTTGGTGACTCCCTGGTGGCTCATCAGCTTGCCGGTGTGGACCTCCTTCATGACGGCGCGTCTCAGGACCTGTGGAACGACCAGTTGATGGATTGGTGCGTTCTGGCAAGCCGCTTGGTACCGCCGGTACAGAAGCCCATCACGTAGCTCCAGCTGGTCCCACTGTTGCCACAGAGTCTTCATTTGCTGACTTTTTGTTCCGACTTCGGGCCATGCAGGTCTCTCAGTGAAAATATTCTTCCACCCGAGGATGCCTCCAACTTCAGGGTCAGCTCGTTGAAGGGTCACTAGGTCCTCCTGGGAATAACCATTCAGGACCTCGGCCTCCGGGGCTCCCTCCATCGGATTCCGGCGTCCTCTCGTAGCCATAGCCCGCGTGACAGCTAGCATTTGTTTGTCTGGATCTCGGACCACAGGGTTGGGGCATGGGTCCAGGAAGGGCTCCTCTCGGCAGCGCATCCACACGTCGGCCGTCGCGCCGATCGCTGCTCCGGCCACAACCTCCGGTCCCAAACCATGCAGTGCGAGGAGCATCATCAGGAGAAACCAAACCCAGGCAGAGGGGCGGAGCTGATGCAGGGTTCTGCAGACGCTCCTGGCTCCTTCCTCCGTCTGTGGGGGGCTCCGGTCAGGCAGGCACCCTTCGGTCGGCTGGGTAGTCGTCCTCGGGTCCTCCTGGCAGCGCACCTCCCAGATCTGGAATATCCCGACTCCATCTCCGCAATAGTAGTCCTCTGTCCAGGGCTCCACAGGGACCTCCCGCAAGATGTTAACTTGAGGTCCTCCGGGGCTCCATCCTTCTCCGCTGATCGGTGGAAGCAGATCCTCGTCAGAGAGGTCCTCCAGGGGTAGGGGACACTCCTCCTGAGTCGGACAGGCCTCCTCTTCTCCTTCGGGTCTTGTGGTGTGGCGAGGGGCGGGACAATCCGGTCTCCGGCACTGTCGGCATCTGGACATCCCGTCTGCATTCCCGTGTTGTACTCCCGGTCGGACCTCACACCTGAAGGCGTAGCTGGCGATGCGAGCTGCCCATCTAGCGATCATTCCTTCCGCATCCCGAAAGTTCAGTAGCCACTTGAGAGAGGCGTGGTCGGTTCGTAGTAAGAACGCTCTCCCCCACAAGAAATGTCTGAAATGGTGTATCATACTGACGACGGCCAGGAGCTCCCGCTTGGTGGTGCAGTAATTCCGCTGGGTGTCCCTCAGGGTTCTGGAAGCATAGGCAATCACCCGCTCTCGTCCGTCCTGTACTTGGGATAAGACGCCTCCCACTCCGTAGCCGCTAGCATCAGTATCTAAAATAAATTCTTGGTCCATGTCAGGGTACACCAGCAGGGGGTGCTCGGTCAGGGGTTGACGCAGCGCCTCGAATGCCTGCTGATGAGCCTCGCTCCAATGGTAGTTGACTTCCTTCTTTAACAGGTGGTTGAGGGGTCCCGCTCGGGTGGCAATTCGAAACCCCACGAACCCAAGGAAGCTCCTTAGTTCTGTCAAGGTGGTCGGAGGAACCATTTTCGTTACAGCTTCGACCTTGGCAGGGTCGCACTGGATGCCTCGGTCGGACACGACATGGCCCAGGAAGTTGACCTGTTGTCGAAACAGCTCACACTTGGCAGGTTTCAGCTTCAGCCCGGCAGCCTGCAGTCTCCGGAACACGTCCTCGAGGTTGTCCACGGCTTCTTGGAAAGTCTTTCCAAGACAGACGACATCGTCCAAATAAATTAGACAACGCTTCCATTGGAGTCCCCTCAGTGCCAGCTCCATTAGACGTTCAAAAGTAGCCGGGGCCGTCGCCAATCCAAACGGCATCACTTTAAATTGATAGAGTCCACTACGGGTAGTGAACGCCGTTTTCTCCTTGTCCCTGTCATCCATCTCGACCTGCCAGTAACCACTAGCCAAGTCTAGCGTCGAAAAATATCGTCCTCCTGACAAGGTATCAAAACTCTCGTCGACTCGAGGCAGGGGGTACGCATCCTTCCGGGTGACATAATTTAGACGGCGGTAGTCGACGCAAAATCTCAGTGCACCATCCTTCTTTTTCACTAGCACGATGGGAGACGACCATGGACTGTCGCTTGGCTCCACAACGTCAGCTTTCAACATCTTGTCGACCTCGTCCTCGATCAGCTCTTGTTGGTAGTACGGGGCTCTCCTCAGAGGCTGCTTGATCGGGGGTGATCTCCCGTGTCGATGACGTGTTTCGCCAGGGACGTCCGGCCCAACCTCCCATCTGGTCCCATAAAGACCTGCTGGTGGCGTCGAAGGAGATCGCTGACGACCTCCACCTCCTTTTCTGTCAAGTCCGGATGCATTCCCTCCAGGAGCGGTTCTAAATGCTCCGGGCACTCTGGTGTCTTCGTCGACGATTCTGCGTGCATGGTGCGCACTCTGGTTTCGGGCTGCTCAGGCGTCCGGTTCCGCCACTTGGTGGAGTTTGGTGTAAGGGGCTCATGCTCACTCCCGCTCTCCTCCCGGTACCACTGTTCCCTTTTAGGTTCATTCTGGGTTCTTTTCCCTCCATTGGGACGAAATCCTAGGTCGATCACGGCCTCTATTCCGTGAAGCTCAGCTAAGATGGTCCCCATCAGCACAGTGCAAGCTCCAGCGCCGGCGTTCAGAAGTACCACCGGTACCAGGCGTCCTCGGGGTCGTACCAGGGCTCGTCCCACTACGAGGGGGTCGTCCTCCAACGGCTCTCTTGCGGACTGCACGAGGCCGGCCTTCGGAACTCCTCCCTCACTTCCTGTCAGCTTGAGGTCCACCATCATCTCTGAAAAGGGTGGCAAGACGACCGTCTCCTCCGTCACCAGTGTGTAGACGGCGTCCTCGTGGCCCGAGCTCATCACTACGGTAGTGTCGCCCACCTGCCACTCGCCCTTACGCAGATCCAGCTGTCCCCCAATCTGTTGAAGTACATCAAGCCCCAACACTCCCGGGATCCCTAGTTTGGCTACAAATACGTCTGCCGACACGAGTCGTGTGCCCAGTAGAAGTTGAACTGTCATCTCTCCTTGAACCTGTAAGTAGTCTCCGGTTGCTGCCCGTAACCTTATTCTCGTCTGCCTTATCATTGCTTTATGTTCGTCATCCATTTGGTCGAAGAGACACTCGTCCAGAACGGTGGAAGAGGCACCCGTGTCCACCAACATACGAGTCGCCTTCCCCATAACGTGGCATGCCGCATACCACGCCAATGTGCCTCGGGCACCGGCTGACAGCGACACCACCTGGCCATTTCTGTCAATCTTAAGAGAGCTGCCACTCTCCTCAGGGACGCCGCCCTGGATAAGTACTGAGTCGTCCACCCACAGTGATGCACCACCCTGGTCCTCTCTGTCAGTCTTAAGGGAATCACTCCCCTCGGAACCGCCGCTCCGGATAAGTAATGAGTCGTCCACCAGCAATAGCTGCTGCGCTGGCCCCTTGGTCATTCCGCTCCACCGGCCCTCCGTCTCCTCTTTCACGGCCGCTTGTGGTTCAGTTGCATGGGGGGGGTCCCTGCTGTTTCGCAGCCTCCAGCCTCAAGGTTGTAACCTGTTGGTTCTCCTTGCTGCTAGCAGAAACCTCGTTGATGTCTCCGTGGGTCCCCAGACGCTCCACGGCTCCATCGGTCTGCATTTCGTCGACATCTCTGCGGGTCATTAGACGCTCCGCGGCTCCATCAGTTTGCTGTACATTGGCACTCCCGTCTGTGTTGACAGGCTTGCCCTCCAAATAGTAGAGATTTCGATCCTCGAGCTCCTCCTGCGCCCATCCAGTCACTTCGGATGCACACCGGAAAAACCTATTAAAAATCTGTGAAACTAAAAATTCCCCCCTGGCAATGTGTTCTTCACGTCTTCGTCGAGCTTCTCGCCTGTGAAGCCGTGCACACACCTGCCAATGGCCCATACGGTTGGGGGCTGGTATGAGCCCTACTGGTTTTCCGACTCCTCGTCTGTCAAACTGTTCCGCTCACCAATCTCCTCGATTAGTCGACTCAAGCGCTCCTCCTTGGTCCGAGGTGGCGGCCGATCTGGACACTGGTACTTCCGATGACCCGGCTTCCCACAGTACCAACAGTCATCTGGTCCCGGCCTAGCGCTTGGTCCCTTGTTCTCAGCAGTGGCGGCCCTCGGCTTGATGGATAGCACCTGCTCACACAGCTCGATTAGTCGATCCAGCTTCCTGTCTTGGCTCTCAAAGAGCCCCTTGAAGTAGGGAAGTCTGGGTAGACCCACTACGTTCGGCTGGTTGCTCTGCTGCCCACTGGTGGTAATCTCGCCTCCCTGCTGGTTCTTTAATAGCTGTAGGACCCGTCCTAGAGCTGGCTCGGAGTCCTCCGACTCTATGGACATCACCGGCTTCCCAGGCTTGGGTTTGACACATTCGTACTGGGTCACGAACGCTATGGCCTCCTCCATGGTCTTCATCTTCCTCATGAGCGCCATCACCTTCATGTCCCCATCTGGATGGCCCTTCCAGAAGTGGTCTAAGGCGATAGCCTCCTGAGCTGCGGAGTTCAAATCCGGATAACCACGGCCGGCCAGTCGCTGCAACTCATAGCCATACTGCTGGGGTGTCTCTGCCCTCCTGCGGGTTCTCTGTCCCAAGGTCGCCTTGTAGGACTCCTCCTGACAGTCAGGGTCGAATCGTAGGGTCAGCTTGTCGGTCAGAACGTCGATGTCCCTCCGGTCTGCAGGACTCAGGCTGGTCAGCATTCGTCGCGCCTCTCCTGTCAAGCTCCCGGCTAAGTAGACGCCCTGTTCCCGCTTGCTCCATCCGTTGACCTCTGCGATGACGTCAAAGTGGGCCCGGTACACCGGCCATTCTATGGAAGTCCCATCGAACTTGTCAGGGGTCAGCATCTTCCGGTTCCTTCTGCCGTTCTGATTCCAGGCTGTGCTGTCCTCGGACGACGAGTCCTCCTGCCTCCGTCTCGGCCTAGGGCTTCGTCGGTGCAGCGGCGGTCCCCGCCTCGGTGGTCTCCTCCCCCGTCCTGGGTAACCATGGCTGCTGTCGGTCCCTCCATCAGATGAAGGCCCCTCATCGCCCGATGATGAGAAAGGGTGCTGTCTCCGGCCTCCCTGGGTGACTGAAATAGAAGGTGGATTTCTCCAGGAGGCTGGCTGTCTCGGTTGTCGACTGGGTCAAGACCTCTCTCTTCCACGAACGCTGTCTTCCGCGAACCTTCCGCGAACACTGTCTTCCGCGAACCTTCCGCGAATGGACTCTTCCGCCAGCAGCTCCCGAAGAAGTTCTTCCGCGAACAGGCCTCTTCCGCGAACGCCGTCTTCCGCGAGTCTTCCGCGAACGGGCTCGTCCGCCAAGATGTCTCGGAGACGTCCCTCCACAAAAGATGCACGTCCGCGAACGCCATCTTCCGCGAGTCTTCCGCGAACCGGCTCATCCGCGAATGGTCTTCCCCGTCTACTCCGAAAAACTGGAAAGGAAGATTGGTCGCCTGGATCACTCCTTTCGTCGAGCCGCCGTCTGGGTGAAGACTCCTCTCTTCCGCGAACACTCTCTTCCACGAGTCGTCCTCGTCCGCGAACGTGGTCGTCCGCGAAGGGCCCTCCCCGGTCACAAGCGTCCTCGTCACCAAAGACTCCCCCTCGCCCACGAGCCCGTTCATCCACGAAGGATCCCCGGCTGCAAGCGTCCCTGTCGCCGAAGAATGCCTCTCGTCCGCGAATGTTCTCTTCCGCAAAAAGTCCTCTCCCTCTCGAGCTGCTCTCTTGGGTCGGAGCCCAAGTAACCCGTCCTCCAGTCACTCCCGTTTGTCGACTCGTCACACCAGACCGCTGCCCTGTTGCACCAGACTGCTGCTCTGTTGCACCAGACTGCTGCTGGGACTGGTCCCAAAGCCGTCTCAATGCTGCATTCTCTGGAGGTGCCACACTTGGACTCTGCTCCGGTAGCTGTAGCCGATCCCTCCTCGCCCAGATTTCGCCGTCCTCCCCGTCCAGATTAACGTACTCCGGTCCCAGCACTCGTCGGAACTCGGGGCCCCTCCTAACGCTCCTAACGCTTCCGCGAACGTCTTCCACGAACGGTCGTCTCCCTCTTCCGCAAAGGTCGGCTTCCGCGAACCGCTGTCTTCCTCGTCCGCAAGTGAGGCCGTCCGCGAAGAGTCTTCCTCTTCACCTCCTGTCTTCCCTGGGGCAGTTTCGTCGTTTTCGCCGGACATGAGTGATGCTGAGGTTCGTTCCCTGGCAGTAGACCCTTGGGGATCCTGGTCACGTGCGCCAAGTTGTGACGTTTGGTAATGACTTGTTTTCGGTGTGGCCCAAAAAACCTGGTTTCTCTGATCGTATAGACTCCCGCTCGTTGTGATTCGAGAGCCGTCACTAATCTGGCGTTCCCCAACGCTGGTGTATCATCACTCCGTAGCTTACCGGCTTCACTTAGGCAAGAAGCAACTCAGATGTAAATAAATTGAAGATTTATATACATCAAATCAACTTACAATTGTATGGCTGGTCACCCACGTGACGTACAAATATGAAGTTCAGACATGGAGCACTGTATGATCACATTTCAAAAATAAATAGTGCACGAGGGCACAACTAAAAAGAGTTCTTAGCCGGCGGCGTCTCTCTGTCCCTTCCCGTTGAAGTTTCCCGTCCCGTTTAGTCGAATGGTTTCTCCAGGTAGTCGGTCTAATCCCGGTTGACTCTAAGGCCCTGAAGAAGGAGTCGTCCGCACGGAGTTCGTCGAGTCCCTTGGCTGTGGCGGTGACGATCTCCCCACGGTCGATGTCGCTGTTGCAGTGCTCTCAGAGCGGCCGTCCGCTCTCCCTTATATAGCCAGGGTGGCTGCGCGCGCATCTTCGTCCGCGAACGTATCTTCCGCACTCTTCTCCACGTGGTGAAGACTGCGTCCGCGAACGGTTCTTCCGCGAAGGCTGCTTCCGCGAACGTGCTTCCGCGAAGGGTACTTCCGCCGCTGGTGCTTCCGCGATCGTGCTTCCGCGAACAGTTCTTCCGCGAACGGTGTCTCCCGCCAGTGGACTTTGGACAGTCACGTGACCGTTCCTAACGAACGTTTCAGCGCGGCAGTCGTATGTATTTTGTTACATATTATTTAACTAATACCACCAAAATGTTATACTGCAACAGAACAACGAATGAGTAATTGATCTTCACCCAGCATCAACAGTGTTGCCCGAGCAAAACCCATGACCTGCCCGAGCAAAACCCACCGCATGCCCGAACAAAACCATTTCACAGCTGCGCCGCTTACAGAGGGTGTACGGTGGATAATTGTATGAATAAATGTTGCCTCCTTGTGGGCTGTTGATAGGAGCAGAATATATAAGGAGTAATAAAAGTCCACAAATTTAGAAAAGAGATATGATCAATTTCATGGTCTAGTAGTAACATCTGTACTTCACATGATATTTACATAATTTGTGGGCGTCTGTCATTGTGGGTATGATTTAGAATATATATATATATATATCTTCAGCACTTAAAGCTGCTATGACTTTTTTAAAAAGTGATTATGCTGTAAACAGGCATAATACAGTGTATTGTACCGTCCAACGCGGGCGATATTTGATGGCAAGACATTGACTGATCGGCCATAACAGTTTCCCCGAGAACGATTACAAATTATATCGAGCAATAATAAACACAATTTAGTAATGCCATGAGACGAGTTCCCATAAATTGCAGCGCAATATATATAAGGAACGACTTGCAATAGACCAGATATTCCAATTGATAGGTAGGAAAACTTAATGAAGTCGAAAACTAACTGAAGTTGCAATAATAAAGTATGAAATATAGCACACAGGGGAGTTGAAAAAATCATTGTAACAGTCACCAATAAATTGTAAACAGAGTATCCATATTTTAGCATTGCTATTTCCGGTGTTGCCACTGGAAACGGATACACTGAAATCTTACCGCAGATACACTCCACATTGCTTGTTTTGGGGCCTGTTTCCTCAATGAATCCACCCCAGACACCTGTACTCCTTGATTTCTGTTTCAATACACCACTATCAAATGCTGTAGAGACTTGGGAATGCTGATAACAGATCTGTACTAATTGCGGTGTCCTGTTGCCATGGACACCGTTGCTGCTACCTCACTTTGATCACTTTTTCGAAGATGACGTCATCGAGATGTGGCGATTTGCGGCTACCGGCCACTTACCAGAATCATGAGAAATCTTGTCTGCACAGGTTAGAATCCCACACCAGGCCAATTTTTTTTTCAAATTTTGTAAGAAAAAAATATTTTATACCTACCAACATCGTGTACTTCGAATTATTTATGAACCACTTCGTTATGTCTCTATCTTCAATTTATTATCGGTTAATGAACAAAATGGTGGAGAATTCCCTCGTGAATGTATTGCGGCGCCCATGTCACCCAGGGTCAAGCATTTCATGGTAACATTCTGTTACAACGATCCAGCAGAGTCACTGCTTGTAATGTAATAACGACCCTAGAAGCTGGGTTATTGTTGATGATTTATGACCTGTCTCCCTGGGTCATAATCCCATCCCCTCTGGTGCCAATTCGCCACGACTATTGCAGATTAATAACATCTGATTAAGTTAAATCAACTGAGGAAGAAAACTGTAGCGTTCGTTCTTGTTCAGCTGCAATCCAATGTCGCCCGCATGCACCAGATGTTTTTCAGTCTAGATTAATTACTTGTTGGTTATATAATGCATGGAGTCTGACAATGCGATGTGGAAAGAGAGAAACGTTAAGAGGGATGTATACGAGTTGATATAATAGATCGTTTTGAAACTGTTACCAGGGGTCTTCAGAGCAGATATTCAGAACAACTGTGACAGTCTGTCAATGTGGGTTGCTAATCTGCTGACATAGAATGGAAATAAAGTCCAATATGATGATACAATCATTGCGACATTAATCGCACAACGAACCGTCTCTTCCTACAATGAGCTGGTTATCAGTTCTAAACATCTAACTTGCTATATTTGTCCTCTGTAGCCGAAAATTGCCTGGCGGCAAAACGCCCGTAATATTGCCTAATTTCAGAATGATTGTGCGGCCGTCAGGCCGTACTATAGTAGACCACACATGCGCAAATGGGTCACATCCGGTAACACACGATTTTGTAAATAAACAAAAACACGTGGCTTCCGCATGGTCACGGTGAGGATACGCTTTGCCAATATAAGTGAGTAATGTATAGTATATGTGTGAATGGACGATATAAACTTGAAATGTAAGCGATATATTCGTACTGCACTTGAAAAAATGTCCTGTGAGAACTGGCACACGAGGTAGTGGTTGACCAATATATTAGGTAATTTCCAACAAACTGTAGCAAAAAACTGAATCTGTCGATCCATAATGAAATGTACATTTTTTGTTAGGCACATTGGTTGGGGCATTTGTGGGATTTTATCGCTAAGCCCCAAGTGTCGCAGGGAATGCTGTACATCGTTCATCGTAAGGTAGGTTTAACATGGGGAGTGAATGTAACTCGAAATTGTGTCTTATGCCCTCAATGCAGAAATTTATTTTCCCCATTTTGTACATTTTTAACATAAATATGATTTAGTTTTCAAAGTATAGTAGTTATTTGATGTCTGAGATGAATAATAAATCATTTTACTGTGATCAGGGTGCTAACTTGGGAATATGATTAAACATATATGAAAAGAGCTATAGTTAGCGATGAAATATTTCATTAGGCAATATAGTGTGGGGTTTGCCATCTAAAATATATCAGAATTACCTCATGGATTCATTTTATTATAGTTTCATTCAAAATATCACCAAAACAAATCAGAATTTCTCCTTTATTAGATGAAAGCTGCAGTGGCAAGGTGCTGATTTTTCACGCCTCGTTTGAGTATTGGGTGGTTATTGCAATTAACGACCCTTGATCCTGTCAGTATCCAATCGTCATTGACATTATTTTGTTTCATATTGCTCCATAGATATCAAATTAGCCAAAAATTACGTTTTTGTTGAAATTCAAATAAATTTTGTGAGTGTTTTCATACATGATCAGACTGTAATTGATTTTGCGTTTTTCAATTATTAATCAATCTTACCTTACATTAATCATACTAAGGTCACTGATCACTGATATATCACTAAATTTAGATGGAATATAATTCAAAAAGATATTTATAGTCATGTTTACCACCAATCTGTAAATTAGAACTTCTAAATATATCCATTGTGGGTGCTTGTGCAGTTCACATGTGCATTTAGTGCATGTGGGAGGGTCAATTTCAAAGTTGTACTGAGAGTTCAGGATAGCTCTGAGAGAGTTACAACTTCACATACAGAGTATCATATATACAGGTAGTTTGATAATATGCAGTTGCATTAGAAGATTTTTAAAAGTTGTCCTATTGAAGACCACACATGCGCAAATGGGTCACATCCGGTAACACACGATTTTGTAAATAAACAAAAACACGTGGCTTCCGCATGGTCACGGTGAGGATACGCTTTGCCAATATAAGTGAGTAATGTATAGTATATGTGTGAATGGACGATATAAACTTGAAATGTAAGCGATATATTCGTACTGCACTTGAAAAAATGTCCTGTGAGAACTGGCACACGAGGTAGTGGTTGACCAATATATTAGGTAATTTCCAACAAACTGTAGCAAAAAACTGAATCTGTCGATCCATAATGAAAAGTACATTTTTTGTTAGGCACATTGGTGGGGCATTTGTGGGATTTTATCGCTAAGCCCCAAGTATCGCAGGGAATGCTGTACATCGTTCATCGTAAGGTAGGTTTAACATGGGGAGTGAATGTAACTCGAAATTGTGTCTTATGCCCTGTATCACAGAACGAAACACTAGTTCCGCTGTTCCGCAGTTAATTTACACTTCCGGACAGTGGTTGCACCGAATACAATCGGAATGCACACTGTTTTACATCGATCGTATGTGAGGGGAAAGTTAATAAGCGTGTTATGATTAATGCGAATATAAAATATTTATCATATGTACGTCAGTATATCATGAACGTGTTGATGTGTGTGGAAAGCAACTAGAGTTTTACATGTATATTTTCGAGAACCATTCGTTTCAGTGTTCATGGCGTTGATCTGTGATCAACCATTGCCCGGAAGTAGTGTACACTTGGGAGAACCCATGAAGCGCCTAAAACGAAATTCAAGTTTTATTAACAATCATTACGCTCTCATCGTAACTTGCTATCGGTCATCCAAAACTGTTGTCTATTGGAGTTTTCCATTTTTCCCGCACATTCCAGATAACGATCAAACAGGAGTATTGCTTGTATAAGAGGCAATAAAGAGTCTACTGATAACGGCAAAGCCGGATTTATTGGAAATAATAAAGCGCCGATGTATCCCGGTTGTAATTTGCTGAGTGCTGCTGCAAGCAGTCATACACTAGCACATGTACTCGGTTTGTGTCAATCGGTGCAAATCTGGACAGTTGTTCGGCATTTGGGCGAAGCGTAACAAACATTGAAGCCAAGAAATGACTACATTATCTATTAATTACACCACTGTTCAAAAGCAATTACTGAGAATAAATAATTTCATATTTGTCGTGTGTGTGTGTTCATATGATGCAACCAAATAAGCAATACAAGTGTAGAAATTGTGAATATTGAATGATGTAGCAACCATGTATAGTTATATTGTATAGTGCATATTTATGATATTGCAACTTTTACCAGTTCATAGTATTGCCACATTATTACCACAGTTTATTTCATTGAGGTGGCAGGCCATGACAATATTTCAAGCAATGATGGTGCGTATGGTACATAATGGTGCATACATTATTATCAATTAAAAACTGATATATTGTATAGTTTCCAGTGTTCATAAAGTGATTTGTAATTACATACTGATCTATTCTGTTTATAACAAACACCATAGATTTTAAAAGGTACCCTGCTTCTTGTTCAGAGAGTTCCTGATTATTGATTATTCGAGTGTTTGATTCTCTTCAACATGCATCGAAATATACTATATCATAACGTTTCGACTACACTGGAAACGATACTGACGAAACTGACCAAACATCTAGGAGAAAAAGAATCACAACATCGCAACAAACAGCTACGTCCACGAGAAGGAAGAACACTGGCCTCAGTTCAATCACTTACTGCATATTCAAGCAGAAAAAATCAAGCATACAAAAACAATATTATCATGAAAGCAAAATCCCAGGAGCATAGTACAAGCACATCAACAATTACTGAAATCGAAGCCGATAACTGGAGCCAAGGCCAAGTAAGCAGTTCCCATCTCACACACACCTCTGCATTTCGTATTTGACATATGATTTGAGGTGTTTGTATGTTGGATGAACGTCTGGTAGATTATTGAACACGGTCTCAATGGCGTCCATCAACTTGTTTTGGGTGTAAGAGAATAGGTAAATGTGTATCGTCGAATATAACCATTTATTCCAGTGGAACTGCAGTGTCACATTTATCAATTATTGTGGGCGAAATGTACATAATTAATCTGTCTCTAGATTAGAAGATCCTATTCACAAAAAGACACGAAACGCAGTTAGCACACGTGCACACACAATGGCTTCTCAATTTATCTTGATTATAATGGACCTTTTCATAGACTTTCCCGCCAAAATTTCCCGAATGTTGTAATTTTCCGACCAATCACAAGTGCTCGCATTCGAGTCATTTAACGGTCGTAAACAAAATCTTTTTAACGGAAATAAATCTGATTTTCACATCAAAATGTGCAGAATATGAAGTATTTTCATAGGTGTATTTATCATAATGGCCGTTTGTGCTTATTTTATCAATCTGAAACGAAAAGTGAACGCATTTCGTGATGCGGATTTAAACGGTCGTTTTGACATTTGCTAAAACCACGTACGGCTGTCGCGTGAAACTGGTCAATGGACTAGCCTCTTTGGAACCCAATTACCGTAATGCAGCATCACGTACGATAATAGTCAACGCGATATATGTTTGCAAGTATAGCTCATATCTCACATATATAGCTCATATCGTAAATTATCAAGGAACTAGCTCTTCACGTTAAGCTTTAAAATATGGCGTGAGACAGAGCACGAGAAGAGCTAACTTTGGCAATGATCGAAGTCGGGTTGTTCCACAGATTCATTCACGCTATCATTACATAGATCTTTATCGGACTTAAAGTTTACCTACTTCAACATATTGTAACGGTTTTGGGGCGTACCCAAAAGTTTCCCCTAGGTAATTCTATTAGTGTTTTGTGATATTATGGTTAAATAACCGTTTATTAAAATGTATATGTGTTTAAAGGTTCATTCGGTTCCGTATTGGTAATGTTTAAAAGGTTTTCCGTCTCGGAACTTGGTATATTTGTGATGTTGGTAAAGCCGCAGACGGAGACGGAACCGGAGACGGAGTCGGAACAATGGAGTACAAAAACGTAATGACGTTATTTCCGGAAGGTCATGTGATCAGCCTCGTTTTCGGTTTAAAAGGTGACGTGTCAGCCACTGATTGGTTCTAGAGTGTTTTTAGAAATCCGGAAAATATCAGTGTTTTGGCGGACTATGACGTCACAATAGGTTGGTCACGTGACGTGGGTCTCAGGTCTATAAAAGCCCCCGCTTCACAGCGGACGGCGGAGTTGGTGTCCTGACGTCGACCTGTGCAGACCCCTTCTCCCTTAGCAGAGTACTCCCTTGTTCCGGCTAGAGTCATCCAGATGATCGCAGTTTATGTTTTCCGACTGGGCACTTGGAAAATAAACATGAAAACTTCAACCGAGTTGTTTTTCCGTGTTGGTTAGGGAACTGGAATTTATAATAAAGTTAGTTCACCGGAAAAGAAAGTAATACGGAGAAAAGGGAGATAAGTCCACAGTCGGTTAAGACCAAGTTGTAACGACGTCTTAGGGTGATCCAAGAACCCAGATCACCAAGGAAGGAGACGGAGACGGAGGTGGAATTCAACGGAGCAACTACGGAGGCGGTACCGGACGGAGCAGTTGCAGAGACAGGAACGACGAAGCAGTTGCAGAGGCGGTACCGGACGACGGAGTAGCAGAGGCAGTACCTGACGGAGCGGTTGCGGTAACCGGAAGTGAGAACACTCCCGAGATTCTCCATTTCAGGTGCAGTCGCAGGTTGCGGTGAGGCGGAGCCAACTGGAGCAGTTTGCAGTAAGGCGGAACCTGGCAGAGCGGTTGCAGTATTCGGAAACGGCAACGTTCCCGGATTCTCTATTCCAGGTGCAGTCGCAGTTGCAGTAAGGCGGAAAACGACGGAGCTGTTGCAGTAAAGCGGTATCCCGACGGAGCAGTTGCAGTACCCGGAGACGGAAACGCCTCCGGATTCTTACTTTACAAGAGCAGTTGCAGATTGGCAGTCGGACAACGGTTAAAATGTCCATTCCAGACCACGCTACCAACCTTCAGAGACTTCTAGCCGGAGTTCAACAGTACAGCAGTAGCAGTTTCCCGGAGTTTTACCGTTTCAGCTCCGGTTAAATAACAACTCACCCACCTCCCAAGAAAACCGGTTCATCAAGACGTCACAGAAGGGTGAAGAACCCGTTACAATATATAGGTAGGCTATTCAAGATATTGCAGTTAATGAATTAAGTAAATATACAATGAAATGTAAAGTTATTGACTACCGTCCGCTCTTCGGGATCCTCGAGGATAGTCCTCTCTCATCCGAGTCCTTGCGGACGCGCATCCGCTATTCCGGATCCTCGCGGCAGGGCCGCTCACCGGAGGTCGCGGCGGACACGGTAACTACTTCATCATTAACGGTAACCAGGTAACAGCCCACCCGACACTCCCAGGCCTACGGACACCGTTCAGAAACTGGTTCATCACCACGGTGTTAACTGGCGGGGCCTGGCGAGCCGCGGTCTGCCTCGGGGACGGAACCCCGTACAGTCCGACATGCTGGCCAGAGCCTCTGTCACATGTCCCGGGAAGGGAGAGAGCTGGCGATCCACAGGGCCGAAGGCCCCCGAGTCAGCAACTCGTCTCTCCCAGCCCGGGCCTCCCCACGGAAATCGTCCCCAGGGCTCTAGGAGCCCACTACTCAGACCCAGGGAACACAAAGCTCATGGCGAGCCTCGTGTGCGTCCTAGTCTCGATCTTGGACAATCTCCTCGAACGAGTCGCTTCCAGTGTATATATAATACACCAGAAACTGCAGGGCGCACGCGAGGTTAAATCGATCCATTGTTATAGTTTACTGGAGCGTAAATTACAATACGTCGCCGTGGCAACGCACGCTCGAACGGAGCATGTCAAAACAAGGCCAAGTACAGAAAGGCCACATAAATGGCTTTTATGTTTACAATCACCTGCCGCGTGCTTAGGGCAAAATCGCCACATTACCCCCTTCTTACAATGTTGGTCCCCAACATGTTCCGCCCGCGCCCAAAATGCTCGAAACCCGACGAAGGCTTCGCATGGCGGGGGCCGGAAGAAGGCACGATGGCAACGCCCGGAAGTCACGGCGCAAACACTAGGACTTTAAGAGTCCCTTTTGGAAGAATGGGGAACTACCCCCGGACTTATGGAGTAAACTATAACGCGCTTTGCAATTTTGAATAAATCCTCATAAACAAGCTAAAATTTTGACCGAGGTGGTCCAAAACCGTGTGATGACCTTGAAAGGTCATCCATTATAAAAGGACGGTGTGTCGAGTCTTTGGAATATCTTTAAGGTTAGACTTTAAATTTAGAAATTTTGTAAAACGACACACCGAGTGATCAAAAGTGATAGTACCTCTAAAATGTTGCCGACCGCCCTGCCGGCCGGCTCCTCAGATCCGCAGAACGGGTCTGAGGCAGGGCGGAGCCGCGGGAGCGACTCCGGCACGCCGCCGCACACATGCAGCGACGAGGCTAGTACCCTAGCCTTCCTCCGTCGTCATCGGCTCCTCATCCGTGCCGCCTGTCTTGGGGTCTGGCGGCGGTGACGGGTCCCTACGCCGCGGAAGCAGCGGAGCCGGCAGAGTGAAAGCCGGCTGCACGGGCGGATGAGGCAGGCCCGGTGGAGCTTGCACGGGCTTTTGTGGTGAGCCCTGCAATCCGGGTCCTGACGGAGCCATCACAACGGAGGCCGGTAGAGATGTCGCGCCGAGATCTGCTATGGCGCGGAACATCTCCACCGTATCGCGGGTGCGCTGTGGACCGGCCGTCCGCTCTCCCCACACCTGGACTAGGTATGGGTAGATGGCCAGCTCCAAAGCGGCATCCGCGCGCCGGAGAGCCGCCTGGTTCAGGGCGGACGACTCGGGGTCATCGACGCCCTGGATTAGGCGAGTCCGAGCGGCCTCGGCTTCGTCAAGACGACGCCGTAGCTGCTCATTCTCAGCCTCCAGGTGCTCCATCCGTGCGGCCACCTCTGGGGCGGGGGCGGACGCCCCGGACTGCTCGGCAAGAGCGGCGGTCCGACCCTGGTCGAACGCGCGCCGCTCAATGACGGCCGACAAAGTCCGGTGGCTCTCTAGGCTCCGCCGGGTGCCTTCCATGAGGCCCTGGTCGTATGCGAGATCGCATGCGACACGGGAGGCCTCGGCGCGGCACCGGCTGAACCGATCCAGAGAGCTGTCCATCTCCGCCACAAGGTACTCCGCCGCTCGGGTGAGTCGACCACGCTGGGGGTGATCCCAGGGGTGCTCCTCCCGAGCGCGGACCAACGCGGCCACACCTGCGGACCCCAAGTCACGAATGGCTCGAGGCACCGGCAGGTTCACCAACGCCGGATCACCGGGGATCCGGTCCATACCATCGCGACGATGGCCGACCGCCTGGCCTACAGACTCGCGGAAAGTCTCGTAGACGCTGGCGGTCGTGGGACCGAGCCTCCGGCGTACGTCCGCCGTGGCGTCGAGGGGGTCCAAGTCCAGGGAGGCAGTGCTTTGCCACCCTGCGGACGTCCCCTCAACCACCAACGAGGACGCGGACGCCGACCTCGTGAGAGGTACCGCACGTCCGCTGCTGCTCGCTACCGAGGGAGTCACGCGTGGAGTCCTTGGCGGGACCGCCGACGCGGTACTCGAGGAGGCGGAGGTGTCTGCCACCACCCGTCCCTCAGACGGACCCGCGGGTACCGTCACCTCGAGCAAGCCCGGGTAGTCCTCCTGCGTCAGCGCACCCGGAGACTGCAAGGGCGTCGTCCCGGCCGGAGTCTTTCCGGCGGACGAACTCTTCCCCTGAGTCTTTGGCTGGGGGCGCGGCTTAGGAGTAGCCACTCGTGTCTTGGCCGCGATCTGCGGCATCTCCGACACGATCATGGTCACCCGGTGCCGTTCTTCACCGGCCTGGATCACCGGCGGTTCACGGACAGCCTCTGCTGCTGTCCGGGCGGCTTCCGCCGCCTGGAACTCCGCCGGGGTCTGGCCCATCGTAGCCGTCAGGCGAGCGGTGTAGCTCGAGCCCGCGGACACAACGCCAGACTGCCTCCAGGCATCGTCCATGACGCGCTGTGCAAAGCGCCATGGACCCCAGTGATAGAACCGGTGATTCGCCGTCCCTGACGTAGTCATGAACGACGCCACCCTCGGTGGTATGTATCCATAATTGAATACAGGCCCCACTTCATTTCCAACGAGATGAAGTCCCTCACCGCGGTGTGCACCCGAGCGGTGATCGTTTAGGGCCTCTAAACTGGCGAAATATCGCTGCTGAGGGGTGCCGGAGTAGCACCTCTTGCAAACGAACATTTGCATCCAGGGGTAGTGGTACCCCGCAATGTGTCGACTCAAGTGGTCGTAGGTAGGGTACCTACGATCCCGGTTGAGCGCACGGTGCGGGTCCTCATACCCGTCCAGGGATTTCGGACAGAGTTGGCATATTACACCCTCCTCTGGCTCGGGCGGCAATCCGACACGCTCCTCGTCCGTGAGTGGACGAGGCCGTGTGAAAGGCGTGTCGGCCGCCGCGCCGGCCGCCGCGGTGCGGCGTCCCTGCGGATCCCTGCCGTAACGCGGGAGGAACATGTGTCCCTGACGGACTCCAGGGAGTTCGGGGCCCATTTCGGCCCGCAGCCTCTGGATAGAGGGCTGCTCCGAGGACGACCGTTTCTTCTTTTTGGCCGCCCCCGAACGATTCTCCGACCTGGTTTGTCGGGGCACACTCTTCCCGCGTGGGGGCGCGGCCCTCCGTTGCTGCGCAACGAAGGCCCGCGCTCCCGCTTCCAGTGCGGCGTCAGACAGGTGGACCCCGTCTTGCTCCGCGCGCTTCCGGAGGAGTTCTAAACGAAGATCTCCCTCCTTCGGCACGGGACGCCCTCTGTCCACTGGACTAGACCCCACCTCCGCAGCTCCGGTAGGTTTCTTGGTACCGGAGGAAGAAGAAGAGGAGGTTCCTTTCGGTGCCTTGATAGGCACCCGCTTACCGGAACCTCCCGCGCCTGGGCCGGATCCCGCGGAGGCGCCGCCCGCACCAGATCCCGAGGGATTAGGCGTCTTGGCGACTCCGGGTTTGGCGGAGGACCCTTTCTGGCCGCCCGGCTTAGGCGCCAGTGGCTGAGGTCCTCCGGACTTCGATCCTGCTTGAGGCGAGGGGCCGCCGGACTTCTTTTTCCGGTGCGGCCGCTTCTTCTTTTTCTTCTTTGGAGGCGAGGAGGCCGGGTCCGGGTCGGATCCGGCCTCAGATTGCCCATGTTCAGCGGCTTCCAGCTCTTGCTGGGCTCTCCACTGCTTTTGAGCAATCTCCCGGGCTCGACGGCGAGTACGCCTAGAGACGGGCGATGTAAACCCGTCATCTCGGTTCTCGGTCTCCTTCGAGCCAGACTCCTGTTCCTGAGGCGGCGCTTGGGATGCGGCTTCCTCAGCCGCGTCAACCTGCTCCGCCCAAGTCCCAGGGGCCTTCTGGTCGTGCGGACCAGACTCCGCAGGTGCGGACACCGAGGAGTTCTCGGCGGAACCGGTGTCCGGACGGCTACGGCCATCCGGACGGGTTTCCGCACGAGTACTCTCATCCGGACCCAAAGACGCAAGCATCTCCGGGTGCGGATGCAACTCAATGTCCACACTAGCAAGTCCCGCACCACCGCAGTCCATCATCTCTTCCATACGAGAAAAAGACGACGGATCTAGGAGTAACTCAGCGCCTGCCGTGGCCGAGTCACTCTCTGCGGGGCGGTCCTCCGCGACCTCGCTCTCAGACTCGGTTCCTGAGTAAGAACCGGAGCTGGAGCTGGATTCCTCAGAACCCACATAGGCTCCCCGAGGGATGTCCTCGCGGTCATCCTCCTCGGGCCTAGACAGGGGTCTCGAGTACGAATTACCGCGCTCAAGAGACCCCTCTTCCCTCCCTTCATCACCTCCCCAGCCGTCGCTACTTTCCGACATTTCAAGCGCTCTAATCGCTCTAAACACTGGGAGTCAGATCCGCAGATCCGTCTCCACCAGTGCCGAGCGCTTGAATGACGAGAAGGTGTCGAGTTACATCGATTATAGGCATCAAGTGTTGGCAGTTATACTGCACACGCATCGTATGACGCGTTCCCGTGGAAACGTCTATTCACTGCATCTACCCGATCGACAGACAAAAGGACGTTTTACATTCCCGCATTCCCATACACGCATCTCCCCCCGGTGACTCCTTTCATGCCATGTATACGGGTGGCTTGTGTACACAAGCCATCCCGGGGGAACCCGCTAAAATACTACAGTAATTAACAGCAGTCATTAGCAATAGCTTTCGCACTGGCGATCAATGACGTGAAGTTAATCACCCTCGCAGGTTAAAGATTGTATACAATGTATCAAAAAGCCAAACTACTTGTGGGTGTTACGATTATGTCACCCTATCAGCAGCGATAAATAAAAATTTAACACCGCTCAAGCAGCAATGAAAATAAATCCACCACCGCTTGCATGCTTTTCATAGATCACGGCATACAGCCTTCGATACAATGTACACAATCTCCTACACCCCTCTTGCGAAAGCAGAAATCTCCCGATTTCTTACTCTCTATTGCACCAGGGAAAAGATATATCACTAAACTTTCTCATATATGGGATAAATGAGTAAGAATAGCATTTCCACGGGAAACACGCACACACTTGTGGCTTATAATCCTCCCATAAATAATAAATGAGATGGAAAATAAACAAAATCACTCCCCATAGCCGCTGGCACGCTTACAGGGCGATCGGACATACCCATGACGTCCGGACAGACAATCGGGCGCCCTATGGGCGTTTGCAAAGCGCCCACTAGCATCCCCGACGTACTGCCCGGCCGCGGAGCGGTGCCCGGTCCAGCCCAGAGCCTCCTCAAACGACTACCGGAGCGCGGAGCCAATAGATTTAGACGCGGAGCCGGCATGGTCCATAACCGCACTGGTTAGGGGGCGAACCCTTCATACCGGCGCCCAATCTAGAGGCGCCCAAAGATGGTGAAAGCAATAGCCGGCGGACGTCCGGGGCTGCCCGCGGACGGAGTCCAGGCCGGACGTCTACCATTGTACGGCGTATTGCCCTTATCCAATGAAGATGAAATTGGAATTAGAAGCCACCACAAGTGTTGCGCATGTAATATACGACCCCCTTCTTAGAAGGAGGCCGGGGTTCCGGTCATTCCGGCCGGACCGCGTATTATAAGGTACGATCCGGACGAGAACGAGCGTCACCCGCTGCCGCGGCTGGTCCGCACACGCGGACTTAACAACCGCTCCATTATCATAATGGATAGTCGGTTTCCTGCCGTAAGAAACCTTAATCTACTATAACCGCAATTACAGTAGTGGCTCACGGGGGATAACTACACCGAAGTGCGTCATCTTAAAGCGCCGCGGACGCCGGACGAGTCACGCGGACGAACCGCGGACATCAGTCCTCATCGGCGGACACTATCCCCGCGTCCAGAGCCAGTTCCCCAAATCCGTGGGAAGACGCTTCTCCCGTAGCGGACGTAAATCCCAACCTCAGTCTGGCCATATAAGAGGTTGTCCCGGGACCAGGGGCGTCCGGCCGAATCAGTAAATTCGTCCGGCCAGCGTAACCGTTGTACGGATTACGCCGGACAGCCGTCCACAAGGTGCGGACCGGCCATCCGCACGTCCCTGGCGCTAGAAACTACAGGAGGGCGGATGCGGAGCGGCGGCGTTACGACATGAAAGTCTCCGCGGACCTCAACTCCGAAGATGGCCACAAAGTAGCCACCCGCGGAGGTAAGTCGTGCGGACTCTCACGGAACGACCTAAAACCCGTCCGTAGTATGATAGACGGGTACCGCAGACGCATCCGCATGGGCGGAAGGTTATTCCCACCCATACCGGGCTGGCGCACGTGGTTTCCGGCGTGGCCGCCCGTCATCCGCAGGTACTGGAGGGAGTGGGGGTACCTGCGGATCGCCGTCATCTGGCTGATAGCCACCCAGCCCATCATCTGACGGGTCAGAGAGGTCCGGGAGGCCCACCATACGGCGCACACGCTCGTCCGGAGTCCGCGGATGCTGACCGGACGGATCCCATACGGGAGCATCATCCGGTTCCGCATCTTGAATTAGCGGATCCATGACAAGCGGGCCCTCGTACTTCTTCAGATTATCGATATGGACAACCAGAACCCTGTCCGGATCGGAATCCCTCCGGATCCGGTAGTCCACATCTGTCACCTGTTTCAGTACGGTAAACGGGCCTATCCACGGCTTAGCAAATTTATTGCCTTGCTTAAGCGGCGGATAATAGTAGCGCACCTTGTCGCCTTCCGCAAAAGCTGGCCTACCCTTAGCATGGGCGTCATAGCCTCGCTTCTGCCGGAGGGCAGACTTGTCCAGGCGCGCGCGCGCGAAATCATGGGCGTTCGCCAGGGCGCGGCGAATCCACTCCACGTACTCCGGACCGCACTGGGGTACTGCGCCGGTCTCTGCCGCAGTTGGATACATAATATCCACGGGCAAATTTAACTCCCGGCCGTACAACATCGCGTGCGGAGTAACTCCGGTCGAAGAGTGGACCGACGACCTGTACGCCATTAAGACATACGGGAGGTGGTCATCCCAATCATTCGCACGATCATTCACAAAGGCCGCCAGCATGTTGAGGACCGATCGATTAAAACGTTCGACCTGGCCATCAGACTGGGGCCTATAGGGGGTGGTACGCACCTTGGTACTCCCTAGCATCTGTGCTAGGTTCCGGAACAGGTTGCTCTCAAATTGCGTGCCCTGATCCGAATGTACCTGTTTAGGTACCCCATGGTACACCACCCATCTATTCACCAATAACCGAGCTACCTCGTCCGCAGTCTGGCGGCGCAGTGGGTAGGCGTCGGTATACTTGGTAAAATAGTCGGATATCACCAGGATGTACCGGAAACCGCGCGGGGTGACCCGGTGGGTATCCAGTATATCCAGAGCTATCCGATCAAACGGCGCGCCCGCCTTAACCGTGGTTAAGGGGTGGCGGCCAGGAGTCGGGACTCCTTTGCGAGCTTGACACCGAGGGCAGGCTGCGCACCACCGGTGCACGTCCAAGCCGCTACCAGGCCAATGAAAGCGCTGTTGTAGCCTATGGACGGTCCTCCGGATTCCCAAGTGACCGGTCACCCGGAGGTCGTGCAACTGGTGGAGTACTTCTTTCCGCAGCTCCGCCGGAAGCACCAACTGCCATATTGGAGGCAGTGGGGTCGGTGGCTCATAGCGCCGGTATAAGAGGCCATCCCTCAAGGAGAGTCGTTCCCACTGAGATACTAGAGACAAGGTCTCCTCCCTGTAGGTCTTCCGCTCATCCTTCGAGGGCTTCTGGCCGGCCTCAAGGGCTGTGATTACCGGTGCCAGAGCTCTGTCAGCTCTCTGCGCCGCAGCTATCTGCGCCGGAGAGTAGCCACCCAAGTAATTAGGCTCCTCATCCGTCGCGTCCGGCTGCGCCGCAGCGGCCATCACCACTGGGGGCAAGGACCGCTCATACTCAGACTCTCCAGAGGACGAGGGTACCCACGAGGAGTACACCGCTGGACTCGAGGAAGACTCGCTGGAGCTGAGCCGCACCTCCGCTTCATATGCGGGACGCCCTCGCCGATATCGGCGGGTCCGCGCGCGGAGATGAGCCCTAGACGCTCCGGCCGCCGTGTTGTTAGAGGGGGCGGCGGCCTGCGGTCTCCCCGGAACGTCCAATTCTGAGTCTGAGGACGAATCCGCGGCTTGCTGGAATGGTGCCATCCCTGCACAACCCGGATTCTTGCACTTATGACAACGGGACAGGCCGTCCGCGTTGCCGTGCAACTTACCAGCGCGGTGCTCTATCTGCATGTCATACTCTTGGAGTTTGACGAGCCACCGCGCCACCAAGCCATCGGCCTCACTATAGTTGAGGAGCCATCTCAGCGAACTATGATCAGTCCGCAAACGGAAATGGCGTCCCAACAAATAGTGCCGGAAGCGCTTGGTCATCGTAACCACCGCGAGCAACTCGCGATGAGTGGTACAGTAGTTCATTTGAGAGCGGCTCAAGGCCACACTCGCATAAGCTACTACCCGCTCTTGCCCGTCCACGATCTGCGAGAGGACACCGCCGAGCGCGAAGTTACTCGCGTCGGTGTCCAAGATGAACTCGCAGTCCGGACGAGGGTGCCGCAGCACCGGGGCCACTACCAAGGCCTGCCGGAGTCCCGAGAAGGCGTTAGCCTGCTCGGCGGACCAAACAAAATCGGCGCCCTTTTCCGTGAGGATAGTAAGGGGACGCGCGATCTCCGCAAAGCCGCGAATAAACCTGCGGTGGTAGCTCGCGAAGCCCAAGAAGGACCTCACGTCCGCCACGTTACATGGCGGAGGCCATTTCTGCACGGCCGCCACCTTTGCGGGGTCTGGTCTCACTCCGGTGCCCGTTACCATGAAGCCCAAGTACAGGATTTCCTGCGCGAATAGCTCGCACTTACTTGGCTTCAATTTAAGCCCTGCTCCGCGGATGCGATGGAGCACCATCTGGAGGTTGGTGAGGGTTTCCTCGAACGACCGGCCATACACGACGACATCGTCGATGTAGACCATACATCGCTTCCAGAGGAACCCTTTGAGTACCATCTCCATGAGGCGCTCGAACGTCGCTGGTGCGTTACAGAGCCCGAACGGCATTACCTTGAATTGGTAGAGCCCGTTCTTGGTAACGAAGGCAGTCTTCGCCCGATCACTCTCCTCCATCTCCACCTGCCAATACCCGGAGGCCAGATCCAGAGCACAGAAATAGTGCGACCCGGCCAGGGCATCGAAGGTATC